>JAQJVL010000425.1:48185-720808 GCA_035578905.1 Stictocephala bisonia | reverse complement strand
AGTTATTTATAAAAGCAAAAGTGTAAAAAAATAGTCTTATTTTCCGTTTTCTTATAAAATTATGCATTTTTAATTATTTTTATACTGTGGGTACATTATATTATAATCATTTATTGCTTTTAAGAAGTAAGTAATTAATATATGCGTATATATTATTAATATAGGTAAGTGTTAGTTAGTGGGTATAAAAGTAACCTCCGAACTAACGACTTTTCGTAAATTTGATCATCAGAAAACATATAAGGAAAATATTAACTTACTTCTCGCTTAAAATATACTAACATTCGTCATTACAGGTTTGATGGTTGATATATAAAGATTGAGCTTTGTTCTCAGGGTGAGGAATTTGACTTCATTAATACTAAATTTACGATGTAAGCCCTATTACCAGTAGTTATACTGTATTTAATTTCATTGCTTACCTTATCGTCAGTAGACAGGATTGTACCTAAATAGTTATATTCTCACAATGCACGGAACACATACCCAGCTAAATTGATATTGATCAGGTATCTTCTATTTTCAGCAAATGTTTTTACCTACTTGGTCCTATTTCGATCAAGTATCACTGTTCGTGTACAGGTAGATGGAATGGTCATCACTACTGTGCGTGTATGGGTGGATGAAAGGGGAGCCTTGATTCACCCGCCAACACATACAAGTAAATTAGCGTTGACCCACCCGCCCGCCCATACACGTACAGAAGCCTTGACCCTCACGGCTGCCCCTACAGGCACATTGGCTTTGATCCCCCCTGTCTATACAGTACAGAAGCCTTTACCCACCCGCCTACCCAAACAGGTACATTGGCCTTGACGTACCCATTCAACCATACAGGTTCAGTGGCCTTGATCCACCCACCCGCCCATACACGACAGAAGCCTTGATCCACCCTAGGCCGCCCCTAAAGCACATAGGCTTTGCCCATCCGCCCGCCCATACACTACAGAATCCTTGACCCACCCGCCCACCAATAGACGTACATTGGCCTTGACTTACCTATACAGGTACAGTAGCCTTGATCCACCCGCCCGCCTATACACGACAGAAGCCTTGATCCACCCAGCCGCCCCACATTGGCCTTGACCCACCCGCCCGCCCATACATTACAGAATCCTTGACCCACCCGCCCACCAATAGAGGTACATTGACCTTGACTTACCCACTTACCCATACAGGTACAGTGGCCATGACTCACCCACCTATCCATATATGTTAAGGGATGTTGCCGTACAATGGTATTGACCCACCCACTCACCCACACCCGTACAGTGGAACTGAAAGCCATATTACGTACAGTGGTAAGCAGCCATCTATACACGCACGGTGGTATTGACCTACCTACCCACCCATACTCGTACAGTGGTAAGTAGCCACCCAGCCACCCATACCCTTACAGTAGCCTTGACCCAGACGCCCACTCATACACACACAGTGGCCTTGACTCACCCACTCACCCATTCACGTACAGTAGCCTTGAATACACGTTCTACTACACACTAGAAGACTGAAGAGTGACAGCACTAGAGATAACATAGAAATTAACGAGATTAACGTAGAGACAGCACTAACATTCATAAATAAGTATTTATGTATAAGAGTCATCTTCAACGACAAATTTCATCAAAACGTATAGTCTTAGTTGAAAAAATGTATATATAGCAAGGGTTTTCGTAATAAGATTTTTTCCTTCTCATTCTAATAGCATCATCTCTCCGATACCAAGTAATTAAAAGGAAAAAGACTGAAAAACAGAAATATGTTTCAAAATACTATCGTTCAAAAGAAGACACTGTACAAATACGACAAATCGTTTATAAACTTCTCACAAGTTCAAGTATGATTTGAATTATTTTTCTTGTTTGTTTTACAATGTTCAACTTACATTAAAAAAGACATTACATTATTAATATATGTGTTATATTCCTTTTTATTAAATGGTAATTGTACATTGGTATGCTGAATAATTTTGTTGGCTTAATATATTTTAAAGGTCTTGTTTTATTACTCTTTAATATTAAAAATGATCAAAATAAAACATACAGCGCTAATGTAGTTTAACAATATGCTTGCCCGGTGATTTTGCTGGCTTACGATTTTATTTGAGTTCATATTCCATTCAAATTAAAATTATATAGCACTAATTCATTTTAACAACAACTTTCCTTTGCCCTATAGCTTAATTGAATTATTCAAATAAGACTATTTTCTATAAAAAGCATAGTTCAATCTTAGCTATTTTAATAATAAAGAGTTTTAATCATCTAAAGAAAAAATAAAATAGTTTGACGTCAAATATTTATCATCTAACACTTCCAGTAGATTTTTATAACAAACAAATATTTAAATAGATCTTTCTTATTTTCCGTAAAAACAGAATATTTTAAAACTGTAACCCTGCATTAATTTCCATAAATATGTCCTTCTTGCGTGATAATTTAATTGGAAGGTTCATGCGGGCAAAGTAGATTAAGGCACAAACCATTCACCAGAGAAAATACGTATTGTGCATCACTTCAGAAATATTGTTGCGAGAACCGGTGGATGGGCAGCTTCAATGTACGATACAGTGAATTAATATAATTTTAAACCTTTGAAAACCCATTTAGATTTAAAATTAACTACCCTAAGTAAAGTAAACGTAGATCCCTAAGGAGACATGGAGCGGGTTAACTGGGTGAATGCAATTATTAACAATTATTGGCCAAATTTTAAATTTCTCTTGTTTTATGATTACGTCCTTGGGAATAACATTTTCTAAATTACACTATTCATATGTACTGACCGAAAACACGTGAAATCTTCTGGGTAAAACACATAAAAATTAACTAACACTTAATACAACAACAATAAAACTCTAAAAAGATTCTATAACTTCACTAACAAGGCGCCGTGGCTTAGTTGGTTAAAGCGCCTGTCTAGTAAACAGGAGATCGTGAGTTCGAATCTCGCCGGTGCCTATACATTTTTGGAAATATGAATCTCATGCTCATTTATAAAAAGTATAATACACAGGTACTGAAGTGAGATCATTTTACAATGTTAGTGGAATAATAATACATTTATCTTTAAATAAACACTTTAAATATTACATTCTTAATAATTGTAATATTGTTTATTGCTAAATATAACAAAAACAACTTTTATTTTAATAACAATCAGTGCCGGACTGGCAGCTTTCTGGGCCCTCGGCAAAATGTTTTAGTGGGCCCCCATTTCCCCTACCTACATACACCATCCTAATCATGTATGTGGTTCACACTAGTTTAAATACATTAGGCCTACAAAGAAATCATTTTGTAAATACCTTATAATTTCAGAAAATTAGGCTTTAAATGTGTACAACGCATAATATATATTTTTAAATAACTTTATTTATTATATTAACAACTTAATTAAAAACTCCAATTGGTTCCAACTTCAAAGAGAACGATTAAAACATTAATTTTGTTTTTAGTTCTTCACTTGAGCAAGCGATTTCGTCTATAACCTGATTCTTATTAATGATTTTAAACAAATCCCTTTCACAATTCATTAGGATTAAATTACTCAAAAGCTCTTGGCCTAAAGAATTTCTCAGCTTTGTTTTTATGATTTTTAGTTTTGAAAACACTCTTTCACAAGAAACTTGAGTACATGGGATAGATAGTAAGTATTTATATGCTGAATATAAATTATTGAAAAGACCTGATTGAGAGGACAGATCATATAATACTGTGAATGCACATGATAAACATTGTGAACACTTAACGTTTGTTTCAATTTGACATAGAGAACCATCATTACCAGCCAACCATTGTTCTTCACAAGACAAATTTGCATCACGATCTTTTACCAAAGATAACTTAAATACGTCATAGTTGGTAGCAACTATTTGAGTTCCGTGATAAGTTCGGATCTATTACTTTTGGTTACATCTGCTAACTTTGTTAATGAAGTTGTAGACATATCAAGACTGAAGTTATTCAGCATCTTTTTAAAGTTTTTGGGATCCAAAACAGCACAGTCTCGTAATAAATCCTCATTCACTACAAAGCGTTCCTTTATACTGTTCACAGCACAATCCAAAATATTAAAGTATAGAGCTTTAAACCTTTGTGTTGGAGAAATGAAATTTGATTCATCCTGAGTAAGTTCTCCTGGCATTTTCTTTTTCTTCCCTATTCTTTTTTCTGGGAAATCCACTTCCATTTGTAACTCACTGGTGTCTTCAAAGTGTTTGTTGATACAAGTAGTGTACTTTTTACACATTGATAGTAGTCTATCAAAATTAGCCTCGTCTCTCATTTTTCGGATTTGTTGTAACAAACTTTCTACTAAACTCCATGCTACAGAATAATCCATATTTTTGCTCTGTAAATAGACAGACACTGGGGAAGTTGCTTTGAATAAATCTAAGATGACCGAAGAAGTGAATATATTTTCAAATTTGGTCCACTGGCTAATGAGTGTTCGAGCTGTAAACTTCGTTTTACAGTCAAAGTTTCCTTTAGAAATGTCTATTAGTACATGAAACAGATTTATCAACTTCCAAGATTCATTGAAGTCAAAATCTTTTATGTCCAAGAGAGATTCAAAGTCAACTATGGAATTTAGTGCTTTGTGCTTGCTCCACCATCTAGTTGCGCCGATTTCTTTTAGCCTATATAGCTTTTCTTGGCCTTTAAAACGTGCTCTTGTGTTCTCCGTCCAAACTGTCATTCTTTTGTAAGACTGACTAAGGAAACAAGCTATTTCTTCCACCAAACCAAACAGATTTTCTGTCTGAAGACAATTTACTGTAGAGTCCGCCACAACCAAATTCAATACATGTGCCATGCAGTGAGTGTATATTATATTGGGGTTTTCTTTCTTCAAATGGGCTTGTAATCCATTATAGCACCCTTTCATGTTCGCAGCCCCATCGAAGGAACATGCAACTACATTTGTGATGGGAATTCCATATTTAGTCAAATCTGTTTTAATTTTCTGGAATAGTTCCTGTCCACTAGAATCTTTTATGTCACATAAGTCAAGGAGACGTTCATAAACCTTTCCTTGAACAACATATCTAACGCAAATCGCTAGCTGGTCCATGACTGCTATATCTTGTGTAGAATCAATCATTAAACTGCAGATTATGCTATCCGATAAATCTTTTAAAATCATTTGCCTTCCAATCGTGCCGATTGTTTCTATTAATTTGTTAATAAACGTTTTTGATAAGAAAGTTACCAATGATCCTCTCCCAGGATGCGCCTTCCCACTCCTCGATTGTTCACTCTTTTGTAGTTTCTTCATTCTTTTCTTCTTACTTTGTTCTATGCACTGCAACGTGGGTCTTTAATATCACATCGTATTCTGAAATAAGTAACACCAGCTCTAAAAAGTTTCCATGATTTCCTGTTTGGCCAAGAGAATGACTTGCCTCTTCATTCCCCCTGTAAGCCAACCCTTGTCTTACAATAAAAATAGTTATGTCTATAAGGCGTTGAAGAACTTGCCTCCTCATTTCAATTTGCTTTTCTCGATATTTTGCTTGATTTATGTTCAGATAAGATTCAATATCTTGTTCTTTGCACAGCTCAAGAGCTGCTGTGACAGAACTTTGATGGTATCGCGAATTTTCGTGAATTTCCACAGCCTTGTATATAGTTTGTATGTCACTTCATGTCCAGAAATGAATGAGGATTCCCTGTTGTCTTTTCCACCACAGGCCATGCATGTTGAACAAAACACTTTATTTATTTCAAAAGTGTATGAAAGCCATTTTCTTTGGACTTTCTCCCCACTAGGTAAAGTCCTGTAGTAAAGATTACTGGGATCGAACGGACGTTTTTTCCCTTGTACATGATGCGCTTGGATAGGATGCTGTTTCAAGAATGCTCTTTTAAGCGTAATAGGATCATTTACATTCGGGCTTATAAAATGTGCTAGGTTTCCAACAGATTTATCTTCATCACCACCGCTTTCTCCATCTGATTCTGATGAACTATTGTTCTCTTCAGCAATAAAAGTTGCATCGGTACTAGCTGGTTTATCTTCGGAATCCAAATTAATTGAACTTGTATCCTTACTGGGTTGTTCGGAGTCTGAGTGTGACAGAAGCTGTGGTTTTTCTTCTTGGTTTTCACCTGAGAGCAACATTTTTAATAATAGAAACTATTAGAAACGTTAAAATAAAATGTTTTAAGGAATTAAAAAAATTAGAAAAACTAACAAACCACCAAAAAGGCAGTGTTCAAAAAGTTGTTGATGTCCATTGTTGCATTGTTTAAAGCAACGTTTAAAAGTTGACAAAATAGCCAACCCGGGGAAAAATTATTTAATTTAAATAAGATTTGTTAAGAAAACTTATTAAGGGATACATCAAAGACAACACCAGTTAAAAGTTAAAGAATTACACAAGTATCAGGCGTGCTTAATATGTTTTACACCCTCACCCCCAACAAACACGACGGTGACTCGAAATCTGATATTTTACACAAGTGTTTCCAAATTCGAAAGCTGTTTTTATTTGGAGGGGGGGCTGTAAAAAGACCGTGCCCGGGTGTCAGTGTCACTGGCCATTAATCCCTTAATAAACTACAAGATAATATTATTATGACTAATGAGTCTAGTAGTTAGTTAATTGTAAGATTTAAATTGATAATAAAAATTACTCGCTTTAAAGTCACGAATGACTTTTAGTGTGTAAGTTACCTTACTACACTAAAAGTAGTAGTTGTATTTTCACTATGAAATGGAAACTTACAATTTAAAAAAATCACAAATTACAAGATTAATAGACCTAGTATTAAAAAAAGTTAAACCTAAATTAATATACAGCATATGAAAATCCACTTTTTTATTTTTTTCAACTT
Organism: Stictocephala bisonia; assembly: GCA_035578905.1. Classification (NCBI taxonomy): domain Eukaryota; kingdom Metazoa; phylum Arthropoda; class Insecta; order Hemiptera; family Membracidae; genus Stictocephala; species Stictocephala bisonia. The sequence continues at coordinate 713,966 of JAQJVL010000425.1, read as the reverse complement.
TCCGACAACAATTAAGCCTACTTTTTGAAGTTGCTTTAGAGCGTCATTTAAGGTCAAAACTACTTGAAAAAAGGTGCGTGAAGGTTCTAAATATTTACAGGGGCCCAACATTTTTCTGGACGGCCCTGATAACAATTAAAATTATCGTACCTGATGCATTGTGCTTATCTGCAAGTTGTTGAGGCTGTGAACTTGAACCAGCGATAGAAAAGTACGAATCCAAAACTTTATTTGATTTCTTTAAATTGACCTCTAGTTCCTTCTTAAGTTTTCGCTTGAAAGCCCCACTTGGCCTAGGCGGTCTATTCATTTTTTAAATATTTTAATAAATAATACACTATAACTACATCACTAAACTACGCACTACGCTGCAATATCAAAATTATTAAAAAAGAAAAAATACAGACTTGCGAACACAGTGAGTGTATGAATAGACTAACCACACAGTTGCAGAATGCAGACGAACAGACGCCAGCCACAGGACATATCGCGACATGAGCTGCTCACAGCTGATATGAATGGCGCGGCGGGTGCCTGTAGCTCGATGGACGGATAGTAAAATAGTCCGATAGTACGGTACCAACATATTTTTATATGACAACAATACAATCTGCTACGCATAATAAAGTGATAGTGTACTATTCGTGTTCTAGCAGATAATTTCATTCCAACAACTAGTTCTTATAATTACATATAGCTAATTTGCAAAGTATTATTTAATTTCGAAATACACATGGTTTTTTTTCACTTGAGGCCCGAGGGCCCCTTGGGCCCTCGGCATTTGCCGACTTGCCGACCTGGCCAGTCCGGCACTGATAACAATTAATATTAGTTAGCAAACAATGACCGAATTAAACTCTTTATCATGAAAGTATTTGGTTAATTTTATATTATAGACTTTTTGTATGGATAAAATTGTTATTTTACCTGCGTAAACATTTTTGATTTGCTTAACCTATTTATTTTGTATTTTAATTCAATTAACTATGTAACAACATACACAATTGTACGTATTTTAAATTACCATATACATAAAATATTATTTTTGATATTTATACAGTGCATTATTATAATTGTTTAAGCTTGAATTAAATATTCTTCAATTGAATATATGGATTTGTTCAAAATAACTTTTTTTACTTCTAATTTGAATTATTGGTATTTTTTTTATTTGTTATGTTTAGTAGTAGGTTAGAGTAAAAAATGTGTACAGCGTATTTAGGTATTTTAGTCATAATGATTGTGATGATATCATAGAATAATGTGTTGGTTAATAATTAAACAAATTTTAAGCTGTAAATGTTAATGTGTCTTTCAGTTTTTATTTCTAGAGGTTCAATAATAATAGAAGACTGTTTAATAACCATAGTAAATCTTAACAGGAGCAGCCTTAGCTAAGGGGGTGAGACGATGGCTTGCCACGCAGTCGGTCCGGGTTCGATACCTGATAAGACCATTTACAGTTTTTCCCTGCCGCTCCCGTGGTTCGGAAGTCACGTTAAGCCGTTGGTCCCCAGGTTAAGTGTTAGAGAGGGCTTCTTAGCCCTAACTTCGCCTGGTAAAATAAGACAAACTTTAACTTTTACATCTTCCTTCATAAACAAAAAGATTTTAACTATTGTAATTTTATGTACTTATTGTTTAGTACTAATTTATAAATAAAAGAATATGAATCATTATTGTATAACTGTCTTATTCTTTAAATTAAGGTGCTTCTTTTTTAAGGAGCTCCCACTCATCCTACACCCCTTCTCCCCCAATGGTCAATGACTCCGGCCAGTTGAATACACAAGGTTCCAAAGGAGGCCTTAGGCCAAACATGTTGCACTCTTTAGAGAACTGAAGCTAAACTGCCTGAGGAAGTTGTGCGCATGTTTGGAACTATAAACTGCACACTAACCCCATTTCTAAAGTTGACAATTAATTAATTTAATTCTATAGCAGGTGGTGTAGGTGTGAACATGTCACAGGCAGCCTTCAGAGCAACTTGTTAAGACTTGATAAGTTGAAGGGTTGATGTGATAATTTTATAATTCAATTAATTGAAATTATTTAAATTAATTTGCTTGATTATTTTCTTTAGTTAAAGACGTAAAGTAGCGTTGTTTATATGAGTAAAGGGTAGGTCATCCTTTCATTTAAAACATTTATCATAGTTATTTTTTTAAGTAGGTTCTGTTCAGGGATGAAAGTTTTAATCATTAATATTTTTTGTCATGGGGCCCCCATAATTAGGCCCTTGGCTATTGGGGTCTCAGTTTTTATATGCTTTCTATGATTTGTTTTGGTTTTTAAATATATTTGTTCAAATAAAAATACAAATTATATTTAATAGTTTGTATAGTTGGTTTACCAATATGAGATATATATTTTGTAGACTATTTAGACGCTTCAGTTAGAATTATGTTTCTTTAGTTATTCATTATTCTTAACATGTCAGTCATAGAGCAGCAAGCTGTCAAAGTGTAAGCGAGTTTCTTTTTTTATTTTTTGTAATATTTAAACTTAAGCTACCTCTTCACACGGGTGTGCATGAATTTTATTTTCAACGAGTGGATTCAACCATTACTTACGTTAGGGATTCGAATCTTGGAAATTGGCTTACCCAATCCGACGCATTAGCTACTAGTGAAATCCGGCTTCCATTATGCCTAACTCCAGACAGTTTTACACCATTCGTCAAAGGAATTTCCTCAGGACGGCCTAAATTCCTGCATCTGTGTACACCCTCCTTACTCCAAGAGCAGTGAATTACTTACAATGAATTCAACCTCTAAAAATTAAACAAGCTTGCTTGTCATTAAAATAAGCGGTGGTCTATGCCTAACGTTTATTTTAGGCTTGGATACGATACTTCAGAAAAGAATCTTGGAGGCAATGAGAACGAAAACGATCACAGTGTACTGTGTCTGGATTATACAACCATGATGGATTATTTTATGTATATGTTGTTTTACTTTTGTTGGGCTTACTTTGAATTAATACACAACTGATGAGCCAACTGTTATTTTGTATCAACGATATGTAAGTTATAAGTAACATTTGTTTATTATAGACTCGTTGCTAATTCTAACTCGCTCAGAGTTTTAAAATAAATAATAAATGTTAATCACAATGATTATCTTTAAAACTTACTATTGAACTGTATATAAGTAAGCTTTTATTGCTTGAAATTGATACTAAGTGCATGATAGTTAAAAAAATATATATAGGTATATAGATTATTTTGAATACACTCGGTAAGGAGGACGTTTCAGATATTTTAAAACCATGTGACGCCTAAAGAGGGATAACGAGGCAGATTATGCCTTGTGAGACTGCTACCACACGCTAATTATAAGACCCAACTCTTTTTCAAAGTTTTTTCGTTACTAAATTTATGACAAACTGTCGCACACTCATAAATGTTTACTAACATCAACCAACTAAACTCGTTATAATGGTATAATGGAGAGTGTATCTACTATAAAGTATGCATATATTATAAGTATAGGTTATAAGTTGACTAAATAAGAAAATGAGTTATCCGTAATAAGAAATCAATTTAAAATCATGATAATCAATTATTATTTTTAGCAATCTACACTCACATTATATACGGTACATCACTTATAATGTATACACAAATTTTACACACTGTACACTTGACAGTTACAATGTTTTTTAGCCTAAATTTGCTGTATTATTTTTCTTAAAACAATAAAATTTTTTAAAAATACTACAATTTGTTACTAAACTAAACATTTAGTATTAACGATGGAGGGTGGGTGGGTCAATACCAGTGTAGTGTATCGGTGGGTGGGTCAATACGACTGTACGTGTATTAGTTATTGGGTCAATACGACTGTACGTGTATTGGAGGTTGGGTGGGTCAATACCACTGTAGTGTATCGGTGGGTGGATTAATACGACTGTATGTGTATTGGAGGGTGGGGGGGTCAACACCACTGTACTTTTATTGGAAGGTGGGTGATTTAATAATACGACTGTACGTGTCCTTTACTGTACGTGTGGCTATCAGCCGTTAAGTTTAAAAAATATTCTTTAAAATGTTTTCATTAATCTAGTTACAGTTTTTTGCTTTTTAAAATTACATTTTAAATTCGCTTTATCAGGACCATTAGTGGTTTGTTACATTGAACTACTGTTACTTAAGTTTAGAAAACATTACATTAATAAAACAGAAAAATCTCTTTAACCAAACATATTTTTTTAAGGAAAGGCTGACTTCCTTCTTGATACTCTCATAAGAGAACCTAACATAAACTGTATCAGACAATCTAAGGTGAAACATGCTGATAAAAACTTCCAGGGTAGGCCAGGACTCATAACCAAGATATCTCTAAATCAGGCTCAAGACCCTGACTCCTTGTGCCCCTCATCATAGAGAGACTCACCCAAGAAGACAGTGTCTCTCTATATATGAATTAATACATGAAACTCATTTCAATTTAGAATAAAATAAGGTGGTCTGTCATCAACCTCAACAAAAAGTACAACCTTTACTTGAATATATATATATATATATATAGATAGTTTGATTAGTTCAATAATTATTAGAATCACAGTAGAAAGAACAAAAGGTTCACACTGTAGAATCACAGTAGGAAGATAGTTGTAAAACTGTAACGAAGCCTTATTTTAGCATTTCCTTTTGATCTTAGACATTTCATATCTGTTATAAACCACTTAAAACAATTAACTGGTAATAATTTTTAAAAGAAATGGAATATAACAAAACTGATAGAATGATTTTAAAGTTTCTTTTAGTTTTAAAGAAATTTTAAAGTTCCCGGAATAAAGCTTGTAGATATATCCATATGTATATGTTGTTATGACAATAAATATATACAGTAACCCATATAGAATGGTTATAAAAATTACATACCATTTTTATACATATGTTTACAGATTATTTTATTTAAAATATTTAAATAGAATAATGTTGTAGTATTCATAAAAAACATGGCAAATGAAACAATATAAAAAGATTAAATTGAATAGTTCTCAGTTTGATTGTTGCAACAAGACCTTTTGTAAAGTTACATTTGAATGACTCAATATATATGAGAGTTCTATACACGTTCAGTTAGCTCAACCAATAGACTAAAACTTGGAGAATTCAGACTTCTGTAAGTAGCAGCTTACCAACTTACTGAAACTTTTTCCTTCAAAGTAAGAATGAAGTTATTTCATGAAACAAATCCCTCTCTTAGTTCTTACAACAGATAACTGTTAAACGAGTGCCCAACAAACTTCTATCTAAGACCTTATACAGAAACTTGTGATTGGTATTTTAAACTTAAGGTGTACTAACTTGTTTCGATTAGTGAAATAGTTTTGTGGTTTCTCTTGTGTTGTTTTTATTGACATTTTTGAACAACTCAATTGTGTGTGTTTTTCTCAATCACGTAAAAACTACTGGACCCTTTCAGCTGAACGTTTGCATGGACGTTCTTTGGGTTTCTGATTAACACATAGGTATATCTTTATTTTCATTACCTATATATATAGGCCTATGTGCACAACCATCGCCATCAGGGCACCATCCAAGGGGCTTCAAGGAGTATCAATGTAAAGGCAAAACCAATGTGACAATATGTTAATTGGTTATGATATTCTCATTAATCAGCTGTTGGAATAAATAAATAATTTACATAGTCATGAAGCACGGTAACTAGAACAGACGGTAGATATCACGACGGGACTGCACAGAAGACTGTGACGTAACATGGGTGAAATCAGCTGATTTTTTAATTATATTAAATACTGGTAACTAAATCTACCAACTATATATGCAGAATCATTCCTCCCACTCCTTACCCTAGTGCCGAGGTAGGCCGCACGAGTTATAAATACCAAACCTAACCTAACCTAACCACAACGTACTTTTGTGCTGGCGTGTTTCAAGCAGAAGGAACCTGCACATTTTCACGAAGGGAAACAAAGCTGTAAATATTGTTTATAAGTCTGTTTTATAAAACTTTCTTTTTTTATAAACATGATCATACTAAAAATCTTTTGAATGGAGAAGGACGGGCATTATGCTAGTATTTGTAAATGTGATTTGTAACCTCCAGTCAGGCCTAGACTTTGAGGTGCATATTTTTATTTTTCCTAAAGAGAAAATTATTGAATCAAACTTTGATTTCTTCTCTCCCACTTTCGAGTTTATTATGAGTAATGAATAATTAGACTAAGGTATGAAGAGTGGAGAAGATCATTACAATAACTATAAAACATTTATTTATTACTAAATTATTAAAAATAAATAGTTAAATATTGTCTTTTATGTATAGTAACTAAGTAATAGTTTAAACATTATGATGTATAAAATGTATTGTATATGTTTGGAATAATAAAATGTTATTATTATTTCATATCATTAACGTCTTTTTTGTAATCGTAACAATTTTATTATTTCCATTCACTATCGATAATATTGAGGAATATTTCGGTAGCAGTAGTTATAGGAGCCATGTCTATTAATGCCTCAGTAAATGAAAAACTATCCATGATTCGACCATTTATAGGAGAAAAACTTAAAAGAAAATAATATGTTATGAAATGATATATCAAATATGTACTTAACAGAATTCGGTAATTGATAATTAATAATAACCTTTATTAAAAAATGAAAACAAACTTGTATTAAGTTATTTATCAAAACAAAGATTTGCTCATTGAGATAGTTTAAATTTACTCTTTCTTCAATTTTCACTTTAAAATTTTAAGTTAATTAATTGTTAATTCGACGGTTTTTATTATTTCTGTGTAGATGATGAATATTCTTGTCATTCCACCAACCAATTCTAGAAAGAGTTTTCCTAAAATCACAAAAATAAGACCAAACAATAAATAATGTTCAATACATAATAACCAATTTTTCAAAATAATTCAATACATAATAATTCAATTTTATTCAAGAATAACAATGGAATTTATTTTATATTAACTGCTATTTACATTCTAAATTTTAATAATGTTATATTCACTCATCATAAAATCTCTGGAACCAATGGAAAGGTTTCGGTCAAATTTACGGGGTGTCAGCTTTTGTATAATAGACATCCTCTAAGATAGGATTTCTCGGAATTCCATTCCTAAAGAGAAAAGAAAGCCTCCAAAAATTGTCTCCTATAATACTAATATTTTCATTAACATAATTTAATGATTTATTTCAAACGACTGGTACAACAAACATAAACATGACACAACGGCTTGGCTAATTTGGTTTTCATTCTGAAATGTTAAATGTCATTTGTACTAAGTCTGATATGATTGCATTACTTCCATCCCCCTGAAGCAGATTTACAGGGCTTTCTAGACTATAAAACATTATTACTTGAAAGAACTACTGACGTAAGGGTAAGCAAGCTTAGAGAACCACCTTGCAACGAAGCAAGGGCTATCGGCTAGTTATATATAAATTTCCAGTTTTACAATTTGCAAGGATGTAAAATGATGAAATTTATTAATCCTTTCGATGCCATTGTCTATCTATTATTCACAATCCGTAAATCATAATGTAAGATATAGAATGAAAATATATCTAGAAGTGTATAGGTTTGAGATTGCATACAAATATTATTTGTGTACTACAGTTAAACTAATTTTTGTTTATTTCTTTTACAATCTATTAAACACTTTATTTCTAGAAACTAAGGTATTTTGTATACAATTGACTATATAATTTCCTTCAAAAATGAACTTTGCTAAAAGATATTTATCAAATTAATGTTCACACAAATAAACAACCCCAATAGTTAGTAATATTGAGGGTATTTTGGTTGGAGCCACGAAAATGAAGCGTCAAGCAAGAACTGTTATTGGGCAGTACGCCCAGTATAACAGGCTATCTGACACTAACTGGCCAGAAAGCCTACTATGTGGTATTCTTGCCAATAGGAATATGTTACAAAGCTGGAGATTTCCAACCCCTCTGGTGTTTAAATAAAAACAAATACAACGTTTCTAAATAAATACTATGTACCTGAGGTTTTAATTACAACATTTCAACGATAAGTTTCACACATTTCATCTATATATAAGTTTAAGCCTTGAATATATAGAACTACAATAGATATCCCATCTAATGGGATTAGTTAGTGATTCCCGCAACCACAGCTGCTTTAAACTGCATTAAATTTACGGGGAACTACAGTAGCGCTCAACAATCGATAACAAAAATATTTTGAGATTCAAAATTTAACATTGGATGGAAAATCTATTTGTGTATAAGATCAATGATTGAAGTCAAATCACAATACTGACTCTATAAAACAGTCTTTTACAAATAATTATAAATACAAACCAATTGAAAAAATTACATACGAAAACTTATAAATAAATAGTTAATCGACAAAAATTAATCATAAGTTTTTTGTTTACACTCACCATTTCACACCGGCCTGCAGGCATGTGCGCGAACCTTTTTCAACTATTGAAGTACCAACCGTTTGCTTTTGGATTTTAATCTTGGACCTTAGATTTAGATTTAGATTGAAAGGGGATGTACAGTTGGTCCAGCCAACCCTTGCAACGAAGCCTGAGGCTTTTTGTGCCAATCCCGGTGCCTAATCGTCGTAAAGCTGGCAATCCTTGACCAGGTCAAGGAGCTTCTTCACTAGATTAGTAATTTCCGACTGTCCCAGAGGTGAGCCTTCAAAAAGTACTCTTCTCCTGGCACCAAGAGCCTCACACTCCAGGACTGTATTCTGCCGACGAGTCGTCCTCCCCACAGTGGCGACAGATGGGATCCTCCGTAAAGAGTCCCACTGTTCTTGGATGCCTCCGGAATTTGCCGTGACCGGTGATGAGTCCCACCACCAGCTTGACGTGCAATTTACTCAACCCAAGAAGTGGCTTTTTTAACTTCTGGGAAGGATTTCTGACAAGAACCTTGCCGAGTCTTTGCCCTGGGAACCACCGCCATCTTTCAAGATGTCTGGCGTTGACCCAGTTTTTGATTGCTGTTTTGACAGCTGCAGCCGAAACGCCGCAGGCCGGCTCAGGACGAATGAAGGGCATGATAGCACCTTCCCTAGCCAAGGCATCGGCCTGCTCGTTGCCTTCTAATCCCCTATGTCCTGGGATCCATTCCAGCAAGACCTGATTTCTTGAGCCCAGGATGCTGAGGGACTCCACACATTCCCAGACTAGACCAGACGAAACCTTCCAGGAGTCAAGAGCCCCTAAGGCCGCCTGACTGTCTGAGAGGATGTGGATATGTTTCCCGCAAACCCCTATCATAGTTTGCGCTGAACGTATGGCGACTTCAGCTTGGAAAACGGTGCCATACGCTCCCAGGCTCACGCCAGCGTTGGTCCTGGGGTCGCCAGTATAGACACCAAATCCAGCTCTGTTGCCCATTCTTGACCCGTCTGTGAACCATACAAATCGGTCGTGAGAAGAAACCGAGCTACTAACAGCGTCCCAGTACTCCCTCGACCTGAAATCCACAGTATAGGGTCTGGTGAAAAGATACTTAGTCCCAATGAAGTCAAACTTCATTGAGAGTACTTGGACTCCACACATTCCCAGACTAGACCAGACGAAACCTTACAGGAGTCAAGAGCCCCTAAGGCCACCTGACTGTCTGAGAGGATGTGGATATGTTTCCCGCAAACCCCTATCATAGTTTGCGCTGAACGTATGGCGACTTCAGCTTGGAAAACGGTGCCATACGCTCCCAGGCTCACGCCAGCGTTGGTCCTGGGGTCGCCAGTATAGACACCAAATCCAGCTCTGTTGCCCATTCTTGACCCGTCTGTGAACCATACAAATCGGTCGTGAGAAGAAACCGAGCTACTAACAGCGTCCCAGTACTCCCTCGACCTGAAATCCACAGTATAGGGTCTGGTGAAAAGATACTTAGTCCCAATGAAGTCAAACTTCATTGAGAGTACTTGGACTCCACACATTCCCAGACTAGACCAGACGAAACCTTACAGGAGTCAAGAGCCCTTAAGGCCACCTGACTGTCTGAGAGGATGTGGATATGTTTCCCGCAAACCCCTATCATAGTTTGCGCTGAACGTATGGCGACTTCAGCTTGGAAAACGGTGCCATACGCTCCCAGGCTCACGCCAGCGTTGGTCCTGGGGTCGCCAGTATAGACACCAAATCCAGCTCTGTTGCCCATTCTTGACCCGTCTGTGAACCATACAAATCGGTCGTGAGAAGAAACTGAGCTACTAACAGCGTCCCAGTACTCCCTCGACCTGAAATCCACAGTATAGGGTCTGGTGAAAAGATACTTAGTTCCAATGAAGTCAAACTTCATTGAGAGTACCTGGACTCCACACATTCCCAGACTAGACCAGACGAAACCTTACAGGAGTCAAGAGCCCCTAAGGCCACCTGACTGTCTGAGAGGATGTGGATATGTTTCCCGCAAACCCCTATCATAGTTTGCGCTGAACGTATGACGACTTCAGCTTGGAAAACGATGCCATACGCTCCCAGGCTCACGCCAGCGTTGGTCCTGGGGTCGCCAGTATAGACACCAAATCCAGCTCTGTTGCCCATTCTTGACCCGTCTGTGAACCAGACAAATCGGTCGTGAGAAGAAACCGAGCTACTAACAGCGTCCCAGTACTCCCTCGACCTGAAATCCACAGTATAGGGTCTGGTGAAAAGATACTTAGTCCCAATGAAGTCAAACTTCATTGAGAGTACCTCATCGTTTACTAGATTGACCACTGAGGAGTGACCTGTACAGGACCCCCTCCAGTGGTCAGTCAGTTGAAGCCTGTAAGCCGCCGCCCGAGCCTCCAGGTTAAGAAGAACCTCCAGTGCAATTAAAGGGGTCGCCTAAAGGCCCCTATCATGCATATGCAGGCAAGTCTTTGTTGGCTTGAAAGCCTACCCCGGACACGGTACGGCACGGGAGAGTGGGTGTTTGGTAGGATAAGGAATTAATGGGATAGGAGTGCTCTCAGTATCGGTATCACACTGAGAGCTGTGGGAAGGTACCCTCCTCATCGGTTATGGGAAAGATGAGACCCCGGGCTTGGGACCGGTGCAGCGGAGTTATCTTGGACCTTACCCTCCGCAGTCCGAAGCCGTTAGCCACTATGCCGGCATCAATCAATAATTGTGATATCAATGTTAGTTTAAATACGTAGTTGTTTAAGGTCCTTTTAGACTGACATGATTTGACTTATTTTTAGGTATCTTATCCGATTTGAATTATTATAGGTTGATATAGTAGCTAAGTCTAGGATAATATGAGGTTTATACCTGTTGAAAGTCTTGTTGGTTTTAAACTAAGAAACCTTGTAAATATCACATTAATTAACAATTATGAACAATGCAACAATTAAAAACAAACACAAGCTGCAAAGTCTTTATCCTAAGTATTTTCATAATAGTGGTTTGTATCATATGCCATTTAAAATATTAAATACATTTATACTTAACTTTTACAACATAAAATATTGTATCATCAGTAATATATCTTTAGTTTAAAAATACTTTCAATTTTAAATTTATATCTTGAATTTTTCGAAAAAAAAAGGTTTCAAACGAATAGCAAACATTCATATTCCAATACATCAAAGAAGGGAGATTGAGAGGGAAATAAATCAAAACACACCATCTCATATATCTTGATAAGGAAAAACATTGTTTGAATTCTGTTTTCTATAATTCAAACACATATTTAAGCCCAATTTAATTATTAAGGGTTCGTATTACAAAAACATAAACAATTTCAAAATATTTGTCTTCCGAAAAAATTATTGGATCTAGTCCTTATAGCAATATTGACTACCTGAACCAATTCTTTTACTTTTGATGGATGAATTACATGCAATTTAGTGTTGTCAAAATACATTCAAAGAATACTAGGTCTGACGGTGGTTAGAGTGGTTTACCGAAGTTACAATCTCTGTAAATTTTATATTTATGTTATAATAAGTTTTGTTGTGTGCATTAATTTTTATTTAAAACAGATGATATTAGTTGTTAATACGTCTCTGATCTTTTAAAAAATTAGTGATATATAATCCAAATATATAGTGATTAGTGTAAGAAACCTAATATTTTTATAAAAATAAATTAAATCCGTTAGTCTTCCTTCGTTATTAATGGAATACACTGAAGATATATTACACGTGATCCAAAGGGAATGTTTCAACACTGTAACTAATAGGCCATTTACGAAGGGACACTACCCCCCCCCCCCCCCGCTTATCCTGATTAATCTAAAACGCCAGGGTAGCGTATCATTTACGACCTTTGCACTAGAGTAAATTAGGTAATATTTATTGTTTAGAAATTAATAATGATCCAAGAATAATTTCTAGTACAACATATAATAATAAATATACTAATACAATTAAATAATTAAACATACTATTTAATTTAATATGTAATAATAATTAGCTTTATAGCTGTGGAATAATCTCACTTGCTACTCCATAAAAAGATGTGAAATCAGAAACAACAAATTTAATTTTAATTTAATTTCAATTAAATGGCCTACAATTTTAATAGATTGCATCTATTAAATTCAAATAACTCATAGACTACATTGCCGGATATACTATACTTGCCTGAAAATTTGCTTCAAATGTCTATTAAAAATATGGAAATAAGACTAGAGACAGAAAAAAATAACCAGTATATGATTATATAAATTAATATTTTCTCTTGGTTGGTAAACTATAAAAAGAGTTGCTTGGATGTATAAAAAGATTTCAGAGCACTCAGAAATAAGAACATAAATTAATTATTACTATTATGATCTGATTTTAAAGGTCCATATAGCGAAAAATGCATCTTTCAATTTTTAACTCAAACAGGGAGAGGAGGGGGTTCTCCTTCTCTCTTGTTTCTTTTTCCAACAAAGTTGGAAGATTAATTGACCAATCTTCCAGATGTATTCCATACTAGATCTAACCACTGTTTGCACGTTAGCTAAAGCGATGTTATAAAAAGTTGCCACTTTAACGTTCGTGTTTCACTTTGGTATAGTTTGATACTGGCAATTTTTGTGTAACAGGGCTTATACATTTATCAAATATTTTATAGAACTATATCGTAAGTGTTAAACCACTAGTCGGCACTAATGTAACAGTTCTGTAACCCAGCTACTTGGGGACAAAATGTTGTAGAGATTGTAGGTGATAGGATCTATGATCAAACCTCTTAATACCGACACGAGTCCGCTTAATGTTTACCATCGACGTACATACTACTAGGGAAATCTGGGTTGTTCATTTTGTGTTGTAGTAATGGTTCGGATGCTGTGTTGGGGTGTAAACTGAGTATTAAACTTAGCAATTAGCTAAAAGTCAGACCAATATCACTTGGTTCGAATTACACATAAGATGTAGTTCGCTGAGTTTCCCTTGTTATTGGGTTATTAAGAAATGGCCCTTTCTGAGCTCAGTTAGTAACTAATCACTCTGATTCTAAATAATATGAAAACCTATATCCACGTTTAAGTTTCTTGTTCTTTTTACACCTAAAGACGAGATCATATTACAGCATCCGGTATGTTTTTAGTGATTTGTTTATTTGCAATGAATTTGATGAACCTCCACAAAAATGACTGTCCTATTTTTAAAATCAATTTTGTACAAGCTGTATACCCCCACTAAAATAATTTCGTAAGTATTTAAAAAAAAAAATGACAAAAAATTATGCGATTGTGATTAAAGCATTTATGAAACATTAAACTATTTAATTTTGGAGTTTTACTGTATTTATCACAGAGAGGCTTAGACTCATTTTTCTTAGTATATACATATTTTTTAACTTCACTCGCCAGATGACACGGTCTACGTGGGTTTGCGTGAACCGCCAGTCCATTGCGAACTCGAACCTTCCAACTTGAGTCGTCACGTTGAATACTGCAAGAGCTTTGGTAGTAACGACTGTTATAATAATGCTAGAAACACAGTTTTTAAATTCTAAAGCCAAGTTTTAGTTTATGAAAAGAAAGTTGTATACAAATTTAAACTATATTACTTACATTTTAAGGTCATATTTAAATTACAACACAAAGGGAACTGGCATTATGGGGTAGTACATAATTTTACCTCACGTGCTGAGAAATCTTAGCTGCAAGGGAGACTGTTTACAATGGGATGAAAGCTACTTAACAAAGAGGCGACACAAGACAGTGAGTAATTAATTACAGACCCATGACAGAAGGGGGGGGGAGGTGGATTTAAACACCCCTCACTTAATTCGATTACTCGTTTAATTTACAATAAAACTGTAAAAATTTTGTGTTTCCAAAAAATATTATAAGTTATTATGCCTGATAGTCGTATATGTAGAATTATATTTCATCTATAATAAAATGAAAAGTATTAAAATGTATTTTTGTTTAAATATTTTTGAACACACTATTCCAACTTTTTTCCTATTTTACTATAAGTACTTTATTTGTAATTTTTATTCTATGTAAAACATTTTAGTCTATTAACTATTATAAAAAATCTTAATTTAATTTTGTTTTAGTTTATTTTATCAGTATTGATTTACTGAAATGTTCAAGATTAATTAAAAAAGAGAGGTAAAATGTATCATATGTTTAGTTACATATACTTTGTTATTATGCTCATTAGTAATGTCCAACTCGTTTATAAATGTTTAAGAACTGTTTATCATGTTAAATTATATACAGTTAATTTATTGTTGTAAGAATAACTGATAAAAAAACTTAAAAATTATCTAGTGGCTAAGGTTTGTCATCTTACTCAATTAATTTACAATTACATTATGAAACCTTTCATCTTTTCTCAGTTGCACGTTTTTATCTATCTTTACCGTGTATCATTTTACAAAATAGTGTTACTAAAACTGTACTTAGTACTCATCCTGAAGAATTTTTGCCAATAGTATTTGTTATATTGTAATTATCAAGATTTTTATTCATATATTTTTTAATTATGAAAGAAAACCACATTATAAAGGTAACTTAAATACGGTTCCAAAGATTTTACGTACTTCTTCTTCAATCACGTATTTATTCTTGTGTACTAAAGTGAGATTGATTGTATATCTAGAGCTGATAATGAACTTCTTTAGCTACTTTAAATTTCAAATACAAAAATAGTTTTTCCAAGTAAAAAATAAATATAAGATACTTATATAATATAGGTTTTGTATTTCTTAGCTTTAATTTATTTATAGCAGTGATTTCAATGCGAAGGACATCATTTAAGGAATAACATTTAAGGAATCAAATTTATAATATAATTATATATCTTAATTGTGAACTTTGAAGTCACGGTCAGAAGTAAAAACTGAATATTCATATTTCTAAAAAATAAAATTAAAAATTAAAAAAAGTGAAAATATAAACTAGAGAAAACTAGTAAAAACCATTCATTTATTCAGCCTATTTAATAAAATATAAGCCTTTAATAAAATCAGTGTAATATGTGGAATTAAAAGCCGAGTGAAGTTAAATCTCTATAAATCATTAGACATATAAGTTTTACTGATGTGTATGTGCAGACTTACATGTATTCCTTGACCACGCACTAAATTGTTTAGGCCTATTAATATATGTAAACACAAAACATATATAAGCTACAAAATATGACTTGTATTTATTCTTATGTTTATGTTAATATCAGATTCTTACATCACGTACTGACAGGGTAAAATGTAACATAGCTGTTTACATGAGAGTCTTACATCACGTATTGAAAGGATAATATATCACGTGGCTGTTAACATGGGATTCTTACATCACTCATTAACAGGATAACATGTCACGTGGCTGTTAACATGAGAGTTTTACATTACGTATTGACAGGATAACATGTGGCGTGGCTGTTAACATGAGAGTCTTACATCACTTACTGACAGGATAACATGTAGCGTGGCTGTTAACATGAGAGTTTTACATTACGTATTGACAGGATAACATGTCACATGGCTGTTAACATGAGAGTTTTACATTACGTATTGACAGGATAACATGTGGCGTGGCTGTTAACATGAGAATTCTACATCACTTACTAACAGGATAACATGTCACGTGGCTGTTAACATGAGAGTTTTACATTACGTATTGACAGGATAACATGTCACGTGGCTGTTAACATGAGAGTTTTACATTACGTATTGACAGGATAACATGTGGCGTGGCTGTTAACATGAGAGTCTTACATCAATTACTAACAGGATAACATGTAGCGTGGCTGTTAACATGAGAGTTTTACATTACGTATTGACAGGATAACATGTGGCGTGGCTGTTAACATGAGAGTCTTACATCACTTACTGACAGGATAACATGTAGCGTGGCTGTTAACATGAGAGTCTTACATCACTTACTAACAGGATAACATGTCACGTGGCTGTTAACATGAGAGTTTTACATTACGTATTGACAGGATAACATGTCACGTGGCTGTTAACATGAGAGTTTTACATTACGTATTGAAAGGATAACATGTGGCGTGGCTGTTAACATGAGAGTCTTACATCACTTACTGACAGGATAACATGTCACGTGGCTGTTAAAATGAGAGTTTTACATTACATATTGACAGGATAACATGTCACGTGGCTGTTAACATGAGAGTTTTACATTACGTATTGACAGGATAACATGTCACGTGGCTGTTAACATGAGAGTTTTACATTACATATTGACAGGATAACATGTCACGTGGCTGTTAACATGAGAGTTTTACATTACGTATTGACAGGATAACATGTCACGTGGCTGTTAATATGAGAATCTTACGTTACATGTTGACAGGATAACATGTCACGTGGCTGTTAACATGAGAGTTTTACATTACATATTGACAGGATAACATGTCACGTGGCTGTTAACATGAGAGTTTTACATTACGTATTGACAGGATAACATGTCACGTGGCTGTTAACATGAGAGTTTTACATTACATATTGACAGGATAACATGTCACGTGGCTGTTAACATGAGAGTTTTACATTACGTATTGACAGGATAACATGTCACGTGGCTGTTAACATGAGAGTTTTACATTACGTATTGACAGGATAACATGTCACGTGGCTGTTAACATGAGAGTCTTACATTACATATTGACAGGATAACATGTCACGTGGCTGTTAACATGAGAGTTTTACATTACGTATTGACAGGATAACATGTCACGTGGCTGTTAACATGAGAGTCTTACATTACATATTGACAGGATAACATGTCACGTGGCTGTTAATATGAGAGTCTTACATTACATATTGACAGGATAACATGTCACGTGGCTGTTAACATGAGAGTTTTACATTACGTATTGACAGGATAACATGTCACGTGGCTGTTAACATGAGAGTTTTACATTACGTATTGACAGGATAACATGTCACGTGGCTGTTAATATGAGAGTCTTACATTACTTATTGACAGGATAACATGTCACGTGGCTGTTAACATGAGAGTTTTACATTACGTATTGACAGGATAACATGTCACGTGGCTGTTAACATGAGAGTTTTACATTACGTATTGACAGGATAACATGTCACGTGGCTGTTAACATGAGAGTTTTACATTACGTATTGACAGGATAACATGTCACGTGGCTGTTAACATGAGAGTTTTACATTACGTATTGACAGGATAACATGTCACGTGGCTGTTAACATGAGAGTCTTACATTACATATTGACAGGATAACATGTCACGTGGCTGTTAACATGAGAGTTTTACATTACATATTGACAGGATAACATGTCACGTGGCTGTTAACATGAGAGTTTTACATTACATATTGACAGGATAACATGTCACGTGGCTGTTAACATGAGAGTTTTACATTACATATTGACAGGATAACATGTCACGTGGCTGTTAACATGAGAGTTTTACATTACGTATTGACAGGATAACATGTCACGTGGCTGTTAATATGAGAGTCTTACATTACATATTGACAGGATAACATGTCACGTGGCTGTTAACATGAGAGTTTTACATTACGTATTGACAGGATAACATGTCACGTGGCTGTTAACATGAGAGTCTTACATTACATATTGACAGGATAACATGTCACGTGGCTGTTAACATGAGAGTTTTACATTACGTATTGACAGGATAACATGTCACGTGGCTGTTAACATGAGAGTTTTACATTACATATTGACAGGATAACATGTCACGTGGCTGTTAACATGAGAGTCTTACATTACATATTGACAGGATAACATGTCACGTGGCTGTTAACATGAGAGTCTTACATTACATATTGACAGGATAACATGTCACGTGGCTGTTAACATGAGAGTCTTACATTACGTATTGACAGGGTAACATGTCACGTGGCTGTTAACATGAGAGTCTTACATCACGTACTGACAGTATAACATGTCACGTGGCTGTTAACATGAGAGTCTTACATTACATATTGACAGGATAACATGTCACGTGGCTGTTAACATGAGAGTTTTACATTACATATTGACAGGATAACATGTCACGTGGCTGTTAACATGAGAGTTTTACATTACGTATTGACAGGATAACATGTGGCGTGGCTGTTAACATGAGAGTTTTACATCACTTACTAACAGGATAACATGTCACGTGGCTGTTAACATGAGAGTTTTACATTACGTATTGACAAGATAACATGTGGCGTGGCTGTTAACATGAGAGTCTTACATCACGTACTGACAGGATAACATGTCACGTGGCTGTTAACATGAGAGTTTTACATTACTTACTAACGGGATAACATGTCACATGGCTGTTAACATGAGAGTTTTACATTACGTATTGACAGGATAACATGTGGCGTGGCTGTTAACATGAGAGTCTTACATCACGTACTGACAGGATAACATGTCATGTGGCTGTTAACATGAGAGTTTTACATTACGTATTGACAGGATAACATGTGGCGTGGCTGTTAACATGAGAGTTTTACATCACTTACTAACAGGATAACATGTCACGTGGCTGTTAACATGAGAGTTTTACATTACGTATTGACAGGATAACATGTGGCGTGGCTGTTAACATGAGAGTTTTACATCACTTACTAACAGGATAACATGTCACGTGGCTGTTAACATGAGAGTTTTACATTACGTATAACATGATACATTTCGTATGACAGGATAACATGTGGCGTGGCTGTTAACATGAGAGTTTACATCACTTACTAACAGGATAACATGTCACGTGGCTGTTAACATGAGAGTCTTACATCACGTACTGACAGTATAACATGTCACGTGGCTGTTAACATGAGAGTCTTACATCACGTACTGACAGTATAACATGTCACGTGGCTGTTAACATGAGAGTCTTACATCACGTACTGACAGTATAACATGTCACGTGGCTGTTAACATGAGAGTCTTACATCACGTACTGACAGTATAACATGTCACGTGGCTGTTAACATGAGAGTTTTACATTACGTATTGACAGGATAACATGTCACGTGGCTGTTAACATGAGAGTTTTACATTACGTATTGACAGGATAACATGTCACGTGGCTGTTAACATGAGAGTTTTACATTACGTATTGACAGGATAACATGTCACGTGGCTGTTAACATGAGAGTTTTACATTACGTATTGACAGGATAACATGTCACGTGGCTGTTAACATGAGAGTTTTACATTACTTATTGACAGGATAACATGTCACGTGGCTGTTAACATGAGAGTTTTACATTACGTATTGACAGGATAACATGTCACGTGGCTGTTAATATGAGAGTCTTACATTACATATTAACAGGATAACATGTCACGTGGCTGTTAACATGAGAGTTTTACATTACATATTAACAGGATAACATGTCACGTGGCTGTTAACATGAGAGTTTTACATTACGTATTGACAGGATAACATGTCACGTGGCTGTTAACATGAGAATCTTACGTTACATATTGACAGGATAACATGTCAGCGTGGCTGTTAACATGAGAGTTTTACATTACGTATTAACAGGATAACATGTCACGTGGCTGTTAACATTGTTAACATGACAGTTTTACATCACTCATTAACAGGATAACATGTCACGTGGCTGTTAACATGACAGTTTTACATCACTTACTAACAGGATAACATGTCACGTGGCTGTTAACATGAGAGTTTTACATTACGTATTGACAGGATAACATGTGGCGTGGCTGTTAACATGAGAGTCTTACATCACTTACTGACAGGATAACATTTAGCGTGGCTGTTAACATGAGAGTTTTACATTACGTATTGACAGGATAACATGTGGCGTGGCTGTTAACATGAGAGTCTTATATCACTTACTAACAGGATAACATGTCACGTGGCTGATAACATGAGAGTTTTACATTACGTATTGACAGGATAACATGTCACATGGCTGTTAACATGAGAGTTTTACATTACGTATTGACAGGATAACATGTGGCGTGGCTGTTAACATGAGAGTCTTACATCACTTACTAACAGGATAACATGTCACGTGGCTGTTAACATGAGAGTTTTACATTACGTATTGACAGGATAACATGTGGCGTGGCTGTTAACATGAGAGTCTTACATCACTTACTAACAGGATAACATGTCACGTGGCTGTTAACATGAGAGTTTTACATAACGTATTGACAGGATAACATGTCACGTGGCTGTTAACATGAGAGTTTTACATTACGTATTAACAGGATAACATGTGGCGTGGCTGTTAACATGAGAGTCTTACATCACTTACTGACAGGATAACATGTAGCGTGGCTGTTAACATGAGAGTTTTACATTACGTATTGACAGGATAACATGTCACGTGGCTGTTAACATGAGAGTTTTACATTACGTATTGACAGGATAACATGTCACGTGGCTGTTAACATGAGAGTTTTACATTACGTATTGACAGGATAACATGTCACGTGGCTGTTAACATGAGAGTTTTACATTACGTATTGACAGGATAACATGTCACGTGGCTGTTAACATGAGAGTCTTACATCACTTACTGACAGGATAACATGTGGCGTGGCTGATAACATGAGAGTTTTACATTACTTATTGACAGGATAACATATGGCGTGGCTGTTAACATAAGAGTCTTACATCACTTACTAACAGGATAACATGTCACGTGGCTGTTAACATGAGAGTTTTACATTACGTATTGACAGGATAACATGTCACGTGGCTGTTAACATGAGAGTTTTACATTACGTATTGACAGGATAACATGTCACGTGGCTGTTAACATGAGAGTCTTACATCACTTACTGACAGGATAACGTGTGGCGTGGCTGTTAACATGAGAGTCTTACATCACTTACTAACAGGATAACATGTCACGTGGCTGTTAATATGAGAGTTTTACATTACGTATTGACAGGATAACATGTCACGTGGCTGTTAACATGAGAGTTTTACATTACGTATGACAGGATAACATGTGGCGTGGCTGTTAACATGAGAGTCTTACATCACTTACTGACAGGATAACATGTAGCGTGGCTCTTAACATGAGAGTTTTACATTACGTATTGACAGGACAACATGTCACGTGGCTGTTAACATGAGAGTTTTACATTACGTATTGACAGGATAACATGTCACGTGGCTGTTAACATGAGAGTTTTACATTACGTATTGACAGGATAACATGTCACGTGGCTGTTAACATGAGAGTCTTACATCACTTACTAACAGGATAACAAGTCACGTGGCTGTTAACATGAGAGTTTTACATTACGTATTGACAGGATAACATGTGGCGTGGCTGTTAACATGAGAGTCTTACATCACTTACTGACAGGATAACATGTGGCGTGGCTGATAACAGGAGAGTTTTACATTACGTATTGACAGGATAACATATGGCGTGGCTGTTAACATGAGAGTCTTACATCACTTACTAACAGGATAACATGTCACGTGGCTGTTAACATGAGAGTTTTACATTACGTATTGACAGGATAACATGTCACGTGGCTGTTAACATGAGAGTTTTACATTACGTATTGACAGGATAACATGTCACGTGGTAGTTAACATGAGAGTCTTACATCACTTACTAACAGAATAACATGTCACGTGGCTGTTAACATGAGAGTTTTACATTACGTATTGACAGGATAACATGTGGCGTGGCTGTTAACATGAGAGTCTTACATCACTTACTGACAGGATAACATGTGGCGTGGCTGTTAACATGAGAGTTTTACATTACGTATTGACAGGATAACATGTCACATGGCTGTTAACATGAGAGTTTTACATTACGTATTGACAGGATATCATGTGGCGTGGCTGTTAACATGAGAGTCTTACATCACTTACTAACAGGATAACATGTCACGTGGCTGTTAACATGAGAGTTTTACATTACGTATTGACAGGATAACATGTGGCGTGGCTGTTAACATGAGAGTCTTACATCACTTACTGACAGGATAACATGTGGCTTGGCTGTTAACATGAGAGTTTTACATTACGTATTGACAGGATAACATGTGGCGTGGCTGTTAACATGAGAGTCTTACATCACTTACTGACAGGATAACATGTGGCGTGGCTGTTAACATGAGAGTTTTATATCACTTACTGACAGGATAACATGTCACGTGGCTGTTAACATGAGAGTTTTACATTACGTATTGACAGGATAACATGTGGCGTGGCTGTTAACATGAGAGTTTTACATTACGTATTGACAGGATAACATGTCACGTGGCTGTTAACATGAGAGTTTTACATTACGTATTGACAGGATAACATGTGGCGTTGCTGTTAACATGAGAGTTTTACATTACGTATTGACAGGATAACATGTCACGTGGCTGTTAACATGAGAGTCTTACATCACTTACTAACAGGATAACATGTGGCGTGGTTTTAACATGAGAGTTTTACATTACGTATTGACAGGATAACATGTGGCGTGGCTGTTAACATGAGAGTTTTACATTACGTATTGACAAGATAACATGTGGCGTGGCTGTTAACATGAGAGTCTTACATCACTTACTGACAGGATAACATGTGGCGTGGCTGTTAACATGAGAGTTTTACATTACGTATTGACAGGATAACATGTGGCGTGGCTGTTAACATGAGAGTCTTACATCACTTACTGACAGGATAACATGTCACGTGGCAGTTAACATGAGAGTTTTACATTACGTATTGACAGGATAACATGTGGCGTGGCTGTTAACATGAGAGTTTTACATTACGTATTGACAGGATAACATGTGGCGTGGCTGTTAACATGAGAGTCTTACATCACTTACTGACAGGATAACATGTGGCGTGACTGTTAACATGAGAGTTTTACATTACGTATTGACAGGATAACATGTGGCGTGGCTGTTAACATGAGAGGCTTACATCACTTACTGACAGGATAACATGTGTCGTGGCTGTTAACATGAGAGTTTTACATTACGTATTGACAGGATAACATGTGGCGTGGCTGTTAACATGAGAGTCTTACATCACTTACTGACAGGATAACATGTGGCGTGGCTGTTAACATGAGAGTTTTACATTACGTATTGACAGGATAACATGTCACGTGGCTGTTAACATGAGAGTTTTACATTACGTATTGACAGGATATCATGTGGCGTGGCTGTTAACATGAGAGTATTACATCACTTACTGACAGGATAACATGTAGCGTGGCTGTTAACATGAGAGTTTTACATCACGTACTGACAGTATAACATGTCACGTGGCTGTCAATAGTTTACTTTTTTAAGAATACGACCACATTTTTTAGAATTGTCTATGTTTATTCAGCATATGATTCATCATTACATCCAGTTAATTAGCTATTTTAATTATATTCAAGCAGAAATATAAATTGGAAATCAGTTGTGGAAGAAAATAAATTATCGTGCTTAAAAAGTACAGTACAAGAGAACGTCACCAAACACCGATATACAACTAAATAAGCATAAAATGCACAAATATACTACAATACAAGCACACATTGCACAAATATTCTATAGTAAATGTACAAAATACTCATATATAGCACAATACAAGCCTAAAATGGTCAAATACCTCTGTTCTGAGGGAGGTAAATGTGCATTTTGTGCTTTTTTTGTGCTGAATTTGTGCATTTTGTACTTATATTGTAATACTGTATATTTGTGCATTTTTACTTTTAGTATGTTTGTGCATTTAGTGCTTATGAGATTGTAATATATTTGTGTTGTATGACGTTCTTTTCTTCAGCATAGTATGTGTACCAAAACATTTTATGCTAATTAAATTTTTTTTAATAAATACAAGCAAATTTAAAAGTATAATTATAAAATGGATGACAATAATTAAACATAATGTTTTCCAATTAATGTTGGTTGACTAAAAATTTTACTAATTGTAATTCACATTGAAACCGAGTGTTTTGATATGATGTAGTAGTGGATGTAATTTAGCTAACACGACATGTATGACAAAGCAGATTCCAACAGTCGGGTGTTTGTTCTTTTCTAATAATGAAGGTAGTTGCTACATGGCTTCATTCTTTCTCATTTAAAATTACGCGTTTCAAAGAAATGTATGAAATCATAAAGTAAAATTGCTGGGTGAGGTATTTAAATTTTATTTGGAAATAAGTATTTTTACTATAGCTTAAACAATATAAGAATCTTTATAAACTACTTAGAGAATATTTAGCTTTGAATTTGATATATTTATTCTAAATAAAATTTTGTGTAACAGTGAGGGAAAATGAGAATGTAATGTAATCTAATGAGAATGTAATATGAATGTTACATGTATTTTATGCATTGTCTGGATGCTGTAAATAGTTGGGGTAAAATACATTTTTTACCAAAACTTCATTAGTATTTCACTAAGATTAGGCAAAAATTATGTTGTCTCTGTAAAACTGATGAACCTAACAATTTATAATATATTTTTATTTAAAACGTTTCATCGACTGTCATATTAGAATGGCTAAAGATAACTCAGTGTTTATTTTTGTCCTGTATATTATACGAACTGTGCAAAATATCAAGTCAGTGGGCAAAATATTTTTGAGTTATTAATTTTTGTGCAAACAACAAAAACATACAGACACTAAATGAGCGGAACTTTCAGTTGTGAGTCCAGTTTTTAAGAAAGGAAAAAAGGAAATGCTTGACAACTATAGACCCATTGCAATAACATCTTCATTCTCTAAGATTTTTGAGAAAGCAGTTTTAAATAGATTGATTTCTTTCATGGATAGATATAGTATTT
Source organism: Stictocephala bisonia (assembly GCA_035578905.1). Classification (NCBI taxonomy): domain Eukaryota; kingdom Metazoa; phylum Arthropoda; class Insecta; order Hemiptera; family Membracidae; genus Stictocephala; species Stictocephala bisonia. The sequence goes on along the minus strand of JAQJVL010000425.1, from coordinate 688,780 downwards.
TATTTTCTGGTCAATTCGGCTTTTTAAAGGGCAAGTCTACTGTAGATGCCATGTTTTCTCTTATTAACATAGTTGTAAAAGAGCTGGATCAAAGAAAATCTGTTGTGGGTGTCTTTTTCGATCTCAGAAAAGCCTTCGACATGGTAAATCATGGTCTGCTGCTTGAAAAACTTGAAAGCATTGGGATTCGGGGCACTGCTCTAAAGTGGTTCTCCTCCTTCCTTATCGGTCGCAGGCAAATAGTAAAGATACCCTCAATAGATCAAGACTGTATGACATTTTCATACTCAGATGAGAAGCTTGTCATCTCTGGAGTCCCTCAGGGTTCCATCCTGGGCCCGTTGCTGTTTATTTTATATATAAATGACTTAAAATCAAGCGTCCTTGAGGGGAACCTGTGTCTCTTTGCCGATGACACATCACTGGCCATATCTCGTCAGACACGACAAGACTTGGAAATCGCCTCCTATACTGAATCAAACAACATTGTACAATGGTTCCAAGAAAATTTCTTGTGTGTCAATTCAAATAAGACTAAACTACTTGATTTTTCCATTGGCCATAAAGAGACATTTCCCCTAAACTTTTCCATAGGAGAAAGTATCGTTACTGCGGAAGATGGTGTAAAATTCCTGGGGCTCCACCTTGACGCCAATTTGAAATTTCACTCTCACATCGAACATGTCGCGAGCCGTTTGTCGTCAGGAGTTTTTATATTAAGACGTCTCTCCACCTATTCCAGCATTGAAATTCTTCTTTCAGCATATTATGCCCTTATATATCCTTTTCTCTCATATGCAGTTGCCATTTGGGGATCTGAGAGCTCTTATACAAAGACTCTTTTCATTCTTCAAAAAAGAGCTGTGAGGATAATTGCAGGAATTGGCCAAACAGAATCATGTGCCCCCTACTTCAAAGATTTCAATTTGCTCACTTTTCCATCGATTTATATTTTGGAGTCACTTATTTTTATGAAAAGGAACCAGCACATTTTCTCTGAATTTCTACCATCTTTATATAGTAAAACCAGGAACAAGTACAACTATAACATACCACCACACAGATCACACTTTTTCAAAAACCACACATTTTATAACTGTATAAAAATTTTCAATAACCTTCCAATCAATCTAAAACAAGAATGTAATTTTGTCACCTTTAAAAGAAATGTGAAAAGTTTCCTCCTTAAAAATAGCTTTTATAGTGTTAAGGATTATTTTGATAAGAAATGTGTTTATAGCTTTTAAATAGATTCTTGTAAAGACGATTGCTAATGCAAGTTACTTTGTTTGATGGCAATAAAGATATTTGTATTTGTATTTGTATTTGATAACAGTTTATAATTTTCTGCTCTGAATTAGGTGTAGAATCTGAAAATGTATAGCATGGTCACCTTTTTAGTACTACCTCATTATAATCTTATTTTTCATCGCTGTTAGCCTAATTTTAATGTAGTTTAAATGTATCATATTCTTGGCTAAATCTATTTTTTAAATTATGTATATATATATATCCAATGTACGTTTACAATAAATGCTCTCCTAATTAAATCGTTTAAGTAGAATAAGATTTAATCTAACAACACACAATAGTACACAGAAAAATATTTTTCCGTCAACTTGTTCAGTCTTAAAGTTTACAATTAATGCTATCTGCCCCACATATCCTTCCTCTTCCTTAACAAATGCTCACTTTACCATTGTATTATTAAGATATTATAGTGTATGATAAAATTAAATAAAAATATCTTTAAAATTCTTTCACTTGAGATTTAAAGTGATTTTCTGATCGTAGTTTAATTAACAGGAATAATATTTACTCTTAGTATAGTAAGCAAACATTTTATGTGTTATGATGAACTTGTTGACTATGGCAGTCTGTGTTATTTTTTACAAGAGAATGTGGATTTTTCAATTTTGAAACACTTTTATAAATTACTAGCTGTACCCGCCCGCTTCGCCGGTCATAATATTGAGTTTGATTTAGAACCTAATAGCTGAAAGAATTCGAGCATTTTTGTTTCTTCTACCAATATTAGATTTTTTTAGGAGGCATGTCATAAAAAGTAAACTGCAAAACAAATTATTTATTTTTTATTTTCACATTTCACCACATGTTTTAATTACCGAGGAAAAAAGGTTAACACCAAATACAGATCACCTGATCAAGTAAAAGTAGTGTGTGCTACACTCTCAAGGTGAAATGTAGAACTACAATAAATCAAAACATATACAGTACTGTTGTTGTGAGAACTTAAATCTGCTTATGGCATGTGAAACTACATTAAACCACACAGTCATATGTTTTTTGTAAACAATTCAGATTCTCCATTTGAATAACATGGGATCTTTAGGAGCCCGTGGGGCGGGACCCTGTGGACGGATCTGCATCAAACATCACAGAAACCATCTCGGGAGTATACAGGACAACATCCTAAAGTTTCATGGCGATCGGTTGGATGGTTTGGCAGCGCATAAACTTCAAACATATATATTTATATATATACAAACATCCTCTTTTATAAATATAGACAAGCACTCATAAGTTTTCTTTATACAACCTATCCCTAAAAATAATTTAAAATAAAAAGTCATCAAAACCATGAAAATCTTTTAGTACGACTAAAACATACCAACATTTAAGGAGAAACTTGAGCATATTTATAGGAAATTATTTAGATAAAATCACCAAAAACGTTAAGCGAAGAATTCGTTGTCAACTTTAAGTAAAAGAAGAAATGTAAAGAAGTTAGAAATTACAAAGTTTGAAAATGTGTACAACTCCAGTTCTTGTAGTAACGCTGTTTTGTAAACATTCTTTCGAGAAAGAGGAGTTGAGTTTGAAAACAATGCACACTGCTGCTACAATGTGCTCATTCTGACACACAACCTCGTCTTCTTTTACTTTGTTGACATTTGCACCATATGTGAGGGAAGATAGCCTTTGTTTATGAACACGGACATATTTTATCAGTTATATTTCCTTATACAAACGAAGTGAATGTCACAAACGAAAATTATTATAATAAAACTACCCCATTTAACCTTCCTCCTCCTTAACAAATGCTCACTTTACCATTGTATTATTAAGATGATAAAATGAAATAAAAATATCTTTAAACTCCTTTCGCTTGAGATGTTTAAGGATATATATTATTTTAAATATAGATTTGAATTGTGTCAAAGCTTTTTGGTAAAAAGTAGGATAGGATTATATAGAAATTAAAACGAGATCACAGCTCTTTATTTTCGATTATATTACAATTTTTATTTAATAAATACAAAAATTATTCAAATAATGTTATCAAAATTTAAAAAAATATTTATTTACTCTCATTACGTTTCTTGAAACTGATGCGATCTAGTTACATGTGTTGAGCTAGTGCTACATGTATTTATAATGGTTCATACAACAACGAACACCCTAGAATAACAATTGTAACGGGTTCTCTAACTATATATTATACAATGTAAGATTAATGGATTGTACTTCTACTCATCCTATGAGTTCGTATTTAAAGAAATTGCATTACGGAGATTTTTATGAACTATGAACTTAAATTCCTGTGAAATCTGTTCAAAAACTTGTAACTGTACACAGCTTATTTCGTAAATATGAAAACTATAACTCTAATGTAATAAATCTATCTAGAACATATATTATATAATGTAGTGTTTTTGGGTTAATCACTTTACGGTATCGTCTTTTTTCCAGGATGTTCTGGTTCAAGTAAATGTTACCCAATGTCAGGGGACAGGCTCTTCTTTCCCCGTGAAGATGACGGAGCATGCTTTCTCCTTGATTACCAATTAACGTCTGGTTCGTTGTGTAACGTTAACCCTTTTATGAGGATTGGATTAAAATGAACAAATAAATAAGCAAATTGCCTTAAGCACACGATTATATGTAAAATATCTTAGTTAATTGAATTGAGCGCAATAAAGATGGCCACAGTTTGCCACTAGCACAAATTCTAGGAAACTGTCATACAATTTGTCTAATATCTAACTCGAAAAGTACTAAGCAGTATTAAGAAACTACAATTCCTGGTTAAAATAATAAACAAGTACGTTTGCCTATTTTCTTTTAAATTTGTATTAGTTTTACACAGAAGAGGAATTTTAATAAACCCATTTTAAACGAAAAAGGGGTTTCATGCTCACTTTACACTTGGGAGGGGCACATAGTCCACATCTACTACTCATTTGACTTAAAACACGTTGACTGCTATACATGTTAGACCTATACCACGTCTATATCTGAAAGTTAAAAACAAAAAAACTACTCAGCATTAGTGTTTTCAGATGCTAATTTGAGATCAGGAAGTCGGTGGGATGGTTTATTGTTCATTCCCTGTCAGTAAAAATCCATGGGTCGGATCCGGGTCGTCAGCTCCTGGGGATGCGCCAAGAAGGCAAATGTATGGCAACATTTTCAAAATGCACCCAAACAATGTCACAAACACTTTATATTTCACTAAAAACTAATTGTTATATATTTACAATATTTACAACGCCATCCAATAATATTTGTTCCTGTTTCCGGTCACTTCCAAGGTCATCATCACTTTCATTACAATCAGCCATTTTTATTTAAATTAACACTATTACTTCACTAAATGATAATAAGCTATATAAAACACTAGTAAAAATAAACTATATACAAATATAATATAAGCAACTACTCACTAAATACTATAAAAACAATAACGTGTATAAGAAAACTCAAAAAATCGCTAGGCGGAAACGACGAACACCAAAATATAGCACGTGTTGCACTGAAGGAGCGGGCGACATACAGTCCTCCCTCCACAAGAGCTGAGCTCACACTGCCTAGTATAAGAGAACATTGCAGCGCGACACGGATCCGGGGCACGCGCACTCGGCGCTCGACCATGCGGGACCCGGAACCGGGTCGTCAGCACTCAACGTGTTAAATAGTTTAACACTGTTCTAATACTATATAAAATATATTCTCCCTGATTCTGGATATTCTCTTTTCTTCCGCAATAAATAATAATTATCAATTGTTCAAAATCAAAATATGAGATCGTATTTTGAACAATATATTATATTGTCAAATATCTGTATCATAATATCACTGTTTTAAGCGACTTTACTTTGTTAAAGAGAGTGAAAAACAGGAAACTATAGGCTTTACTTATCCAAAGTCAAAAGAACAGTATTTAGGTCAAATAGTATGCACTCATTCAATACAATAATGGCATGAAATTGAAGGCCTACAGCTTAGAATACGAATTAAAGGAGAAAAAGAAAAGTGACGCAGGGATGTTTTGGAATGTAAATGCACTCATTTTTCACAAATATCACAATCACTTCAAATAAAAATAAAAGCTGATAGGAGTACTATCAACTGCGTATATTTATTTTTATTTATTTCAATGTTTAAAGGCAAATCATACCTAAACAATATGTCCATAGTTCCTACTGTAAAGGTGAATGCAGACGTCTGTTGGTGCCTATGATTGTTGACGTACATCTGTCACATTTTCAAAATACGTTAAGGTTTAAAAAAGTATTCTGTTGGTTATACTTTACGTGATTTTAAGATTTTTAAAAACATATAAAAATTATAATTAAAATGTTTTTGTAAAATTCTATAGCATAACGCCTAGTTACGCAAATTTTTAGGTTCTATGTAAAAATTATAAAGTAATACTAGACTTGTTGTGTAAGTCTAAAGTTTAGCAGTCCTCAACTAGTAAAAAATAATAAGAATAATTAGGAAACACATGTAATAATATCAGGTAATATAAGGCATCATCGTAATAATTGTAAAGATATGATCCACCTTCTTACTCCTGCACTCACCCATCGTAATAATTGTAAAGATATGATCCACCTTCTAACTCCTGCACTTACCCATCGTAATAATTGTAAAGACATGATCCACCTTCCAACTCATGCACTCACCCATCGTAATAATTGTAAAGATATGATCCACCTTCCAACTCATGCACTCACCCATCGTAATAATTGTAAATATATGATCAACCTTCTAAATCATGCACTCACCCATCGTAATAATTGTAAAGATATGATCCACTTTCCAACTCATGCACTCACCCATCATAATAATTGTAAAGATATGATCCACCTTCCAACTCATGCACTCACCCATCGTAATAATTGTAAAGATATGATCCACCTTCCAACTCATGCACTCACCCATCGTAATAATTGTAAAGATATGATCCACCTTCCAACTACTGCACTCACCCATCGTAATGATTGTAAAGATATGATCCATCTTCTAACTCATGCACTCACCCATCGTAATAAGTGTAAAGATATGATCCACCTTCTAACTCATGCACTCACCCATCGTAATAAGTGTAAAGATATGATCCACCTTCTTACTCCTGCACTCACCCATCGTAATAATTGTAAAGATATGATCCACCTTCTAACTCATGCACTCACCCATCGTAATAATTGTAAAGATATGATCCACCTTCCAACTCATGCACTCACCCATCATAATGATTGTAAAGATATGATCCACCTTCTAACTCCTGCACTTACCCATCGTAATAATTGTAAAGATATGATCCAACTTCCAACTCATGCACTCACCCATCGTAATAATTGTAAAGATATGATCCACCTTCTAACTCCTGCACTTACCCATCGTAATAATTGTAAAGATATGATCCACCTACTTACTCCTGCACTCACCCATCGTAATAATTGTAAAGATATGATCCACCTTCTACCTCCTGCACTTACCCATCGTAATAATTGTAAAGATATGATCCACCTTCTAACTCCTGCACTCACCCATCGTAATAATTGTAAATATATTATCCACCTTCCAACTCCTGCACTCCCCCATCGTAATAATTGTAAAGATATGATCCACCTTCTAACTCCTGCACTCACCCATCGTAATAATTGTAAAGATATGATCCACCTTCTAACTCCTGCACTTACCCATCGTAATAATTGTAAAGATATGATCCACCTTCCAACTCCTGCACTCACCCATCTTAACCTATTGAACTACTCCTAGACGTGTGATGGCGCGGACCCATCCTTTCACCTATATCATAGAAAGAAAACCTAATAAAACGTAATTCATAATACATAATTGAAAACTACATAGTGTAGTGTGAATAAACATACAACTACTATTGGTATTATAAATCTTGCTACCTAGAATATCTAACATGAGTTAGACTTATTATTTATGCAGTGTTTAAATATTATAAACAAGATTTATAACTGAACAATTTCTAATTCTAAGCTTTAGGCACTTCAGCTAATAAGTTTGTAACCATACTAAAACTGAGCAATCTGCAACTAGGACTAGTTCATTCAACATTTATATTTCATTCAAACTTTGAATTATATCAAAGAACACCTATTCATATATTATATTTAAAAATTATAAACTAGCGCTAATTTCTTTCCTTCCAGAGGTATTTCTGTTCACATATTACATCAAAATATCAAATTGACGTAATCAAGTATAAATACCCGAATCTTAATCTACTTGTGAACGGAAAGTTATATTGTATTTAAAAATATACGTTTTAACCCTTAACTATTATACTGGGGTCATTTTTGACCACAGAGAATAATTATCTTAATTTTATATATTTTGATATACTTCCAGGATTGTGCTCTCTCTTTATCTAATCTCTTTTCAGCTAATGAGACATACGGTGCATGTGGTTGTTTCCTGTTCGATCACTCCATATCTGGATGGGAAGCTTCTGAGATCCCCGCGAAAGTAGTTATGTTAGAATTTTCTCTTTTTTTGAATTTCTTCTAATTTGAAATTTTAATTCTAAAGAAGAAGATGTGAATTATGTCCTAAAGGAAATGACAGAAAACATTCAACTGTATACGTTATTTGCAAAAAGGCATTGTGCAAGCCCATAGAAACGTGAGTATTACCGTACGTATGAAGAGTACCTATAAGGCAAATTGGACATTAAGAAGTCACCAACTTTAGAGGAGGTCTTTTTTTACTTTAGCAATTATGTGGCCAAGTAATTTAATTCCTTATAAAACAGGTCTAGTTGTAAAAGATAATATACAGGTTTGATTTTTATAACTTCACTGAAGGTAAAAAATTATTAATTCGTAAAGTGTTTTTTTCAAGAAAGTTAATTTGTAACATTAAAGAAAATGTAAAAAACTTTTATTTTTAAAATATTATCCAAAAATGATTCTATTTACAAGAAGATAATATTAACAAAAAGGTATTAAAATAATAATTAAAATAAGTTTTAGATTTTTAATGGTTTTATTTTTTAATTGTGATCGGTTTTGACCCCACAATAAGAGTTAATAATAATACAGTCTAAATATTGGTAGTTAACTGTTGAAAAATATATCTAGTATTGTTTTATAATTTTTACATAGAACCTAAAAATTTGAGTAACTAGACGTTATGATATAGAATTTTACAAAAGCCAATTTAATTACAAAAAATATTTCCCAATAAAATAATAATAAAAAAATTTAATATTTCATAACTTTAGATAGATGAAATAAGCAACACAATTTGACGTTTTCAGTAACAATTATTTATGTTTTCATTTATCCATGTTAACTTTTAATAACTGGACTCAAATTAAACACAGTTTTCTTTTTAATAATATTTGGACATTTATTTTGAATGTATGTCATATACTGAATATACTTATCTGCCATTTAACATCTAAACTTGAATTTCATTTTTATTTTTTTGCTTTTTCTGTATCAAATAACGCTCCACTAAAGTGACAAAGTGTCCTATTAAACAATTCCGCGGATACATCATGTTTTATCCTGTATATGATAACACGGTAAAAGGCTGTTCTTTCCCCATGAAGTTGACAGAACGTGCCTTCCTCCTGATTGCTGATAGCATCTAGATCCGTGCCTAATCTGGACCTGTTACAAGAACTGGATTTAAATTAAATAATAACAGGATGTTTAAAGGGTTTTACGAACCTAATCACTTTACAACACTAAATATATCCGTAAACAAATCGGTCCCCACGAAAATCCTCGAGATAAGAAGATGGAAAGCTCTGGACGATATTAAATATATCAGTGTTTCGACAATTACCTGGGCTCCATCCCTCTAGCCCTAAAAGATGCAATTGATCTTAGTAACTAAATTGATGTTATAAATAGATCATCTGGTTAAGTGTATAATGTTTATGCTAATTTAAACATTGCGTATGTTTTGTGAGTCTTTAAAAGCGTTACTTTTTTACATAATAAAAAAAGCTGTAAAAAATATACCAAATATTCGCCGTATATATGATTACCGTTGCCTTGAATAGTCGTACAGACTAGGGTTGTCTACAGACCGTGGCCGGAGGCTGGGCGCAGCGTGTAGGGTATCCACTAGTAAAGCTTTAATCGTCCAGTTAACTATGCTTTAAAAGGCTTGGTTTTATTATTTCAATTAAGAATTATTGAAATACTTAATTCAATTTAAAAATAATAATAATAAAAATAATAATGGTGTGTTGGTAGGACGATTAATGAAGCAATGTGGACTCATTACAATGCACCTATTTAGTATAAATAGGTTGAATTAAAAAAATAATGTTCATAGATTAATAGAACCTATTACATAATATTTAATTTTGATCATTTCCAGAAGAAATATTATATGTGAGTTTGCAAAACGTTATATTAAAAATAATTAAAGTCGGGAATAAGAAAGGATGAAAAGAAATAAGTATTGTTAGCAAGTATCTGAACGGATAGAGGGGGTATATCCGCTATAGAGGGGGTATATCCGCTATAGAGGGGGCGTTTGCTGACTATTATGAATTATTCATAAGACGAGTACAGCTGGAAAAGTTTAGCTCTACTGCTACTGTATGACCCGGCCTTTGTGGTTAAATACCTTTAAACCAGGTTAAAACAGGCTACACTGATGTACACAGATGAGAAAATATGTAAATACAATATTAGGCACCTAAAAGCACTTTAGATTTGTTATGTAAAATTATTAAATCATTATTTTATCTGCATTAATGGTACGTAATATAGAAATTATTATTTATAACTTTTAACATGTTTTAAAAATTTATAAACTAAAAAAATAACAAACACTTTAAAACAGATAAAAAAATATAACGTGACAATTAACTACAATTGATCGAAAATAAAAGTAATATAATATTATTAATCTAATAATTATAACTAATACAATTTGGAAATATTTCATAATTCATATAGATCTACCTTTAATCGAATGTTCAAATTATTGAATTTTCAATAAAACCAATACATTTTAATTTGAAGTATTGGTTTTATTGAAAATTCAATAATTTGAACATATTAAGTGACCAATATCAACTCTATCTCAACTTCACTATTCGAATACTTATTAGAAAACTTCAGTTCTTTGTTAACTCTTAGTTAGCTTAGATATGCTTAGTTAACTTAGAATAATTAACTCTTAGATAAATTCTCTAATTATTTAAAAGTTTACTCTTCTTTGAAGTCTGTTGGGAGTTTTTTTAATATAAATAAAGGATACATTATGTTCCGTTTATCAGTGAACAGAATGCAGTTATCCTAATATTAATATTTTTTTTAATATTATGAAATTAAATAAAAAATTAAATAAGAATATAGTTACCAGATTTACATTCACGTAACTAAGAAATATTTTGAAAAAAATTAAGAAATAAGTCATTCAAAGCATTTTTATTTATTATTCTTAAGAAAATATTTATTTAAACAACATTATTACTATATATTATAAATTATATATTTTATTATTTGGGATTTTGGAATTGTATGGACTGTAAGTCCCTGGCACAACATTTGCACTTTTTTCAGGATACATGTTAAAAGACGATCTGTTTAATTCTGCCATAACAACTAATTATTCTTGTTTAAAACTAAACTTAATTAAAATTATAATAAAATATTTATCTTAACTTATTTTTTTATATTTTTCATAGAACACTTCCTTTGCCTTAACTTGAACTTGTATAACGCAAAATAAATTTGTATTTTGTGATTTTGCAGGCTGATTTCTTTTACTAAATCATATTAATTTGTTTAATGGAAATATAAAATATAAATATTTTGATAAGCAGACACTATATTCAATATATTCTTATAATGTATGATCAAACTTACAGCAAAGCATGAAAAGTATTAATAATAAAATACGTTCTAACAAAAACAACAATAATATAATATACAATTTTATTGAAAACAGTAATACAAACACTGTATCTTACAAAAAACTGTTATTTACCTTTTTACTATTATAAGTCTACTGTGTACATAAACTTATGAAAAAAATATGAAGACCACATTTTTTCATGTCTAGTACCATAGTAACTTTCTGAATTTTATAAACACTTTTCAGTTTTTCATAGATTATTATCTATTTATATGTTTTAAATGTCACTTGAATGACATCATACGCAAATTTATTGCAAGGTTACGTACTCGTATTCTGTGTACAAAGGTTACCAATGGGTATTTCAATACCTATCAGTAACTAACAATGTGACTGAACACAAGTTTGTACATATCACTGCCAAATGCATGTGCGTCATGTGTGAGATAGCCTGTTATATCAGGGTCACTACCCAATAACCCTCTCAGAGTGACATATAACTTCTGAACACAGTGTGTACATATCACTGCCAAATGCATGTGCGTCATGTGTGAGATAGCCTGTTATGTCAGGGTCACTACCCAATAACCCTCTCAGAGTGACATATAACTACTGAACACAAGTTTGTACATATCACTGCCAAATGCATGTGCGTCATGTGTGAGATAGCCTGTTATGTCAGGGTCACTACCCAATAACCCTCTCAGAGTGACATATAACTTCTGAACACAGTGTGTACATATCACTGCCAAATGCATGTATGTCATGTGTGAAATAGCCTGTTATATCAGGGTCACTACCCAATAACCCACTCAGAGTGACATATAACTACTGAACACAGTGTGTACATATCACTGCTAAATGCATGTATGTCATGTGTGAAATAGCCTGTTATATCAGGGTCACTACCCAATAACCCTCTCAGAGTGACATATAACTACTGAACACAGTGTGTACATATCACTGCCAAATGCATGTGCGTCATGTGTGAGATAGCCTGATATGTCAGGGTCACTACCCAATAACCCTCTCAGAGTGACATATAACTACTGAACACAGTGTGTACATATCACTGCCAAATGCATGTGCGTCATGTGTGAGATAGCCTGTTATATCAGGGTCACTACCCAATAACCTTCTCAGAGTGACATATAACTACTGAACACAGTGTGTACATATCACTGCCAAATGCATGTATGTCATGTGTGAGATAGCCTGTTATATCAGGGTCACTACCCAATAACCCTCTCAGAGTGACATATAACTACTGAACACAGTGTGTACATATCACTGCCAAATGCATGTATGTCATGTGTGAAATAGCCTGTTATATCAGGGTCACTACCCAATAACCCTCTCAGAGTGACATATAACTACTGAACACAGTGTGTACATATCACTGCCAAATGCATGTATGTCATGTGTGAAATAGCCTGTTATATCAGGGTCACTACCCAATAAACCTCTCAGAGTGACATATAACTACTGAACATAGTGTGTACATATCACTGCCAAATGCATGTGCGTCATGTGTGAGATAGCCTGTTATATCAGGGTCACTACCCAATAACCCTCTCAGAGTGACATATAACTACTGAACACAGTGTGTACATATCCCTTCCAAATGCATGTATGTCATTTGTAAGACAGCCTGTTATATCAGGGTCACTACCCAATAACCCTCCCAGAGTGACATATAACTACTGAACATAGTGTGTACATATCACTGCCAAATGCATGTGCGTCATGTGTGAGATAGCCTGTTATGTCAGGGTCACTACCCAATAACCCTCTCAGAGTGACATATAACTACTGAACATAGTGTGTACATATCACTGCCAAATGCATGTATGTCATGTGTGAGATAGCCTGTTATATCAGGGTCACTACCCAATAACCCTCTCAGAGTGACATATAACTACTGAACATAGTGTGTACATATCACTGCCAAATGCATGTGCGTCATGTGTGAGATAGCCTGTTATATCAGGGTCACTACCCAATAACCCTCTCAGAGTGATATATAACTACTGAACACAGTGTGTACATATCACTGCCAAATGCATGTATGTAATTTGTAAGACAGCCTGTTATATCAGGGTCACTACCCAATAACCCTCTCAGAGTGATATATAACTACTGAACACAGTGTGTACATATCACTGCCAAATGCATGTATGTAATTTGTAAGACAGCCTGTTATATCAGGGTCACTACCCAATAACCCTCTCAGAGTGACATATAACTACTGAACACAGTGTGTACATATCACTGCCAAATGCATGTATGTAATTTGTAAGATAGCCTGTTATATCAGGGTCACTACCCAATAACCCTCTCAGAGTGACATATAACTACTAAACACAGTGTGTACATATCCCTTCCAAATGCATGTATGTCATTTGTAAGACAGCCTGTTATATCAGGGTACTACTCAATAACCTTCCCAGAGTGACATCTGGCCTCAGTGGAATATTATTTTTTGTGTTGTAATTTTCTAGTATAATTTATATGTTCTTAATATGAAAATGTGTAAATGAAACAGTTTTTCACCAATGTACCTGAAGCATGCAGTAACAATATTGTGTAGTAGATAGTATAACCCTTTTACTAAACATATAACTTATTTAGTTATGTAAGTGTACTACGTTGTTAAAGAAACTTTGCAGTTTTGTTACCTCTATTTTCATAAATATAATAATAATAGTGTTTTAATGAATATATTAACATGTATAGCATAAACTATATACAATTTATCGTAAATAATTAATCAAAACCAGATATAAATAGTTGTATAGTTATAAATAAAATATAAATAGAGACTCTTTTAGAATTATTCTTATATTTGCTTCTTAAAATTAAGTTTCATTTGTTTAATTCCTTCAGTCGGCACTTGTGGCGCAGTATTGTAAGCCAGCTACTTGGGGACAAAGTGGTGAGGATATTGTAGGCGATAGGTTCTGTGCTCGGTCCTCTTAATACCAACACGGCGTCCGCTCAATGGTTGCCATCGACGTGGACACTACTAATGAGGTCTGTGGGTGTCCATGTTGGATGGTATTCAAGGTTCAGGTGTTGTGTAGAGAAGAGAACTGAATTTATAAACGTGATTCCATCAGGGACGTAGGTCCCTTAGTAGCCCTGGCTATTGGGATATTAATAAATATCTCTTTCTGAGGAACAGTCGACCTTAGTTGGTAACAATAACTATACTTGTTCATCTACATTCATCACACTCATTCGTCCATATCTTGACGATCGGTGTCTTAATGAATAAATTAGAAATTTATTTGAGAGCAGTTGCAAAAGTATATTTGTAGATTGATTATGATTAGAGTACGTATCACAAACATTGCTGTTTCTCTAATTATTCCCAATAAGAACACATTTGAGTGTAAATGCAATAGTTGCATAGCTAGGAGCATATTACGTGTAGGTAGGAAAACAAAACAAGTGAGGATCAAACAACGTATATGTATTCTAGTGTAAGTACACGATTTGTACATTTTATACTTATTCTGTAACAAATTTGAGTTTCGTGATGTTTACTTGTATACATATATAACGAAGGTGAGTCACTCATATAACTAGCTAAACATGACGAGTTGTACCAGAAAATGTAGCTAATAACCCGTCTTATAGCCAAGTACAGTAGTCGTGTTAGCATTTATGTGCGTTATACATAATGTATCTAAAATACCGGCAACATTATTTAGTTGTGGATTAAAGCAGTGGGTTTCACTAGATGTACTTCCTAGCTTTTATTGACACTTACTATCCATCAGCGTAATTAAGATTGTTTATTCAACGATTTGCACACGCTAGTCTCAAATATATACAACAAATATTTTAACAGGAGATGGCTATAAATATAATTATATAAATACAATAACATAATACTATGTAGTCTTAAAACAATGTTTTGGATTTTTATACAGTTAATTGTAATACATTGGTTTTTAATACAATAAGTAGTTATTTTACTATATAGTTGATGAGAAAACCCGTCTTACATGCTACAGTATAATAAATCTTTGAAAAAACCGGTTGTGTAGAAATATAATCTACACTTCAGTCAACTAAACTTCAATTTGTAGATACTTTTTAAAATAATTATTTATTTAATGTGGATTGCAAGAAGATTCATTTAGTATATCTACTAATATAAACCTTCTTAAAAATTAAATAAATAGAATTCTTTCTTGATTTATGGAATACAAAATTGTTTCAATAAAAAAAAAAAAAATACATACCTTAAACTACACCAGAACAAACCACTACAAGATTCTTAAGGCATTACCCAGCCCTTCTGAAATACTCAATGATAACCTTTTATGTGTTTGCAATATTGCAATGGTAGCATAATTAAATATTAAATAACCGCATATTATCAATTTAACTTCTTATCAATATAATTTAATGTGAACATATCTGGTTTTAAGTTTTAGCTTACCATAAATGCCATCATTGAGGTGACGTGATTGAGAGGACTTTATAGTCCTAATTTCATCCCTAATAAAGAAGATTTTCATTTTATCACAGTGTAATTGTTGAAGTTTGGTTTGCGAAATTTCAGTATTCTGACAAAGAAGTTAAATTTATGTACCTCTGTTTTAGTTAAATTGTCTTCTGATTTCTTCCGTACCAACAATTTTTCTTCAAGGTTGGTCCTACATATATTCAACATATATGACTATAAGTAAAGTACTAAATGTGTTAATTTCATTTGTCATAGTTAAACAATACTCATTAAGCTTTCATGGACTAATTTACATTGTAATAATCAAGGTATCAACATTGATTTATAATTATATGCACTTTTTAATTAATATTTTGTTGTTTATTTAGTTTTACATAGAACATTCTTACAATTCGGCATACAATTATTATTTTATTTTATAAATCAAAGTATACTGTAAATACGAAGTTGTATTACGTGATTTGTAATTAAAGCTCTTTAAACAATTTGTACGGGAAAACGTTTTATTTATTTTTTTAATAACATAAAAATAAAGCTTGGTAACGTTAAAAATACATTACTTGTCAGCTAGCTTTAACAAATTTATACCCCAAATACTTTCTGCAAATACATAATAAAATAGCTAACATAATACCTCATTAGGGGGATTATGAATTCAGTCAGTCACAACACCCATAATTATTACTCTCTAGGAAATGTTTATTTAAACAACATTGTAAATATTAAACAATATTTATTTCCCTATTTAGGATTTTGGGATTATCTATACTGAAAGTCCTTCCAACGAAATTTGTATTTTAGGATACATGTTGAAAGATGAATGGTTTATTTTGGTTCAACAATTAATTATAATATTTTGTAACAGAATAAGTCTAATATTATAATTTTAATGAACAACATGAATGGCCCTCATAAAGTAACATTCATAAAATAAAGGTTATGGAAGTGTTTGATGCAATTTACATTTATTCTACTTCACAAGAAACATTTTGATGCAGGAAAATATATATTAACATTTTAATATCACCCATTGTTAGCATAAAGTGACGATATTTGCGATAATTCTCCACCTCATATACAAACCTAATGTCTGCTACAATGAGGATAATATGTAGCTGTTAAACATAAAAACTCCAAGCTCACGTAAATACATTTTTTAGGTAAATTACACTGTTGTACGGTTCTGATGTTACTTTTTAAGTTAAATCGTTGTATTCACAAGGAAGAATGTACTGAACACTCGTCAATAAACAATTAATTTTAGCACGCCAGATGAGAGTAAACAAATTATAACAGGCCTAGTTTTAAATAATTGTTGACTAAGTAGTATAAAATGGTTTGATTTTAGTTTGTATTAAATATTACTATTAAAATGAATATAGTTTTGGTTTTTGAGATGTACTTGAAATAATGAAACTTCAGTGAGATATCTGGACGTCGAAAGATATTGGTATTTTTCTACGTATATATTCTTTTATAAGGATAACTATGACACTAGTGCTCTTTCTCTTATATGGAACTGGTCAATTTCATAACTTGAGCTCAAAAATAGAATATTTGTTTATGAAAAAGAGGCCTCTCTAACAATAAATCTTATGTTTTCTTTTTTAAATTCTTGAATTGTCATTCTAAATATCAAGTGGAAAGTAAATCTAAAATATATTAAACAACACAAGATTTTACTTAGATGATAATTTTTAATTATTGAAACTCATAGTTAAAGCAAGTTACTGGGGGAAGGGTTACTAAGTTGTCCAATGGTACAGAAGAATGTACTAACTCACCGTAGTAAACTTACACCTACAGAGTGTTGGATCCATGCCTATTGGAGTTAAGGCTGTTTGGTCAAAAACATTATTTAATGTTTTCGATTGCAGTGTCTTTATATCAGCTACTAAACGCCTCCCAAATAGTTCTTTCATTAAATTTTTGGTATAGTTATAAGAAATCCATCACCTCAAAGATGCGAATTTGGATTTTCTTGGTACATTCAGAATTAAGAAACTATTTCCCCGATTACTCCTAAATTTTAAAAACAGACCATCACAGGACTGGCCTTGGTCATCAGTTATTTTAAATTAAGTAATTTTACTGCAAATTAGCAAATTTTATATTACATAATTAATGTAATATGTTTGTTTTTATTTTATTACGACGAGAAATACAGTGTCTTGATTGGAATTTTATGCTATTTAATACTACATAATTTACTAAATCGATTAACTTTATATACTCAACTGGGATATGTACTTTTACCCGCATATTATATTACAATACAATCTCTACGCAGACGTACAGCGAGACACAGCAACCGCACACGTAAGATACCACTTCAATGACTTCCTGCAATATACTCCATCCATCCCAGGGGAGGTGGAGGGGTCGAGTGTCTGTGTATGAGTAGATCGCGGTCAGACGTACAGCTAGCGCGCGTAGCGAATTGAATTTGTCCCTAATTCACTTAGGGGACCGCCTTAAAGGTTTTACACAGTTACTGAGGAGTAGCCAATAACTAGAACGTTGTTAGGCCAAGTTAATTGCCTTAAAAATGTATTGAAAGTTAATCGGATTTGTATATAAAGTCTAGTTTTCAGTTTTTACTATCCGGAACTAGCACAGTACCCGTCTTTCGTACAGGGTTTACGTTATTTATATTGTACTTATTGCATTCAGTAATACAAAATATGTATCTACTGGCATCTATATAACATAAAAGTTTACTGTAGTTAGGTTTAACACGTATCACGAGTAAATATGTTTTATGTTTAGACAGTACGTATCACACGCTTTTCCCATGACGACACATGGGTGAGGTGAAATGGCAAAAATAAACACAAAAATACTGTTCTAATTCCCGTAATTACAATTCCAGCTGATATGTGGTAAATAAATTACTACTATTTAGCTGAATGCTTCTATGCAATTTGTAGATTTAGTTACCTGCATTTGATAGAATAAACAAACCAACTGAGTCTACTGCGCAGCCTAGTCGTGATATCTACCATCTTTTATAGTTACCGTGGTATTTACTTCAGAACTATGTAAGTTGTTCGTTTATTCTAACAGCTGATCAATGAAACTATAATAAACAATTTTGTCAAATTGATATTATCATAGGGCTTGCATTGATACTTAGAGCCTCTGGGGTGGTTTCCTGGTGGAATTTCAACCAGGACCTATATTTTAACCTATATTTTTAACCTATATTTTAACCAGATACCCTGACAATGTCCATAAAGAACTTCAGCTGATGGGTCCAGTAAAATACAAACAGACAGCCACCATTTTATTTTTATATAATAGTTACATAGATAAGTCACTTATTGAAATAGATTTTGCTACATACTTTTTCTTAATAAATGCTTTCCATGAATATTTTGAAAGCTTATATACGTGCTCTAAGTAGCTTCAATAGAGGAAGGCTGCTCCTAGCTGATACGGCCAAGCTGTGGCTTAGGTAACGATTTCACTGGATCCAGCCAATAAGCCAACCGCCTTATTAGGAATCATCTATCCAATTTACCAACATTTCTATTTATATATTACAAAAACTTTTCTATTGTTAGGAAGGTATTAGCTGCGTAGTAATTAATATAAAATTCAACATTTTTAAAACCATAAGTAACTAAATGATATAGAAGTATGTATGTATTATAACATTGTTTTACGACAGCCACACACACTTTGTGAGTGTTTGGAAATCCAGTTTTTTCTACCTGCTTATAAAAACTCTGTACCTACAAACAACGTTTGTTGGCCTTTGGCTAGGTAGTTTTACTTTTGTTACCCGGCTTGGGATCGTCTTGTTCAGGCTGTTTGGCTGTTTCCTTCCAGAGTAAGACTACCTCACCCTCCAAGTGGATCGGGCTGGGCGACATCCGTGTTAGTATTTTGCTAAACGGACGGCAGATGGAGCGTGTTTTACTGCCCCCACCCCCACCCCCGACCCCAGATTGAGAGGTGAGGTCATATCTCGATACTTGGCAGGTTTGAGAACCAATACTCTTTGTTGCTTCTGGCCGAAGATAATTTTCTGTTAAAATCTTTGTTTTATAGATGAGTGGTGATGTTCACCACCTATTTTAATTCCAATTACTGACTCAATAGGTTTATGTTGTTTTAGTTATTTTATTAATACAATAAGCCATGACAAGTTTATCCAGGCCCTGCGTTGAATGTGAAAGAAAGATTTTTGGAAGTCCAAAAAGTGTTGTCTGCGATACTTATGACAGCCATGCATCCCTGAAGTGTATTGCTCTTAGTATGAAAGAGCACGAGTGCTTTAAAGTAAATAATTTAAAGTGCTCTAAGTCCTCTGAGTGCCCTAAACCTAGGAATAACGACACTCCAGTTAGGAGTTCCAAAATAATTGAGGCTGAGAGACTCAATCAGCTGGTTGTAGATCCAAACGCTTTTTCTAGAGGGTTGCCGCAGATTTCAACATCGCTTTTTGGCATCCAAAGCATTGTAGATGGTAATATAGCTGAGGTCCTGGAGTCTCTGGTTTAAGAAAGAAATTCCGAAATTATGAAACTTACCAAGAAAAACAAAGATTTGAAAACCTTTTTGTACATGAACCTAAACTATCCATCGCAGCAACAACCACTGCCGTTAATCAAGAGCGTGAAAACCTGCACGAAAGAATATCTGGACGATGGTAACTCTGGAGCCTCCAGTCAAGATTTGCAGTAGCCAATGAAGCCTAGAGAGATCTGCTACCCAGTAGTCACTTACAATGATTAAATCCTAGAAATGTTTATTTCTCAATGTAACTACTTATTGAACATTTCTGTCACAGTTATTACGTCACCAGAATAAATGTAAGTATATTTTAAAATGTATAATTACTATTCTATTTCTTAATATATGTTTAAAGTTTTTAAATCCAGGTATAAATACCATGTAGTGTATTATTATCGCTTGTTTATTATACAATTCCGTAATCAACAGCCTCTTCGAAGTTCAATAATTTGAAATAATAAGTGGCTTTAAGCAGCAGGTTATAAATTTTTTAAGTAGCATGTTTAGGCGTTCCACTAATAAAAGATCCCCATCACAAAAGCCAAATCAAAATATCTAAATAATTAAGTCATTTGTTCTTGTTTTATTTAGCTGAAATAATTGTACTTTAAATAATTTAAACACTCGTACCTTGTTCTGACCAGAAATATACCCATAGTAAGATCACAAATAGCCAATATTTCATGTTCTGTAGCCTGAGATTCGAAACAAAACGCATTTTGTGGGAACTTAGAATTTAAACATAGAGAAGTATCTTAAGTTTCATTTACATAGAAGCACGTTAAGTCCAATCGCGTATCTGAACTAATTTCCTGTCCAATTAGTTCCACCCTCCCGACTGATTCTAACTAAGCAACTCCACCTGTCTATTTAGAAAGGTGTGTTGTCTTTTTGTGGTTAAGCCTTTTAATTGATGTAATAAGAGATTATATACATTAAATATATATCATTTAATTTCAGTGGTAAGAGATGCCCACTTAAGACAACACTTCCCCTGTCTTATGGATTTTGTTAAGACACCGGCCTCTAAACCAAGGTAAACACTTCATGGTTATTGTGATAATCCTATCTAGGTCGTTTGTATGACTAGACTAACACTGGCGGCCATACTCTGTACTGACCTTAGCGTAACAGTATGGCCGCCAACAAGTAATAACACTGTTTAAGAATTAAAAATACATCATCCACAGTATTTCGCAGATATATGTGATTTAATTGCATTAAAAGTTTATATTATTTGGAAAAAGGAATTTTAGAAATAAATATAGTGTACATACAATAGAAAAATCTAAAGTAATGAACGATTCAAAATGGGTAAACTAACGGTCATGAAAATTTGTCCATCAAATCTTTAGAATCAACAAAAAACAAAAACAACAAGAAACCAATTTTAAATCCTACTTAATCAAATTACACTAAAAAAATGATTAAGTACATGAAATAATTCAATAAAAAATAAATCATGCAAACATTTTTCTCGAATATCGTTCAAGACACAAAAACAAAATCTATGCAGTCACTTTAGTTCGTACGTTATGACTAAATAAATAGACACACGTCATGAACATGTTTACTAGTTTACTTCTACCACAGTGGCTGCTGCTGTGACAGCCCGAAGCCCTGTTTATCATGTCCGACCAGTATATCTTATGTAGTCACATTAGTTGATACATTTTGACCAATAGACATTGACAAATAGACACACGACATGGACATGTTTCCCAGTTTAATTCTACCCTAGTGGCTGCTGGAGAGACAGCCCGAACCACTGTTTATGACCAGTATATCAGGTGTTATAGAGTCATATTAGTTGGTACGTTATGACTAAATAGACACACGTCATGAACATTTTTCCCAGTCTACTTCTACCACAGTTGCTGCTAGTGTGACAGTCCGAACCACTGTTTATGACCAGTATATTAGGTCTTATGTAGTCACATTAGTTGGTACGTTATGACTAAATAGACACACGTCATGAACATTTTTCCCAGTTTACTTCTACCACAGTTGCTGCTAGTGTGACAGTCCGAACCACTGTTTATGACCAGTATATCAGGTCTTATAGAGTCACATTAGTTGGTACGTTATGACTAAATAGACACACGTCATGAACATTTTTCCCAGTTTACTCATACCACAGTTGCTGCTAGTGTGACAGTCCGAACAACTGTTTACGACCAGTATATCAGGTCTTATAGAGTCACATTAGTTGGTACGTTATGACTAAATAGACACACGTCATGAACATTTTTACCAGTTTACTTCTACCACAGTGGCTGCTGGTGTGATAGTCCGAACCACTGTTTATGACCAGTATATCAGGTCTTATAGAGTCACATTAGTTGGTACGTTATGACTAAATAGACACACGTCATGAACATTTTTCCCAGTTTACTCATACCACAGTTGCTGCTAGTGTGACAGTCCGAACAACTGTTTACGACCAGTATATCAGGTCTTATAGAGTCACATTAGTTGGTACGTTATGACTAAATAGACACACGTCATGAACATTTTTCCCAGTTTACTCATACCACAGTTGCTGCTAGTGTGACAGTCCGAACCACTGTTTATGACCAGTATATCAGGTCTTATAGAGTCACATTAGTTGGTACGTTATGACTAAATAGACACACGTCATGAACATTTTTACCAGTTTACTTCTACCACAGTGGCTGCTGGTGTGATAGTCCGAACCACTGTTTATGACCAGTATATTAGGTCTTATGTAGTCACATTAGTAGGTACGTTATGACTAAAGTGATACACATCATGAACATGTTTACTAGTTTAGTTCTACCACAGTGACTGCTGGTGTGACAGCTGGAAACCACTGTTTCTGACCAGTATTTCACCTTGACCATAAACTGAAATAGTTTCACTGCACCTCCATTTGATTTACTAAGATACTTTGTATCTCTTTCCTATTTACTAATGTTTTATCTAATTACTATGGTTTCTATCTAAGTACAAATGGTCTTCTGGTATCATTATATCAGACTCACGCATAAACTGTCAAATTATCGTCTTTATTTTAGGTTTTTCATTTGGAGCATCTGAAGGGCTATGAAAGTGTTGTGGTATATAATCTTAACCCTTCATCGAAAGTATTTATCATAATTAATCTTAATTTGTTATCTGAACTTATCAGTATAAAATAAATATGACTAGACGGTGCAATTTAAAAGCTTGCGAGCTTCAAGTGAGAAGTCGTGTGAAAGTTGTCTCGTTTGTATTATAATTTATACTCATCCAAAAACACATTTATTCGTCATTTATTTTTATGCTGTTCTACTAATTGAAACAACTAATTAAGTTGAAAGCCCTTCCACAAAGATATTGCATCTTACATTGCACAATGAAGGTTATTACTAGTCTGCCTATGAATAAACTAGAAGCAATTAATTGTAAAAATAGAATACAAAAATTATTCTACTCTGAAAAAAAATAAACACACACAAAACACTGTCACTATAAAAATTATTATGAACAAACCCTGGAATATTTCAGATTCATAAAGAACAAAGTAAACTAATTTTTAAGACCTTTTAGTTGAAATAAATGTTTTAAGATAAGAATGAGTGTTGAAAAGAAATCAAACAGAGGAAAATGCCTATGGTAAAATAAGGCAGCAGCCTTTTCAAGTAGTACTGTACGCCCTTAATTTTAACAAAATACAAACTTCCTATACTAATTAGCTGAGAAAAATATTAAGATATTCTGTGGGTGTCAAATACTTTTCATTTATAATGTAGATAGATAAAATTATGTTCAATTTCATTATTATTCATGACATCAACACAACATTAAAATCGAAGAATTAGTGTTAGATATGCATAAATTTTTTTTGGTAAGAATGTAAATGGAAGTTTAGTAGAATTTTAAAATATAACTCAGTAGTACTTTTGAGATAGTTGTTTCTTTTTTATAGGTTAGGGGTTTTTTTTAGGAAAAAAGGGATATTTTTAAGGGGTGTTTTTTTGAATAGGGCCCTTTTTGAAGAGTTATTTTGGGGAAATTATTTTCCAAAAATTTAGCATCGTTAAAAAAATAATAGCGGAAAAATGATAGAAAATCTTGTATTACCTTCCTTTTGAGAAGTTGTAAGGGATTGTATGTTTAAGTTATTATTTTTTGAGTATGTTATTAAATTTTCTATCACACTTGTTATCAGAAAATTGTTAGGTAAGTATTGAGGGCAATACAACAATTAAATTAAAAGCTTCAAAAAACTATTATATTTCCAGATACATTAACTCAATTTATAAAAGTTTCATAGTTGGTTTTATCTTTTTGTAAAATGTTAAACCTGGATGGATGGATGGAATATGTTTTATGTTTAACATATAACAGAACACAGTGATTGTAATACTCTTCTCCAAGAATATTCCAATAAAATAGAGGGTGAGTAACGTGAATGTGGCATCAAATACACAGGATTATTGTGACATACCTCTCCCATATGTGACTAGCTATTTGTGGCTGATGGGTCTACCAGAGCAGATTGACTGACATGTTGACAGTCAGTTGCAGGATCACATATATGTCTTCATTAGTACTTGTGAATTTGTAATGTGAGTTGCAGGTGAAGGGTTATGTGTAAATACTTATTTAGTTGCAATTGGCTAATCATTTTTATTCTTTATGCCAATAACTTTTCAATTGTTGCGACTATTGTATCTGGCTATTAATAACTTTCACTTTGTATACAGTTAATTACATGGATAAATAATAGTGATAACATGTAAACTAACATTTCTAAATAAATAGTACTTGTTAACTCTTAAAAAGAAAGAAAAAGAAACAATTATTATATATCCGTTACTGTGAATTCAGTTTATGTATGAATAGAGACTGGAGAGAGTCTAATGGACAATACCAGTGGATTAGTGGCACAAATACTGGTGAAACTGAAACATTATTATCCAGTCCTAACAATGAAGACAGCTGACAGATCACTGTGTGTTCCAGAATTATGTACTTTACCGCACATGTTTTGTTGTGAGCGACAAACGGTCGGCATGATCAAATATGTTCAGTGGGGACACCGGAAGCTTTCTGGGATCTCTTTTCTCTTTTATGTGAAAACGACCCTTGGTTCTACATTTAGCCAATGGGTTGCTCAGTGGGGTATCTCCGGAGAACTTATCATCAAATGTTTTCCCAAAAGACCTGGTGTTTTTAATTGCAGGTTATTTTCAAGTAATTTTTATCGCTTTGGCCGTATGAACATATACGTTGTACATTTCCATGTCCCTGTTTACAATATGAAAGATCAACGTAAATCTATTATACTAATCAAATTGAGCTGAAAAAACTGAACCTTGAAACAGGAGGTGATGAAGGATAATAAAAAACACACTTCATTATCCTTCAAACACAGTTAAAGACCTTTTCGTCACGTAAAGTAATTTGATGTGGAACGAGAGAATAGGGAATAGATGAACTTTGATAACAAGGTAGTCCATGACTCAATCTAGTTTCTTCAAACACAGTTAAAGACCTTTTCGTCCCATAAAGTAATTTGATGTGGAACGAGAGAATAGGGAATAGATGAACTTTGGTAACAAGGTAGTCCACTACTCAATCTTGTTTCTTTAAACTACTTCTCTGTTAGTGTTTTAAGATTGTCCTTCACTTAACGTCTTCAACAGTTGTTCAGTTTGACAGATTAATTCAAACCACTAAAATTAGTAAAACTTATGATAAGTAAAATTACTATGATTAACATACAAATTATCAAACCTTATCATTTATATATAGGCCTACATTTAGAAAAAATATTCTTAATATGTAATAATATATTAGTACAATAATGAAAATATATGTAAATGAATCCGTTTCTTTTATACAAAAACAGTAATTACACAACCATAAAAATAATATTATATTTTACTTACAGGACTGTAATTATTTTATCAATCCAAGTATTTTTCATAGTTAAAGCTGTAAATAGGTATAACAGTGATTATTGTGTAAACACTCACAAGTGAAATTGGTTCAGAAATGTGCATGCTTAAATTAAAAAGAAAATATTTACAAACAAAAGACTTTATTTTTAACTGTATATTCCTCTCTGAATGTCCAATTACATATAAGAGGAATACAAATAAATATATTATTTACTGTAGCATCTTGAACAAATGCAGCAAACACGCAACTTATACAATACATTGTAATAAATTAAATAGATTTCCTAATTAATGTGATACTCAACGTAACATTTATACTATTATATTCAAGTAACTGAAAGTAGACATTTAAATTTCTTAAATTACTGCAAACTTGTATATGGCTCTGATAGATGTAATGTATGAAGATTATACAAAATCGTGAATATTTAAATTTAGTAATAATATTAGAAAATATAAGGACATGTATAGCAACAAATTCATTCCTAATGATCAATTAAAATGTATCCAGTATTTTTCATTGACCTTAAGAGTCGTACAAATACTAAATGTCCTTGCAGTTGAGACAAAATAAATCCTAACATTAAAGTTGACTTTTATCATATAACATAACAAATTTTGACTGACACCCTTAATTTAAGTAAGGGGTTTCCATTGTAAAAAGGTTTTGCGATTATTTCAAAATTGCTTCATTGGAAATAATTTTGTTTTAAATATATTTCATCCAGTTCAGGATACAATGCTTATAAATAGCATCCCAACCATCCTTCCTCCCTTATGTACATCAAAGCCAAATCCATCCTGTAAAATCAGTAATATTAGTGAGGTTACTAATAAGTTATTATTTCAGGATTTGGGACTGACAAATAAAGGGATAATCTGAAAATAAATATCAAAACCCTCTGGGGACTTCTAAAATATACCTCAGGTGCCACCTCCACGAATATATACTGACAAATGGATGAATAGTGACGTCAATAGTGGGTTCGTTGTTAGACACTTTCGTGGGAGAAGTGAATGTTCGAATTTTTGTTACAGCATTTTCTGTCAATATACATTAGGTTTGATAGGTCTGTTAATATTCAAACTACATAAAAGGTATTTACTGTTAAGGTTGGTAATTTAAAATTTGAACTATTAGTCAATTATTTGACTGGCTATCGCTGTATAATTCGGAATATT
Organism: Stictocephala bisonia; assembly: GCA_035578905.1. Lineage (NCBI taxonomy): Eukaryota > Metazoa > Arthropoda > Insecta > Hemiptera > Membracidae > Stictocephala > Stictocephala bisonia. The sequence goes on along the minus strand of JAQJVL010000425.1, from coordinate 661,567 downwards.
TAATGTTCCTATTTTTTTTTTTTTATTATTATTATTTTGCATATGATGAAAGGTTTGAAATGCTTGTACTTATTGATTAAAAGTGCGAGTTAAAAATGTAATTGATTATTAAGTTATAAAAAAATTACTCTAATGAAACTAGTCCAAAAATAACACAGTAGGTTTTTCACATAATTCACACTTTGTGAAAATTTTCCAATTTGCCAGTATAAATAATATTATGTGATAAATAAATAAATTTTCCGTTAATTTTAACAAACTACACTGTTTAAACTTTCCACGTTCAAACTTTGGTTTGTTAACATTTTACTAAAAAGTTTTTTTTTTATAAAATAAGTCATAGCATGCATTTAGGAATAACATTTTTCATGAAAAGATAAAATCAACAAACACTATTTAAAAATGTAAATATTATTTAAATAATACCTTTACTCAGTCCTAACTGCAAGTCCTAAATCTTAAGAGCAATATTTATATTTCATTCGGGTAATATAACTTTTGAGTATTTGGACTTAAAAGCAAACATGTGACTACAACTTGGATTCAGAGTTTAAGAAAAACAATTAGTTCAATTTGACCTTGAAGGCAAGGCTGTAGTAGTATATTTCATAACAAGAGTGGAAAGTGGGGCTTTGTATGTTCGAGACCATATGTTTGAAGTGCGAGACTTGTCGAGCACTTCAAATGGTCGAGAACATACAAAACACTTTCACTCGAGTTTTGAACGATACTTTTCACTACACTACGGAATAAAAACTCATTTTTGGAATGTTAACTGTTTATTAAATTAGAAACATGTTTTAAAAACAGGTGTTGTTGACTGTGGAAAATGTTCGGTTGTAAACAATGTTACTTTCGGTAGTAAACAATAGACAGCTGTTGAAAATATGATGTTTCGCAGGTTGTAAACACATAACGAAAACAGCTGAACTCATAGTAGTGTAGTGAAATATATTTTTGTCTCATTGGTAAACAAAAACATTTCTTTTTTATATTTTTATCGAGTATTAAACATCACTAAAGAACGAAAAGATACTGATGCTTATAATTAAATATAGAAACACATAATGTAATCATAATAATATTAAGCGTGAATATTGAGTCCAAAATACAAATGTTGATGATATTTAACTTTTAAATAGGATTTCCTCATTAAAAGGCTTAATACATATCTTTGTTTGAAAATAATATATTTTATATAGATACGTAACGATACTTATATTGATACATACATGTAATCGACACATTCATAATAAATACATAGTTGATTATATCAGTATTGTTACTATGAAGTCATTTAAAATAATTAATGTAGAAAGATATGTATTGCTTTAGACGACTTATTGCATTGTATTCACTAAACATACAATACAATTAAATGAATCTTGAGATCATTACATTCTGTCATTAAATATGCCAGGGAAGCGTTGTTGAGAGTATGACCATTTTATTTCTGTCAATGTGATATGCACTGTAACATCAGCCTGATCATTTATCTTGGGACGTAACAGTATTTTGATCTCATACATTCTGTCATTCAATATGCCAGGAAAGCGTTGTTGAGAGTATGACTATTGTATTTATGTCAATGTGATATGCACTGTACCATCAGCCTGATCATTTATCTTGGGACGTAACAGTATTTTGATTTCGTACATTCTGTCATACAATATGCCAGGAAAGCGTTGTTACGAGTATGACCATTTTATTTCTGTCAATGTGATATGCACTGTAACATCAGCCTGATCATTTATCTTGGGACGTAACAGTATTTTGATCTCGTACATTCTGTCATACAATATGACAGGGAAGCGTTGTTGCGAGTATGACTATTGTATTTCTGTCAATGTGATATGCACTGTACCATCAGCCTGATCATTTATATTGGGACGTAACAGTATTTTGATCTCGTACATTCTGTCATTCAATATGCCAGGAAAGCGTTGTTGAGAGTATGACTATTGTATTTATGTCAATGTGATATGCACTGTCCCATCAGCCTGATCATTTATATTGGGACCTAACATTATTTTGATCTTGTACATTCTGTCATACAATATGCCAGGAAAGCGTTGTTGCGAGTATGACTATTGTATTTCTGTCAATGTGATATGCACTGTACCATCAGCCTGATCATTTATATTGGGACGTAACAGTATTTTTATCTCGTACATTCTGTCATACAATATGCCAGGGAAGCGTTGTTGCGAGTATGACTATTGTATTTCTGTCAATTTGATATGCACTGTAACATCAGCCTGATCATTTATCTTGGGACGTAACAGTATTTTGATCTCGTACGTTCTGTCATACAATATGCCAGGAAAGCGTTGTTGCGAGTATGACTATTGTATTTCTGTCAATGTGATATGCACTGTAAAATCTGCCTGATCATTTATCTTGGGACGTAACAGTATTTTGATCTCGTACATTCTGTCATACAATATGACAGGAAAGCGTTGTTGCGAGTATGACTATTGTATTTCTGTCAATGTGATATGCACTGTAAAATCTGCCTGATCATTTATCTGGGGACGTAACAGTATTTTGATCTCGTACATTCTGTCATACAATATGCCAGGGAAGCGTTGTTGTGAGTATGACTATTGTATTTCTGTCAATGTGATATGCACTGTAAAATCTGCCTGATCATTTATCTTGGGACGTAACAGTATTTTGATCTCGTACATTCTGTCATACAATATGACAGGAAAGTGTTGTTGCGAGTATGACTATTGTATTTCTGTCAATATGATATGAGGTGTAACATCAGGCTGATCATTTATCTTGGGACGTAACAGTGTTTTGATCTCGTACATTCTGTTTGTTAAGGAACATTTATTACATTAAATACTACGCAACGTATTACAATAATATATGCCCTAATTTATATAAGATTATTTTCAAACTAAAAATACAAATCTGCATTTTTACAGTAAATGTATATAAATATCTAAAATGTGTTTTATCTGAATTCTTTATTGACAAACCACACTAATTTATCATATAAATAAAATAATGCTCTGATAAATTAAGATTTTGTGACACTATAATAATATTTACAATTGGGTATAAACAATCACTTATCTAATAGAAAATTTATTTTTAATAATATATTAGCTCTTTAACCTCAATTTTAGTCAAGGTTTTCTTAAGGTGGCCGTTTCATACTGCATAGGAAGTCAACAACCCTATAGTAGACATATAGTCTTACAGCCAGCGAGCTAAAACACGCCGTTCTATTTCAACTGTATGGTTCGTGCTTATATTATAAGTTATATTAAACACAATATGTTTATTAAATATCCGATGAGTTAATGTTAGCATAAAACGTCAATAATTACTATTAAAGGTTCAAATTTTGAACTGTAAACAATCATATAAATACTAAACGTTTTACTGAAATTCCTTTATCTTTAACTATAATATTTCTTCATTGTTTATTTCATTGTAAAATTTGTAATACAGCCAATTATTAACTTGATAAAACAGCCCTTTATACTTAGCATACATATGATTGAATTATAATTTTTTTAGCGTCTTGACAAGATTATTTTTAAACTTTGTTTTATTAATAATATGTTATATTTACAATCAAACATCAATGTATCTGTATTCCTAATTGTTAATTAATTAATGGAGCCTAAAATAAAATCTTACAAAAAGGTAATGACAAAGATCAAGATTAAAACTCTGTGTTGAGCCCAAACACGACAGTAGTATAAAGTTTGAAAAGAAAAAACATTTTTCATAATTTGTCTACTTATGACAGTTTAAAACACCACATGTAAAAAAATACCAATGTTAGTGAATCATTGACGTTTTAAGTTTTTATAATTTTATAAATAATATAAAAAATTACTCTGTAAAAAAATGCTAAGAAAAGTATTCACGCTTTTAGTTTATTCTTTTAAAACTAAAGTTGGTAACAATGCACGTACCGTAACAAGGGTGATTAACACGAGTCAAACACCGGCGTCCATATAAAACAGGATCCTTTCTCATTAAGTTGGGAGACTTGCTTAATTAGACACGTGATGTTCAAGTAAATTGAGCAAAAGACTTCGTCATGCAACAAACTAAACACTAAAACACAAACAATTTACTTTAAACCTATAAAATGTTTTTAGTAAACTAACGCATAACATTTATTTGTCATAGGCCTACACTATGAATTTTGTAGCAGGTTTTTATTTTAGAAGACTTAATAAATTGAATAAATAATTTATCTAAAAGATCAATCAATCAGTAATTAGTAGTGTATGATAGAGTAATCAATATTTTTAAGAAGCTATTATAATATGTCTGAAAGGTGCCTGCCTTGTTGGGGCAAATAAACTATTTAATTGGAAATATTGAAAATTTACAAATTTTTTTAATAATTTGAACAGCTTAAAAATGATACCTAGAAAATAGGAAAATAAGATGGTAGGTATCACACAAGTCATGTATATAACAGGTTGCCTCAGACAAGTTCGCAGCCGTATCGTGCTGGAGCATTCACGTCATCAGCTGTGATTTTTCTACCTTCACTGCTATGAACAATGAAAAATATCTGGTATTTCAATGACAGTACAGTTTTCGTTATATATTGTGAATATGATTTTGTAAAAATATTAACATTATTTTATTTGACGTAAGTTATTGATTTTAATATTGATTTTATTAGTAGTTACTAAGTAAATATAATTCAGCAACACACAAAAAATGATAGTTCATGGCTTAGAATTAACACTAAAATACCAAATGTTTAATCACTTCTAAAATACTCTTAAAACAATACAGTAATGGTTTTTAGTTTGTAGTTTTAATTGTTCAGCACGGTGTGTTGGAGATATAGAGTTAATAATACACTTACTCTGTGGTCGGAGGTCTCCCTCTGACGTCACAACTTATACAGACCGTATGAGAGTAAGGCAACCTCTTGTATTTTATCAGAAATACTGTTTACCGTAGTTAAAATTCCAACTAAGTAGTGGAAAATAACTGGCTTACTAATTAGCTATAAGTTCCCACATGATTATTTGATTTATTTACAAGTATTTAATTGAATAATGAAACCAGCTGATTCCACCCAGGTGACGTCACAGTCTAATGTATAGCTGTTCTAGTTAACTCGAGCACATATTTAAGTCCTTTGGACATATTTAATGGTAAGTTATTTTGATAAAGCGGCCGTCATGAAGCGTCTTAGATTCATGAATTCTTTTATCACCTTTCTCCGATACTTATCAGAGACACTTCTGTGAACTCAGATATATCTCTGTAAGCTACTGCCTCTATTCGACTCTTTTTGGCTATGGAGTATTTTATGACTTCATTTTCGATACTTTCTTTAAACTCCACCCTAAAACGAAACAACTTTACAAAACAAGTGAGTATTAAAACTATTGTTTGCTTCAAGAAAATAAGAGTAATTGAAAATCTGTTGTAATTTGAGTAAATATGTAAACTACCTTCAAAAATAGGTTTGCATGTTCAGGCCTATACCAAAGTTGACCACCCCCTCTACAAAGATTTTATATTAGTTTATTATGATGTTCACCAGTATTTCTACCAATACGTAATATTCTACTACTACAATATACTTTGATCAAATTATGCATCATTAACCTGCGTAGTCCGAAGCCTTAGCCACCACGCCGGTCAAACCTCGGACCTTGCCCTCCGCAGTCCGAAGCCTTAGCCACTGAGCCACCACGCCGGTCAAACCTTGCCCTCCGCAGTCCGAAGCCTTAGCCACCGAGCCACCACGCCGGTCAAACTTTGGACCTTGCCCTCCACAGTCCGAAGCCTTAGCCACTGAGCCACCACGCCGGTCGAACCTTGCCCTCCGCAGTCCGAATCCTTAGCCACCGAGCCACCACGCCGGTCGAACCTTGGACCTTGCCCTGCGCAGTCCGAAGCCTTAGCTACCACGCCGGTCAAACCTTGGACCTTGCCCTCCGCAGCCGAAGCCTTAGCTACTGAGCTACCACGCCGGTCGAACTTTGTACCTTGCTCTCCGCAGTCCGAAGATTCAGCCACCTAGCCACTACGCCGGTCAAACCTTGGACCTTGCCCTCCGCAGTCCGAAGACTTAGCCACCACGCCGGTCAAACCTTGTACCTTGCCCTCCACAGTCCGAAGCCTTCGCTACTGAGCTACCACGCCAGCTAGGCTATAAAATATATGGATTAAAATAAAACCTTATATTTTAAGTATGGTAACTTATTTTAACCAAAATGAACAACTCAACCCAAACTACCAAACTAATACTACTATAACTGTTCTTAACAATATAAGTAATATGAGTGGGCTCAACAATACAAACTTTAAAACTAAGTTTGCCACAACGAAGAATAAACAAACTGAATTATGAGGAATGTTTTAGAGACTGTGGTATTTTAGTTTATTCTGGCAAACGAAACTAATTTGCATATAAATAGAGCCAAAACTCTTCTTTTTTGTGAAATTCCCTTTACTGTGTGTGCTGTCCACAGCTGGATTTATAAAAAATGTTATACTACTATACAAATTATTTATGCTAATCATTAACAGTTAAAAATTTTTTTGTTAAAAATAAAAACAGTTAACATTATTTGCTATTGGGGAGAAGACGAAGTGTTCACTTTTAGTTAAAATCATGTGAACGAAATTCGTTGTTAACATACAATTTTGAATAAAATAACAAGCAGCTTTCTAACATAGTGCCTACTTTCATCATCGTACTACAGAGGTGGCCGAAAATTTGACTAATTATTGTGAAACTTAAAAAAATGTAAGGTATCAATGACTATCGCAAATATTAGCCAAATGTTTACAATATACAATTTAGTTTACAAAATATCACAAATGAAAGGTTGTGAATTATATATTCTATGTTTAATATAAAGGAACATTTACCTTGCCACTCTATGAACGCTAGCCTACTTCATTGTTGATGAATACATTTTAGCTCATATGAGGGTAATAATATAAGTTTTTAGTACAGTGGAATTAAAAAGTCTAATAGTATGCTCATAGAATTTAGTGAACAACTCTGATAATTAGCTCAGGCTGTATGTAAAATCAATATCCAGTTTAAAAGTTGTTTTGGGATTCATAATAACATTTTGTTCTAGATTTAAAAATGACAGTGTGTCTTTTTTAAATGGGCCACCTTACCTTGTTTTTTAGAGGCAATTAAAAATACATATTTCAATTCTTTTCAAACGGCCGCTATTTTCAAATATGGCGGTCAACTTTATTTTCTCTAATGGAACACCTAGTACTTTATGACGATTTTAGATAGAAATAGTAATTTTGAGACTTTTTAAATCTTAGCTGTTTTTAGATATTTTGCTTGATAACGTAGATATAAGACATCAAAATGTTCAAATTCCTTATGGAGCTTACCGTTGAGATAACATTTTTTTTTAATATGCATTATAAAATTTGCTCTAATTTGCAAACAATACAACAAACATTTAGGAAACGTATGCCTATTATTTTTTTCATGATTTAACACATAAATTTAATTAAATATGTTAATATTTTGTCACTAATAAATTGATGTTGGCAGCACTGTTACCGTTATCAGCTGTTTAAGTCAACATCCAATACAGATCGACAGCCAGATCCAATCATAAAATGTTGGGTGTTCCATTTAAAAAAACAAAGTTGACCGACATATTGTAAAATAGTTGCCGTATTAAAATTTTTTAAATATGTATTTTTAACTATATATAAAAACAAGGTAAGGTTCCCCATTTAAAGTTTTCTGTCAGACTTATGGCTTCCAAAATCACAATGGTGGCCTTTTAAAAAAATACCCTGTATAAACCACTGGTAATGGTAACAGTGCTGTCATCATTAATTATTTAATCTATGTTCACATCAAAACAGTTTATTTACATTTACATAATTTTCTGCAAACCTACCTTTAAGGTTATGTTCATTTGTAGACATTTTTGATAGCTCGGACACTTTTCTAAGCCATAGATGTTAATAATAATGCTTTAATAATATCCATAATTTGAAAATAAGATAAAAAAGAGGATTCTCTTTGTAAACGAGTTGAGTGATATTTACTCTTGAGATCTGTGCTAAACATGTACTCAACGGATATGTGGTAGGGACAATAAGAGGGAAATGAGTGGAACAGTCTGAGTGTCAGGAGAAACAAACAGCTTTATATGTAAAGTAGGGGTAGAGGACAGAGTGAACCTTTGTGTGATGATGTCAAGTGTGTGATACAGGCGTTAGAATGCAGTTCCCTGTCGGGAGGAGAAGGGTGACTCGATATGTAATTGTTTCCTTATCTTACGTCAAACAATAGGTTTGGCTTATATGTAAAGTAGGGGTAGAGGACAGAGTGAACCTTTGTTGTAGATGATGTCAAGTGTGTGATACAGGCGTTAGAATGCAGTTCCCTGTCGGGAGGAGAAGGGTGACTCGATATGTAATTGTTTCCTTATCTTACGTCAAACAATAGGTTTGGCTTATATGTAAAGTAGGGTTAGAGGACAGAGTGAACCTTTGTTGTAGATGATGTCAAGTGTGTGATACAGGCGTTAGAATGCAGTTCCCTGTCGGGAGGAGAAGGGTGACTCGATATGTAATTGTTTCCTTATCTTACGTCAAACAATAGGTTTGGCTTGTATGTAAAGTAGGGTTAGAGGACAGAGTGAACCTTTGTTGTAGATGATGTCAAGTGTGTGATACAGGCGTTAGAATGCAGTTCCCTGTCGGGAGGAGAAGGGTGACTCGATATGTAATTGTTTCCTTATCTTACGTCAAACAATAGGTTTGGCTTATATGTAAAGTAGGGGTAGAGGACAGAGTGAACCTTTGTTGTAGATGATGTCAAGTGTGTGATACAGGCGTTAGAATGCAGTTCCCTGTCGGGCGGAGAAGGGTGACTCGATATGTAATTGTTTCCTTATCTTACGTCAAACAATAGGTTCGGCTTATATGTAAAGTAGGGTTAGAGGACACAGTGAACCTTTGTTGTAGATGATGTCAAGTGTGTGATACAGGCGTTAGAATGCAGTTCCCTGTCGGTGACTCGATATGTAATTGTTTCCTTATCTTACGTCAAACAATAGGTTTGGCTTATAAGTAAAGTAGGGTTAGAGGACAGAGTGAACCTTTGTTGTAGATGATGTCAAGTGTGTGATACAGGCGTTAGAATGCAGTTCCCTGTCGGGAGGAGAAGGGTGACTCGATATGTAATTGTTTCCTTATCTTACGTCAAACAATAGGTTTGGCTTGTATGTAAAGTAGGGTTAGAGGACAGAGTGAACCTTTGTTGTAGATGATGTCAAGTGTGTGATACAAGCGTTAGAATGCAGTTCCCTGTCGGGAGGAGAAGGGTGACTCGATATGTAATTGTTTCCTTATCTTACGTCAAACAATAGGTTTGGCTTATATGTAAAGTAGGGTTAGAGGACAGAGTGAACCTTTGTTGTAGATGATGTCAAGTGTGTGATACAGGCGTTAGAATGCAGTTCCCTGTCGGGAGGAGAAGGGTGACTCGATATGTAATTGTTTCCTTATCTTACGTCAAACAATAGGTTTGGCTTATATGTAAAGTAGGGTTAGAGGACAGAGTGAACCTTTGTTGTAGATGATGTCAAGTGTGTGATACAGGCGTTAGAATGCAGTTCCCTGTCGGGAGGAGAAGGGTGACTCGATATGTAATTGTTTCCTTATATGTAAAGTAGGGTTAGAGGACAGAGTCAACCTTTGTTGTAGATGATGTCAAGTGTGTGATACAGGCGTTAGAATGCAGTTCCCTGTCGGGAGGAGAAGGGTGACTCGATATGTTATTGTTTCCTTATCTTACGTCAAACAATAGGTTCGGCATATATGTAAAGTAGGGGTAGAGGACAGAGTGAACCTTTGTTGTAGATGATGTCAAGTGTGTGATACAGGCGTTAGAATGCAGTTCCCTGTCGGGAGGAGAAGGGTGACTCGATATGTAATTGTTTCCTTATCTTACGTCAAACAATAGGTTTGGCTTATTTTGGAATTGGGCAATATAGCTCACTTGTATTTATCTTACGAATTGGGCAATATAGCTCACTTGTATTTATCTTACGAATATCAACCCTGGAATGGCAATCTTGTTTAAAGTCGTACTATGAAAGATTGCCATTCCATAGTACGACCGGTACTATGGAATGGCACGTATCACTACGTTAGGGTTGCCCACGACGTACACAAATACATACACACAAGTAATTGAGGCTAGCCATTTCATGCCGAACCACATGAGGTTAGCCATTTCATGCGGTTCGGCATAAAATGGCTAAGTGTCTGATGCCGAACCGCAGATTCCGTTCCGACGACCATTCTATTCAGCCCTTTCAGTCACAACGGCCGATATGTCGGACGTATGGTGCGAGGGGTTCTGAAAGTTGAGACACACTTATGTTTTATGTCTGTGATAATCGATATCTAGTAAGTGGGCTACGACTTCTTTGGCATGTCTCAGTTGTGGCGGCTCTATCACCACCGTTACCTAGTAAGTGGAGTATGAACCTTTCGAAGCGCCCTAGTCGTGAGGGCGTCGATCACTTCCGATCGTCCAGTGCCAAATATCATATGATATTTAAATCAGCTTATTTAACACGATTCATTTCCAAAGTAATACATAAAATATTGTGAAAATATGGTAGATTTTCGGAGATTTTTATTTAAAACATTTAAGTAAATGAATGAAAGAAGAACGGGAAGAAGAGCGCAAATTCACAAGAAGTAACTTAATTTACTATTATAAGAAATTAAATTATAACCATAATGAGAATAAAGAAGTAATCTAACTTAGTTTGCAAAGTTAAAATTTTTTCATGATAATCAAACTCCGCAGACGAATTATTTGTGTATAAATGGCTTAGTGAGATAAATTTTAAGTTTTATTTGATTTTAACTAAATTATATAATAGATCTTCATACTTGGCAATTGAAAGCTGCTTCTAGTATTCTTGCAACATTTTGACGGCAGAATACATAGGTTATTACCTAATAATAAATAAAGGTGTAGCTTACTTAATCATGGTACTAGAACTATAGCTACTATTCCAACCGTGCATAATCTGAAAACGATAAATTTTAGCTATTTGATTACCTAAAAAGATTCTTAAACTCACTTACTGTACTAACCCATCCGCCCACTCCTACACTTGCAGTGTTACTGACCCACCCACCCCTACACTTGTAGTAGCACTGACAGTAGCACAAACTTATTGATATGTCGAAATATTCACTTGTAAATGATATCTCCGATTATAAATACTCGAACTTCATAAATTAAATAGTACATACTCGTATTATTTTCATAATACCAACTATCATATGATATTTACAAAGTTTTAAGTGATGACATGTTTTTATATTGAATACATATTATGTAATACTAGGGGATGCCCCTGCACCCTTCTTGTGTCAATCCCGTCACTCGCTGCACTCGTTACACTTCAGCCTTTGGTCTCTCCTTGTAACTTTTGACTTCAAATAACACAAGTTAACTAACTGCACAGCGTAAAATCACAATTTCTTATTATAAAAATCCAATGATATTACTTAGCCTATTTGAACGCATTAATTTCATTTCTTTTTGCTTAAGGGGACATTGTACTCCCATCAGCCGTAATGTTAAATTTAGCATATTTATGTACCCTTTTCTCAAAAACTATACAAGATAGATATCTGTATTTTTTTATGGCTATACTTTAATACATAAAGAGCTCTGATAGGCAAAAAAGCATTCATATAATTATTTTTTCTTTCAATTTTGATTTTTCAAAATTACCATAAAAATTTTTATATTTTTGATATAAAACTTATTTTAATTAAATAAATATTAAACATAAACTTATGATTTTGTTTATCAAAGTTCAAGTATGTGACAAGAACATGCAGTGAAAATGTCAAGTCTCTAGGTATAATACTTCCTGAGAAAATGGTATATAGGTAATAAAAATACTTAGTTTTCAGGAACGCCTATTTAGTAAATACATGGATAATCTATATAGAAAAAAACTAAACTTACATGTATTAAAACATTCCTGCTTCATAGTCTTTACTATGAAGCAATCACTGCTTTCAGTTTTTAATAGCTACTGCCAACTTGACAAAATAAAATAATGGAAAGTTTATATTATTATACTACTGTATAAATAATTGCATACAAATTACAACAGTGCTACCAAAGCAAAGATGGAAATCGTTGCATATCTCCTAGGTATTTAGAATGAATCTCCTAGGGTGCGTTTTCGAAATATTTATTTACATTGGAATAGCTGTTACTTTTCGATTCATTTCAATTTCTCTCCGTGTTATTTCTATGGCCAAAAACGAACGTTGATGATTTTCCATACCTATTAGAGTGAAAATATTGAGGAATTGAGACCTTATTGTACAATTACGAACAGAGAGAAATTTTTTGACACCTCAGCCGTTTAAATTGGTCAAGAAATAAGGGAGTAGTTGCTTTGACAAAAAACTGCTTCACGTATTTTATATATATATATATATATATATATATATATATATATATATATATATATATATATAAAAGGATTATACTAACAACAAAATATCAAATTGCATCTCAGGTTGCCTCAAGACACTCAAATGTAGCTTGTTTAAGTAAAAATGAAACTAATGATTGATGATAAAGCACCTGAAAATTGTTGCTGAGTTCCCATTGCTAAGGTCATATAAACCTGGTGGTAATCTATAGAACAGTGGGACCAAATTAATGGACCCCAATTACGGTAAAACCATTGACATGTTTAGCCTGGCTTATCAGAGGTGACAGTGGGCAGTTGATCATGTGTTACAGAACTGTGTGTGAGAACACAATGGACGTGTAAAATCTCAATTTTTGCTAAAATAAGGAATTGTTGTATCAAGATCGTACACTTTCTAGAAACATGTTTGTGAAAACGTGATGTTTTCTCAGGTTCCTTGTTCTTGAAAGAAAGGAAAATATTGTTGATATTTGGAATGGATTATTTTGGAAGGTATCGAAATGTTCTGACAAAAACAGAAAATAACATTTGTTTGGAAGCAGCGTCGATATTACTGAATATTAATGTATTATCTCTATTGTCAGGGAGAATCAATATTATTAAATCAGCTAATTATGTATTCAACATAAAAGTAATAAACAAGCGCACAGTTAATACTGTTTTTAAATTACACCTTGTTATTAATGGCACTTTGTGTGTTTAGATCAAATGGTAGCAAGTTCCTGAATCAAATCTAACATTTTGAATAAAAAATGAGTCGGATATGCCTATTATTTTATTTGTTGACGTTTTCTTACAAACTCAAATGGTCTTCTTCAATATGGTGTTGTTTAATACTACACAGTAATAATAGTTCTTATATGTACATGCTTTCTTCATCACAAATGGCTGTTGGATTTTTCTTTTGTATCATAAAAGTTTAAGTAATTATATAAATCATGATGTTAACTTTCATGCATCAATTCCATATCCTATACTGTAGTTCTTGTTTTTATCACTTAATTATAAATTGACGAAATATTTAGATTTCCATGTATTGACAATCCCCAGGGGTTAAAAATACTTAAAATGTAATATTGTAACGTTAAGAAAGAAGTAGAAACGTATTTTTGTATTTATTAATCAGATAGTTTGGTCAAATATTTGAAGGCATTCTTAGTTTTAGGGGCTAAAGAAAATGATTTGTGATTTCGTAGTTAAGACATAAGACTCTTACGAGAACCTACAACTACTGGATCATGGAACGTGATGATCCAGTATATATGCCTATTGCACTGTTTACACTGCCAGGCTCTAATCATTGGTGGAGAGCTAGCCTTGACATTTCCAGCTATACCTATTGGTTGTACGTAACTTAACTAACGTGATAGTCCATCCACGTGATGTAACTTCCTGAAAGCTATGTCATCACGCAGTGTACATAACTGAACTAACGTGATAGTCCATCCACATGATATAACTTCCTGGAAGCTGTATGATCACGAAATGTACGCAACCTAACTAACGTGATAGTCCATCCACGTGATGTAACTTCCTGATAGCTATGTCATCACGCAGTGTACGTAACCTAACTAACGTGATAGTCCATCCACGTGATGTAACTTCCTGATAGCTATGTCATCACGCAGTGTACGTAACCTAACTAACGTTATAGTCCATCCACGTGATGTAACTTCCTGATAGCTATGTCATCACGCAATGTACGTAACCTAACTAACGTGATAGTCCATACACGTGATGTAACTTCCTGATAGCTATGTCATCACGCAGTGTAAGTAACCTAACCAACGTGATAGTCCATCCACGTGATGTAACTTCCTGACAGCTATGTCATCACACAGTGTACGTAACTGAAATAACGTGATAGTCCATCCACATTATATAACTTCCTGGAAGCTGTATCACCACGAAATGTACGTACCTAACTAACGTGATAGTCCATCCACGTGATGTAATTTCCTGACAGCTATGTCATTACGCAATGTACATAACTTAACTAACGTGATAGTCCATCCACATGATATAACTTTCTGAAAGCTATGTCATCACGCAGTGTACATAACTTAACTAACGTCATAGTCCATCCACGTGATGTAACTTACTGAAAACAATGTCATCACGCAGTGTACGTAACCTAACTAACGTGATAGTCCATCCACGTGATGTAACTTCCTGAAAACTATGTCATCACGCAGTGTACATAACTTAACCAACGTGATAGTCCATCCACGTGATGTAACTTTCTGAAAGCTATGTTATCACGCAGTGTACATAACTTAACTAACGTGATAGTCCATCCACGTGATGTAACTTTCTGAAAGCTATGTCTCACGCAGTGTACATAACTTAACTAACGTGATAGTCCATCCACGTGATGTAACTTTCTGAAAACTATGTCATCACGCAGTGTACGTAACTTAACTAAAGTGATAGTCCATCCACGTGATGTAACTTTCTGAAAGCTATGTCTTACGCAGTGTACATAACTTAACTAACGTGATAGTCTAATCCACGTGATGTAACTTTCTGAAAGCTATGTCATCACACAGTGTATATAACTTAACTAACGTGATAGTCCATCCACGTGATGTAATTTTCTGAAAGCTATGTCATCACGCAGTGTACATAACTTAACTAACGTGATAGTCCATCCACGTGATGTAACTTCCTGAAAGCTATGTCATCACGCAGTGTACATAACTTAACTAACGTGATAGTCCATCCACGTGATGTAACTTTCTGAAAGCTATGTCATCACGCAGTGTACATAACTTAACTAACGTGATAGTCCATCCACGTGATGTAACTTTCTGAAAGCTATGTCATTACGCAGTGTACATAACTTAGCTAACGTGATAGTCCATCCACGTGATGTAACTTTCTGAAAGCTATGTCATCACACAGTGTACGTAACTAACGTGATAGTCCATCCACGTGATGTAACTTTCTGAAAGCTATGTCATCACGCAGTGTACATAACTTAACTAACGTGATAGTCCATCCACGTGATGTAACTTTCTGAAAGATATGTCATCACGCAGTGTACATAACTTAACTAACGTGATAGTCCATCCACGTGATGTAACTTCCTGACAGCTATGTCATCACGCAGTGTTCGTAACTTAACTAACGTGATAGTCCATCCACGTGATGTAACTTTCTGAAAGCTATGTCATCACGCAGTGTACGTAACTTAAATAACGTGATAGTCCATCCACGTGATGTAACTTTCTGAAAGCTATCTCATCACGCAGTGTACATAACTTAACTAACGTGATAGTCCATCCACGTGATGTAACTTTCTGAAAGCTATGTCATCACGCAGTGTACATAACTTAACTAACGTGATAGTCCATCCACGTGATGTAACTTTCTGAAAGCTATATCATCACGCAGTGTACATAACTTAACTAACGTGATAGTCCATCCACGTGATGTAACTTTCTGAAAGCTATGTCATCACGCAGTGTACATAACTTAACTAACGTGATAGTCCATCCACATGATATTACTTCTTGGAAGCTGTATCATCACAAACTGTACGTAACCTAACAAACGTGATAGTCCATCCACGTGATGTAACTTCCTGAAAACTATGTCATCACGCAGTGTACGTAACCTAACAAACGTGATAGTCCATCCACGTGATGTAACTTCCTGAAAACTATATCATCACGCAGTGTACGTAACCTAACTAACGTGATAGTCCATCCACGTGATGTAACTTCCTGAAAACTATGTCATCACGCAGTGTACGTAACCTAACTAACGTGATAGTCCATCCACGTGATGTAACTTCCTGAAAACTATGTCATCACGCAGTGTACTTAACTTAACTAAAGTGATAGTCCATCCACGTGATGTAATTTCCTGAAAACTATGTCATCACGCAGTGTACATAACTTAACTAAAGTGATAGTCCATCCACGTGATGTAACTTCCTGAAAACTGTCATCACGCAGTGTTCGTAACTTAACTAAAGTGATAGTCCATCCACGTGATGTAACTTCCTGAAAACTGTCATCACGCAGTGTTTGTAACTTAACTAAAGTGATAGTCCATCCACGTGATGTAACTTCCTGAAAACTATGTCATCACGCAGTGTACATAACCTAACTAACGTGATAGTCCATCCACGTGATGTAACTTCCTGAAAACTATGTCATCACGCAGTGTACGTAACTGAACTAAAGTGATAGTCCATCCACGTGATGTAACTTCCTGAAAACTATGTCATCACGCAGTGTACGTAACTTAACTAAAGTTATAGTCCATCCACGTGATGTAACTTCCTGAAAACTATGTCATCACGCAGTGTACGTAACTTAACTAAAGTGATAGTCCATCCACGTGATGTAACTTCCTGAAAACTATGTCATCACGCAGTGTACATAACTTAACTAAAGTGATAGTCCATCCACGTGATGTAACTTCCTGAAAACTATGTCATCACGCAGTGTACGTAACCTAACTAACGTGATAGTCCATCCACGTGATGTAACTTCCTGAAAACTATGTCATCACGCAGTGTACGTAACTTAACTAAAGTGATAGTCCATCCACGTGATGTAACTTCCTGAAAACTATGTCATCACGCAGTGTACATAACTTAACTAACGTGATAGTCCATCCACGTGATGTAACTTCCTGAAAACTATGTCATCAGGCTGTGTACGTTACTTAACTAAAGTGATAGTCCATCCACGTGATGTAACTTCCTGAAACCTATGTCATTACGCAGTGTACATAACTTAACTAAAGTGATAGTCCATCCACGTGATGTAACTTCCTGAAAACTATGTCATCACGCAGTGTACGTAACTTAACTAACGTGATAGTCCATCTACGTGATGTAACTTCCTGAAAACTATGTCATCACGCAGTGTACGTAACTTAATTAAAATGATAGTCCATCCACGTGATGTAACTTCCTGAAAACTATGTCATCACGCAGTGTACGTAACTTAACTAAAGTGATAGTCCATCCACGTGATGTAACTTCCTGAAAACTATGTCATCACGCAGTGTACATAACTTAACTAACGTGATAGTCCATCCACGTGATGTAACTTCCTGAAAACTATGTCATCAGGCTGTGTACGTTACTTATCTAAAGTGATAGTCCATCCACGTGATGTAACTTCCTGAAACCTATGTCATTACGCAGTGTACATAACTTAACTAAAGTGATAGTCCATCCACGTGATGTAACTTCCTGAAAACTATGTCATCAGGCTGTGTACGTTACTTAACTAAAGTGATAGTCCATCCACGTGATGTAACTTCCTGAAACCTATGTCATTGCGCAGTGTACATAACTTAACTAAAGTGATAGTCCATCCACGTGATGTAACTTCCTGAAAACTATGTCATCAGGCTGTGTACGTTACTTAACTAAAGTGATAGTCCATCCACGTGATGTAACTTCCTGAAAACTATGTCATCACGCAGTGTACGTAACTTAACTAACGTGATAGTCCATCTACGTGATGTATCTTCCTGAAAACTATGTCATCACGCAGTGTACATAACTTAACTAACGTGATAGTCCATCCACGTGATGTAACTTCCTGAAAGCTATGTCATCAGGCTGTGTACGTTACTTAACTAAAGTGATAGTCCATCCACGTGATGTAACTTCCTGAAAACTATGTCATCACGCAGTGTACGTAACTTAACTAACGTGATAGTCCATCTACGTGATGTATCTTCCTGAAAACTATGTCATCAGGCTGTGTACGTTACTTAACTAAAGTGATAGTCCATCCACGTGATGTAACTTCCTGAAAACTATGTCATCACGCAGTGTACGTAACTTAACTAACGTGATAGTCCATCTACGTGATGTATCTTCCTGAAAACTATGTCATCACGCAGTGTACATAACTTAACTAACGTGATAGTCCATCCACGTGATGTAACTTCCTGAAAGCTATGTCATCACGCAGTGTACATAACTTAACTAAAGTGATAGTCCATCCACGTGATGTAACTTCCTGAAAACTATGTCATCAGGCTGTGTACGTTACTTAACTAAAGTGATAGTCCATCCACGTGATGTAACTTCCTGAAAACAATGTCATCACGCAGTGTACATAACTTAACTAACGTGATAGTCCATCCACGTGATGTAACTTCCTGAAAACTATGTCATCAGGCTGTGTACGTTACTTAACTAAAGTGATAGTCCATCCACGTGATGTAACTTCCTGAAACCTATGTCATTACGCAGTGTACATAACTTAACTAAAGTGATAGTACATCCACGTGATGTAACTTCCTGAAAACTATGTCATCACGCAGTGTACGTAACTTAACTAACGTGATAGTCCATCTACGTGATGTAACTTCCTGAAAACTATGTCATCACGCAGTGTACGTAACTTAATTAAAATGATAGTCCATCCACGTGATGTAACTTCCTGAAAACTATGTCATCACGCAGTGTACGTAACTTAACTAAAGTGATAGTCCATCCACGTGATGTATCTTCCTGAAAACTATGTCATCACGCAGTACGTAACTTAACTAAAGTGATAGTCCATCCACGTGATGTAACTTCCTGAAAACTATGTCATCACGCAGTGTACGTAACTTAACTAAAGTGATAGTCCATCCACGTGATGTAACTTCCTGAAAACTATGTCATCACGCAGTGTACGTAACCTAACTAACGTGATAGTCCATCCACGTGATGTAACTTTCTGAAAGCTATGTCATCACGCAGTGTACGTAACCTAACTAACGTGATAGTCCATCCACGTCATGTAACTTCTTGGAAGCTGTATCATCACAAAGTGTACGTAACCTAATTTACGTGATAGTCCATCCACGTGATGTAACTTTCTGAAAGCTATGTCATCACGCAGTGTACATAACTAACGAGATAGTCCATTCATTATGTAAAAAGTGTGTTTATGTGTAGCTTACAGACCACCGATTGTTCTATATTCAACTTTTTATTTAGACATGTAATACGGACTAAAGGTTCGTTTTCTGTGATGTTATGTAATAGACCAAAATATAAGGCGAAATCTATTACATATTGTAATTTTAGAGATCTAGACATATGCAAAATTAGTGACATTGCCTTTAACATATCCTGGGATAAAGTATCAAAATTGTAGACTGTATAAGATACAATAGTATGTTAAATATATTATCATGTAGGAAACTAAGAAAAAAGCTTTTTAGAGTTATCCAAATATATTAGAGTTCTCTGAATATTTATTATAATAAATCTTAGCAATGTTAAAGATAATTGCGACTCTTTGTGTGACTATTTTAATATACAAAATTAATTGTTTTTACAAGAACTTGAATGTAAAAGATTCCATAACATTTTGGGTTAATTTACGTGAAAGAGTAGTTATGTGATCAAATGAAATAGTTAGCCATCTTCTTACTCCTGATGCATTGGACAGTTATTTTTCAACACTGGGCTCAGACAAGCATTGCAAAGTGTACGTATTATAACGCCAACTGCATTAGGCTATTCGCAGAATTCTGGTTCAGAGAACTGTGATTTATTGTTAGAAAAGCTTAGGTTTCACAGTTCTGGTGATACTTCCGTTGGCTGGTTTTCATTTTACTTACTTGGAAGGACTCAAAAAACAATTGTTACTGGACAGTTTTCTTCTGACCTCATAGATCTGTTCGTGTTCCTCAAGGCTATGAAAAATACTTTTCCTTATAATATATTTGCAGTATATAATTCATATATGCAGTATATATACACATTACTTAAGTTATTATGTTATATATATATATATATATATATATATATATATATATATATATATATATATATATATACTGCATATATGATGGTTCATTTCAGTATTATTCACTCCAATGTAGAGATTACGAGCTGATGTTGTCTTACAAGCCTTTCGAGAACAATTAAAATATGCAATATTTTAGCAGTGAATATTGAGAAATGGTCTGATGAAAATGGGCTTAAACTTAATCGTAAATGGTTTATGATGCGTGTTAAAAGGCCACTTTTGAATTGATCCATTAAAATTTTCTTATAGCTCTTGGTGTCATTACTGATTCATACTAAAATGTTCTAAGCAATCCCACATATAAAGCTTTTGCAATTAGGTTTAAAAGCACATTATAGGTTGAGTTAGTATTATCAGTGTCAGTCGTTAGATATTCAATATCAAACACCGCTATATCCGATTATCAGCTATGCTCTTCCAGCTTTCTCTATTTGTCTGACGCAAAAAAAATCTGAATGTGCTTGGTAGGTTACAACAAATGCATTGATATTTGTTGTCAATCTTAATAAGTTTTATAAAATCAGTATATATATTTAATCAATTTTAATTCTTAGTAAAATGCACTAAAGTACAGTGGTATTGACTCACCCGCCCACCCATACAAGTACAGTGGTATTGACTCACCCACCCACCCATACACGTACAGTGGTATTGACCCACCCGCCCACCCATACAAGTACAGTGGAATTGACCCATCCGCCCACCCATACAAGTACAGTGGTATTGATAAAAAAATTTTGCTCAACACACACAAAAAGATAACAAAAATACTAGCCAAAAAATCACTCAGATGAACAGAACAAGCTAAAGTGGCAATGAACTGGCATTTAGCTCAGCTGTATACGTTTAGAAGGTTAAATGCATACTATACAACCTTCTTGACCCACCCACCCACCCATACACGTACAGTAGTATTGACCCACTCGCCCACCCATACACGTACAGTAGTATTGACCCACTCGCCCATCCATACACATACAGTGTTATTAACCCACCCGCCCGCCCATACACATACAGTGGTAGTGACCCACTCGCCCACCCATACACATACAGTGGTATCGACCCACCCACCCACCCATACACATATAGTGGTATTGACCCACACGCCCACCCATACACATACAGTGTTATTAACCCACCCGCCCACCCATACACATACAGTGGTATTGACCCACCCGCCCACCCATACACGTACAGTGGTATTGACCCACCCGCCCACCCATACAAGTACAGTGGTATTGTCCCACCCGCCTACCCATACACATACAGTGGTATTGACTCACCCGCCCACCCATACACATACAGTGGTATTGACCTACCCGCCCACCCATACACATATAGTGGTATTGACCCACACGCCCACCCATACACATACAGTGTTATTAACCCACCCGCCCACCCATACACATACAGTGGTATTGACCCACCCGCCCACCCATACACATACAGTGGTATTGACCCACCCGCCCACCCATACAAGTACATTGGTATTGACCCACCCGCCCACCCATACACATACAGTGTTATTAAGCAACCCGCCCACTCATACACATACAGTATGGGTATCCTGTATACAGTAACAAGTTGAGGAGATTGTAGGCGGTAGGTTCTACGCTCGGTCCTCATAACAACGACGCGTCATCAGTTCAATGGTTGCCATAGAAGTGGACACTATTAGAGAAGTTTGGGTTGTCCATGTTGGACGGTAGTCAAGAATCAGATGTTAGGTTGGGAAGAGAACTAAATATCAGGCTTGTCAGTTAGCTAAAAATCAGACTTGTAATATACGGTTCGGATTCCACGTAAAGACGTAGGTCTCTTAGTTACCCCGGTAATGGGGAAAAAAATAAATGACTTTCTAAGGAACAGTCAAACTTTAGTAACAACGACTGCACTCATTCATCTACACTCATTACACTCATTCAACCCTCATATTCGCCCATATCTCTAAAATGCTGACAATAATGTATGATACAGTGCTTCAAACTTGAATCAATACACTTCAATAATGGCTTTGAAGGTTGTGGATTATTGAACAATACAATTCATAAACACTCAAGTAAGTTGCAAAACCCTCCAAACAGGGAAACTGAATCTATCCGTAAGACATGAAGGAAGTAAAGTGAACGCAGTACTTGACAGGATAGCCTGATGCACCTGCCCGAGATAACATTGGCAATTGGGAAAACGGATTTTACTTACTTTGGGCTACAAAAATACAATGACAACAGGCTACTTTAGCTTTAAGAAACGTATGAAAATGTGGCTATCTTTAAGTGATAATTATATTAAGATAGCATAATTATGTGTTATTATGATATAGATTTAGGTACATTTTTATTACTGACAATATTTGTAAAACAGAGTGTGTACCTTAAGGAGCATTTGCTTAATACAGACATTATTTATTTCATTAACTTTTATGTTTATGTAGTTAGCTGAAGCTAACCTAGCTATTATTATTTAATAACATACGATTCTGTAATTTATTAAAAAAGATATGATTTTGTTCGTTAAAAAATCATGTGTTTTGTGCTTAAGGAAAGTTGCTACTTAAGTGGAAGTGTAACCAAATTTTAGAAGCTAGGTACCTAAAACTGTAAATGCTCACCGTCACCCAAGTACTCTTTTTTTGGGTATTTTTTAAAAGAGGACCCCCCACTCTTGACAAATTCTTTGAATTTGAGGAATAGTAATCTATCAGATACTAAACGTGCACAACACGGATCGCCGCTCGGCCGCTCGTTATCTTATCGTTATCTTATCTACCGGCGTTATCTGATGTGCGCACGGAGTGTTACCTGGCGATTTCGTTAGTTTTTTATTAGATCGTAAGGTTAATGATAAAAAAGGGTTTCATTTTTTACAGAATAAACATGCTGCTAGACTCATGTATGTGTTAGTTTATGTGGCGTCGCAAGAACAAAGACGCAGATTAAGTTTTGATCAACGCAATCTGACACGACATAAACTTATTCTGGCCTCCAGAAGAACATAATGTTTGTTTTTCTCCATTATGACATTTAGTGCATCTCAGTTATGTTTTTTTATATTAGAACATTTTTCAAGAGTGGGGATCCTTTTCTATATAAAACCCATTTTTTACTAACTATCGACACCATTATTTATTTTTGCACATTTTTATTTTGTTTACCATAGTAATATATTTTTACTGCCTAATTCTTGAGTATATAAACATTTAATTTATTTTAAATCCTAGCGTTTCTTATGAAATTATTTTATTTTTACTGTAATTGGTACGTATATGCCCTGGTTAGACTGTGCTTGCTATTGGAAAACACCTCCTCATATATAATGTATAATGTATGTTGTTTGTCATAGTAAATAAAATAGTGCTAATATATAAATACAGTGGCATTTTCATTAGAAAATGTCCTACTTTATATTAAATTAATTGATTGTTGAATTATTTAGAAGTTACTAAACTCAATATTACCAATCATGACATAATTTCAATCTATCCAACCAATAATGTCTTGAGTAAACAAGTCCAATCCAATAAGCAACATAAACTAGACTAGAGCAGCAACAAAAACAAATCCAACTTCCCTTAAGATAACTTATAATTTGTGATTACTCAGGAAGGAAGCGTTTAACATCCAAATAGTTCCAAGTTTGATCATTCTGTTGGTGTAATATTTGTCAATTAGGAATCAAGGATTTTACATCCCAAAACTTGCTTTACATTTAGTATTCGTATTTTCTAAATGCAAATATTCTATTATTACTCTTATGTTGTTTGAGTGTTGGCTCTTTTTGAACGTAGAAAACTAATTGCTTATAAAAATATTTTTATGCTTACATTCATATTATATGAACTTTAAAATTAAATTTTTGTAGTACAATTTTCTAGTAAGTGATCGGCTTTACGTATTAAAACCTAATACAGCGAAAACCTTATTCATTTCCATTTACATTTAAATTGAGTGGAGATAATGTGCCTTATACATTATACAAATACAAAATGCATAGTAGATAATTGATCCGCTAAATATCCATCTTCATACTGTCCATTTGAGTTTTTCATTTTGTATAAAATCGTAATATCTTATAATCATTTTACATATCAAATGATAGTATACTGGCATATTTTTATTCCTAGCATTATTTCATTGCTAAGTGTATTCTCAATATATCTTAACAATATTCTACCAGGGTATGATATAAACTAAAGGATATTTTGGAGAATCCCCTAAATTTTAATTAAGTTGCATACGGCT
Organism: Stictocephala bisonia; assembly: GCA_035578905.1. Taxonomy (NCBI): domain Eukaryota; kingdom Metazoa; phylum Arthropoda; class Insecta; order Hemiptera; family Membracidae; genus Stictocephala; species Stictocephala bisonia. The sequence continues at coordinate 637,039 of JAQJVL010000425.1, read as the reverse complement.
TTTGATTTTTATCTTTCGATGCCTGTGGACATTTATTATTTAGAGATATAATTTTCCTATGGGAAACCAGTTCAAACCATTATTAATGCATTGATGTCAACCTCCAGGGATTTGAACCCATGACTATCTGCTTTGAAGTCTGGACGACTATGTTAGCAAGAGGTCCAGTAATAAAATATTACTTCAAACCTTTATTGTTTAGGACCAGCCTCATGATAAAATAATAACACTATTGAATCAAAGTGTAAATCTGTAAAATTATTTTCTTTTAAAAACGGTAAATATCACACACAAAAATGAACAATACACAACATAAATTTATTACAATACAAGTACAAAATATTATGACGATTGATTTCGGGAACTATTTTCAATTTCCTCGAATCAGAGGAATTCACAAAGAAATGACATTGGTGTTCAACTAGGGTGCTTATATTTTAACACTTGGCACGGTTGGAAAACTCATGAAGGCTGTGATTGGTTTTCCTCAAATAAATAATTATTATGTATCAAGATCGAAACCCAGAACATTCTTAAGAGTCTCTCTAATATTAATAGTTGTGTCACTCAGTAAATCTGCTTGGCTTTCACATTTATTGTGTATTGAATTGGTAAAATCATATTATTTAATTGTGTAAAAAAATATCTCGAGTTTCTTATCTGATATGGAAATTGGGACATTTTGCTAGTGAAATATATCTTAAAATGGCGTATTATGGTCTCTTTCAGTCATATTACGCATGAGTTAAAATTGTGGGGTCATTAAAGGTCTTTAAATAAAAAAAAAAAAATAATTAGAATCATAAGTAGAGCCAAACCACGCAATCACTGCAGACCACTATTTATCAGACTTTAATTTTTTACAATAATAAATCTATATAATCATCATGCACTTATTTATACAAGATCTTAAATTTAGAATTAACCCACAGACTGGACATACATAACTACAACACTAGGGGAAGAAATAAGTTTTACTTACCACAACGCCGACTCGAAAAAACAGGTAACTCATTTTTTTATTAAAACTGTAATTTATTAAAAACGGTGTAAAACTTTTTAATAAATTACTCTACACTGCTCAGCTTACTCCACTTAATAGTTTTAAGAAAAGAATACATAAATGGCTGGTTTACAAACCTTTTCATAGTGTAAAGGAATTTGTAGACAAATAAATAGATATAACCTTTTAATCAACTCTACTACTAGTTATTTTTCACAGTTTCATATTTCAAATATTTATTCATAGCCTATTGTTACTTATCTATTCCTATTATTTATGATAGTTATTTATTTATTATAGTAATTCTTATTATTCTTAGTTGACAGCCTATTTTAATGTACAACGGATCAATGGCAATAAAATGCCTTATGTCATGATGGTTGGCTGGAATTATGAAAATGGAATGTGTTGAATTATAATTGATTACTGCTTTATATCTCATAATTTTCTGAAATTACATTTCGAAACGTTATTTCAGTGTTCAAATTGAACTGTTCATTCTTAAGTTTGTTATGACCCTTCAATAATTGTTCAATTGTTCTTCAATAATTTTTGTAAATTAAATATTATAATTCCTTCCATATACTCATAATCCTACACTTATTAAAAACTATAAGAATATTAAAATTTTCATAAATTTAATATAAACTGTCGTTTAAAACTCATAAGGTTGTACTTTGGTGTTTAACGTTTTGCTACATTTGATGTATCAGGCTTCTTATTTTTGAAGGCAGAAACCTATTTTCAAAATATATTTTACTGAAATTTGCAGTCTTACTTATACGAAACATAATAGAATAATAGCAGTTAACCTTACGTTCCAGAATTACTATATTTATTGTTAGTTTCAATATAGTGATATAAAAAATATAAAATATAGTTTAAATATTGAAATTCTTAAATATATTAGCAACTCTTTTCTTAAAACGACCATTGAATTAAAGAGATACACATTTACTTTCTTTTTAACATGGGGTTTCCTCATAAATTGTTGTTCTTTTATTATTTCGAATCATTTTCTTCATTATTTTTATTTAACTCTTAATATTTATTACAATCTCATCGACTTAGATGGCTTGTGTCGGTTTGCGATTGCTATTAATTTAATTTTATGTATTTCCTGCATTCTACATGCAAAGTGTAAACTTATTGAACTTCCTGTATTTCCTTCTGAAACTAGACTGTTATTTAAGCCTATTCTTTGCACATTAATATTGTATATTTATTTTTTGTACATTTTATAAAATTATCCTAAAATATGTTCCGATTGTTGAGTGATTGGTTTTATTTATTTGTTTATCTATTTAATAATTGGTCGGTAGTGTAGTTGGTTCAATCCCAGCTTCATGTGCTAAAGGTTCTCAGTTCGATCCCAATCAGAGTCATAATACATTTTGAGAAGGATCAGCTGATAACCACCGGCTGTTCATTTGTCATTGGGCTATTAATTAATGATACTTTCTAAGGAATAGTCGGCCTTAGTTTGTAACAATGACTACATTCACTCATCTACACTCATCACACTCATTCGAAATCCATATTCGCCCATATCTTGATGATCGGTGTCTTATGAATAAATAAAAAAAAAGTGATAAATTTAGTTGAGATGTGTTCGATTTCGAATGTATAAAGTTAAAATGCACGTTCCAAGATAAACTGTTGATAATAGTGGAACAAGCAGTCCTGCTCTACGGAGAGTAAATTACTTCGAAATATATATTTCAATAAGAAACAAGTGTTCTTGGTTTTATATATATATATACATATGATTTATTAGTATATATATATGATATTCTATAAATATATAATAAACTACGAAACCATGATGTTACAGAAAGAGAAGTCCAATTGCTTTATTTGTGATTTCTCCAAGGAAATTTCTAAGAAGGTTCGGCTCAAGCCAACAACTACACATTACATTTGCCAGTGTATACCAATGCAACTTTGAGCGCATTGTGCCGTTTTAATTCTATCAATGTATATTCTCAATAATTATGAAAAGATAGCAATTACTCAAATTCTACATCAATGAACATACATGTTTGATGAGGTTAAAACAGTTACATCATAGGAAAATCTGTATCAATCCCAAAAAACCTTACACAACAATCACTGCTGCTCATTTCTTACTCATGAAAACAATCTTAACACTTATCTATACATATTTAATGATATGCATGAAACTTTCATTTAAACTGCTCAATCCTTGAGGGGTATTTTCTACGCTCATATCAAAACTATAAATTTTTGTGATTCTTTGTTCTTACTTAAAAAGTTATGTTTTTACCATGTCCTTCCTATTCCTAAAGCAAGAAGAACTTAACTTGTCAGATAGTGTAGCAAGTTTAGTTATTAATTAAGTAACAGGAATATCAAATAAATAAATCAACATATTAAATGATTAAAATGGTACTGTCCAAGGTTTATATTTTCAGTAAGTACTGGTAAATTTAAATAAATTACATTTTAATTTATATTTCATTATGGAATGATCAAGTAGGGTTTTGATTAGTTTACAACAAATAAAATAATAAAATAAAAAAATAAAAATATAAAAATATTAATAAGATTTTTCTAACTGTGCGTTCTTTGTAAATAGCTGAGGCCACTTCAACCTTAGCTGTACATTGTTATTTGTTCTTTTAAATTGACTATTAATTGTGAAATATGAGTTTTGAGCTTTGTTCACCAAGAAATGTGCATCTATTGTTGATTGTATCTTTAAGTATAAACCGAAGGACATGAAGATGGAAACCATACACTGCGTAGCTTACAGTCAATTTTAACTTAAACAACTAAGAAAATTATCATTAATTTTCAGTTACTTCATTTTCAGTATCTCAAAACAAATTAACCGATCGTTTTGTATGGGGCATCAAGATTTATGATACCATAAAAATTGTGACAATTGAGTTTATGTTATAAATATATTTTCAATGAATAAGAAGTACTTTATTTATCTAATACGGCAACTGTATGTGGCATCTTATCGTCTGTATCTAATTTACTGTCTAAAATGCTGCTTTGGATGAAACAACTAGGATTCCTACCTCCACAATCTCCTAAGTCCTGACACCTTAGACCGCTCGGCCACTGGGTCTCCCAATATCACGGGTGGACAGTGTTTATATGACATGTGTTATAAATCAAAATATATAGTTCCATTGTCCTTTTCTCATATTCCTTGATCTCAACTTTTGGCTAACAAATTTTCTGAAGTGTTAATCTTTAATTAATTACATGTTTTATATGACAACCTCTAATTACTATAAACAAAACTTATAGAACAAATCATTTTCATATTAAAATACTGTATGTATTTTTAATATAACATTCAAAATATAATACAAAATTTTGGAAGTATACGAAAACTATTTAATACATTCTCATCTGAAGAATTAACAATTTTACAACTGGTAGATGGTTGTAACAAATAATTGAGCCCTTAATAGTATGGTTTTAAAATGCATTAGGCCTATATCTTGATAAATAAGCATTTACTTAACAAATATCAATAACCCGGAATATTACACATTACCAGGCCCTTAATGTGTAAACTGTAGATGTCTCCAGTATACATTTGACGGATGAATATCTGAATAAAAACTTTAAAGGGAAATTTTAAAATTCACTAGAGAATTATGGGAACTCCTATTTCCTGTATGTTAGGACATTAATGATGTTTGTGTACAAAGCTGGCTGTTCGATAAACTCCCCAAGTCACGTTGGCAGCCTGTGTGTTCCTCATTGTCACAGACATTAGGTTTGTAAATGAGGGTGAAATGTTCTCAACTTCCATGAATATTGTAATGATTGCTCAGAGGGAAGATACTAAGATTTTGAAGATTTATATATTATATTGCACTTGCCATTAATGCTAAGTTTTTCGAGCTTAATTGCTCATGACATTCAATACGATCAATTGTGACTCTGAAGTGTGGAGTGATTAATTGAAGTGCTTCCAATTAGCTATTTTGTCGGTATTAGTGGTGCAATGCTGTAGCCTAGCTACTTGGAGACGAAGTAATGTGGGTATTGTAAGCAGCACGTTCTAGGCTTGGTATTTATTTATGTATTTTATTTTATTTAAGTGCTACACAACAGCTAATGCCTGTAACATTATAGCACTAATGAGAAAAAGAAACATTTTTATAACAACAAAAAAAGAAATAGCAGGATCACGTTTGTCAGATGCACTAAATAACACTGTTTTTTCAGTTCTAAAAAAAAGAAAGAAGTCTAATTCCAACAGAGTTCTCAAAGCCGAAACAAATCAATAAAAATGTCAATCATATGGAATTGCTTAGCAAAAAAGATATAACTTAAATAAATATATTATTATAACAAACAAATAGCATTTATGCACACATAAGTATATGAAACAAGGAACTATATTAACAGAAAAATGTAATAACAAAAGCAACAAAAGTAAATGTCCAAAAATTTTACAATAATAACGTGTATATAAATATTTGAACAAACAACAATAAAATGGCATTAGTGATTGAGGAAAAAATTAACTGGGTAGGCCTACGGCTATTTTAAACATTTCAATTAAGTAAAAATTGAATGACTTTACATTATACCTAAATAAATCAATTTCATGTGTGTTGCACAGCCGACATAGGCTATTGTATTGAGAGTCGAGTGATAACCAAGATTGGTACGAGAATAGTAAGGAGCAAAAACAAGAGAATTACGTAAATTCGGTCGAGGGACACAGAAATCAAGTAGAGCCAACAAGTCACTATTGTCTAGGGATCCGCTCACCAGCTTATGAAGATAAGATAAACAACGAATTTTGTGTCTGTCCGTAAGTGTCGTCATATTAAACATGTCTAATAGTTCAGTGTAAGGTACAGCGCAAGTCTAAAAACCAAATATTTTGTAAAATAAAAGTCTTAAAAGTTTCTTTTGAATTGTTTCAATTATATACAATAAATATATCTGATGAGGACACCATACAACAGAACCATATTCCAGACGCGAACGTAAGAGAGAACAATAAATTAATTTAATTGCGTTAAATTTGTTTAAAAACTACTTGATCTTTGAATTAATTAGTATAGTAAATTTCGAGAAAGGTAAATTCATATCATCAGCAGAGTACTCTTCAAAAGCACTTGTGTGTCAATTTTTTAAAAATAATTACACACAATGTTACTACCTTCTTTATTTATTTTTAAAATACTTACGATTAACAAAAAATTACATACATAAATATTATTGAACAACAATGTCATTATCCGACATAAAGTACGAGAAAACTAGAAATTCAACATTGCCAATATAAATAACACAACAACTTTTAATTAAATGAATATTAATTTATCAAATTACACAATAGAATTTGACATTTAAAATTGTTATGGTTGGTTTTAAGGAAATTAAGAAGTTATCTATCGTTTTGATTGAACCATGTCCATATAAATCTGAAAAATTCTTCCAAATAAAATTTAAAACTAAGATTAAGCTGTACTCTAAATAGATTGCAATTATAAAATGGCAATGCATTATCTGCTGTCAAAATACAATACATATTATTGATATATTGTTATAGTGGTTAATTATCTAACTGAGTTTATTGAGAATCTTTTTTGTTGTTCTTAAATGTTTACCCTTGTTAATTTACTTCATGTGTTCATGCATAAATAGGATTTGTTTTATGTGATTTGAGTTGATATGGTTCTATTCATCGAGTATTAAAACCCAATCAGACTACTAACTATTTATTTGTTTAATATGAAGATTACATATGATATTTGTTTTTCAGTAAACATTTTACGATATTAGTTGAAAACTAACAATAAAATAAAAATAAAAATGAAGGAACAATTAAAATTTTTTTGTACATGAATTTTATTTGGGATCCTTCCAAATTACTCAATCATCATACACATGTTTGGAGTCTAAAATATTTTTATTTGTCTATTAAATCGTTTGAGGTACGACAGATATAGGATAAAGGAACGAAAATAATTTACAGATGGTCACTCTCAAAATATAAGTTAAGAAAAAGGTAAAAGAATATAACTAACACTTAAAATAAGAAAATATACATTTAGGCTGGTTGAAATGATCACACTCACTGTATAATTCCAGTTAACAATTGTCATGGCAAACAGGATGACGGAAGGCCGCGTGCTGATTTGTGCAATAACAAGCAAGCCCCGCCTATTACGTCATTATTATCAGTGACAATAGGTTAGTTGGATTAACACCAACAAATAAAGCTCAGAACGATTAAATTAGATAATTATTTAGTATTAATAGACAGTAAATATTAGTAATAACACAGCGCATATTGATGTAAACAATAAATATCAATTGAACAAACTGAAACTGGTGAAAAAAGATATTAAAGCTTCATACTCTAATTACATACATGACATTGAGGACAAAATTCAATATAGCTCTAATAAGTTTTGGCCATTTGTAAAAAGTAAAAAAACAGTTAAGAATAATATTTTAATAATGGAATACAATGGGATGCAATTAAACAGTGGCAGTGATATTGCTAGTGCCTTTGAGTAATACTTTAGTTCATTTTATAGTAATTATACTGAGGAACCTCTTGCAAGTAAGGTGTTAGTAGAACCCTCGTTGCCGGGCGTGTCTTGCCTGTCCCTGACCCGGGTCACACGGGTGGACGTGTGTCTTGCAATAAAAAAGCTCAAATCAACATGTACCACAGGGCCAGATTTTTTGCCACAATACCTATTTAAAGGATGCGCAGATTTTTTAATTGAACCCCTCACTTTTATGTTTAATTTAAGTTTAAAAACTAGTATTTTTCCTGAAAGATGGAAAGTTACAAAGGTAGCACCTATTTTCAAATCTGGTAAAGAATCTCAAGTCGTTAATTACAGACATGTTGCTATTTTATCAGTACCATCTAAGATTTATGAGTCAATTATGCACAAATTTTTATTTCATCACTTCAGTAAATACCTTTCACCCAGTCAACACGGTTTCATTCCGGGTAGATCAGTTAACATGAATTTGTTGTATTTTACTAACTATATATTATCTGGTTTGGACTCAATGACCCAGACAGACGCCATATTTCTCGACCTGGCCAAGGCTTTTGATAGGGTGGATCATCTGATTTTGTTAAAAAAATTACATTATTATGGTTTGTCTGATAGTCTAATTCACTTGTTTACATCTTATTTGTTAATAGGAAACAGTTTATATTTTACAAAGAGCAAAAGTCGACAACTTTTATAGTGCAATCAGGTGTACGTACCTCAGGGCTCAAATTTGGGACCTTGTTTATTTAGAATTATGATAAATGATGTGTGAGAATGGGCATTCTGTAAAAGCTTTACTTTTTGCGGACGACTTAAAACTGCTTCAACAAATATACAATCAGAATGATGCTATTGGACAGCAGGCAGATCTTGATAATGTATATAAATGGAGTGAAATCAACAAAATGAAATTTAATGTATGTATTGTTATGACTTTTACTAGATTTGTACTAAAAATGATTATTATCTAAATAGTGTTGCTCTGTCAAGAGTGGATTTAGTGAGAGATCTGGGTGTTTATTTGGTTAGCAAATTATCGTTTTCAGTACATATATGTAAATGCATTACTGGTGCAAGCCGAATGATGGGGTTAATTATTAGGCAAGTGAAACATTTCAAAAGTTTAAGAACGTCAATCTTACTTTACAGAGCCTTGGTCAGGTCGAGACTTGAATGTGCGGCTCCTGTATGGAATCCATTTTACACAACTTATGAAGATGAGGTCGAGCGAATCCAAAAACGATTTTTACGATATCTTTTTTATAAGTCTTTTAATGTATACACCTATTTAATTCCTACAGCGAGCTGCTGGATATGTTTGGGTTTGAGAGATTAAGCCAAAGGAGACTGGTGATGGGTCAAGTTTTCCTGTGGGGCCTGGTAGGGAGGCGGGTGGATGACCCGTCCGGATTGGAGAGTGTGCTTGTGCTTCAGAGTCCCAAACTTTGGTACAAGGAACAAACAGCTATTCCTACTGCCAAATGTTCGCACTCTTAATCATGCATCCTTGCCTCTTTTCCGGATGATGAGGGATTACGATTCGATGCTTTCAGCGGATCGAAATAGACATATTTCTGGATACAGTTAAGGCTTTTAAATATAAATGTCTAAAGTTTTTCAAGTCCCATTAACTACATAATTTATTTTCCACAAAAATGTTTGTTATTTGCCTTCTATTTTTTTTCCATATATTTAATGTAACATGTGCTTTTAAAAGTCTAGATCATTATTGTATAAATATATATCTTCTTTTTTTTCTCTCATCGTACTATTTATTATATTTATATCGTTTTTTATTTTGATTAATTGTTAGAATTTATATTTGTTGCCTGGTGATAAGACTTTATATAGACATGAGTTAAGTTGGGTGATTATGCTGTAAACCTCCCACAAGAAAGAATAATATATAACTGTATGAACTGCCTCAATGTAATTGGGTCTATTACCTGTATTGGAGCATGAAAATAAAATACATAAATTACTGTTCGTCAACGTTTTCTTTCATTTTCTAAAAACACTTGCGGAGGTTAGTGACGTAAAGTAAGGCAGGTTAGTGGTGGAACGATTCCTCTTACTGCTGGAACCACTAAATGCACTAAATATAACATTCAGGTGACTTACTGTTTGGCCCAGTTATAATCTATGTACGTGTAATAAAACTCAAAACGAGTTATAAAAAATTAGATGGTAAAAATTACAACATCTATGCTTCTGGAGGCCAGGATAGGTTGGTATCTGGCTAGAAAACGGGTTAGTCTAGAGAAAGAACTTTATTAGTGTTTGACATTGAAAACACTTTCTTTGAAAAATATATGCTTCATAAAAATACAAACTCTAATCCTGAAGTATATTTTGGTGTATATTTTAATAATGCACATTTGTTTTCGCTTTGTACTTCCTCGACAAATAATCAAGCTCTGATAGAATGCTACCATAATTACTGAATGATCCATTTGTATGAGCCTGTGATTGCCTATGGCTATCAACAACATACGCGTGCTATTTCATCCCTAATTACCTGGCCATTGTGGCAAAGGTGCTAATTTCGTACCACCACTTGTTAGCATGTAATAGGTGACAAACAAAGGCTTATCACACGTAATTAATTACAAATTTTGTGTAATAAAGGTGAAATTAGGAATGTTTTATAAAATTGTCCTACAGTTACAATACGTACATCTAGTTGATTTTTAAATGTTACTATATTTTTAGTAACGATAAAAAACAAATTAATTAAATGCTTAGTTTTATATTTAGAAAATCAAAATAAATGGAAATAATATTTTTTGGTCACTTTTTAATTCTGAAGTTTTTGTAAATTGGTTAGTACATTTTTTTGCTTGATGCGACATTTGTATTTGTTTTGTTATTAATAACTTGTGCTGAGGAATTTAAACCACAAATCCATAGCGTACCTGTGATATATTATTTACCTAAAAAGTATACCCCAACTTGATTATCAGTAGATAAAAACAAATCAAGGAATTCTTGTACAAATTTAAGGATTTCAACTATAAATAATCAAATTGACACAATGTACAGAACTTATTTTGTTGGTAATTAAAACACTTATTGACATTAACAAATATTCATGCTTAAAGTGAAAATATAACTCAGAATTATATGAAATGTTAACTATGTTATAAAAAAAAGGATAATATAATAAAAAGGAAATAATGTTAAATTATAAACGCATAAAGCGAAAAGGTTTGATGGACGGGGTGGCCGCAGGAAAGGGGTAGGGATAGAATATGTTATGAGGATCAACCTAGATGGATGTCAACAGGATGCCACCTCGTGTCACTGTAACAGTGAGTTACATGTCCGAGAAGTGGCAAGGTTCGATGGACGATATGGCCGCAGGAAAGGGGTAGGGATAGAATACGTTATGAGGATCAACCTAGATGGATGTCAACAGGATGCCACCTCGTGTCACTGTAACAGTGAGTTACATGTCCGAGAAGTGACAAGGTTTGATGGAAGATGTGGCCGCAGGAAAGGGATAGGGATAGAATACATTATGAGGATCAACCTAGATGGATGTCAACAGGATGCCACCTCGTGTCACTGTAACAGTGAGTTACATGTCCGAGAAGTGACAGGGTTTGATGGACGATGTGGCCGCAGGAAAGGGGTAGGGATAGAATACATTATGAGGATCAACATAGATGGAGGTCGAAAGGATGCCACTTTATGTCACTGTAACAGTGACTTACATGTCCGAGAAGTGACAAGGTTTGATGGACGATGTGGCCGCAGGAAAGGGGTAGGGATAGAATACGTTATGAGGATCAACCTAGATGGATGTCAACAGGATGCCACCTCGTGTCACTGTAATAGTGAGTTACATGTCCGAGAAGTGACAGGGTTTGATGGACGATGTGGCCGCAGGAAAGGGGTAGGGATAGAATACGTTATGAGGATCAACCTAGATGGATGTCAACAGGATGCCACCTCATGTCATTGTAACAGTGAGTTACATGGCCGAGAAATGACAAGGTTTGATGGATGGGGTGGCCGCAGGAAATGGGGAGGGATAGAATACGTTATGAGGATCAACCTAGATGGATGTCAACAGGATGCCACCTCGTGTCACTGTAATAGTGAGTTACATGTCCGAGAAGTGACAGGGTTTGATGGACGATGTGGCCGCAGGAAAGGGGAGGGATAGAATACGTTATGAGGATCAACCTAGATGGATGTCAACAGGATGCCACCTCGTGTCACTGTAATAGTGAGTTACATGTCCGAGAAGTGACAAGGTTTGATGGACGATGTGGCCGCAGGAAATGGGGAGGGATAGAATACGTTATGAGGATCAACCTAGATGGATGTCAACAGGATGCCACCTCGTGTCATTGTAACAGTGAGTTACATGGCCGAGAAATGACAAGGTTTGATGGATGGGGTGGCCGCAGGAAATGGGGAGGGATAGAATACGTTATGAGGATCAACCTAGATGGATGTCAACAGGATGCCACCTCGTGTCACTGTAATAGTGAGTTACATGTCCGAGAAGTGACAGGGTTTGATGGACGATGTGGCCGCAGGAAAGGGGTAGGGATAGAATACGTTATGAGGATCAACCTAGATGGATGTCAACAGGATGCCACCTCGTGTCACTGTAATAGTGAGTTACATGTCCGAGATGTGACAAGGTTTGATGGACGATGTTGCCGCAGGAAATGGGGAGGGATAGAATACGTTATGAGGATCAACCTAGATGGATGTCAACAGGATGCCACCTCGTGTCATTGTAACAGTGAGTTACATGGCCGAGAAATGACAAGGTTTGATGGATGGGGTGGCCGCAGGAAATGGGGAGGCATAGAATACGTTATGAGGATCAACCTAGATGGATGTCAACAGGATGCCACCTCGTGTCACTGTAATAGTGAGTTACATGTCCGAGAAGTGACAGGGTTTGATGGACGATGTGGGTTAGGGATAGAATATATTATGATGATCACATAGATGGATGTGGATAGGATCTTACCTGTGCCATTTTTTAACATGTATTTTGTCTATCTTTCCAACGTCACCTAATACAAGTAAAGAAGAAATATCATGTTTTTTTTTTAATTTTAACAGAGCGGTGGTTTATTTACTCTATTCCACCCATTTTACATAGACTATTGATTTGTGTGATAAATCAATTCAGACAGAGTAAATGTGAGAACCAGTATAATATAGGGTGAAATTACTGCTAAATATTTAGTACCAGGCCAGAAATTGCTTCATGTTAGTTTCCCCCATTTTTATGGAACAGATCTCAATTAAATTAATTATTACAGTAGCTATGACCATATTGGGTTAGGTAATTGAGTCATTAGGACCTTATTAGCTGGTAGTTTCAAAGTTGGACCGATTCCATTTTACAATACAGATAATGACAGCGAATCATTAGTATATACGTAGTTACACACGAACATACTTCATTAACACAAAAATACGTAGTTGATGCTTTCACACCACAAAACTATTATCCTACAATGCTTTGACCTCTCCATACCTGACCGTCTTGAGTAAATATATCATCCTACAATGCTTTGACCTCTCCATACCTGACCGTCTTGAGTAAATATATCATCCTACAATGCTTTGACCTCTCCATACCTGACCGTCTTGAGTAAATATATCATCCTACAATGCTTTGACCTCTCCATACCTGACCGTCTTGAGTAAATATATCATCCTACAATGCTTTGACCTCTCCATACCTGACCGTCTTGAGTAAATATATCATCCTACAATGCTTTGACCTCTCCATACCTGACCGTCTTGAGTAAATATATCATCCTACAATGCTTTGACCTCTCCATACCTGACCGTCTTTAGTAAATATATCATCCTACAATGCTTTGACCTCTCCATACCTGACCATGTTGAGTAAATATATCATCCTGCAATGCTTTGACCTCTCCATACCTGACCGTCTTGAGTAAATATATTTCTTGACGTCTGTGTTAATTTAAAGCAACACGTGTCGTAGTAAGTGTGTGCTACAGGGCACCTAATCTTGGGTATTTCGCAGAATATGAACATGCTCTCTAAGAACATATAGCTCTCTAAAGTCAAGTCATTGTCATGGGTGTCTTTAATACTGATCTACTGGGCCCTGCCACATATGACAACACTTTTCCCACTAATATGTTCGCCTGATTCAGCTGCAAGCCGTACACCACACTGCCACTGCCAATACTTGACTTGATATCTTGGTTCCCAAAAATCTAAAGCAAAATTCATCCAATACAGTAGTGATGTGCCATATTAGTTGTTTATGCAAATCTGATATGTCCGTCCGCATCAGTTGGGTGAAGTAAACTAGTGTCAAAAACGTAATGTCGTTGTTTAGGGCTATTCCTAGAATACATAAATCTTAAACTCTATTTTATGCCAGGCTATACCACTGCCCTGGCAAGATATCCTTTTATCTTAAAATGTTGCCTTATGATTGGGCAAATTACTTTTCTTATTCGATCATCATACTACTGCAGTAAAAAAAAGTTACTACAATTCCTTTGATCACAGATCATATTTTTGTTCTATATTACAGTTTATATAGATTACATAATTCCGTAAAGCCAAGTGAAAAAATATCCTAATGATTGGCCAGTAAATAAAAAATTTAGAAACTAAAACAACAATATATCCGTAAGGGAAAAATCAGGAATTATTTTAGTACTTTAATAATGACAATAAATCTACTAAATTACTATGGACACAAGTCAAAGAAATGTTCTTTGGAAAATCAAATATATCTAGCCCAATAAATGTCCACCTTAAAACTACTAACGATTTCTTTATAAGCATTCCTGCTTATACATACAGTGCAAAGGAATTTAAAGTTTAGTTGTACCCTCGTACTAATAAGCCAAAAAATCAAGATTTATTTTGCAGCTGTGTCTGAGCATGATGTACTGAAGGAATTACCGGCCTGGCTAGTAATGAAGTCGGAGCAGCCAATCCTCCTATTAATTTCCGCAAATTTACAATCCCTGTTACACTCCCAACATAATTAGGGCCATTTTCCACTGTTCGTTGGCTACTGGAACCTCTCCCAAGACTTGAAAACTAGCTATAATTTGGCCTTTACCTAATATATCCAACCTTAAATCTCAATTTTATTGGCAACCTATAAGTATTTTTCCTCTGTTTTCCAAATGTCATCAAAGGATCGGACATATTCAACTTTAAATATATCTTAAAAAACATAATAGTATTTCTAATGTTCAATCTGGCTTCCGTATATATCATAGAAGTACAGCGGTCTTCCATATACTTTTTATACTGCCATTAAAAAACTTACAATTTTGTAAGTTGATTTCTCTGAAGCGTTTGATTGGGTTTTTAATCATTTTTATATTTGTTATAAAATAAAAACATGTATAGATTGTCTTATAAATGTGGTGGCTTTTCTTATGAATGAAGAGTCATATTTTCTTCTGGTCATAGGCAGTGTGCGATGTTTGGGAATTGTGATTTGTCTGACTGGAGAACTGTCTCTTGAGATTCCTCAGGGCTCTGAGCTAGGACCTTAACTGTTTTCACTTTATATTAATAACCTTATAATACAAATGTATCGTCCTACTCTACCACTTATTTTGAGAAGAACGCTCTCGGAAGTTAGAAGTATAGCTTAGATTAAAATCCCACTCAACAAGGTAAATACTCAGTTACCGTATAAGTTGTTCATATGAGCTACATAGTCCTTAGCAGCTGTACATGATCCTCATTATCACAACATTTGGTTTGTAAATGAGACTAAGGGGTGGAGAATTCTCATGAATACTATCACCTTATGCTTACAAGTGCTGTTATTTGAATTTGAATAAGTGTAATAGTACTTGTAGTTGAATAAACATTTCATTAAATCGTATTTGATACTTATTTACAAAAATATTTGGCAAACATATTTTTATAAAAAATAAATACCATTGACTGAATGATCGCACTTTTATAAAAAATACAATGCTTTGTACCATGAAACTTGACTGAAATGTACTTTATATGCTCTAGATGCGTAATAGAAAATAATGTTAAAATATTTTCTCTGAAAAAGCTAAAATAAGGTGGTTAATTGATACCCCAATACTGGTTAAACACAATCTTCGTCACCACTAACCATATAAATGAGATAGCTGAGGAAAGCGAAAAGTAACATAAGAGGCCAATTTTTAACAATGTAAGCGTGTAATGAGAAGAGAAGTAACATTTCACGAGTGAGACGACACGAGCTCAGTGAGTGACAGGATTGGCACGTGAAGTGTGCAGAGGTTCCTCTAGTATATCATAAATATCCTTATAGTTATGTTATACAGTTATACTACTTAGTTACTTATAATAGTAACACATAAGCTGTCAAACTTACTACTAAATGAAATGAAAAAAGGCTTTATTGGAGGCGAAGTTAGGACTATAGAGTCCTCTCTACCACTTAACCTCAGATAAATAATACAACTTAAAATAGATAACATAAAATCATATTAAACTCTACGTAATGCAATATAAGACAATTTTATGTAAAAATAAACAAAAATTAAAAGATTAACTAGTCTAATAAAGCTAATAAATACAAAAGAAATTGGCACTAACTATTCAAATTTAATAGTAAATTCAAAAGAAAGAAAGAAAAAAACGCTTTAAAGACACTTACCCATTCATACCTTACTCGCACCCCACATAGCCCCCGCAAACCACCAGCCCACCGCCACTACAGATCCCGCATCAAATGACCTTTAACTTCCACCCCGTAACGAGGGTAACCTTCGATTATTTTGATGCTGTCAGGGAGCGCATTCCATAGGTGACAAGCTGTTACAGTGAAAGATTTGTTTTATAAAGTAGTACGATGTACAGGGACTGATAATATTGATGCCCCCTGACGAGTATTTCTAGAACTTATTTCGTTCATGAACCTGAAACGCTCGGACAAGTAACTGGGATTTTTTGTTTTTAAAATCTTGTGAATCAGAAATAGTAAGTGATACTCACGAAGCTGTTTAAGCTTCAGAATAGAAAGTTCATTGAAGAATGGCGTAACGTGATCATAACAACGTAGATTGAAAATAAATTTTATACAATAGTTCTGCGCACGTTGAAGCTTTTCCGAGAGCTTAACAGTCATGTCACTAGTTACGATGTCACAATAATGAAAATGAGGCAAAACAAGTGTCTTGACCAGCATCACTTTAACGTTAAATGGAAGAAAAGATGCATAGTGTTTCAAGCAGTGAATGCCAGCAAACACTCGATTGCACGTAGTCAAAATCTGATCAGTCCAATTCAAAGTCCTACCCATGACAAGACCAAGATTCTTTACTTTGTCACATAATCTAAAGTAGAGTTATTTAGTTGAAGCTTAGGAAATGTGTCAATATTAACTTTAGAAATTAGTCTTGGGTGTCCAATGACAATTGCTTGTGTCTTTTGTTCATTAAGCTTCAATCCATGTTTCACGGCCCAAGAAGAAAGTGCATCGATGTCACTGTTTGTCCTAGAAACAGCTCTTGCCATCTCAGTAATAGAGAAGTGTTGATAGATTTGCAAGTCATCTGCATATAAGTGGTAGGAGGAATATCTTATGTGATCTGTAATATCATTTATATAAAGAATAAACAGTAGTGGACCCAATACTGAACCCTGAGGAACTCCTCCAGAAACATGTCTCCATTCAGACATACCATAATTAGTTTTTACACACTGCCTACGGCCAGATAGATAGGACTCGACCCAGCCAACACTACCATCAGTTAGACCATATTTTTTTAATCTTATTGTAAGAAAAGGGTGATAAAAACAATCGAAAGTTTTGAAAAGTCAAAAAGTGTTAACAATGTAAGCTCTCCATTGTCCATAGCTGCACGGATATCATCTGTAATTTTAAGAAGAGCTGTTGTAGTACTATGACATTTACGGAAACCAGATTGAAATTTAGATATTAAATTAAATTCCTCAATATAATATGAAAGTTGCGTATGGACAATTCTTTCAAGACATTTGGAAAGAGCAGGGAGAATACTAATGGGTCTCAGATCAGATGGTGATACAGGATTCGCAACTTTTTGAAGGGGACAAACTATAGCTGATTTCCATGCAGTTGGGAAGATGCCGGTCATTAAGGAAGTATTGAAAATAGCAGTGATTATTGGAATTGTAACGGGTAAAGTTATCTTTAAAAATTTAATAGGAAGACTATCTGCCCCAACTGCATTACTTGATGTTCGCATTATAGCCTTCAGAACATCACGCTCAGACACTGTTTTAAATGAAAATTGAATTTCAGGTATAACAATGGGAGAATTCAGAAGCTCAATAGAGTAGTTTTTGGCACCAGAAAAATCCACAGGAATATTTACAAAAAAGTCATTAATAGTATTGAGATCGATATTGATATGTTCAGGGTTATTGGGTTTACCAATTCCCAGCTCCTTAATTTTGGACCATGTAAACTTTGTAGACTTAGAGTTATTAAGTGAATTGTAATAGTACCTAATCTTAGAATTGCGTATTTGTTGTTGAACTTGATTTCTTAGTTTTTTATAGACTGACCAGTCTTCCTGTGATTTAGTTAGACGTGCCTTACGAAATGACGAGTCATGTTGCTTCTGCATTGTTCGAATACTTTCATTGATCCAGGGAGCAGGTCTTTTGGTTAAGCGTTTAGTAATAAGAGGAGCGTGATGATCCAGAAGGCCAATAAGCAGGAAATTAAACTACTGAACCATAGCGTCTACATCTGATAGTAGAAGGATATCTTGCCAGGGCAATGACAAAGCATCATATAAAACTGTATTACAGTCGAGTGTTTTATAATTCCTGTATATAATAAAATTAGCTTTTGATTTAGGAGGACGAAGTTTGTAAACAAATAGAAGTAGGTCATGTTTAGAAAGACCTGGAGCCGGAAGCTGTCCGTGGAGTGCGACTAGGTCAGGATCACTAACCGCCATGATATCAAGCCAAGTGGTAGCCGTGGCAGTGTGATGTGTATCTTGTAGAGGCAGTATAGTCAAGTTAAAAGAGTTTAACATGTTTTCCAAAAAGGTCTTGTTATGAGTTGGAGGCCCTATTAGATCAGTATTAAAGTCACCCATAACAATAACATGACTGTAGAGAGCCATGATATCTAGCAGTGCGTGTTCATATTCCGCTAGATACCCAAGATTAGGTGCCCTGTAACATACACTGATAAGGATATGTGTATCATTCACACAGACATCAAGAAGCATGAATTCAGGGCGATCAGGTATGGTAGTGTCAGAACTATGAACAATAGCAGTTTTCAGGTGTGATTTAACAAATGCTCCAACACCACGGCCACTCTTATGCTGCCTGTCATTCCGAAATAAAGTGTAGCCATTTAACTCCACTGATTGATCAAAAATATTTGCTTTTAACCAAGTTTCACAAATTAAAATAATATCAAAGGTAGAAGTTTGAAAAATATATCTAAACCCATCAATGTGACAAGGGAGGAATTGTGCATTGATGTGGGCTATCTTGAGAAGTTTCTGATGTGGAGAAAGAATGTGGCTGATATAATGTGGGAGCGAGAGGGGGCCCCCGTCCGGAGTGGAGTCGTCAGGTACCGACACCTACGAGCCCCTGCAAGTGACGAAGAGCCAGCGATACCGGCGACCAAGGCGATGCGAGCAATTCATCATACACCATTCACGCATATAACAAAAAGTAATAAAAAATAAATTCAACAAAAACAATAATACAGACAAGTGAATATTTGTCATTTGACAAAGCTTGACATGGGGGTGTTGATACCAAACATGAATTAAAAATTATAACGAGATTAGAATTTTGAAACTAAAAATAGTTCAACTACAAATAATCAATAATAATTGTGTAAGTATATTACTTACCACTACAAAATGATAACATAATTAATACAAAACAAAATTTATAAAACATTAACATAAGCAATAAATAATTTCTTGCTCGGACTCAAATATAAACATAATACGTACTACAAAATAAAGTTAAAAATGTCAATACAAATTTTCATGGAAGAATTTTTAAAAAATAAATGAATGCTAGAGAAAAACTAATTAGTTTGTTTAAAAAGTACGTTCAATTTATGTTAAAAATAATATACTATTCAAAAAATTAATCAGTTCTGGAATTTTAATAAAAAATTACATGAGTCATAGGTAAACACATTCATACATTACTTACATATTGGTCTCCATGTATATGGAACAGCTATTTGGCATTTATGTAAACATCTAGAGAACTTTTATCAGGCTGGTAGATAACATTAATGTGGACATTTCAGACGGAAAAAATTAGGAAATGGAAATTATTTAAAGAGTTATTGAATGTTATGAAATCCCAGCTTCATGTGCTAAAGGTTCTCAGTTCGATCCCAATCAGAGTCAATACATTTTGAGAAGGATCAGCTGATAATCACCGGCTGTTCATTTGTCATTGGGCTATTAATTAATGACACTTTCTGAGGAATAGTCGGCCTTAGTTTGTAACAATAACTACATTCGCTCATCACATTCATTCGAAATCCATACTCGCCCATATCTTGACGATCGGCGTCTTATGAATAAATAAAAAAAAAATAAATAAAAAAAAATATTTTATAAATTATTTAATGTTAATATTTATAGAGTTTATGTTAATCGAAGTAAATCCTTTTGTTTTTTAGACATGTAATTAATTTTTAAATTTGAATTAAATCATAATACGCATAATAGGCCTATATATACTCGTGTATATATATATATATATATATATATATATATATATATATATATATATATATATATATATATATAAAACTGTTTATGTCTAAATAATACAACGAGGCACTTGCCTTGAAATTATGTTAGTTCAAAAATTTACTTCATTTTTAATATATGTTAACATAAACGTGTTTCTTGTTGGTTTCTGTAGTTGAAATACTTTCACATTCCCATATCTCAATCTTTAAAAAAATATGATTTTAACATACCGTATTTCTTTTTATTCCATGAAGAGTATTTTACAAAGAAAATTAATTTATAAACCTTTTATAGTAATTAACCCATTTTAAATAATGATGGACTTAAAATGTCATAACAATTTTAAAAGAGTTTTTAAGAGGCATTTAAAGAGAAGTAATTTTTGAGATTGTAAGTTATTACGTTTGAATGTTTGGTTATTTTAAAATAATATTAATGTATTCTTTAACAATTTCTTAATGTTCAATTCTATGATAAGTTTTACTATCTTATGGATTTCGAAATTCTACTCTGCACTTATAACTTGATATTTTCGTAACTAGCATAATACGTGTTGGTACATATACGGTACAAATAAAACGTCACACAACACAACATTTATTACTATATAAGCACAAAATGCACAATATGTTTTATATTGCAATAAAAGTACAAAATGCATAAATAATATTGTGATCGATATCGGTAAACCACGCTCATCTTCCTCAAACCAGAGGGATTCACAAAAAATAATTTGATTCTTTTGTGAATCCTTCTGGTCTGGAAGATGAGCGTGGTTCACCGAAATAGATCACTGTAATATTTATGCATTTTGTACTTTTATTGTAATATATTTGTGTTGTGCGACGTTCACTTGTACTGTATATAACTTGATAAGAAACCTTTATTCTAAATGTTTTATATCTATCCATACATTATGTGTATAAAAAAAAAAACAAATAATGTTGTAAGTTTTCTCTTCTTTAGACTGATATTTAGTTCGGAGCCCTGAGAGTTGTATTTTTGAACTCTTATTGATCCGGGTTGATTGACAACCCTCGATAAATGAGTTGCCACCCCGTGACAGCTGACCAACTTAGTAAGTATAACATAGTACAAAATCAAATAAAGTATTACTGTTAGACGAAAAAAAAAATAAGTCTTTATCATGTAAACTAAGAATTCACAAAATAACACTACACTTTGTCCCTAACCAACTTATAGATATATTTTAAATAGTAATCTGATATTGAGAGGTATTTTGTGACGTAACAATACACCGATCGATGACGTCACATCGCGGTCAGATGTCAGTCAGAGAGGTTATTGGTCTGTAAACTGTAGTGTAACAAGCTATCTCACTCTAGCTGGACATTATGGCATACTTATCTCTGGAAACTATAACGTTCTTTTATATTTATATCTTAGTTTGTTGTCTACGATCCATTAGTACTTGTTCCATTTCAGGCTATCCTTTGACACATTTAAACAAACTAAATTACTAAAACTTACCTTTAACAATGTTAAACCATTTTAAATCAATCAGACTTATACTATGTTGAAGATAATTAACTTATTGAATATATTATATATAATGGTAGAAATAATACCCATATTTTTCTAATAACATTTATAAAATTTGTCCGGAGCCTTTCGATTGTTCGTTGCTTTGAAGATAAAAACTTTGTTTTCAAAAGGGCTCAGACAAGTTTTATAAATGTTTATTGGAAAATGTGACTACTATTTTTACCATTACGTATATTAATACTAATCTGAGATGGTACAGACTCACATTCAGAACGTCTTATTTAATTTTACATCTAAGATAAAAAAATTTATCTTAAAAATTTGCTTCGCTAAAGTCGTTCAAACTTACATAACAGTACCCAGTAGAATATGTGTTATTTCACTAATAACAATATGTATGGTGATAAATAGTGTCAATGTAATAAATAATAATGATATTAGTAACAACAAATAAATAATAATCCAATTAGATTATTGGAGCTATGAAGAACCTTTATTCTTAAATTATAAACGTATGTGTCCATTTTTTTTGTTGAAAGAATATATATTTTTATCAAAGCAACATACATATGTATATTCATTACATAAAGCAACCATATGATTTATGTAATAAATACTTTTCATATTATCTCAAATATAAAATGTTATTGTATATATCGTATTGCTTTTTTCATGCGAGATAAAAACTGTAAAAAAGAAAAATAATAAACATTGTGAAATGGTAATAACTCACTGCATTAACAGTACTACTAAAAAGTGACCTTCATTCATTGAACTTAGTGTAGTTACGTTATACTTTAACAAGGTACGAAGTCAAATGTATTCAGGTCTGTGTTGTTACCTAAGATCCACGAATAAGAGAAATGGTTTATCAGGTAAAAGTACCGCAACTTGATGTCACGTGACCTAGGGTTTGATGTGATTAGTTTTACCTTTATCGGATGGAGTCGCATCACGTGCATTTCATTGTATCAGTTTTGACCATAGAAGAACACCATCTGTTTCTGTCTTATTTTAATACTAAGTACTAAATTTTCTGGCGCTATATAATCTCAAATAACCTTAGAACTTAGGCTTAAGCGGCCGGTGTCATAACTAGAATCTACAGTTTCCGGTGACAACCGCGTCAAGGTACTATCTACAATATTTACAAGATGACCAGACGTTTCGCACATACTGTGATGTGGCATCCTCAGTGGTACCAGGAACTGTACCACACTGTACACTGGAAACTGTAGATTCTAATCTCAAATAACGTTGTAAAATACAAAACTACACAATTGGCATTTTTTAAAGAATATTATATAAGGTATATTACTTGATTTTTTAATATGTACATTAATTCAATATAACAAACAAATACTAAATATAATGAATGTAGCTAAAAAGGTATCCTATCCTAAAAAAAGCTATATATTTTCGGTTTCTACACATAATTTAGAGAAGAAAATTAAGCCTAAAGTCATAGAACTCCACTCCATTTAGTGTCCCTCTGTCTGTTTGTGCTTATTTTACAAAACATTACTAATTCAAGAACAGTTTGATCGATTGACTTGAAAGTTTACAAAGTTCATTAAATTTGCAATACGTTCTTAACATATCTTTAGATTATAGGATCTAAGCGCTATAAAAATAGCCACTGAGTTATCTTATGCGGCTTTAAAATTGCGGTTGTTTAAATTTTAAATCAAAATATCTTGTAAACTGTTAGCTTCATAAACGGTACATTATTCAATAATTTTTAGGTAATTTTATTACAAATCAGTCAGTGCCTTATTGTAAACGATTAGTATTGGAGATTTGTTAAAACTATATTTTACTGCATTCTCTGAATGCTGTAAAAACAAGGAGTAAGATATAATTTTTACCAAAACTTCACTACAAATACGCTTAAAGTTAAAATTAAGGAACCAACAGATTTTTAATGCGATTAGCTAAAAATTAATGTTCTTTTGTACAATTGATGAACTTTAAAAGTTATAAACTACCGCCACTTAAAAATGGATAAAGATAACTCAAAAAATATTTGTACACGGTTTAATATTGTTATAAAAAACATAAATTTAAATGTTGTATGGAAAGTTAGACGCACATTGTGGTAGGCTATCAGTCATCTGAATTCGTTTAAAGAAAACAGGTTAAATGACCTTTTTAGTAAATTGTAACATGTCTTACTAACCATTACCTTCAATATTAAAATCTCATTTTAGTTTAGATCGCTTATTTTAATATTTTTAATTTCTTATAATTTACAGCGTGGAAGAAAAGTCCCGGAACAAGTTAGTCATTTCTGAACAATTAAAGACAAAGTAATAAGACTCGGTAAATAATTACTGCATCTAATAATCTACCTTTTGAAGTGACTGCCATTTTTCTGCCACAGCAGGAGGATTGCCCACAAGGAGTCAGAATAAAATCTTAAATAAGATCGTAGGTCGAGTAGTACTTTAATATTCTTTATTTCGTTTCATATGTCCGCTTCAAAAATAACATTGTTCTCTTAGTATTAAAACCAACATTGCCGACAGCCTCTGCAGACTCTTAACTAACAGAACCAACTCAACTGAGAACTGCACTACTACTCACTACGTTCTCTACCAAACGGCCCACGCACACCACCGCTTCCACCCGTGCTGATTCAACGTGGAGAGTCTCTTATTTTCCAGCTAGGTTAACGTGCCTGGAAGTTGACCGCCATGAAAGTGTCAGACGAGCTCCGTAAACTCAAGGAAGCAACAAACTGTCATAACCACTTTTCCAGTGGCCCAGTCAGGAGTGTTTTGACGTTATCGCAAGATAACAGAGTCAAGCAACATCGAGCGTGGCTGTCCCTTGGATGGGCGACCGTCTGAGCGATCCCGTCCTTGCACGCATCCCACCTACGCGGTCACTGGTAGTGGTTCGGAGTCACCCTTAAGCCGTTGGTCCCCAGGTTAAATGTTCTTTGAAGAAATGGCTTCTTAGCCCTAACTTCGCCTGGTAAAATAAGATGATCTTTAACTTTTTAACCCCAACACATCACTTTATTGCCAATGTGCAGATTTGGCAAACTGCGACATGGTTTAACTCGTTGAAGTTCTGGAGTGAAGTTATACCTTAACTCCATTTAGAGTCATCTTGATAGTAGTAGTACAGTGAAGAAGGCATAGAAGTATAAGATGTTGAAGAGGAAAAGCTTTTGAAAGACTAGCTTGATGTAACTGGATATTCCAGAGATGCAACTTATGTAGAAGCTCTTGTGTTCTGGTCATTTTTATTTATATCCAATCCTAGAACCTCAGAACACCTACTGAATTTCACTAACGATTCTTGAAGTCGGAGAGGGGATCTGCCACTTTTCTTTTTCGTAGAAACCCCAGAAAATTCACGTCCCACTCGGCACGTCTTTTTCCGTTTTGTTTTTCTTTCACCCCATACTCACACGAAGTTCACGTTCTTTCTGAGGTTGATAATATTTCAAACCTAACTGGAACAAGATGTTTAAATTTGTTTTCTCTAATTCAATTTAATGTATCCGAATTTATAAACATCTCTAGCATTTAAATGTTCTTAGTCATGAGTTGAATTTCTAGATCATAAATCTGTAGACATTAGTTTTAATTTGTTATTCATTATATGCAATTTATAAATAAACATTAACAATATTATTGTTGAAAGTGTACTCCAAGACATAATAATGTCAATGTAACGTATCATTCTTAATGGACAACTTCAGTACTCTGGTGTCCCTACACGGACTAAAAACACACTAACTAATTATATTACAATTAACAATGCAAACATAACGAAGGTAAACTAAAAACACACTAACCAATTACATTAAATTTGACAATGCAAACACCAACGAAGGTAAACTAAAAACACACTAACTAATTACATTACAATTAACAATGTAAACACCAACGAAGGTAAACTAAAAACACACTAACTAATTACATTAAATTAGACAATGCAAACATAACGAAGGTAAACTAAAAACACACTAACTAATTACATTACAGTTAACAATGTAAACACCAACGAAGGTAAACTAAAAACACACTAACTAATTACATTAAATTAGACAATGCAAACACCAACGAAGGTAAACTAAAAACACACTAACTAATTATATTACAATTAACAATGCAAACATAACGAAGGTAAACTAAAAACACACTAACCAATTACATTTAATTTGACAATGCAAACACCAACGAAGGTAAACTAAAAACACACTAACTAATTACATTACAATTAACAATGTAAACACCAACGAAGGTAAACTAAAAACACACTAACTAATTACATTACAGTTAACAATGTAACCACCAACGAAGGTAAACTAAAAACACACTAACTAATTACATTAAATTAGACAATGCAAACACCAACGAAGGTAAACTAAAAACACACTAACTAATTATATTACAATTAACAATGCAAACATAACGAAGGTAAACTAAAAACACACTAACCAATTACATTTAATTTGACAATGCAAACACCAACGAAGGTAAACTAAAAACACACTAACTAATTACATTACAATTGTAAACACCAACGAAGGTAAACTAAAAACACACTAACTAATTACATTACAGTTAACAATGTAAACACCAACGAAGGTAAACTAAAACACACTAACTAATTACATTAAATTAGACAATGCAAACACCAACGAAGGTAAACTAAAAACACACTAACTAATTACATTACACCAATGAAGGTAAACTAAAAAAAAAAAAAAAAACACTAACTAATTACATTACAGTTAACAATGTAAACACCAATGAAGGTAAACTAAAAACACACTAACTAATTATATTACCATTAAAAATGCAAATATAACGAAGGTAAACTAAAAACACACTAACTAATTACATTACAATTAACAATGTAAACACCAACGAAGGTAAACTAAAAACACACTAACTAATTACATTACAGTTAACAATGTAAACACCAACGAAGGTAAACTAAAAACACACTAACTAATTACATTACAGTTAACAATGCAAACACCAATGAAGGTAAACTAAAAACACACTAACTAATTACATTACAATTAGCAATGCAAACACCAACCAAAGTAAACAAAAAACACACTAACTAATTACATTAAATTAGACAATGCAAACACCAACGAAGGTAAACTAAAAAAAAAACACACTAACTAATTACATTACAGTTAACAATGTAAACACCAACGAAGGTAAACTAAAAACACACGAACTAATTACATTACAGTTAACAATGTAAACACCAACGAAGGTAAACTAAAAACACACTAACTAATTACATTACAGTTAACAATGTAAACACCAATGAAGGTAAACTAAAAACACACTAACTAATTATATTACCATTAAAAATGCAAACATAACGAAGGTAAACTAAAAACACACTAACTAATTACATTACAATTAACAATGTAAACACCAACGAAGGTAAACTAAAAACACACTAACTAATTACATTACAATTAGCAATGCAAACACCAACCAAAGTAAACAAAAAACACACTAACTAATTACATTAAATTTAACAATGCAAACACCAATGAAGGTAAACTAAAAACACACTAACTAATTACATTACAATTAACAATGCAAACACCAAACCAAGGTAAACTAAAAACACACTAACTAATTACATTACATTTAACAATGCAAACCCCAATGAAGGTAAACTAAAACACACTAACTAATTACATTACAATTAAAAATGCAAACACCAAACCAAGGTAAACTAAAAACACACTAACTAATTACATTACATTTAACAATGCAAACCCCAATGAAGGTAAACTAAAACACACTAACTAATTACATTACAATTAAAAATGCAAACACCAAACCAAGGTAAACTAAAAACACACTAACTAATTACATTACATTTAACAATGCAAACACCAATGAAGATAAATTAAAACACACTAACTAATTACATTAAAATTAACAATGTAAACACCAACGAAAGTAAACTAAAAATATGACGAGAAAATATTTTTATAATACTTGTAATTTACATTTAACTTATGTAATTTAATAATGGTTACAAATTCATGGCAATCTGTAATTGTAATTACATTGAAATACCTAAGCCAAATAACGATACTGAACGTTTTATATACAGGTCGTAATTGAGTACAACTCCAAGAAAATCGAAACTCGTTTAGATTCAATATAAGTTGTATTGTTAAGTAGATAGCTCAGTTAAATTTTATTGTAATATCTGAAGGAGGGCCCCTTGTTCTATAGAAATGTGTTACCAAGGTTCATATTGTAAATTAAAAATCAAGATTATGATGTTTGGCTTGTTAAAAAGCCTTATAACTATAAGCTATTTTTTTATTTTTCCTAAAAGTAATTTGTAACAATAATTAGAAAAAGGATTAGTAATTTAAATGCAAGGAAATTGCAGGTACATAGTATCCTTGAATATGTAATGAAAGGAATAGTTTTCACTAGGTAATACATCTGAAGCCATCTGTATTATTAGTTTTTAAACCAAGTAAATCGTATATAACATAAGGAAGAATAAATATTATTTAAGTATACCCTATTAAATCCTATGGAATTACAGGGTGTTTCAAAACTTTCATTAGATACTTGGGAATATCCATTGTTGTAACAATATGTTCTAATGACCAACAGAATCAACAAACTAAATTATTTATTGTAAGTAGTTGTCTATCTGTTTTAATTTACTCTCTCCTTGTATGGGCTTTTTATTTCAAAAATTGACATTTTTAAAAATAATCCATCATAACTAACCAAAATTTAAGTAAACTCTTTATTATAATTAGATCTAGTAGTGAAAACTGTTTGTCAAGCTTGCCTAATTTATTTCAAAATGACGGCAATAACAAATATATAAATGAGAACGGTTTGTTATTAATTACATTTGTATGGAGTAATTTTCAATCCAGTTGTAAAAACTTCACTGCTGTGGTTATACATTGTGTATTTACAAACAGTATAAAAAACATCTTGAACCAGCACACCTTTTAATTCACCCGTTTTAATAAAAAATAAGACCATCGAATTATAATATAACCTGCGATATAGTTATATACTGCAGCGTAAAATTTGCAAATCTTGATACAGTGACATTTATCCATTTAAAGTAATTATACATTTTTTGATCAAAACATTACTTAAAGTAGGGCATAAAAACTTCTCAAATAGTGTTCTATCAAAAATATTAGATTTCAAAGTATTCAGTTGCATTCCTTCAAGATCACATCCCGATAATTTGTAAAGAGCGCAAGAGATCCGTTCAGTTTTATATAGCTAGTTTGTCTGTAGAACATTAAATGAAGATAGAAGAGATACGAAAACGATTAGCAGTGTTTTGTTGCAGAACTTCTATTATCGGAGTAATATATTCATAATGTAAGCATCACATTACATTAAGAACTTATCTATAGAAAGGCAAAATATAGAATGCTATCTCTTACCCCCTCTACTTTTATAAACTCCCTCAATAAAGTTACCTGGAAGATTAACAGCTTAAAGTTTGGAATTATTTGAGCTGTAATTGAGGTTTAAGGTGATATAAGATCAAAGAAATATACTTTGGGTGATAAAAATATTTCTACCCGAAAGGAAATCTATTTCTGTCAAAATT
Organism: Stictocephala bisonia; assembly: GCA_035578905.1. Taxonomy (NCBI): domain Eukaryota; kingdom Metazoa; phylum Arthropoda; class Insecta; order Hemiptera; family Membracidae; genus Stictocephala; species Stictocephala bisonia. Next base: position 607,637 of record JAQJVL010000425.1, on the reverse strand, counting down.
TCAAAATTTACAAACAAGGAACGCCAGTCATCAAGACAAGTTCTCCAAAAATGCTTTACAAATTAAAGACATTCCCAAACCATTTAACTAACTCAAGTAAGGAAATATCGTTAGTCAAATTCACAGTCTCAGACAGGGAAATGTCCACAGAGGAACCACAAAAAATTTATGTCCTTTAAAATAACATTATGTTATTTTATAACGTAATGTTATAAGTTATAACATTATGTTATTTTGTTACTTATGTTGATACTGCCTTTTAAATCGTTTAGTTCCAACAATGATGTTTGTTTGTATATGTAATTAGTTAATACGTTTTAGGAATTGAGGAGTTCAATTTAAGAAAAATGTGTTCTTACATATATTTAATTAACATAACATTATTAAATGTAAACTATTTAATTTATTTTTATATTTCTCATTCATATTGATCCTGTGATTTTAAGTACATTCCTGATTAAAACTGGATCTAGACGTGTGCCTTGGCACAGATCTAGACGTGTGCCTTGGCACAGATTTCAATCGTCTCTGGGATAGCCAAACCTTCCTCTATGTTTGTTTTCGTTCGTGTCTTGGTTCTTTCTGTGCGTTCCTTTCCTTCTCCCCGGCCGTTTATCCTGTTCGTCTGTATTATCGTTTGGTCCTCTGCCGAAATATGTCCGGCTAAGGAAATAATTGGTTAAGTATTCGTAAACTATCGCTTTTCATTCCATGTTGTAGTCTTTAGCCAAAATATAGTTGATTTGTAGTTTTATTTATTTCTCTGTCGTGTGATTTGAGGAATAATGAATAGTGTTGTTGCCTATTACTTCTTAATTTATTTTGTTCTGTGGTTTGTTAATTTATTTTAGTAATCTAAACATTTTGCTAAGCCTGTTAACTTGACTTTTTTAAACATTATATATTTAAGGCTACCATACATTTAAGGCTGTTTACTAAATGTGTGTGTGTGTTTTTTTTCATGCCTTGGACATATTGTATATGATTTATCTTACTATTATATAAACAGTGTGTGTGTGTGTGTTACTCGATCGAACTACTCAACCTGTTCATATGACATTTCGCATGAACATTCTTAGGGTCTCTATTTAACACAAAAGCCTATCTTTATTTTGAAATTCCACCAGGAAACCACCCCAGGGATTGTAGGAATTATCAATGCAACCCCTATGATAATGGCAATACCAATGTGACAATTAATTGTTTATAATAGTTTTATTAATAAGCTGTTGGAATAATTAAACAACTTACATAGTTCTTCAGTAAATACCGGACCAAACCTAACCACAACCACGGTATCTATAAAAGACGGTAGGTATCACGACTAGGTTGCTCAGTAGACTGTGACGTCACATGGGCGAAATCACCTGGTTTGATTATTCGATAAAATGATGGTAACTAAATCTACCAATCGCATGGAAACATTCAGCTGAATAGTAATCAAGTTATTTACCACTTATCAGCTGGAATTGTAAACTACGGGAATTATAACAGTAGTTTTGTGTTTGTTGTTGCAATTTCGCCCATGTGACGTCATAGGAGGTGCGCGTGATACGTACCGCTTTACCTAGGGGTACCGTGAGCACAACGCACTTTTGCATTGTACAGATGCTAGTAGGTACATGTTTTGTATTACTGAATGCAATAAGCACAATATAAATCAACGTTAACCCCGCACGAAGGACGGGTACTGTGCTAGTAAAATAATGATAACAATTATATTTCTAAACTAAATAAAACTTACGACTTTAATGTTTTTGATTTTAGGCCAACCTACTTTTAGGTATTTATGTAGTTTCTAACGCCAGTTTTAATTTTTTCAGTATTTTGTGATTTTATGAATGTTAAATTTGTTTGATTTGTTTTAGACAAATTTTCCTTTTAATTATTTTACATATTTTGGTTCTAGATACAATATTTTTTTTCTCACTCTCCTAATAACTTTATCATGTTTGTGTTTTCTCTCCTGTGTAGGGGCTGAACTAATTTTGAGTGCAGATTGTTACAGTCTTCGGCTCTAGGGTTCCGGAGTGAGTAGGATGGTCTCCTGCTTGCACTCTCCTGCCCGATGGTGCCTGGAGGCTCGATTGTAGGTCTTTCGAGCTGGGCCTGTCTTGTTTCTGTGCAACCCAGAAGGGGCCGCCACCTTCTTCCCCATTTCCCACTGTGAAACAGCTTCCTTCATGACAAGTCTTCAACAGGCAGGTGACATTCAACCTTTTTACTTTTCTGACCCTTTTGGACGGAGGTCTGGGCTTGGTTTTGCGCTGCAGTGGGTTTTGTGTGTGATTGGATGTGACAGTTGTTCTGAGTGGATTTTTATTTAAGGGTGGATTTTTTGGGCTTTAAGGAGACTACCATGAGGTTTTATTTTATATATTTCAATTTCGTTTTTTAATTTTTTTTTTTTTTTTTTTTGCTTTTATAGGGACTTTTTCTTTCTTAACGGGGTTCTCGGGAATTGTTATTAGATATCTATCAGTAAGGAGCCACCTTAAGGAACTAAGGGGTGTAATGAACCCTGCCTGGACCGAAGGATTTGGCGAAATTATTAACTTAAACATTTTATTTTATTTTTTTAGCTTTTTCAAATTGGCCTAACCTCGATATTATTTTTTGCGTTCTCAAGGCCCCATATTGTGAACTGTCTATAACATTTAAATTTGTATTTTTATTATTTTATGATTCATATTACTTTTTTATTTATTTTTTAAGTGTTATTTTGTTAATATTTATTCATGTATTTTGGAAGTTGTTGTTTGCTATGCAATTTATTATTTGTTATTCATTTTCATAGTTTATTAATATATTTTTGAAAATTTATAATTTTTTTTGGTTAGAGCTACAAAAGAAAAACTCAAATACGGGCAATAGAATTGTTTTATTTAAAATCTTTCCTTTTTAATTAATTGCATTTTTGGCTGCAACTTGTGTTATTTTTGTTGTTGTATGCCTTCGCACCCGCCCTTGGTAGGCTCAGCATTTGTTTTTACGAGGATGGGTTGCAGACGTAATCAAAAGTAAAATAAAAACACGTCATGTCCACACTGTGAAAATAGAATAGCTACGTTAAGATACAATATTATATACATAGTAGAGAAAAATCTAAAAATGTTAAAAAGACTAAATATTAAAAATCTAGTAAAATATATAACATATTTGTAAATTATTAAAACCTTTCTCAAAAGAATGTAAACCGTAAGTGATGTAATTTTGTTTCCTGCACTTTCATGTGATGAAAATAAGACATAGTGTTTTTATTGGTATATTTGATAACATTAGTTCATTTGAAGAAAAAACACAACGTAACAACCCATAGATATACGTTTATAATTATTAGGTTTTCAGACTATTGCTAATCATGTAATTTGTCTATTCTGTAAAAAAACAATTATTTCAATACCAATAATTATTATTTTACCTCTAACATTGCTATATACTCCGATATTATAAAATATATAATGAAAATAATAATAAACATTAATGTAAACATTATGCTTCTACTCTTTAAAACCTTCTATAAAACTTACAAACAACATAAAGCAATGCATTAATCTTTTAAATATAAATAGTAAATAACAGTTAATAAAACAACATGTGCTAACTGTTATAAACAACGTCTTGAAACAATAAATTGAAAACTAGTACATTAATTTCTCTCCACAGGGCAGACGATGTCATTCTCGTTAATCGATTTATTATATCATTTAGCAGACGAGTAAAATTGGTATTTATCCGTTTGGTAGAAGATGTTCATGGAGACAGTAAGTGAGTTGTATTTTATAGATCTTTGGAGTATTTCTGATATATATTGCAGACGTTCCTTTATTTATAGTTAGCAAACATTGTAATAGTAACTCACTTGGAACAGTAGTGAGTTATTCTGTTACGGATTCAGTTTTGAAGGCAGTTTAAAATATGCTCTGTTTGTAGGTGGGTACGTTTCTTATTAGCATTAGATTGTAAATTTCCCTTTCCATTTATTCAGTACACTGTTTAAATACAACACTCTGATTAGACATTGTTTACGATAACACTAAAGACAACATTGACATACATACGCATAGATGAAATATAATATGACAACAGTTCAAAGCCATAAATGCTATAAAATTTATTTTCATTTAAAATCTATTAAACATTTTGTTTATAGTCTTTATAAGAATATATACAAATGTTTCTTAACATCTAATTATTTTAATTTATAATTAAATTCAAGAGAACATTATATATCAAACTAAAATACTCGTATAAACATTTAAAGCGATACATGTGCATATTTTAAGATACAATTTAATTTGTTTTTGTGAGAAAACAATTTTTACATCAGAGAAATGTATTTTAAGTTTAACTTTAATATTGGGTTGTTTTTTAGAGTCTATCTAACAACAATAAGAATTAGGACGTTGTATAAATGAAATGTATGAAAAGCACAAATATTAACCCTCTATTCCACCCCTAAGAGACATGACTTAAACATATTAATGGCCTAAATTGTAGTTTATTAACATTTTTACTCCAATAAAAAAGTTTTCTAACATTTCCTATTATACTGTATACATTCAATACATATATTATAACTGAATTGTATAAAAACAATTATCAGTAACATGATTAGTCATATAGTCATACCCTCATTTATTGTAACATTTACTTAACTATCAATAAAGTTTTTTTTACCGCTTTTAGCATTACTTAATAAATTAAAAATTATATAGTAAATTCATTTTTATATATCACTTACAAAAGTAACATAACATACTTTCATATGACGTCAAACCAAGCTTTTTATTAGTATAAATTTACCTATCTACAATTATAAGATTTTACATCTGTTGGTTGGTACAACAGTATTTTTTTAAATACAATACAATTAATTATGAAATACAGATAAATATATAAATTTAAGTTAAATGCAACAAAGCAACAAAGAGTACTGAGCTACATATAAATCTCAGCTTAGACAACTCTTACACGTTTTTAACCCATTCACCACTAACCTTTAATTCCTTCGTCCCTAAAATACAAACAGCAGATCATTGGGACATTGAAATACGTGTACAAAAAGTATCAATATTGTTTTCATTTTTTTAAATGAACACTGATGTATATTTATCACAGCATAAAAAGTTTGATTTGGAGATGATGCAAAATCAATTGATTGTGAAGGAAGGTATTCAATATCACATGTTTTTTTTTTTTTATTTATGTAACCTACATAATATAAATTAATATAATACCTTGATCCAGTAATATATCCACTAAAATATGTATAGAAACCTACTAGAAATGTATAAATCATAACCTATACAAAATAAATTGTCCAATAGATAAGCTAATCTTAACAAAGTATCCAATAAAAAAAAAAAACTTGATATATATCGTAATTTCAATTATGATTCGTATACAAACCAAACTGACACAACATAAAAATTTAATTCACATTCTTGACAACTTGGTGTGAGAAATTATTAAAATATATCGATGTACCTGTAAGTACTCATGTGTCACTTTGCATTCATATTTAGCAGTTTTATCTGATAGATTACTACAAAATTGCTAACAACGAAACATATTCAAATAGATTAATAAATTTAAAGCGTTAGTAGAAGAGAGTAGTCTTTCCAAATTTATAATTGAGATATTAAAAAAGAAACTATCAAAATCCTTTAGAAGTATTTTGTTATTTTGACAATAGTAAACAACTTACTTCTTAAATTTTAATATAACTTTATTTGTCCTGTTGAAAATTTTTCAAGTCACCTTTATTTATTTTAGAAGGTTCAAAAAATATATTTAATATACAATGGTCGAACGTTCCAAAGATTTGTATTAATCAATCTTTATTGTACGCCCCACTTGAGAGTTATAAAAAAGTAATGGAAAACTATGTTGAATGGTATAAATATTTCTTATTGGGAGTAAGAAGCCGCAAGTTTTCAAAAGGATCGCTTTAATTAAAAATGGTAACTAAATAAAGTTGTTAAGTTTTTAGGAGATTTAGGTAACTCACGGTAGGCCATCAAGTTAGATATGTTATTAAATAAAATAAAAATTACTATGGATGTATTAATACCATTGAGGAAACAGTAGTTATAGTGTTTTTAATGGATTAATCCACCTTCAAGATGGATTTATCTTGGATGCTGTAGGTCCCTCGAGATGACTATCATCAGCTAGTCTTTAATTTTCAATCCACTATATATATATATATATATATATATATATATATATATATATATATATATATATATATTCATTAGGGTTAAAGTCCATAAAAACTACACCCTCTATAAATAACACAATAGTAATAAATTGTAGCAATTTTTTTTACTAAACTAATGATACCTCTATTGAAAACAAACAATAAATGCATAATTTATGTTATTTTCTTTATTTTGTAACACTTGAATTTTTGTTTTTCAAGTGGCCTACAATTTATTACTTTTGTGCTTTTTTTATACACATTGTGGTTTTGATGGAATTTAACATCAAAGTTTTTAACTAGCTGATATTTAGAAATTTTCTGACGAATATTTTTTAATTTTTTTCTGTAATAGAATATTACTAGTATAGCATATGCGCTAAATTTCAACACTCTACCTTTTATGGTTACCGAGAAAAAATGTTTACGTAAAAACATAGACGGACAGACATACAGAAAACAGTGCATATTAGGACATAAGTTTATAAGAACTGTTTGGTTTGTTTTGAGTCCAGGAACAATCTCCTGAAGTTTGAACAAGTATTTCAGTTACACCCTAGTACCCTCTAGAAATTTTAAACATGGGTCTATGGTGACTAGTTTACTGTCTGTCTATATGTACTTAAGTAAAAATTATTTTATAACTCAAGAACTATTTAAGATAGATACTTCAAATTTACTATACATGTGTATAGTATACAGGTAAAACAAGCAAACAAAATATCATTACTTTAACTAAATACATTTAAAAATGGCGGCCTTTTAAAATCTTTAACATTAAAGTTCACGAAACCCGTTATCGCTGTTTAAAAGTTAAGTATAAAAATCAAGAGACAAACCAAACTAAATCTTATTTACCAAAATCGAATGATAAATAATCCATATGTGACAATTTTTTTAAATCAATGTAATTTCCATAATACAACAATACATACCTGAAACATAGTTTAGCAGCAAACATGAGGCACTGCGCATCACTAATCAGCTGTATTCACTTCATTTCAAAAATGAGTCCGTGATTTATGAAATATTTAATTTGAACTATGAATCAGCTGTATATTTTTATCGCATTGTTGATATAAGCAAAAGTAAGATTTTTATTTTATTATTTATTTTACAGGGCGGGACCTTATTTTATTTTTATTATTACCCTTTGATGATTCCTCTAGCAAGAACAACCTTTTGGTGATTCCCCTTGGTCCATCACCCCTGGAGGATCAAGAGGCATCACCAAAAGGTAATAATACAAAAGAAAGGCAAGCATTACCTGTTAGGTGTCAACAAAGTAGTAGTATTTTTTTTAATTAAACAGCTAATAATATTAATTAAAAACATGAATAATGATACAAGTGAGAAATCTTTGAACTGCATGTGAAACTTTTATGTCGTGGCTAATGGTAATCCAAAACAAGCTTGAATATCTTTTAATAGGACCCTACATATTACCTAACAGATTTAACGCCCCTATGTAGGCCTACCTTGTTTTTTCCCAGAGACATATTCCATGAATTAATAGCAGATGTGCCACTTCATATCGGACATTAAATGAAGCTCCAGCTCATATTCGTATGGGCGTCAGAGACATCGTAAAGCAGAGGTGAATGGGACGTGGTGGATCTAACATTGGCCTGCTAGATCCCCTGACCTCAAACTATTAAAGTTTATTCTGTGGGGGTACTAGAAAGAACTGGTACACGGAACAATAGTGGAGAGTGAAATGGGCTTGGTTAGCAGAATTATAGAAGCTGCAGCAAGAATTGTACATATTTTTGAACGAGTTCATCGATCTGTAGTATAACGTTGGAGACTGAGCAATCTTGTTGTAGGCCGTCACTTTGAGCAACTTTTATAAAGTTTTTTGTAGAAATATTTGCTATTGTATTTTATAAATAATTAATTGATAATAAACAGCTGACTCATTGCTAACACGAAGTGGATGCGCAGCGTCTCATATTTGCTGCTAAACTATGTTCAGGTATGTATTGTTGTATTATGGAGATTACAGTAATTTACAAAACTTTTCACACCTGGGTTATTTATTATTCGATATTGATAAATAAGATGTTGTTTAATTTGTCTCTTGATTGTACATTTTTTACTTAGATTTTTTATAGCTATAGCGGTTTTCGTAAACTTTTACATTAAATGTTTTAAAAGGCCACCATTTTTTAATTTATTTAGTTAATGTAATGATATTTTGTTTGCTTGTTTTACCTGTTTAGCTACACACGTATATTATATTTGAAGTTTCTATCTTAAATAGTTCTTGAGTTATAAAATAATTTGTAAAAAACACATACAGACAGAGATACAGTAAACTAGTCACCATAGACCCATGTTTATATTGTGAAATATGTTTGTTTTGACTTAAGGAACAATTTTCGATTAAAAGTTCCAGAGTTTTCCGGGACTCCCTGTTTGTGGTTTACATTGTTGACATTTGTCTGCAATGACAGTTTGGAACTCAAACAAAAGAGCACTTTCAAAGAATGTATAAAAAAATGTGTCAGCCAACAGAAAATTGTTAACTGGAATTGGAGCGACATTGTATTTTGACTAATAAAGGCACGTATCTGCCATGCATGTGATTCTACACGTGGATGTCGAAAAGCCAGTCAACCTACACTGTTGATCAATTTACCCACAAATGGCTGAGTGGCTTTTATGAGATCGGGTGTGTAGGGGAAGAGAACTATCACATTTTGTTTTGTCACTTAAATCGAATGTTTAACGAAAACGATCATACAACTACTAACTACAAACTTTACTGTCTTCATATTCAATACTTTTAATCTAAAATTTATTTAAATTCTTTTTTTTTTCTTTTTTCATATTTAAACTATAGAAAAAAACTAGGTAGATATGTGAACTTGTTTACACCTTCATCACTTAATAATGACCAGCTTATTCTTACATGTAAGGTGTTTTACACACATCTCATAATGTTCTTAATCTTGAATCCCATGTATTTATTAATAACATGTTTTGCAGACAATAACGCAATACATTAATGCAAACTTCTGTGGTATCTAGTGACAAAATAATAAATAATGGACCATTTCTTATCAGCCAAATTTTTATTGATGTTCTTAAGAACCCAGCATCCTTATATCTTGTTAAATTTTCAACTTCCTATCAACTGATTTCTGAGACAATGTGCAAATTATTTAAAGCACCGATTTCTTCTACGAAATCACTACTTGATAGGCCCACCCTTCTACCAAGTCTAATACGACCAGCATGAAACCTACATATACACATTACAAATAAATACGTCTTATAATAATCGATAATCGAAAACTGTAAGTTCACCGTTAAATGTTGAAACTAATCCATTTTTATGAATACTTATGTGGCCAAATATGTAGAAATAAAAAAACTATCTACTCTTTATACTGCAAATCACAATTCCTAAGAACTTATTAGCTAAAAATATAAAATTGTAAATATTTTTCATTCATTTATAAGTATATGTTAATTTTTCTTACATATGTTTAAATGTTTAGTAACAATACGATTGGGCTTTATTAAGAGTTTGTTTCTATATATTTATATATTATGCAGTGTTTGATAAAAATATTAAAAAGTAAACACACAACAAAAATGTAAACAAAATTAGTTTAAAATGTATAAATATTGTGGTGGTCACGTTTAACTTGCTCCGACCAGACATATTCACAATGGAACTTGTATACGTATCGATTTCTTTCTTAATCCCTCTGGCCTAAGGATGGTAAACGATATTTACCGAAATAGATCACTATACTAGTTCTTAATTGTGCACTTATGTTGTAAAAGAATTGTGTTGCGAAAATTTTACGTTTTTATTTTTCTAAAAACACATAATATGCTTATTATAAAGATACTTAAGCTTTAGAATACAAACAGAGGATAGTTTAAAATTTTGTTTTGGTGGTCAAGACAGGGCATAGCAAGCCGTCAGGCCCCCCGAGTATGTCTCTGACATAACCTTTTAGGATTTATGGGCCGTCAAGTGACATTGTTGCTTGTCACGTTATGACTTTATGTTTTTTAGAAAAGTGGACAGGGATGCCTTTCAACAATACCAAAATAAGTAAGCTTGTAATATTATAGAGAATGATATGAAGATACTCGTATGTACAACTAAAAATATATTGTAGACGTAACAAAATTAAAATCTAACAATTGCTCTATACATTCATGATTATGAATGAACTCTACATTATAGTTTTTAATTATTTATTATAAACCAGATAAATAATAAATATATTATTTAATTATTTGTTTAATTTATATAATACAGAGGCAAGAGAATGAAAATACTTAAGTATGCTTAAATTTCAATTATATACATACCTAATTATACAAATACAGAGTGAAAAATAAGGAAACGCTTTCACAACTTTTTTTTCAAAGATAATTTACTTTTTATAATTGTGTTCCATAAAATATAATTTTTTATTAGAATAATTTACTTAAAGCTTTAAATAGCGGAGAAATAATATTGTAGACATTTTGTACTTTGAAATTCAAATTATCATTACTCTGGAAATGATAAACCTCTCCAAGTCCGGTTTTAGCGATTAATTTCCCTAGAATAGACCTTTCATTTGATACCAAACTCGTCTTAGGTGACGTTGAAGATTTTCGTTCAACTCTGTGGGCCGTTCTCCTGAAAATATTAAATATCTACAATGGCGTTAAAAAGTATGTTCTTAATAACGATGATCATATACAAGATTTCACTTTTACAAGTGAAGCCATACAAAAGTTGTGAAAGCGTACCCATATATTTCCACCCTTTATACATATAAATTTTGTTGGAACGTATAAAAATTCAGGAAAACAGAATGTATAAATCAGGAATGAAAAATTAAGGTACAACCGAACTATCAGTGGCATGGCTAGTTAATCAACAATTTAAGCATATGAAAACTGATTTGAGATATATTTTTATTTCAATTTTTAACAAAAGTTTTTATTAAGCGTCCAACTTGGAAGAATTCAATTACTGAAAATGAACATTTATGAACAAAAACTTAAAAACAAGCCACATAGACGTTTGTATGGATCTGGACAATGATAGTTTTTAATTTTTTTTTTATTAGATAGTTCCCTGTTCGAGGCACGTTCTAGTTCCACGTGAGACAACAATGTCGCAGCCGTTCTCTTCCTGCGAGGGTCAGGAAACGTGCTTTTCTCAGTTTGCCGATACCGCCTGAACCTTTATATAATCTTAAATATATTACGAACTTAGACTAAAACAAACTAAATTTATATAATAAGTAATAAAAATAATAAGTAACTTTAACATTTGTAAAAAGTCTTGCTAAGGTTGTTAATTAAAAAAAAAATACAGGACACTGTTCCTTAAATTTCACGTTTGATTTACAAGGTTTAATAATCGCTAATTTAATAAATATTATTATTATGAAAGGACATACTCGTATATACCTTTTTTCAAGTTAAAAGCTTTTTGGCGTATGACTATACAAACAATACTACAGTCAAAATGTGAGCTTTCCACACGCGATTTTTTTGAATACAAAATTAATGGATGGATCTGACTTTCAACAATAATTTTCAAACAAGCATTCCTTTTGTTCATTTTATTAATATACTAGAGGATACATCTGCTCCCTTCACGTTCCAACCACGCCATTCACTCACGTAATTTTGTCATTTGAATTCACTATGTTCGCTTGTTTAAGCTCTATTATTCGTATGCTCTGATTGGCCGGTATCTGGATAATTTATTATCAATGTTATTTAAGCTATTTGAAAAATACTTTTTTAATCCCTTCTATGTATATATCTAGGGAAGTATATTTCGCCGAGTATCAAGGTCCAAAGCCTAATAGCATTTGAGAAACTGGTATCCGTCAGTCCGTGGTATTTGACTGTTATATTTATATACAATATAACACAAAACTACAGTTAGTTTTGCTAATGATAGCACTACAATGACTTTACTACTGATAATTTACATTCAATTGCCAATGAACCGATTAAGAACGTCAGGAGCATGTCAACCAACCAACCAAGTCGAAGGTTCGAAGGAAACTGGTCGCTTACACAAGTAAACAAAATCAAGTGTATATGTTGACACATTTAACGACAAGGTCGCCACGTAAACAATTAAAAATGCATTTATTACAACAAACTATTACTTTTCACGATCCATAACGTTTCAAAAACCAAAATGTCCTATGGAAACTAGAGAACCTTGACTGACTTGTAACCCTAAGATTGAGATATGCAAAAAAGATTCACTATCCAAGAGAAATTAAAATGCAGAAAATAACACAAATATAGTGTTAAATACCTGTCACTTACTGGAAAGTATAACAATCGTCTTAGAAGGAAAAATATCGACATCTTTGCTGCCAAAGCAAAGACTCTTTATAAAACAAAACTTAACTACTTTTAAAATAGTTGTGATGGTATAATGCAATAAGTCTAATACAAACTATTAATCAAAGGTTGATTAGAACTACCAATAAGCCAAAATAAGAACCTAATCATCTCCTGAGATATGCAAGAGTCACCCAGAGATTAATTTCTTATGTATAGCATATTTATGATTTATTAGAGTAAATATCATATGATATTTAAATCCAAGAAACTGGTTTGACAATCTGTTATAACTTCAAGATACTATTAACCATAAAATAAGTCTAAACTGTATCATAATAATATACTATTTATAATATTGCGTGCAATCTTTATAAATAACTGTTAGTATCATCAGGGCTAGTATATCAGGGTTAGTATCATAAATCAGTATTGTGAATTCTTACAATGCCATAGTCACAAGTAGTACAGGTCTTGTTTGAATCAATTATAATTTGTTCGCGGGGGGAAACAGTTTAATTTTGTAACAGCCAATAACTTTGGGAAGCTAAATTATTGAGTTGTAAAATATTAATTTGATGCCAAACTATTACACAATTTTTATGTTATTTGTAACTTAACAAAATTATGTTTTGAGTGATTTTTATTTATTCATATTCAATTACATATGAAGTCAAAATATTTTACATTGTGTGTGGGTAAGTATTACTGGTGATGCATTTTTTTATAGTGTTCCATTGTAACATTTAGAGGGATGTATAATATGAAATAAATTAACGTTTTTAATAATTTCGTAAGTATTAATTTATGGTTTTTATCTTGCATTTAACATAAAAATTCTTATATTCTATTTTAATACTACATGGCATTCATCGAAATACTAGTTATGATTTTACTAACTCATAGGTAGAAAAATATTGACAAAAAATTTTAAATCAACATACAAAAATATGAAATTGAGGCAACATATTTTTAATGTATTTAATTGTTATTTATTTTAGGAAGTGCTTGTCAGGCAATTTTGGATAAAATCCGTTAGGTTAATACGCCAGAGTGTCTGAAGCATCTTGAGTGTGGCAAAATTAATTTTAAGAATTTTATAAGGAGATAAGCATATAAACAATTATAATTTCAATATTAAAAGCCTTAAAAACTAAGGATGAATTTTAAATACCAAGATAAGGGATTCAAAAACAGTTGTTTTACTTAGTACTTTTCATTTATTAAATTTTCTTAAGTTGTACGATTTATTTATTGTTAGTATTATCTTTTAAATCAGTAATTTGTATGGAGAATATTTTCAATGATAATAACGTGTTTAACAAAATAAACAAGAGGCCAAAATAAAGTTTAAGGTTTAAGTTAAAAAGGTATTGCAGAACTATTTGATGAGAAAGTTTTTAAACAATGTCTGGAGTAGGGTGGATTGCTGAACTTCCGAAACAAGTTACTCCACACTACGATTCACTAAGTTGAAAAACACTTACTGACGCTTTCTAAATAAGTTACTCCGCACTACGATCCACTAAGTTGAAAAACAATTTCTGACGCTTCCTAAACAGGATATTTTAACAAATAATAAGGTTAACGAACCTTTGTCGTCTTCAGCTACAAAATAGTTTATTGGATTACCGGTTTCAAAGCAAGAACTCTATGGTTAAGAATTCTTTCTTGATTCTCGAGTTCTTGACCATAGAGTTCTTGCTCTGAAACCAGTAGTCCAATCAACTGTTTTGTAGCTGAAGACGACAAAGGTACTTTAATCTTATTATTTGTTTTATATATATAATTATATATATATATATATATATATATATATATATATATATATATATCAGCTCAGGAAGATTTAACAATGATAAAGGATATTTTAATATTACCGATTGTGCGTCCATATGATTTGATAGAAGCCCGTGTTGAAGATCTACGAGTTTTTAGAGTATAATTTTAAACAGTTTTTAAAAACGACATTATGTGTTATGCAATTATTATATGTATTCAGGTATGTTATTTTGTGATGAGGGTTTGTACCATAGAAAATAACATAATAGGTTCCTTACATAAATAAAAAATTAATCAAATAAATACATTACCTAAGTGGGCCTACATTACCTAAGTGGGCCTACATTACCTAAGTTGGCCTACATTACCTAAGTGGACCTACATTACCTAAGTGGACCTACATTACCTAAGTGGGCCTACATTACCTAAGTGGCCCTACATTACCTAAGTGGGCATTAACAGTTTAAAGAAATTATGCTGTTAAACGTATATCTAATTCAAATTAAAAACTAATTTAAATCTACTATGACACAAACCCGTTTTTTTTTCAACTTATTATACTTAATATTTTAGTGTACCTATTGAAAATACACCATACACTCTACCCAATGTTACACATAAAATTTTCTAATTCAAATTAATTTTTTAACTTAACAAAAATAATTTAATTTTTTATTGAAACGTAATGTTAAGCATTAGGAACAAACACTTAAATTATCACATAATTATGATAACAATTGTTCTCAAAATTTATCTAAACATACAAATTTATTTAAACTACTGAGGAAATATTTCAGAGGCTTTGGTAATTTTAGGTCGTTATTGTACAAAGGTTTCCCACATCAAGGAAATTCCTTTGAATTGAAATTCCTCATTTAACCTCAATCAACAGTCTTTGAGTTTAGGAACACGATAACTTATTTTAGCCATCCAGAAATATCGTTACTCTACAACATTTTTCTTATATTTTGAAATATCACACAATCAGAAAGAACAGACTTGTTATGATGGTGGATGAGGATGTTTCTATGTATATTCTATTTGAGTGAGTCTACGAAAAGTAAAGTCCATCGTAAGTACCACAATAAGACCAAGTCTTTATTTGTTATTGATGTTATATTAATCCGAAGGATTTCTCTAGTAAAACAATACAACACACTGTTTACTCATGTTTCTCAAACTTGGACTGTCGACGGGTTATGTTAAGTGTGTGTACTCTTAACGACATATTGCATTGTAGTTGCCTTTAATTAAAATGTGTGAATCGGGCAATTCCAGTTTTTATATAAGACCCATTCAATCATTTACATGAAAATAATTGGTCTTCCTATGGTCTGGTTATGTGTTTCCAGACCTGATGTCAATTATTAAATAATCGACCATAATTATCGATTTCAATTGGTACGGTAAGATTATTCTACTATTGTAAAAACATTGTTGAGTTCTTTGTCTGAACATAATTAAACATTGTAGGCCTATAATTGCATTCTTTTAGACCAAGTGTTGACAGGGTGAGGTGAGAGATTTTAACTGACGTACAAACGGATTTTGAAAAGGCTTATGTAGGCCTACAGTCTATTTACATTTATATTTGAATGTACAGTCGTAAATTTGCAAATATAGTGAAATTCTTTATAAGCAAAAAATAATTCTTGAATTAAAAAATTCTCCAGGGCGTCCAAATCATCCGATTTCAATTTTACAAAAAACACATAAAATTTTGAGGTTACTAGTATATGTAAAAACATTAGCAAGTGTCTCAGACGCATATTTTAAGTTTGGAAAAATGTTAAACATTTTCTTGTCTGTCAATAGCAGATTTGATTGCAAAACTATTATGCAAAAACTATCAAACAAAATTTTACGAAATTTGGTGGATTGATTTATCATCGTATGAAGTTTTCTCTCTGGAAATACAAAGGTCCACAGATAAATCTAAGTGCTCGAGAAAAATTGTTCAAAAAGTACCTTTTTCAGCTTTTTTACAGTTATTGTTATTTTGCAACAAGGGTAACTAATTTCTAGTGATCTAACCAACTATACATTACCCATACTTTAATTAAAAAACTTGTTTCTCTCTTAAACTTTCCTCCAAAGTCAGTACTTCCAAATTTATATGAGATATAGACGAGAAAATGTATTTTTAAAAATTTTTCAGATTTTTGTTAATACAAAAACTGTCTACAACTTTTTGAGATGGAGCATATTTCAATTATTGTTATTTGTATTGTTCTAGAGGGTTTACAGCAAAAATTAGCGTGCCACCTCTCGTGTGCACAAAATCTTAGATCTTGACAGATAAGCCCTGGTCTATAATAAAATACTGCCATTCCAGGTCAGTAGTGTACCAGCACTATCTTCACAGTAACTCAAAACCAAAGTATTAGGTCCTTAGACAATTCTACCGCCGGCTCTCTAATTACTCTCTTTATCAATTTATTTTCACATTCATGTGTTATCCAAGTTGAGAATATTCTATCACACATGTATGTCTCAACTACAATTGATTATATGGTAATTATAGATCCTATGTCTATAAACATCTATAAACATCTGCACGTGAAGAAAATTTAGGTTATGTATTAAATTGTTTGGTACAATATATTTTGAATCTTCACACTTATTGCATGAAAAATGAGTGCTTTATAGTGACCTATAGAGCTAAATGTGTCAATATAGACAAAAATATCCTAGCTTTAATGTTACTGAATGCTGTTACTATTCACGATATGTGTTGGAGATTATCTCGTTAAAGAATTAATCGGTCTATATTGACCCACCCAACCGTTTTACACACGTAGAGTGTGCATGGGTTTAAGAATTGTTCTTCCCTTGAGTATTCTGATATTTAAAATAACAAAAATGAAGGCCCAGTTGACTTGGAGAATTTCCGATTCTCAAGATTTATTTACTTTGGTGCTTATTTTACGTTCTAAATATATGAAAGCATACATTAAATCTACCTGTCATTGCCAGGAATTGTAACTATAACTAATTTTGTGGTACATTCAGTCCTACACTAATAACCTTTTGAATATTTAGCAGACTTGTGTTTATTTGCTTAGCAAGTCACTATATTATATTGTCATAACTACGGAAATTATCGTAGTTCAATGCGATCCAGTAAATGAATAATATACCGAGGTGTCTGCTTCAATTGACAAGGTTATATAGTAAAAAATATTTAATTATACTAAAGTAGTGGTAATCTAAAGGGTTTTAACTGTTGATAATATGTATTTAATAACAATAAGTCTTAGTAAATTGTTTCTTAAATTTGCGTAAGAACAGATTAACCATAGTAAATAGTTTAAGAAATAATGTTTTAACAATTTATTATACATTTACTGTACTTGAAAAGGTGACATATTTTTTACTAATACACATATTATTTCATAAATGTTTATTTGGATGCTTTATAAGGAAATATTTGGAAAAATATCTAATTCCTTGATTTAGTTTTTTGTAATAATTATAAATGTAGAAAGTTTGGCTACAGACCGTGATGCGTGTACCACCATATGCTAGCCAACCCATAATCTACGAGAGTGCTTTGTTGTTAATGGGAGGAGATTGTTCTCATAATTTGCCAAACTTTTCACTTTGACATTTCTTCTCATCATCCGGTGAATTATTGGCCATTTTGTCTTCACAAACTTTAAAATTTTTTAATTTTAATATTTGCAATTTATTTCTTCCACAAACCGTAAATATAATGGTGTATTTTGTAACATTATTATGAATGTAATTAGCTAGGTTTATGTTTTATAAATATATAAATATATTATGACTTTTGACAGGTGATTTATAGACCACCTTTGACTTAATGTTAGTCATGCTTTAGAATAATTCTCCTATTATTAAGTAAACTTAGGCACGAACA
Organism: Stictocephala bisonia; assembly: GCA_035578905.1. Taxonomy (NCBI): domain Eukaryota; kingdom Metazoa; phylum Arthropoda; class Insecta; order Hemiptera; family Membracidae; genus Stictocephala; species Stictocephala bisonia. The sequence continues at coordinate 589,431 of JAQJVL010000425.1, read as the reverse complement.
ATATTTACATATTTATTTGGTATATTTAAAATATTGTTATTTCTATTTAGCATAACAATTCCCTGGCATATTATATACCTTATGTGTAATTTAACGCAACATTTGTTTAGAATATGACACAGCATTTCAACAATATGAAGTATATATTTTAAAAGAATACACATCCGACAATATCTATAGTGTAGTTGAGTTGAACTACAGAGTCATGAGGGAGACTTAAACTGGTAATAATCCCACATTCGTAGGTATTTTATAATACGATATACTTGCGTATTATGATGACAATATACATATGTTCATAGTACTTCTAGCTTTAGGTGCACTATAACAACTGCACATTTATTGACGGTGGATCGAGTAGCTGTTGATTTTTGTGCACGTTGTTTTACCTTTCTGTTGCTTACTACATGAAAAACCGTACCGGTTTTTGCCTCCATCTAGATCATTTTTCTGTTTTATTTTCTTTTCTTACTCCAAGCTGAACGAAACATAAATTATCCTTAATTATAGCTTATGCAAAAACTATTTGTCCTTGTTGCGTTAAAACAGTTTTGGATACTGAAAAGGGATTACAATGTGATAAAAAATGCATGCGATGGTTTCATATAAGATGTATTATTATTCCAGAAGCGGAATATATAAATATGCTAACGATACCAAAGATCTCTGGTGGTGGGATCATGCAGACTGTGAAACGGATGATGGAAATAGTGTTTCTGTGTTATCTTCTAGGATAAAACGCCACATCTAGTTACAAAGGATGAAATAACGGCAGTTATAGTTGGAATAAACCATATTCCATTAAACTGCATGTTTAAACACTATAAATAAGAAACTTGATGAACTCGAGCCTCGTTTAAAATCTACAGAGGATCTCTTTGATGTAATAGAAGACATACTTTACCATTTCCAAGATGGAACATCCAAGGTAGAACCTGAGAGGATTCTTGAGGAATTAAATGCTCTTTCAATGTGGGCTCGAGATTTATTGGTACATAATATACCAGAAAGAAAAATCCCTGATGTCAAAGTTATAATACGATAGTGAAATTGCAAACAGAGAACTCAATATTTTCATCAAATCCTGAGATGTCTGTATCAGTCACTGGTGATCCACTTGTTAATCTTGATTTGGCTCACCATGATTTGGTAACTGATATTTGGACTTACCGAACTTCGAACAGAACACCAAGTGTTTTAGTCCCTGACTTCCGAAGATGTAAGCTTGACGACGTTTTCACCTGGATCCAAAGACAGTCTTATCCAGAAACGTCTTCTCTCATTGGTATTTAGGATTCGTTTATCCGTTTCTGTGAAATTTAAGAGAAACTATTATTTTAAGCTGTTCGTGAAGCGTGTTGGACAAGCACAGTTTCCTTGTTGGTTCACTAATAAACTAAAAACCCTTTTGAAGAGGAGAAAATGCATCCACAAGAAGTTTAAGACCTTGCATAACCTAGCTGATCTTGACAAGTTTAGGGAAACTCGAAGTCTGTGCAAGAGGCTGGTGAGAGAATGTCACTCAAATTACTTAACATCAGTGGATCAACAATTAATTATGGATCCAAAGTCCTTCTGGAGGCATCTTCGCAGTCTCAAAAAATCAAAATCAACTCAGGGAATCCACTGTTTTGAAAGCAGAGTAGCAACAACACCCGATGATATGTGTGAACTAGTTGCTGATTATTTCTCTCCCACCTACACGACACCATCTGCAGAGCCTCCAAACTATAATTATATAACGGATACAAACCTAGCAGCCATAACTATTATATCTATTAAAGTTGAGAAAAAGCTTAAAATTCTCGATTCTTCCAAGAGTTTGGACCCTGACGATTTATCTACTGGGGTTCTCAAATACTGCAGTGAACCTCTAGCTCCAATTCTGATGCTCTCTTCAATAGACTGCTTAAGGCTGGCATATTTCCTGGAAATATTAAAGTGGTGTTCTTGATTCCAATTCATAAGTCTGGTAAACAGGTTGATCCTAGGAACTACAGGTCGATTGTTATTCAACTCGAATGTGCTTTGGCTAAGATCTACGAGAGTTTGGTGCTCGATAGCATGGCCTTTACTTTCAGGAATATCTTAATTATTTAGCAGCATGGGTTTAGACAGGGAATATCCACAGCTACAAATTTAATTGTCTTTATCAGCAATTTTCTATCCACCTTTGAAAATGAAAATCAATTTGATAGCATTTATCTAGATTTTGCGAAGGCATTTGGCAGGATCAGCCATCCCCATAACACTCTTAATGTGGTTTAAGAGTTATTTTTCAATCCATACACTCCGAATAAGATACTTGTCGGCTTTTTCGATACCTATACATGTAACTTCAGGTGTTCCCCAGTGATCACATCTTGGATCATTCTTATTTAGCATATTCATTAATGACATTGGAGATTACATCAATGGAAATTTTCTTTTGTATGCTGACGATGTGAATATATTTAGGGAGGTCAGCACTAAAAGGACCTGCAACATGATCTGGATGGGGTTGAAAGGTGGTGCATTTGCAATAAGATGAATTAAAATCCCACTAAATGCATACTATGTCTTTCTCTAGAGCAAGACACACTCTCCTTTTTTATTACTGCCATCAAGATATCGTTGTTGGCAGGATGTAAAGGGTGAAGGATCTTGGAGTGATACTAACCCCTACACTACATGTTGATATGCAGTAGTTCCAACCGTATTCTAGGACTCATCAGCCGAACGTGCCACTATGGGCTGTTAAAAACTATGGCTTCTTTAAAAACTCTCTACGTTGCACTAGTGAGACGAATCATGGAGTGTTCTATGATTGTTTGGGTTCCTCATCAAGTTGGTCACTATTGCCGTCTTGACGCTGGTTGGTGTGAAGCTGGGATATCCTTATTTGGATGTCGATCAGAATGAAATGGAACAACGTTTACGCCTGCCACCCCTAGCTGCCCAGAGGACGTTAATGGATCTCTTGTTTCTTTATAAAATTGTTAATAACCAAATTGACTGCCCTGAGATTCTCCATCTGCTTCATTTCAATGTTTCCCGTCACACTTGCCGTCCTCAGATATTCATAAAGACATTTCATCTAACAAATTACATTTAATATAACACAATGCCACGTCTGATCAGAGTTGGGAACGAAGTCTGTAGTGACTTGGAATTTTTTGGTTCATCAGCTAAAACAATTAAAAAGAAGGCCTTAGGACTAATTATTCGTTAAACTGCTATGTAAGTTAAGTTTCTTTCTCCGATTGTTACTTTATTTCTGTTTTCCTTTTTATACATTTTGTTATCTTAGTTGTATTAGTATGTAGATCTTGTTACTATGAGTCATATTCTTGTTCATTTTTCTTGTTGTTGTTAATATATTACATATATCTTATAGCTTTATGAATAGTACTGATACTTAAATGTATATTATTTATTACATGGTCTTTATTGATAGCTGTTAACAATTTGTAGATCATGTTGTTGTTGAATATCATTGGCTACTTGTGTTGTTGTTGACTGATCTTGTATTAACTTAGCTTTTTAGTTTGTAAATCGTTGCTGTTTTTGAATTACTGCATTCGACTTGTTAAAATATTTATATTAAGTTGTACATTTGGGAGTTTATTTATATTAGATTTAATATTCTCATCATGTTAAATGGTGAACTTGCTGCAATAACTACTTCTAATAGTTACTAGTAATTATTATGGTGTATTGCCATATGTGAAATATATAAATAAATATTATTCTTAGATCCTAGGCTAAAGTGTCTGGCTGGTTTAGTAATTAGAATGTATATTTTCGGGTGACAACCACGTCAAGGTGCTATCTACACTTCTTACAAGATAACCAGACGTTTCGGCCATGCTGATATGTTGCATCATCAGTGGTATCACTGAGACTGAGATTAGTAAATGACCTTTCAGATATTATAACAGGTGGTGGGATGGGAATTGGTTTGGCACGTACAATGATCCACATTACTAACTGTGACTGGCCGGAGAAACTCGAAATAGTGGTTTCTCCAGTTTTATTTTAATTTATATAAAATGGTTCCCATCTCTTCGGAAGCCGTATATCTTATTCCTTACTAAAATAATGTCTTATTTTATATATTCATATAGCTCCTCTTACGATTCTCGAGTAGTAATGTGGAATGTTGGCAAGGACTTTAGTTTGGTCAAATAAAATGCCATGATTTTTTTTACTATATTCCGCAACTGCAGACTTTTCTATTTCTTCATTCTTAGTGTACCTAATATGTTCCTTAATCCTTGTGGAAATTAACTTCTTGGTTTCACCTATGTAAACTGACCAGCGAATACAAGGGATTTCATGTAGTCCAAGTATAGCTAATGAGATTTTATCTTTGACTGGTCTCAGAAAATTCTTCAATTAATTGTTCGGTGGCTTGAAAATGGTTTTATATTTTCCTTGTATAGTATTCTGCCAATATTCTCCGTTGTTCCTCTTATGTAAGGTAAATATGCTTTTTTGACTTATCCCTACCTTGCTCGTATTCATTAAATTTTCCTGTTGTTTACTCCTCTATCTAAACAGTAAGATTTAACATATACTTTTGCTACTCGAGTGTTTGCTAACTTGTATTATATTGTAATATGGAAACTTAATTGCCTCCTATTTATGATTTTTTTTCTTTCAATGTCAATGAGCTTAACACATTTTATTAGTTCTAACATTATATAATCTTCAAATATTTATGATAAAAGTAGTGTGAATAAAAAACGAAGATATTTTGACAAATATAATCAGTTTTAAATTCTGACTTACTTAAGTTAAGTAGCTTAATTTACTATAGTATATCAATAAAAACATGATTATACGTTTTTGTGATGGTACAATACAAACGAATTTCCCAATTCATAATTCAAGATTTAATCTTAACTCTATGAATTTGAAATCGGGTTACTGGCTACGTAACTGGTTGTAAATCAGATCTCACAGCTGCCACGTTTTAAGTCCATTCATCTTTTTGCATGTGGGAAATCATAAAGGCAACAGTGTGTTTCTACAATGGTTGTGGTGGGGGGAAGAGGTGAAGTTTAGAAAGGGAAGTGATTTCAATCATTTAAATGGACGCTTCGTAAGTGTTTTTGTAATTCAATCGTTATACATTTATTTTTGTTGACCTGTGATAAAACTTGGTTCGATATATGCATAAATCACATTTTACAAAATAGCGTAACATTCTCTAATTGAAGACATTCGCCTATTTCATTATACCTTCATTAGTTTAATAAATTATCAAAATTAAATGAAATGTTACTCAGGTGGAGTCAATGCCACCGTTAACCATATGGTGGGAAGTGACAAGCTTAATATTATTAATAGTTTATTCATTAGCATATCACATATTAGTAGACACTCTATACAAGTATTTTATTAAGGTAACCACCCTTAGACCACATGTACTCACGAAGGAACTTCATCGCGACGTATTTCTCGTGAACCTCTCGTGAGAAAGGCAAGCTTCGCTCTCTAAAATTAATCACCAGAGTATTGTATATGTTGTACTGATAATGAAGGAAACTTGTATGATGTGACGTTCACTTGAATGCAATATTATAGGTACAATAATATTTCTGAAAGATGGCAGGGAATTTGTGTGTTTTCTGATAGAAAAATGTCAATGACATATTTTTATCTTATCCTTAAAATATTCAAGTTATAATCGTGTCGGTGGTCATCTAGTAAAAGGTTAGTTTTATTTAAAGTGTGCTGGTACAACAACTTACATATTTGAATGAATAAATTAATTTGCTCTATCATTTATAATTTCATAACAGGTGATTTCATTTTTGTTACCATAATCCACGATCTTTCATGCATCGATAAAGTACCAGTTTTGAAAATATTTACAATTAATTTTCCAAATTATCAAAGATTATCAGATTTATAAAAAAAAAACTATTATGACGTGTAATAAATATACAATTATAGCTGACGTAAACATTTATTGGCCATCGATGATAGTCAGTGCAGACATAACGCACGTAGATAGAATAAAGTTTTCGTAATTTTCTATATCATCGAATGTTCTTTAATTTAAATTAATCTAATCAAAACGCAAAGAATATTCAAATATCGTAGTTCAAATATCGTACTATCTTCCTAATCCTTAAACCTTCAATTGATTTTATATTTTATTTAATTAGTTAACAGAGTAATAATAGCCGCATGAACGTTGTATCTCTTCCCCTAAAGTCTAACAAGAATTATTATTCATTTAAATATATTTCCATAGAATTAGTATTAACATACAATGTAATTGATTATTTTTAGATTGAATTATTTACTTTTATTACTGTGAAAGTTTTAAACAAAAAATTATAAAATATGAAAGCCCAGTTTTAGGTTGTAAAGCTATGTGCAGCTTGACAACCCCTCTTCCATTCATACGGCCCTTAATCTCCCCCAACCCCTGGGGACTAACAGTTGATCCGTAGTGACATTTGATATCTTAGGCCAAAATATTACTCTAATACTTTCTCTTCAAAATAGGTTCTATATTTATACTTGGTATTGTAGAAATCCCTAGCCCCTAAAATAAATCGAATACGATATTTAAGCTTTTTAAATTATTGGTACGTACACTTCTTAGCATTTTAAATATTGGTATGTACACTTCTTAGCATTTTAAATATTGGTATGTACACTTCTTAGCATTTTAAATATTGGTATGTACACTTCTTAGCATTTTAAATATTGGTATGTACACTTCTTAGCATTTTAAATATTGGTATGTACACTTCTTAGCATTTTAAATATTGGTATGTACACTTCTTAGCATTTTAAATATTGGTATGTACACTTCTTAGCATTTTAAATATTGGTATGTACACTTCTTAGCATTTTAAATATTGGTATGTACACTTCTTAGCATTTTAAATATTGGTATGTACACTTCTTAGCATTTTAAATATTGGTATGTACACTTCTTGGCATTTTAAATATTGGTATGTACACTTCTTGGCATTTTAAATATTGGTATGTACACTTCTTGGCATTTTAAATATTGGTATGTACACTTCTTAGCATTTTAAATATTGGAATGTACACTTCTTAGCATTTTAAATATTGGTATGTACACTTCTTAGCATTTTAAATATTGGTATGTACACCTCTTAGCATTTCAAATATTGGAATGTACACTTATTAGCATTTCAAATATTGGTATGTACACTTCTTAGCATTTCAAATATTGGTATGTACACTTCTTAGCATTTTAAATATTGGTATGTACACTTCTTAGCATTTAAAATATTGGTATGTACACTTCTTAGCATTTTAAATATTGGTATGTACACTTCTTAGCATTTTAAATATTGGTATGTACACATCTTAGCATTTTAAATATTGGTATGTACACTTCTTACATTTCAAATATTGGTATGTACACTTCTTAGCATTTCAAATATTGGTATGTACACTTCTTAGCATTTCAAATATTGGTATGTACACATCTTAGCATTTTAAATATTGGTATGTACACCTCTTAGCATTTCAAATATTGGAATGTACACTTATTAGCATTTCAAATATTGGTATGTACACTTCTTAGCATTTCAAATATTGGTATGTACACTTCTTAGCATTTTAAATATTGGTATGTACACTTCTTAGCATTTTAAATATTGGTATGTACACTTCTTAGCATTTTAAATATTGGTATGTACACTTCTTAGCATTTCAAATATTGGTATGTACACTTCTTAGCATTTTAAATATTGGTATGTACACTTCTTAGCATTTCAAATATTGGTATGTACAGTTCTTAGCATTTCAAATATTGGTTTAGCATTTCAAATATTGGTATGTACACTTCTTAGCATTTTCTACTAAGTCATTAGTTTCTTTTCCAATCCCATTTATATTTATTTACGATAGAATAATTTTTACAGTTTATTATCAAACAGTTGAAATAATAACTAAAATTTGTATTTGTAAATTAGTGTGAAGTATAAATACGTAGCAACATTAATGGTATTGGAAGATGTGGGAAATTAATATTTCAACTTCAAACAATTAAAATACTAGTAATGTCACATATTATAGACCATAAAACATGTTTCTTAATGGGTGTTTTCAACTACGAAACAAATTAAATAGTCATCTTAAATATATACTTTTATATTTATATCAGTAATTTCTTTCACCTAAAATTTACAAAAGACGATAAATTGACAAACAACTCAACAACAATAAGACAACTACTGAGTAACATAATGATAGTTTTATTGAACTGTGTGGTAAGTTTTCTTTATAATGCAAAATGACTGACATTTCACAAAACTGATCAGGTGGCTGTTACATCTGAAATAATTATGTACAATAGAGCTTACTCAAAGCATTCCTGTCATAATTGTATGATGAAATACACTGATCTTTAGTATGACTTGGTTATCACTTTGAATCGAAAAAATTATACGTAAAAAGATAAATCGCTTCCTACACTAAAAACTATTTAAGTCAAAATAAGGTTTCCAATCATATACGTTATTTAAATTATAAATAATTGTATATGTTGGAGGGCCTGACAGACACAAATAAAATTACAGATACACGATCAAAAAAATTAAACTAAAGAATTAATACCACTTCTTTAGCTTATAGGCGGGTGGGACTGTGAATACGATTGTACGTTAGATATACCACTGTTTGTGTAAGAGTGGGTCGGTGGGTCCTCACCACATTACGAGTATTGGCGGGTGGGTGGGTCAATACCACTGTACGTATATAGGCGGGCGGGTGGGTCAATACCACTGTACGTATATAGGTGGGTGGGTGGGTCAATACTACTGTACGTATATAGGCGGGCGGTTGGGTCAATACCACTGTACGTATATAGGTGGGCGGGTGGGGCAATACCACTGTACGTATATAGGCGGGTGGGTGGGTCAATACCACTGTACGTATATAGGCGGGTGGGTGGGTCAATACCACTGTACGTATATAGGCGGGCGGGTGGGTTATTACCACTGTACGTATATAGGCGGGCGGGTGGGTCAATACCACTGTACGTATATAGGTGGGCGGGGGGTCAATACCACTGTACGTATATAGGCGGGCGGGTGGGTCAATACCACTGTACGTATAGGGGAAGGCGGGGCGGAACGGGGTACTTAACGTTAAATCTAACCTAATTCAAAAAGTTGAAGGAATAAAAAAGATACTACCGAATTATATAATTATATGTTTATTGGCTATAAAACTGGCTATTTACATGATGTATTGTATAAAAAAGTACTGACCATAAAACATAATAAAAAAAATAATACAATCTTCCCCATTCCGCCCCATGGGTGGGGCGGAATGGGGTTGGAAATTTAGCCTGGGCCTACTGAAACTAGTCAGAGTGACAATCTTTGCAAATGAGAACTGCTTCGTCATCTTCACTGTCTACATTAGCACAAGAGTTATGTGCCCAGTTCTTACATCGTACACAGCTTATCCATCCCTCATTTGACTTGGAATAAAAGTACCCACAATACAAACATTGGGCATCATCATCATCTTCGTTTGACTCCTCAGTCTCTGGTTGCATTTTCTTCTTCAATTTTTTACCTTTAATTTCATGTATATTTTCTTGGAGTTTCCTTTTCTTCTGTTTTTTCTGTGCTTTGTCTTTTTTCTCTTCATTTTTGTCTTCTTTGAATAATTTCATTCTTGCTCTTTCTTCTTTTGCTTTGATTTTTCATCACGTTTTTGCTTCTCGGCTTGAAGTTCGTTTTTGTAAGGGGATTCCGTAATAATAACAGTTTTCCTTTTTTACGGTTTGACCTTTTCATTGAATTGCTCTTAGGAATGGGTAGCACATTTTCTGGAGATGCTACTTGAAAAGATGATTTTTTCCCTGCCCCAGCACCTGACATCCAGGAGCAACCCGGTATTGGATCAATGTGTGGGTCTGATCCTGATGGTGCTGCTTCAGTCATGAGGTCAAGATTCAAATCTTCAGTATTCTGGGAAGAAATAAAAGGCTCGGTGGGCTGTGACTCTTTGTTTTGCGTACCGGTAGTGATAGGTTGTTCTCTCACATCTGTTGTGTCCGCAGGCAGGAAGTCTGCTTCACAAAATATATTTTTGTTTGGTGGCCATATTCCGGTTTTTTCAAAACCTTTTAAAGCGGTTGATATTGTGGCGGCTTGAACAAAAGCAAACCCAAAAATACTGGATATCTGCCAAAGCGTCACAACTTTTCCAGGGTTACAACGTAACCATTTACGGAGCTCATCCCCGTAATAAACACTCAGGGGTCTGAAAAATGTCAGATCAAGCGGCTGAAGTCGATGGGAGGTATGGGGAGGCAAGCATAAGAGAACAACTCCGTTTTCCCTAGCTAAATCAATTACTTCTAGGCTTTTGGTGTGGGTTGAGTGCCCATCAAAAATAAGCAACACTGGACTTTGCTTGCTTGCCTTAGAAAATGCTATAAATTTGTGAAGCCAGGCTAAAAACAATTCTGAAGTAATCCAACCACTATCAGATACCTCTGCCCATCCTCCAGGCGGAAGGCCTAGTTCAAATTCTTTTTGTTTTCTTTTTCTTGGAAATATAAGCATTGGAGGCATGTAAGCCCCTCCAGCAGACATGCACACTAGACCTGTCACAGTTTCGCCACGCTCACTGGAAGTAATAGTTCCTACTTGGCGCTTCCCCCTTAATGCTATGATTTTGGAGTGGCTTTTGGGGTTAACTGTGATCCCTGTTTCATCGCAGTTGTATATTCTGTCACCTTCAAACTTGTGTTTGTCAATGCTGGCCTCTAGCAGTGTAAAAAACTGGTCTACAGCTACTTTATTGAAGCCCATAGCTCTTGCTCCCGAAGTGGCTTCAAGCTCTCGAATGGTCAAAGTGGGGTGTCTGGATAAAAAGCCTTTTACCCAGTCTTTACCAGCTAAGTTATTATCACTGTTGAACTGATGAGACAAATTATTACGATTAGCTAACTGGAAGGCTAAAGAACGCAAGTCTTTCATATTAAGGCCGAAAAGCCTACTCTCCATGCCTAACAAATAGTCCACCAATTCTTCCTCTTGCTCTTTAGAAAAAACACATTGAAATTTACTTCCTCCCTTTTTGTTTATTTCATAGTTTGGATCCTCCACTTTCTTTCGAACATGTCTTTCTAATGTGGTTTGATGCACATTAAACTGTTTTGATGCCTTGTAATAACCCATTTCTTTATTTAAAACAGCCTGAATGGCAGTATTCATTGAATCAATTGACCATTCTTGTCTATTGGTCTTTTTGCAATAATTTCGCACCATCTGTAAAAAAAAATATACCATGTAGCATCCGAAAAACCCATTTAAAAATGATGGGGCGGAACGGGGTAGTACCCCATTCCGCCCCAGCCCCATTCCGCCCCAGGATCACATTTTTAGGTTATACGATTTTTATGCGAGTAGGGAGTATTTAGTCAACAAACTTAGTACTGTAAAATAATCTTAAAAAGCTATAGAACCTAAAGTTACCATGCAATGTTTGGTGACAATTAACATTAAACAACTTACCCTTAACAAAGAAGTGGTGATTATTGCAAGAAAACAGAGAAAACTTGCAAAGTCACTGAACTAACACAAAGACGTCAACTAAAATGGCGGAAACCAGTCTAAATATGTTTGAAGAAGACTGTTGACGTAGTTTCGCCTATCTCCGCTAGGTTACAGCACAATGCAAGCAGAATAGAGGGGGTACCCCGTTCTGCCCCGCTACCCCGTTCCGCCCCGCCTTCCCCTATAGGCGGGTGGGTGGGTCAATACCACTGTACGTATATAGGCGGGCGGGTGGGTTAATACCACTGTACGTATATAGGCGGGTGGGACTGTGAATATTACTGTACGTATATAGGCGGGCGGGTGGGTTAATACCACTGTACGTATGTGGGCGGGCGGGTGGGTCAATACTACTGTACGTATATAGGCGGGCGGGTGGGTTAATACCACTGTACGTATATAGGCGGGCGGGTGGGTCAATACCACTGTACGTATATAGGCGGGCGGGTGGGTCAATACCACTGTACGTATATAGGTGGGTGGGTGGGTCAATACCACTGTACGTATATAGGTGGGTGGGTGGGTCAATACCACTGTACGTATATAGGTGAGCGGGTGGGTCAATACCACTGTACGTATATAGGCGGGTGGGTGGGTCAATACCACTGTACGTATATAGGTGGGTGGGTGGGTCAATACCACTGTACGTATATAGGTGGGTGGGTGGGTCAATACCACTGTACGTATATAGGCGGGCGGGTGGGTTAATACCACTGTACGTATATAGGCGGGTGGGACTGTGAATACTACTGTACGTAAGATATACCACTGTTTGTGTCCACTGTTACCTTAATTGATAAATTTAGCAATAAATTTGTAAAATGTACTGTTTTTTCCTATGTATGGAAGGGTTTTCATACTTTTATCAAACAATGCATAACTATTTTCAATAGTTTGGATCATATTTAGAAAGGTAATCGAATCTTAATGTAACAACATTATATTTATGTAAATATGTAACTTAATAGTTGTATGAATAACTTTAGGTTATAAATAAACATTAACATGTTCTTGGGCTAACAGTAATGTAACCACTTTTTTCTCTACCGAATATTTCAGAATATATGGTAGACAACAACTAAGTAAATACGTATGATTAAATATTTAACCATTCGTTCAAAAATAACAATACGTCTTGAAATTAATTATAAAACAACATTTTGTGACAGCTAAAACCAGTCAAACTAAGGGTGAGGTGTGTTATCACTGACAGTGTTCTATAAATTGGAAAATAACATTTATCGATAAGCTGTATTCAGACCACATACTGGACGTTACGATTTAGGACAAGTCAATATAAATATGCATATTCTAGGTAAAGTGTTTTTCATTTATAAGCTAAACTCATTGCTTTCCAATTGTTTATAATTGAAATCTTATTATAAATTAGAAAACAATAAGGTTTTTATTTTTAACGAGTAAAAATAATTTATTGATTTAAAAAAGTTTTTAAAAAGATCAATTAGTAAAAAAATAGCAAAAATTTTGTTTTTTACAATTTTATATATTTGTCCTGAGTTACACATAGACAATTTTAATTTGTTATGCTTGGCGTATGATACGTTTTTATCTATACCAAGAGCTGCATATTAAAGATAGGTCATAAATTATTTGAAAAAGAGTGCTATTACCCTACAGTTTTTAATTACATGAACAATATGTATATGTTTGAATGTACAAATGTATTCATTTAGTATATCAATTTAAAATTAATTGGTAAAATGTTCTTTAACTAGGACGACTATGTTCTTGAATGACTCTATTACTTTTCCCTAGACCTAATACACACTTTTATAATGATTACTCAAATGCATACATCATTATACATATTTTGACTTATTTCAATAATGCTTATATAAAAAAATAATATCAAGCCCTATATGTTTATTATTATAGGGCTTGATACAATGTGATAAGCCCTGTAATAATGTTATTTAAATACTATAAAATAAAATCAGTGACGAATGCCACAGCAAAGTATTAAGATAGGGGATGGGGTTAATTTTAATTCCAGTTAATACTGAATAATTAACTGATAATGGTTTATTTTTATGTGGTTTAACAATTAGAATAACTAATGGGTAATTGATCGGCGTCTTATGAATAAATAAAAATAAATAAAATAAAATATAAATACAAAACTTGCTTGATGAAATTTTAGATTGATACTTTTGAAGAATTGTTATTGTTAATTTTTAATGTTTATGGCAATATTTCCAAAGGTGCCAAGTTTTAATGATTATTCCTATCTGTCCAACTAAACTGTTGTTTAGTGAACATGTTTTTATATTTAGTGAATAAAAATATTTTTAATTGAAAACTGAATTTGTACTGGCTATATTATCTGTCCTTAAACATATTCTTTCTAAATCTACAAATTAGTTTTTACTTATTACTATATATATTTTTTTTCAGAATTAAAGCATAGACTTGAAAAATTCACTACTTATCTAAAGAGTCTAAAATATACTTATAGAATATTACAATTAACTTCATTGTATTATTGCATTGACACCAACAAAAACTCTTGAACTAATCCAAAATTATATAACCTTGAGTTGAAGATTACAGGGACTAACTTGGGACAAAATAAAATTCCCATAGAGTAAGGAGTTCTAACTAGTTCTAGAGTACAGTCTAACTTGTCATCAAAGTTCAGCCATTCCCATAGAGTAAAGAGTTCTAACTAGTTCTAGAGTACAGTCTAACTTGTCATCATAGTTCAGCCATAGAGTAAGGAGTTCTAACTAGTTCTAGAGTAAAGTCTAACTTGTCATTAAAGTTCAACCATTCCCATAGAGTTAGGGGTTCTAACTAGTTCTAGAGTACTGTCTAACTTGTCATCAAAGTTCAGCCATTCCCATAGAGTAAGGAGTTGTAACTAGTTCTAGAGTACAGTCTAACTTGTCATCAAAGTTCAGCCATTCCCATATAGTAAGGAGTTCTAACTAGTTCTAGAGTACAGTCTAACTTGTCATCAAAGTTCAACCATTCCCACAGACTAAGGAGTTCTAACTAGTTCTAGAGTACTGTCTAACTTGTCATCAAAGTACAGCCATTCCTATAGAGTAAGGGGTTCTAACTAGTTCTAGAGTACAGTCTAACTTGTCATCAAAGTTCAGCCATTCCCATAGAGTAAGGTGTTCTAACTAGTTCTAGAGTACAGTCTAACTTGTCATCAAAGTTCAGCCATTCCTATAGAGTAAGGGGTTCTAACTAGTTCTAGAGTACAGTCTAACTTGTCATCAAAGTTCAGCCATTCCCACCCCTTTTTGACGTGTTAAAGAGAGGCTTTTCCCTTTAAAATGTGTTATCTGACAAGTAGTTTGAGGAAAGCTTTTGGAAGTAAAAAACTTTTTGTTCCAAAATGTTTAAACTCTTATTTCATATGTTGTTCCTATGTTCCTGAATGTAAACTTCTTTGTTTAATTTTAGTATTATAATTAATTCTATAAAAATTGTGAAATAATAAGCTAGTATTATGTACCTTAAATTAATTGAATTTTATAAATGTTTTAAAATAAAGATTATATATATATATATATATATATATATATATATATATATATATATATATATATATATATATATAATGTTAAAAATTAGGGCTACTTACGTATTTTTAGGATGTAATAAAATTAAAAACTGAGTACCCTTAACATTTTTTATTAAAATTGATTTACACAACATGTTTCAACTTTATGGTCATTTTCAAGTGTCATAAAGTTGAAAATGACCATAAAGTTGAAATATGTTGTGTTAAACTGAGTACCCTTAACCATTTTTGATTAAAATATCAAAAATGTTAAGGCTGCTCAGTTTTTAATTTTATTACATCCTAAATATATATGCAGGATTGGGCAAACGTCTGGAATATATTTATTAATTTCAAAACTATTGAAAGAAATTTAATGAAATTATGTTGTTATGCACATGTCACTATACCAAACATATGGACATATTTTAAGTAATTTGTTTTTCATATTGTATTTTTTTCATATCCAGGGGATGGCCCATGAAGGAAGTCTTAACAATTTTAAATGTAAGTCTACCTCGAGTTATACCTTATTTTAAAGGTCTTTGTTTGTACAATGCAAAAGTGCAAATCTGAGGTCGAAAGGATGACCCATTCACAAAATACAGCGATTCAAAGAATTTAATGTCATATTACTAATTCTTCTCAGTTATACGGCTATTTATTTAACAGTTTCAGGTCACTGTTGCTGATTATATTGTTGATTGTTAACAATCGTAACAAACGACTACGTTGTAAAAATAGCTATGCTATATAACTAAGATAAAATAAGAACATTCATTTAAAAACACTTTTGACAGTAGGTTTATCTAAAATAGTTTAAGAATATTATTATAATAATTTGTTACTCATTTTTTGTGAAATTTAATTTCTCATATTCATTTAGATAAATTATAGCTCTACGCAGCAATAGATAATAACTATCTTACTTTAGTCAGAAATAGTGTTAGTTATATGACATTAAATTCTTTGAGAGGTTATATTTTCTGACTGGGTCATCCTTTTGACCTCAGGTTTGCACTCTTGTGTTTTACAAACAAAGACCTTTAAAATTAGATATAACTCGAGGTAGACTTACATTGTAATTTTTTAAAGTTCCTTCATGAGCCATCCCCTGGATATGCAAAACACAGGTAAAATGTGTCCATATGTTTGGTATAGGGACATTTACATTACTACAAAGTTTCATAACTTTTCTTTTAATACCTTTTTAATCAATAAATACATTCCAGGCGTTTGCCCAACTCTGACATTAAATTATTTGAGTGGCTGTAATTTCTAACTGGTTCATCCTTTTGACATCATGTTTGAACCCTTGTGTTTTATAAAGAAATACCTTTAAAATGAGGTATAACTCGAGGTAGGCTTACATTTAAAATTGGTAAGGCTTCCTTCATGGGCCATCCCATGGCTATGCAGAAAACAAGTCAAATATGATTAAATGTTTGGAATAGGGACATTTATATAAATGTAAAGTTTCATTACATTTCTTTAAATGGTTTTGATAGTAAATATATTCCAGTCTTTTGCCCAACCGTGTAAATAGATCTACCATTTAAAACACATTGGTAAGGTTAAAAAAGTAATTAAATGTTAGTTTGGAGATGCGGTGACCGAGCGGTTTAACGCGTCATGACTTAGAACCTGGGTTAGAGGTTTAAATCCGGCCATGACGAAGGTTTTACGGGGTTTTTTAACCAATAAATGTACTGGTTTTCACCCTTTCTCTGTCTGAATACGTTTATCACTCGTTTGATGTTCTATGGGGAATGAACATAGTAAAGTTAAAAAAGAAATTGGCCTCTCCTTAATAAACCTAGTTTTCTTAAATATTCGTAATAATTAGAAGTTTAAATAAAATATAAAACAATCTCATAGTTAAGGCATGGTAAATACAGAAATTAAGTTTAACAATGTATTCAACATCTATAAAACATGACGGGAAACCCAACAACCCAATTTTACGTTTGTAATAATCCGCCCGTAATGTAGAAAATTGGATTTAACTGCAACCGTTATTTCAAATATGGCTGTGTGAGCATCACACTGGCAGAAGCACCGTCGTAACAATGGCTAAAAGCGTTTCTCTTACTAAAGGGCTTGTTGGATTTTCTGTTACATTTAACCACATTTTTGCATGATTTTAATGTTGGATGATGTTCATGTTTTAAGTGGCATACAAACAAACAAATATTTAAGGAACGGACGTTTTGGAAATTATTACCTAATGTAAAATCAGTTGTATGAACTTATATTCCATAATTTTATGAAATCATAAAACTTTTACGAATTGTTGTTTCATTAGTTTTTTTAAACAAATGTATGGGAAATCAAATTTTGACATACGTCCCACTGAACGAAATACAAAAACTTTGGAATCGCATGAATACACCCTAAATATATTCATTTATGTTTTAAAAAATAAATAAGTGGGAAAATTAGGATAAAGGATGCAGGTTACTTACTGCAACTTTAAAACAACATTTATTTATTTATATTTTGGATTGAAATTAATTTCATATATTCTAGTCATAATTTACTTAAATTATTGAATTTCAATGCATTGTATGGTATTACGTTTACATCATATATTTACTTAGGAGATAATTGGTTCGTTATTTTATCATTTCTATAAAAAAATGAATCTTTATCAATAGTATTATGAAAACTTTCCGATTCCATGTAACACAATAATTACTATTTGAAGTTTGATTTTAAAAGGTTAAAAATGGTGAACAATGCTTTAGCATAGTATAATTCGCTAACCAATTCCAGCAATCACTGCCCTGCCGCGTTGTAGACAACCTAACCCCAACCATCAACCACCCCAGACAGATTAGAGTTGATTCGGCGTGACACTTAATCTACTTCTAACTAAAATATTTCTCTTACTGCTCGGCAGGGTTTTAGAAAAATGATTTAGTTACAATTCGTCCTAGTGGTTCAACGACTATGTTTCATTAATATTTACCTTAGAATAAGATCTGTCTTAATATTTTTTACCTTGTTTCATTATAATTCTTTCTTGATAGGCTTAATTAAAAGTTAAAATATTTAATATGAAATATCTAGACTATTTATATTATATTGGAACAAATTATGATATTTCATTACATGTTTTAAAACATGACAATGTATAAAAATTTTCCTGGATTAAGTAAAATTTTACGTTATCATTTCAGCACTGCGGTAATCTGGATTCCTTTTGTATTCCTCCCGAAACATTCAAAGAAAAGGACACTTGGACTGATAAGTGACCAAATATTGATTGTTGAGCTTCTGATTGAGCTTTGCAAGAACAACATTTTAGTTAATATATTTATAATGTTTCTTTGTAGTTACTAAAGGCCATCATACCAACTGATTTATTGATGCACTCCCATTGTTATATTTGTTGAAATCTTATTTTTATTACTGTTATTATATTTATTTTGACTGTTATTGTACATATAACTATAACCTTTTTACTCATATTTAGGATTAGTTAGCTTAACAGTAATTGTTGGTTTTACTTTTATACCATGTTGAGGTAACATTTTTTTTATTCTTTGGTATTGTTCTTTTTAACTTTATTGTATTTCGGATTTTAGAGTAGTTTTAGATGTTATTACTGTTGGTATAGCACTATATTACACAGCACAGTATACACATACCAATAATTCAGTTGTTCCATATGTGTAGTTATTTATTTAACAAACAATAAAGTAAATAAATAAAAGAGCTTTTTATTGTATCAACGGTTTGTTTCTTCAGATAATCATAGGTTTGATTGGACACTATTATTGTAGAAATTAATTCTTTTGATCGGATATGTTGAATTAAGGAAATCAACCACTGGAAGAAAGTTGGAACATTACCTTTTCCCCTGGGAGATCCTAACGTTAAATCCAAAGGATTTATGATTGTAGTCGTTCACAATATACCCTTCCATTTGGTGAAGGGAGATGTTCACGGGGGCGGTAAGTGAGTTGTATTTTATAGGTCCTTGGAGTGTTTCAGATATTTATCTCTATATGATACCTTTATTTATGGCTCCTAAAAACCGAAATTGTAACCCATAGAGAACATGGATTCTCTGATCTCTTAAGTTATTAAATTTATAGTAGACTAAGTATACATAAAAACTGTTTATATAAGTAGAGGAGATAACTGTATGCAGGTAAATATGGCTGAGGTAAGTATTTTATCAGGTCCCGTATAGAGACAGGATGGTGAAAAAAATGACTGCCATAAACGTTTGTTACTCAATCGGTGGCAAATATATTATGTAACTGTTGTTTGTCATATTTTTATTTCTTGCAATTATTTATTACAAATCGGTGCTCTACCATACCAACGGGATTTTAACTTGTTTCACATTTCCTTTTTTATCTTTTACTTTATTCTAAGTTTGTTAAAGAAACATTTCCTCTTAAAAGTGTGATTTTTAAAGATTTTTCTGTTTATTTACTTAAAATAGTGAAAACCATTAAAATTAAAAATACAGTATCTTGATTTTAGCTGTTAATTCACATTCAACATCCATCGTAGCACTAGTTTCAACAACAATCACCTGTTTGGTTCCAACTAGATAACGTTTTTATGGTTTTACGAAAAAAATAAATAAAATAAATACATGGTATTAACATGTAAATGTAAGATAATAATTGGTTAAGTTTGAGGTTCGCATAGTGGTTTTATGCACGGTTTAAAGCAGTTGTCTCTAAACAAATGAAACTCAGAAAAATATTTTTAGGTTACGTTTATTGAAGTTTACCTTCGTTTTCCCACCAAATATTAATAGAATACTTAATATTAAGTAGAAAGCTACAAAGTTTTAACGGCATTTGTGAGTTTCATTATGCCAATAAAAGTTCCTAGCATGCAAGAAAAGTTATATAATACAGGAATACAATAAATATAGGATACAATTTGTAGTATGGTTTTAGTAAGTTATATATAGATTGTACACTTTATATTAGACTAGGTGATACCCTTGCACACTATGTGTGCCAGCCCGAGCAATCGCTAGCTTATGTCACACAACTCGTGTTATTTTGTTATATATTTGCACATTGTATGCTTATATATTTAATTCAATATCATGATACTTAGTAAATAACCTCTATCAAGTTACACCGTCCTAAGCTATCTCATTCAATGGTGGATGGTAACTTAGATTGGCTGGTATCGTGATTTTAATTATCTACTTTATTCTAGCTCTTATAGAGAAACTATTTTTAAATACTTTCTTAATACAGATATAGAGCCTATAAGGGAAATGTTTGCCACGTATCATGGTCCAAACCTTATGGGTTTTCAGAAACTGTGACCATTCAATGGTATTTGGATTATATAGATAGATAATTCTACAAAATGTACGACATATAGTTAAGGAAGACAAATAAATATAATATTCCACAGTGTAAGTATTGTTAAGATCACCAAAATACCACCACTTTGATTGTATGTATCGCCATATATGTGTCGATTTCATTTAGAAAATTAATTAATATTTATTTATTTAAAATGTTGAGATAAATTGATTACATTACTTAATCATAGTGATCAATAATTTATTACATCCATATTCCCATCAAACGCCTGAGGTGAGGCGGTAGAATGGTTTTTACTGGTTGACGATAGGTTTTATACCTGGTTTTACACGTGACGTCAAATTTACAGCTAACACCATGCTTTATTAGATTATATCAGCAAATGTACAACTTAGAATATATTACATAAGAATAAAACATAAATATTTGTACATGATTAGATTTAAATATTATTTTGAATTTAAGTTTATAATGTTATACCTACACTATAATATATATTGACTACTACATATAGTATACTAACCAAAATAATTATTTATGTTAGATATTTAAAAATTGATTTCTCTCTGACCAAATTATTGAATATCTAAAGTGGTGTCTTTCAGCTATTTTTGTTTAGGTAAACACAATTTTTTAGTATATTTTTGCTTTTCCAATTAATTTATGATAAAAAACTGTACACATAAATAATAATTTAAGAATGACGTTTCCTTATTTCACTATAAAGTACTGATTACTTTAATTGCTTACCATACGTTCAATACATTATAAGCATATTTTATGTCAATTTATATTTTTGTCTATGAAAACTCGTGCATATTTTTTTAATTTAAGTTTTTAAAATAACTAATTTTTATTCATACTACGTCAATAAGTTACTGTAGTACTTTAAGGAATATATTTTTTTAGGTATCGATATGTTTATAAATTTTTTCCGTGGGAGTAATATAATATTTAGTAAAATCATTATAATTTATAAACATGTAATAATTAATACAAATTTATCTATTTAAATGGAAATATAATTAAAAATTGTTAGTCGATTGATATACTGTACATCTAAGTATTGAACTAGGTAAATGCATTTAATCATTCATATGATTTAGTTAAAAATTACACTTTATTACTAGTTTAAAAATTACTCATTAATTTTAATAGTTTCAATTCTGTATATACCAGAAAAAATGCATCAGTACAACCGAGGAAACAAAATGTATCATCTTTCTATATTTAAGTCATAAACGCTACAATATGTCAGGTGGATGGCACTCTAATCATGAAATATTCATTGTTACTCATAAATCTAACGGTTCTAGTACCAAACCATAAAATGTACTATTACAGCCCTTTTAGCCCTATTGTATTAGTTTTTATGACACTCACATTGTATACTAATATATATATATATATATATATTAGTATATATATGTATATATATATATATAGTATATATTAGTATATAATAATATTAGTATATAATAATATATACTAGGGGAAGAGAGAATTAAGATATATTTAAGAACATTTCTATACAGGATATATATTGGAAAATTGAAGTATCGAAAGTGATATTTAGATCAGTAGAGCTCATATACTAAAACAAAGTCGTTTGGCAAGGTAATACGTAGAAACAATATTTGTGGATGGTACGACCAACCTCCTACAGTAAGGCAGCTGTCGGTTGGACTGGTTGACCAACCCCCATACAATAAGGTAGCTGTCAACTGTACCGGATGACGAACCCCCCTATAATAAGACAGCTGTCGGCTGGATGGGGCGACCAACCCCCCTACAATAAGGCAGCTGTCGGCTGGATGGGGTGACCAACCCCCATACAATAAGGTAGCTGTCAACTGTACCAGATGACGAACCCCCCTATAATAAGACAGCTGTCGGCTGGATGGGGCAACCAACCCCCCTACAATAAGATAGCTGTCGGCTGGATGGGGCGACCAACCCTCATATAATGAGGCAGCTGTCGGTTGGACGGGGTGACCAACTCCCATACATTAAGGCAGCTGTCAGGTGGACGGGATGACCAACACCCCTACAATATGACAGCTGTCGGCTGGATGGGGCGACCAACCCCCCTACAATAAGATAGCTGTCGGCTGGATGGGGCGACCAACCCTCATACAATAAGGCAGCTGTCGGCTGGACGGGGCGACCAACTCCCATACAATAAGATAGCTGTCGGATGGATGGAGCGACCAACCCTCATACAATAAGACAGCTGTCGGCTGAATGGGGTGACCAACCCTCATACAATAAGACAGCTGTCAGATGGATGGGGTGACCAACCCCCCTACAATAAGATAGCTGTCGGCTGGATGGGGCGACCAACCCTCATACAATAAGGCAGCTGTCGGCTGGATGGGGCGACCAACCCCCCTACAATGAGATAGCTGTCGGCTGGATGGGGCGACCAACCCTCATACAATAAGGCAGCTGTCGGCTGGATGGGGCGACCAACTCCCATACATTAAGATAGCTGTCGGCTGGATGGGGCGACCAACCCCCCTACAATAAGATAGCTGTCGGCTGGATGGGGCGACCAACCCTCATACAATAAGGCAGCTGTCGGCTGGATAGGGCGACCAACCCCCCTACAATAAGATAGCTGTCGGCTGGATGGGGCGACCAACCCTCATACAATAAGGCAGCTGTCGGCTGGATGGGGCGACCAACCCCCCTACAAGAAGATAGCTGTCGGCTGGATGGGGCGACCAACCCTCATACAATAAGGCAGCTGTCGGCTGGATGGAGTGACCAACCCCCCTACAATAAGATAGCTGTCGGCTGGATGGGGCGACCAACCCTCATACAATAAGGCAGCTGTCGGCTGGATGGGGCGACCAACCCCCCTACAATAAGATAGCTGTCGGCTGGATGGGGCGACCAACCCTCATACAATAAGTCAGCTGTCGGCTGGATGGGGCGACCAACCCCCCTACAATAAGATAGCTGTCGGCTGGATGGGGCGACCAACCCTCCTACAATAAGATAGCTGTCGGCTGGATGGGGCGACCAACCCTCATACAATAAGGCAGCTGTCGGCTGGATGGGGCGACCAACCCCCCTACAATAAGATAGCTGTTGGCTGGATGGGGCGACCAACCCTCATACAATAAGGCAGCTGTCGGCTGGATGGGGCGACCAACCCCCCTACAATAAGATAGCTGTCGGCTGGATGGGGCGACCAACCCCCCTACAATAAGATAGCTGTCGGCTGGATGGGGTGACCAACCCTCATACAATAAGGCAGCTGTCGGCTGGATGGGGCGACCAACCCCCTACAATAAGATAGCTGTCGGCTGGATGGGGCGTCCAACCCTCATACAATAAGTCAGCTGTCGGCTGGATGGGGCGACCAACCCCCCTACAATAAGATAGCTGTCGGCTGGATGGGGCGACCAACCTTCATACAATAAAATAGCTGTCGGCTGGATGGGGCGACCAACCCTCATACAATAAGACAGCTGTCGGCTGGATGGGGCGACCAACCCCCCTACAATAAGATAGCTGTCGGCTGGATGGGGCGACCAACCCTCATACAATAAGGCAGCTGTCGGCTGGACGGGGCAACCAACTCCCATACATTAAGGCAGCTGTCAGGTGGACGGGATGACCAACCCCCATACAATAAGGCATCTGTTGGCTGTACGGGGTGACCATCCCCCATACAATAAGGTAGCTGTCGACTGGACGGGATGACCCTATAATTAGACAGCTGTCGGCTAGATGGGGTGACCATCTCCCATACATTAAGGCAGCTGTCAGGTGGACGGTATGACTAACTCCCATACAATAAGGCACCTTTCGGCTGTACAGGACGACCAATCCCCTACAATAAGGCAGCTGCCGGCTGGACGGGATGACTAACCACTACAATTTTGCAATATACTATTATAAAAACTTTGTTCTGTGCGTCAAAAAAAATCTTTCGAGATTAACCATGCCCTCAAAATTATATAAGACTATAATAGAATAAAAACACTCGAGCAAATGAAAGTTTAGACTCTCTCATGTCTCTTCAAAAGACGTGGTCCATAACGTTGTGGACTCTAGTGGGTCTGGCAAACAAGACCTACATTAGTTTTTATAGAATTTGAGTTTTCTAGAATAATTCACTGGTTATTATTGTAAATCTATTTATTCCCAAATATATACATACTTTTTGTCTGGACATGTATTTTTTAAATAAATGACTTCAAAAGTACACTAATGTTTATTCTCATTAATTTTAACCATATTATGCTACAATATATTTACGAGCATTTATTGTATGGGTTAACGTTTACTATTTTACATGTAATATATTATTAATAGACATGCCGATTTTATAAATGCTACTTTGTTTTGAAAGTATTTACCAAATGAATTTTTATTGACATTTCAGTCAAGTTCTTGTGTTGTACTATACGTTTTTCAATTTTGTTTAGTGCATTATTTTTGCTTAATTTTAATAATATTATCTTCTACTACTGTTTAGATTTGTTGTACAAAAAGTGTCTTATTTTTATCCAATTTACCTTATTAGTGTTTAACCTTATATAAAATCTGGCAGATCTCATTTTGAAATAAACTGCGTAAATCATTGATATGAGTATTTAACCACATATACTGATCTTATCTATGAAATATAAGGACGATAATAAAGTGTGATATACTTCATGTTACGCTTTTATTTACAGAAATGATGTTTCAGTTACGAAATATTTTAATTTTAGACATCTTTCTAGCTGAATGGATAGTGTTTCTGCTTCATATGCAGATGGTCATGGGTTAAAATCCCGGAAGGTCCATTTAAAATTTTCTTTAAGGATTTTTTTTCAGGGGGCAAAGTGCAGGTGCCATCATGCAGCTGCACATGTGCCGAGCCAGTACGTCCAAGTAGCACATCATCCAGGCCTTCCTCTTCTCAATCTGGAGCTTTCGTGCGCGTGCCCCTGGACACTCCCTGACCAAACTCTTCTCTTCTTTCAATCAATTCATCCGGTCAGGCTAAGCAGAACTGGCAGGCTTCTTTTTTGCTCTCTAGAAAGAATTTCATTTCATTTCCTCTACTCTCTTCCTATCGAGACAACTGTTCTCAGAGCCCTATTCACTGAACTTTTCTATTCTTTGTTTCACTTTCACTTCAGGCTAACCCTAAAGTGTCAAGCGACCCGTGCTGATGGGGTGAATGGTACCGGCCTAATGGTACATCAAACGGAGCCCTGGGATACTGGGCGACCTCCCAGAGTATATAGCCTTACCCGCTATGAGGCTCTGGCGGGCTCGACTGTTTAGTTCCTCTTTACTCGTGGGAATTCTATGAGTAAGCATTCAAACTTTCGTTTCAGGCGGGAAAACACCGCAACTGAGATGGCTGAACGTGCGGAGCAACACCTCCTAGACGATCAACCATATAGAGAACATCGCAGGTCGGGAGAATTTCGACAGCGAGAAGGAGAGAGAAACCGAGGTCGAGGTAGGGGGAGCAGAGCGGAGCAACCCTCCGTCACTCACCCTCCTCGAAGAGAGGATCCACCCAAAGGGGTGGAGAAGGCCGACAGAAAGGCCAGAAAGAGAGTAAGGAAGCAGATCACACTTCCACCAAATGGGCAGCCAGGCGGATGGGATGACCCACTGAGAAGAGGCCTCAGTGGGGCTGGTGTGCGCTGGTACTTGCGATATCTGGAAGAGGGAATTACCCCAGAAGAGGCAAAGAAAAGAGCAGTGGAGCGGAAGATCCCCCAGGAGAACACTCCTCGGGACAGTGCTACGAAGAAGAGAGGGGCAAATCAGCTCACTCCTCAGAAAGGACCTGAGCTGAAGAAGAGGAAAGTTCCTCAAGCAGCCACTAGCACAGCGGGTACTAGGACAAGCACTAGTTACGCTGAAGCAACATCCTTGATCAGGGTGGCAATTCTGCCAAGAGCACCGGGGGCCAGTTTGAGTGCAGATGACCTCACAACCCTGGAGGAAGCAATCGTGGAAGAGATGTAGCTGGGCGCTAACTACTCCCTGCAGTTTTCCGGCATACATTTCAGACCAGGTATGCTGATTGTTGACTGCGTTGACAAGGAGTCAGCAGAATGGTTAGTTGGAAAGGGGCCACAGCTAACCAAGTGGAATGGGATAGAGCTGAAAGCGTGCATGGGAGATGATATCCCTAAGTCACACGTTGTCACCATCTTCTTTCCCAGAAGCAACAACTTGACCGAAGAGCAGCTGTTGAACTTGGTCAAAACACAGAATAAGGGGCTGGATACCCAACTGTGGAAAGTTCTTAACAGCAAGGAAGAAGCCACAGGGAAGCTGGCGACTATCTCGATAGACGAGGCGTCGCGTGAAAAGATCCTGGAAGCAGGAAGTCTGATTTTCTTCCGATTCGGGAAACTCCCGGTACATGGATTGAAGAGAAAGACAGAAGGGGGCAATGATGGAGAGGAGGCTTTGACTCCTGCCAATCTAACAGCTCCAGAGGAGGCTTCGACTCCTGCCAGTCAAACAGCTCCAGCTCCAGCGCCAGTTGAGATGGAGCAGGATACTCCCTCAGAAATTGGTGAGACGGATGCGCCGGACATTTCCAGCCTCAGCCTTCACCAGGAAATAAGGGAAGAAGAAGAGGAGAAGTTGTTGGAAGGTGCGGGGGAGATTGTCCTGCCCCAAACCCAACAGCAATAATGACATCCTCCAACAGGGGAGAAGCGCGGGTCAGGTTCGCCCAGGTGAATGCGCATCACGCTCGAGGAGCTTCGGCTGCTTTGACCGGGGTGTTTGCCAGGGCGAATCTGGGGATTGCGCTTGTCCAGGAACCCTGGGTCTACAGGGGACAAGTCATGGGCCTATCCAGCAAGAGCAACAAGGTAATATATGACACCAGGGGGGGAACTCCCAGGGCCTGTATTGTTATCAGAAATGACATTCGTTTTGTGTGCATTTCAGAATTTTTGTCACGGGATCTGGTCCCCATCAGGACATATCTTAACACTGGTGGGGCAGACCGAGAAGTGGTGGTAGCATCGGGCTACTTTCCCGGTGAGGGAGAAATTCCTCCTTCCGAGGTGAGACGGCTGGTGGAGTACTGCAGGAGGCGTGGTACTCCCTTACTCCTGGGATGCGACGCCAACGCCCACAACGTCGTCTGGGGAAGCACTGGAGACAATGTGAGAGGTGAGCAACTGCTAGAATTTATTTTAGAATCTAACCTGAGTATTTTTAACCTGGGGAATGTACCCACGTTTGTTACAAGGGTTAGGCAAGAGGTTTTGGATCTCACGATTGGGAGCCAAAGTATGGCTGATAGGATAGTTAATTGGAGAGTATCCAACGAACCTTCCCTGTCAGATCACCAGATCATTACCTTTGAAGTGAAAGGGGTTAACATTACACCCTCCTTCAGGAGGAATCCTAGAGACACAGATTGGGAGATTTATGAGACCAATCTGGAAAGTAACCTTGCCAGAATGACTAGGGGTCTCTCAAGTCATTATGGGTTAGAAAACAAAGTTGAAGATTTGACGGAGGCAATTATGGAGGCTTATGAATCCAGCTGCCCTGTCAAAGAGCAAAGAAGCAACAGGGAGGTTGTGTGGTGGAGTTCTCATCTGTCAGGTTTGCGGGCATTGGTGCGTAGGCTTTACAGCAAGGCCAAGCACAGCCAGGCGGACTGGCAGAGATACTCCGATGCACGAAGTACCTACAGTCAAGAGATCAGGAGAGCAAAAAGACGGAGCTTCAGGGAATTCTGTGAAAACATAGAGACGATCCCTGCTGCGTCACGGCTCCATAAAGCTATGGCTAGAAGCAAATTCCAGGGGCCTATGGCTCTTAGGAAGCAAGATGGAAGTTACACAGAAGGTGAGGAGCAGAGGGCTCTTCTACTTCTGGAAACACACTTCCCAGGGAGCAGGCAAATTGAATTGGAGGATTGTACTCCGATCTGCGCAAGTGCTAATAGGGAAGATTGGGAGGAGGCAAGGGAGATAGTTACTCCTCAACGGCTGAGCTGGGCAATTGACTCGTTCCAACCGTATAGGGCCCCGGGAGTTGACGGGGTTTTCCCAGCTTTGCTCCAGAAAGGCAAGGAGAGACTGATGCCTCACCTGTTAGAGATTGCTAGATGCAGCATTGCCTTGGGCTGGATACCAAGAACATGGCAGAGAGCAAGAGTCTCATTCATCCCAAAAAGTGGGAGAAGGGATGCGACTTTGCCTAAATCTTTTAGGCCGATTAGTCTCCTCTCGTTTACTTTGAAAACGGTGGAGAAGATGGTGGACAATCACTTAAGGATGAAGGTTCTGGAGGGGGTGCCTTTGCATCCCCGTCAGCATGCGTACAGAGCGGGCAGGTCCACGGAGACCGCTCTGGTTGAGCTGACAGATCTAATTCAGAAATCTTTAGGAGAGAGAGAAATTGCAGCATGTGCCTTCATAGATATTGAAGGGGCTTTTGATAACACCTCACATGAAGCAATAAGGAGAGCCCTGGAGCATAGGGGAGTTGGAAGGGCAACTTCTAGATGGTTGATGAACCTCCTGGCCTCAAGAAGGGCTGAGACTGTGGTCGGGAAGAGCATAATTCAGGTGAATACAACAAGAGGATGTCCACAGGGCGGAGTACTGTCTCCCTTGTTGTGGAGCCTGGTCATAGACGAGCTTCTCAGGATAATCACTGGGAATGGTCTCATATGCTTCGGCTATGCAGACGACATCGTCATAATGGCCCGAGGAAAATTTGAAGAAATTCTCTGTGATTTGATCCAGAGAGGTCTAGAGGCTGTGCAGAGATGGTGCCAGGGAGTAGGGCTTAGGGTTAATCCTGCCAAGACTAATCTGGTACCATTCACCAGGAAAAGGAATCTACCACGTCTGAGAGCGATCAGATTTGATGGAGTAGAGATTGAGTGGAAGGCAGAAGTGAAATATTTAGGAATCACACTAGATAAAAAACTTCTGTGGAGGAGACATATAGAGGAGACCATGAGTAAAGCAAAGCAAGCACTGATGGTGTGCAGAAGGATTGCGGGAAATTCTTGGGGCTGTCAACCAAGGATACTGCACTGGATGTACACGATGATAGTGAGACCCTCCATCACTTATGGTGCTATTGTATGGTCGGGGAGAACGGGTTTGGACACCGTTAAAAAAGCACTCGGCAGTGTACAGAGGCTCGCATGCATTTGCATTACGGGAGGGATGAGGTCTTGTCCCACAGCAGCTATGGAAATGATTCTCCACCTCGCGCCCTTGCATCTTCACGTTGAGGAGGTGGCGAGGGTGTCTGAGGTGAGAATAAACAGGATCATTACCAGGCAAAATATGAACTTCGGAACTCCTCGGGATTTCTGGGATTTTCCGAGGGACTCTATAGTCAGGAAGTTTGATTTTGAACGATCGTTTCAAAGGGAACTGAGCACAAAAAGGGACTGGAGTGGAGAAAGCATCCGCACAATGTCCAGCAGCCACATTATGTGGTTTACAGATGGTTCTAAGACTGAGGAGGGGACCGGTTCCGGTGTGTTTGGGCCAGGTACCAAACTCTCGGAGGCGATGGGGGAGTTCCCTAGTGTATTTCAGGCGGAAATTCACGCCATTGATACATGCATTAGAATCAATCTGGAAAGGGAATATAGGGGCAAGATGATTGCTATAATGTCGGACAGTCAGGCAGCCATCCAAGCACTGAGTTCTCCTATTATCAGGTCGGGGATGGTTTGGGAGTGCCGGCAGAGACTTAACTTGCTAGGGAGAAGCAACAAGGTGACACTTCAATGGGTGCCGGGACACATTGGTGTTGAAGGGAATGAGAAGGCAGATGAGCTTGCAAGGAAGGGGGCATCGACCCCGCTTGTGGGACCAGAGCCTTTTTGTGGCCTTGGAGATGCCTTCTTCAAGGAAGAAATTAAAAGGACAATGGTGGCCAAAAGAGACAGACTCTGGAGGGCCACAGCAGGGCTGAGACAAGCTAAGAAGCTGTTGGGAGGCAGGAACTTCAACAGATTCAAAGTATGCATAGGCCTAAGCAAAACCAGACTGAAGAGGGTAACAGGCTTCCTTACTGGGCATTGCCTACTGAGGAGGCATGCTAGGAATCTGGGTCTGGTAGAAGATGCATCATGTAGATTCTGTGGAATGGGAGAGGAAGACCCTCTTCATTTACTGGAAGAGTGTGATGCTATAGCGACAAAGAGAGCCAGGCATCTGGGTCGGTACCAGATTAGACTGGAAGAAATACCACATCTAGAGATCATCCAGATCCTCCGATTCCTAGAGGATCTGGGAATTGATGAATTGTGACCGAGCAGTCTCGGGCAGAGCATGGGGGGCAAAATAGATCTTGATAGGTCCAGTTGCTTAAAATTTCACCCCAAATCACAATACAATACAATACAATTAAGGATTTTGACCGTTGTCACTCAACGAACATTTGAGTGGCGAGTAAAAAATGTCACTGGGTAAATAGACGGAAACAAATATGGGATAGTGCTATAATATTGCTATAATATAGTGCTGTAATATAATATTCTATGCCATAATAACTGATGGTAACACAATGACTGTTTTATAATGAGACTAACTAACTAAGATTAATTGCTAGTTTTATGCTCTGATACCAAGTGGACTGTATACTTAAGATGTTGGGGGGAGGGAAGTCAATAATGTATGTTTTATAGTATTGTTTTGGTTATTAAATACATAGCTGAACATATGCACTGTGCATAAATAGTGTTACAAACTCACGACTTTCCCTTTAAGATTTGTAGGGAAATTCTGCAAGTCGGTGTTGGGAGCCCCTTTGCCAGAACGACTCGAGGTCAGCTGAGGGTAGAGACACTGCCTGGAGGTTGAACCAGCGTGGGTCATACCTCCCGTGGGATCACGCACGCGGCTGACACATCCACGAGCGGAGTTAAGTGTGAAAATAATAAATATTATGTTCGTTCAATAATTAATCAGCACTTATTAGTGCGTTGATATTGCAACCCAATCTCGCAAAAGATTGCTGGAGCTACCGAAGGTGGGTGCGAAGGCACCAGACTCAGGAGAGCACAGACTAAAACACAAGTTACGGCCAACATAAATTTAAAAAAATAGGCTGTTGATAGTTGGCATATATCAAAATTTATTTTTACATTCTTTTCCTTTAGGCCTA
The DNA here is from genome assembly GCA_035578905.1 of Stictocephala bisonia. NCBI lineage: Eukaryota > Metazoa > Arthropoda > Insecta > Hemiptera > Membracidae > Stictocephala > Stictocephala bisonia. The sequence goes on along the minus strand of JAQJVL010000425.1, from coordinate 557,878 downwards.
ACCAAACTAATTTTTAAATTATAAAAAATATACTATAAAAATATATAACAACAAATAAAATACCTGAATGAATATAGACAGAATACAAATTTAAGACACTTTCAGGACAGTAAAACAAACAGAATCCTAAAAGTTAATAAATCCTACTATGGGACCTTGGAAACTAAAATAACGAAGATTAGCTAATTGGGAAAAATTATAAAAGTAATACAACAAAATGTTTAAGTTGATAACTCTACCAATCCTGATGGTGAGCCGAAGCTCCTCCTAAGGGGAAGTATTTTTTTAATATACAAAGTATATTAAAAAACAGTTTTAAAAAAAGTTTTAATGTAACAAACACCGTTACATTAAAACAATACAGCAACATAAATAAACACAGAGAAAATATCAAAATAAGCAATTTTTTTAATAACATATAAGTTGAAGTTACTCTTGTGAACTTCCTCTCTTCCTCACATATTAAAGTTCAACAGTCAAAAGTTCGACAGCATTTTTAAACAGGGAAGAGATATGAAGGTTGCTGCTCTCTCTGGCCCGCAAAGATGGCCTTACGGTCGGCCCAGCCCGTAGGTCCTCCACTTCCTCCCTAGGCGACATGTGGGAGGTAATGCAGGTAACGATCCACCTCCCCTCCCCTCCCCTAGAGCCAAAGACTGGACCCACTCCCACAGAATTCAAAGTAGATCACCCAAGAAGAAAAACAATATTCAAACCCAATTATAATTAAATAATACGAGAGGGAAAATATAACAAAAAAGCTAAAAATATATTAAAGTGATGCTGCCAGAAGACAACAAATATCTAACATTAATAAAAATACTACATACTGCAAATTTAAAAGTTAGCCCTAATCTATACGTCTACCCAAAAATGGTTGTACATAAGTTAAATGTACAGCTTGAAAGTTATTATTGTTGTTATTATTTTTTTTAAGAAAAGTTAACTACGTCAAAAATGGATTCTACAGCAAAAAGTTACACCAAAAAATATTATCATAGAACAATAGCAAACATGTAATATTGATCAAAAGGTAGACAGTTGGTTTGGCCTAGTCTAAGAAAGAAGTGCAGTTAACAAATAATAAAGAAATTATATATTATATAAACAAAATAAATACAGCTACATGACAAAAGAATAAAATTACCATTAAATAAATGAAACATAGAAACTTACAGTCAATACTTGAAACTACATTTTAAGTCGGCACCCATGTGCCTAACCTAGAAACAAAATGATTTACTACCTATCTGCAAACGGTTAACTTCCCTATTAATTATTCTTCAAATTTAACACTAAAATACGACATCAAACACCTAGATACAACAAAATTATTGCCACTAAAAATAATTAAACGGCAAAATTTACGAACCTAGAAAAACTTAGCCAGCAAACATATTAGGAAAACAGTATAGCTAATAATTATGATGACCGGAAAGACAAATAGGAAATATGAAAGAAACAATACAGTGACACACAAACGAAAACCTTCATAGAGGAAGGAGAGACTATCCCAGAGTAAACGGTAAACGTGCAAGCAGGGCGGGAGCAGACTGCGCTGAGCTGACCTCAGTATGACAAACAATGGGGAATGTGGAAGGTATTATTTTAGACTGCAAAGCCGTGAAAAGCGCAACGAATAAATGTCCTTTAAAAAGTTTGTTAATGAAACAGAAAATAAAATGTTTTTTATAATATCACTGAAATTATTGTACTTACACAACACCAACACTTCTATATCGTTACAGGGCCATATTCAGCTCTTTATTTATGTTGCTATCAGAGCACTAAGCTAGTGAGGGCTCACCCACTCATCATTTACAGTGGTATTGGACTGAAACGGTGTTATAGCATGACCCACCCAACCCCCCTTCCTCCCACATACGTACGGTGGTATTGTTATAACGATGTAGTCTAGTCGAGGTCACCAAAGTGTATGAAGCGCAGTCATACGATAGATTACATTTAGGCTGTAGGATTATGGGAAATGACGAAAATTTCCGATAAGAACTACTGGCAAATAAGGGGGAGTGAATGATTGAGGCCTTATTGACCGACGTGATATAGTGGTTGATGTGGGTTGTTCAGTTTGTCACCTCAGTGGCCGTGCAGCCACAGAGATAGAAACACCGTACCAACATATTGCATTACATATTGCAACATTTAGTTAGTTACTGAAGTTGTCATTTATATTCATTAAATCCTTAGCGCCATATGCAAATGTGATATTTTAAAACATATAATTTTCTTATTTCCAAACTTGAAAATTAGAAATAGACTAGTATAATCCAATTAATCGTTAGTAAAATCTCACGCCATTGTTTACTTTATTTACACTGTGATAATTAATTTAAAATTACTGTAATGTAATAATATACTTAAAATATTTGCAAGACTGGTGTTAATGGTCATGCAGGTTTAGACTTAATAGTCAAAATCCGTTATGTGCCTCCCAACTGCATCTCCAAAACAATTTTTAATAATGAAGAAATACGTATATAAACCTAACCTCAATGATTAAAACAGTTTTCTAATTACATATAATAGTATATTTGATTAGGATGCTACGTTATGTTTACTTATGTTAGGTTAAAATGTTGGGTTAAGTTAGGTTAGGTTTAAGTATCTCTACATTATTTAGCAATGCTGAAGAAAAAATATAGTTGGGGAATATAACGGATTTTTACAAACTTAACGTCATAGATATATCAATGATCTCACAATGAACGTTTAAAACTTTCAAAATGCTAAGCTACAAGTTTACGTGGATTTATTTCCCAATATACAAAACTCATCTTTGAAAAACTTACTGTAATGAAAAGAAACAAATCAACATAATGAAGGCATTTTAGATTTAAAATATTGAAGTATTCACGATCGTTTCACCTGTCATTGACAATCCTTAGTGGGCCATTATGTCTGTATTTTTCTTTTTGTTATGAAGGAGTGTTAATTTAGCATGAGTACATATAAAACAAAATTTGTACGTAGCCATATCGTATTTAACTTTCAACAACATTTACATAAAAATTTTTTTTTTAAGAGGATTTATTTAAACGTTATAGGACGAAAGAATTATTCATAAACTAATTTATAAGTGTTATTTAGATCCAATAAGCTACTCTCCCTCAATAAAATACCCAGACGAAAATAGATTCAATAACATGAAAAACTTCCCCACAGCAATTTATGTTTCTGATTGATTTATTTCATTTTCCAACCTTTTATGCGTATTTCTGAGTTTATCGGAAAATATAATTGCATGGCCCCGGAATATAGTCGTTTTTCTTTACTACTAATGGATCGTTAGTTTTGAAATTCATTTAAAACTAATTTTAGTTTAAGTATTATTACATGAACTGCCTAATTAATAAATGTTATATTAAAAATGTAAGTTTTTTCTCAAGATCATTATTAATTTAGCACTAATTTACAAATAACAAAAATGTATATTTATTATTTAGTTAATAATATTATTATTGTATTAAAATAAATACTGAAGCTTATATTAGTTTTATTTTTACAGTATAAAACATTTAAAAAGAATGTTAAGCTTATATTTATCTAAATATAGTTTTCTTGACATTTTTTTTTATGTTATTTATTGTTGCTAATACACAGAGAACAATAAATCAATACTATGGTGAGACTTTACAATTCTCTTTTAATCACAGATACTGATATTTTTCTAGACTCTCAGTCTAAATTTAGTAAATCATTAAGTAAAATAAATGTTTAATTATTTATATTCATTGTATTTATTGGTTGTATTTATAAGTTATATTTCTATGTATTGTTGTTATTTCGTCTGAATTTTTGCATCCTTTATTGTTATTTGTTATCATATTGTTGATCACTGTTGTTTATTGTTAATTATAGTGCTTGATTATTGTCTTTTGAAGATGTTTATTGATAATTTATTTTGTCCATGATTGTGAACTTATTTATTACTTGGATATTGTTTTACGCTTAGCTTTTTTCAATTTATCTTTATTGTAGTGCTCTTGGAAAAACAAAATAAATAAAAAATAAAATAAAAACCTTATAGACCTATTGTATTATATTCTGTGGTAAATTAATGTAAGCATGCTGTTCATTATTTAGATATATATTTAATGCTATAATGTAATTAATAGGTCGCATCGAATAGTGCGCTAATTGTGTGTCAAGTTAATGAGGTTCTCCAATTCTCCATGCGGATGGCTGGGCCAGCACCTTTTTAATTCCTCCCTGTATTCCTAGAAAACCTCAAAGAGAACTTTAGTAGTTGTTACTACAGGTGTACGTTTCTAAGTGGTTCTTTTACTTCATAAATACAATATTACTTATACAGGGTGTCCCCAAACTATGTTCCAAAAGTTCAGGTTATTCGTTGGGTAAAAATAAGTAAAAATGTTCCTATACATGTTTCAATATGGCGGCCATTTTCGTATTTTCACTAAATTATTAGTAATTTCATAACCCCTTAAAATACGAAGCTCAAATTTGGAATGAAGGTACCTGTTTTGCTTTATTTAAGGTTGTGATAATATTATTTTATTATATTCAATATTTTCAAAATGTACACTTAAAAGCTTTTAATTGTAACTTGCGCAAAAACGCGCAATCTTAGAAAAAATGCACAAGAAATAAAAAAAGTTACCAAATGTAATAAAAAATTTAACAAGTTCCAATTAAGTAAAATCAGTTCATAAATAAAGGAGTAACACCAATTTAGGCAATACGATGTAAGCTCTGTTTCATTTTATTAGACGTTGAATTGCTGGTGTTGAATGCATTTCATATCAGCTGATGAAGTAAATATTAAACAGCTGATATTTTAGCATTTTTAAAAACAGATTATTCGTTGTTGACAAATTATATTTTCATATGTGAATAGTTTTTGTGAGTTATGGTATAATATTTTTTGTTCCACTACTGGTTATTAAGCACAAAGAAAGTAATTAAATTATTGAAAACATATAATCTACTTTGTCAACATTCATTCAACACCAGCAATTCAATGTCTAATAAAATGAAACAGAGCATACATCGTACTGTCTAAATTGGTGTTACTCCTTTATACATGAACTGATTTTATTTGATTGGAACATTATTGCATTTGGAAATTTTTTTATTTCCTGTACATTTTCTCTAAGATCGCGCGTTTTTGCGCAATTTATAATAAAAAGTGTTTAAGTTCCACCATTTTGAAAATATTGAATATAACAAAATAATATTATCACATCCTTAAGTAAAGCAAAACAGTACCTTCGTTCCAAATTTGAGCACTGTATTGTAAGGGGTTATGATATTACCACAGAATATGTCTATATTCTGTGGTATTACTAAAATTTAGTGAAAATACGAAAATGGTCACCATATTAAAAATGAAGCATATTTGGACCTATAGGAACATTTTTACTTATTTTTACCCAATGACTCATAACCTGAAATTTCGGAACTTAGTTTGGGAACACCCTGTATATAAAATACTTTTTCTTTAAATTTCGTAAAGTCAAACCGTTATTTGAAACAAAACAATTCATCGAGTATTGGTATCAGTATCAACGACGTTCTACATTGTACACGTTATTTACGTTCTGTGTTTTAGGAAGCACAGGCTGTTAAAGCACTCAGCCAAATACCCACTGCCATCCATTTGCCACAACAAACAACTTATTTCCTGGCAATCTTCACTATCTGAAAAATGTTTTAAAACTCTTTTTACACCAATTGGATCACGTTGGTACTACTATCTAGTCTTATCATAAAAGTAACATATTTTGTTTGAAATTTAGCTACGAATGAAATATTAAATACAATTATGTTTGTATTGACCATTAAAAAAAAACTATAACATTAGATCTCTATTTAAAAACTGAATATTTTACCAACCAATTTAAAGAATGGAAAAATAGAATACTATCAAAATTATAATAATGTAAAAATGATTTTCATATACATATATTATAGACCATTTTAATTAAGTCAAAATAAGTAATAAAACACTTTGGCGACTGAGGTTATTTATTAATTGACTATGCATATTTAAAGAGCAAATCAGTCGACATGAATATGAAGACTGCCTGAGCTTAAAAGTACTAACAATAAAATAATTATCTTTATATTATTTATATAATAGTATTACCACTATTTTAATTTTTTGAGATTTTATTTCTAATAATGACTATTTATTGTTAATTTTGTAATGTTCAAAATCTTCATTAATGTTCAAAAAAGTTCATTTTGGTAGTTGAACTTTTATTGCTAAAATAATGAAATTGTTACGACATCAGGTATTTTTATATTAGTTTTTATCATAGTTGTTTTCCAGTATAAATTATATAATATACCTGGGTATATATTTGGTATAAACTCTTCAGGAAAAGTATAAATTTTAAGAAATACAAGCTTGGTTCACAATTTGGTTTGTGTAACGAGTTTCATCAATTCAGTTGAACTTGTTAAGGGATGTTTTGACCCAATCCAATATCAGCCCCAGCGGTAAGCTTTTCCTTGCTGGCTTGAGATATTCCAATAAAAATCCCCAATATTTATAATCTTACTTGTAGTATGTACAAACACACAAGTAGTTATGATTAACTGTATTAGTATTATAGCGAGAAGCGCACATAATATACTGAAACATATGCAATATAAATAATAAGTGCAAAGTTAATAAAAAAGAAAGTTGTAAGCACTCCTCTTTAAAAAAGCTTATATTCTCAGTAAAGATATGGATGTAGAAATATTCAGGTAGATCGAAGGGATATACATTTAGATTTGTAAATATATTTATATATTTCACAAACAACAATTTATTTTCCTCAAACATTATTATTTTTTTAGAAAAGAGAACACACCACGCCAATTTACATAAATATATTATTTGAAAAGTTTGAAAAAACTGCCCTCCAATGTACTTCCGAATAATTGCTTCATGAAATAGAATTAAGGTTGGTTTAAATTTTCAAAACTCATATTTAATTGACCATCCTTATATTATGACTGTTACATTATAAAACATACATATTGATATAATTGTGATCTATAAATAAATACAAAATGTTATACTTTACATGAATACTATACATGATGTCATCTAAGTTGAAATACTCTACATAAACTAACACTTTATGTTCATACCCCCATTTTAGCTAATTAAACATTAGAGTCTAATGTTTTTATATTTATCAACATTCTTGTAATTTCACTTCTTTTACGTAAAAAAGTATTATTATGAAATTGTTCATGGCAATTAAATAAAATTAACAGTTAACTGGCCCAAAATTTATCTTTAACTAATATTAAATTCTAGCACAAATTTAGTCTCTCTATTTAACGAGGCCTTATATAAAAAATGTAGAGATATGCATGTGTTCATGGAAATAAAAATAATAAAATATGGCCTTTTAACAAAATATAATATGCTATGGAATTCAAAGTTATAGAACTTTACAATATTAGTTCCCATAAATACACGAATATATTCATTTTTTGAAATTTTGTTGTAGGTTTAACTTTTTAATTCTTAAGGTTCCATCTTCATGGTGTAGTATTAGGCTTAAAGTTGTGTTATACAATAGAATTGTCATACATTGTTTTTATATTTTGAGGTTGTGATTTGTTTTGATGTTTTTGGATTATGCTTGATACATTGTGTCTAGTTCTTACTAAACGTTTGATATTATTGTATGATATTTAAATAGTGTCTTTCTTTATATATTTCTTAGAGCTATCGTAATGTATATTTAAAATGATTGTTGGATGAGTCATTTTGCTTTTATCCTTAAGTTTTCTGTTATTGGAATCAGTATTATTCTGTCTATCATAATTTACCTAAGCTTTTTGCAGCAACGTGTGATTAGAAAACTTGTGACATACATTGAATTTTATATCTTTGTGACATAATTCAGTCGAATCTGTCTTGTGTATAAAGTCTACATATACATAAATAACTTACTTTGAACTAGTTTTATTTGTTGGAGGTAAACCGTATCTTAAATATCAATAAACATGTTGCTTGTCCACGTATATAATAATTATATATATAATCGTATTAAGGAAACTATTTATTCAAGTCATTTCACACTGCCAGCATAATGAGAATACCAAAAATAAATATAGAAAGAATGAATGTTCTTTTCATTGTTTGGGCATTTTTTTTAAATTTTGATTTGGGTTCTGCTAGGTTCGGACTCATAAAACATGTAAATGCGTGTGGAGTTTACATTGTTTTTGTAGAGTAGTTGTTGTTGTAGAGTTCGTAAAATAAATCTAACTTTATTTCCTGTTAAAACCATTAACTCGTCTAGCGTGTAAAACCTCAAAATGTACTCAATGTTACTGACTCGAGGACAAATTAGTAAATCAGGTTAGTTTAATATTTTAGGTGAGAATGTGAGGAAGCTTGATCGAGTATTAGCATCTAGTTTTCGTCTTTCCACATACGCGTTAATCATACTACACCCAGCTTCCTGCTCCTTCTCGCTAACTACGTCGTGGACGGATTGCGGGAATACTCACTGCTCTGAAGTGAAATGTTGATTTGTTATATAGGTGATCTTGTACTCACAGTGTTGCTCAACAGATTTTTTAACGGAATTTACTATGCTTTATAGAAGTTTACCTTGTTTATGTGAGTTCGCAGCAAAACATATTTGGATATAGGCTTAAAACAAAATTCGTGTGACATCATTATCAAGAAGTTAAAAGAGGTAATACTGTTTACAGTCTGGATATTGTGGTCACTTGGATTGTGGAAGCAAAATTGACTGTGTTATAGTAACTCAAGCTTTCGCGAATTAGTTTGATCAAGGAAGATTGACAGTGAAGAAGTTGCCCTTACTTAAAGTTGCTTTAGGTTCTCCCAAAGTGTTCTCCTCCACTAAGTACAACTACCTCCCCCAGCCTATGGATATGATTTAGATAAACCTTGGGGAGAAGATTCTTCCCACACCTCGATACCATAAGACAAAACAGAAGCGATTGAACTAACATGGTGAACAGTAAAAAATACCTAAGGATCCAGAATAGATTGTAGTGTCTTTGAATCTTAATGTTTGATTTAATTTAATTTAGAGATCTGATATGTGAAAGCACCAAGACAAACCACTGTTTCCCAAAAACGTTATTGAAAAGTACTCTTTAATTCTGAAAACTGTAAAAAGAGAGTTTTATCATGATTAAGAGTAATATTATTTCTTGTTAGCCCATTTTGCAATTATAGAGCAGACGCCATAATACTAGATTGCAAACTTTCATCAGGACCATTAAGTAAAAGTATGATTTCATCTACATATAGTATTTTCTTTGCAATGGGAAGACTGTTGAAAAAATAATTTATATGAAGTAAAAAGCAGGCCCCAAAATACTACCTAGGGGAACACCAAACTAAGTTTCCCACAGCTTTGATTGAGACATTGAAACTTGCACAAAATGTTGCCTATTTGAGAGATATAAATTATTTAACCAAGCCAGGGGGACAGCCCTTACACTATAGTGTTCAGGTTTGTCTCAGATAAGGCTATCAAACGCTTAAGATAAGTCACAAAAACTCACAGAGCAAGATCTCAGTTTTTCGATTGCTGAATTACCTCTCCTAAAAAATCACTTATCCATATTTATTTTTATCTATTAACTCTAAATCCAAATTGATTTTGGTGGAAAATATTGTTTATATTTAAGTGATCGTTTGGTCTTTCATAAATAATGTTCCCAAACACCATGAAGAGTGTAAATAGCAACGAAACGTGGTGGTCATTTTCAACAATGGCCTTGTCCCCATTTTTAACTTATAGTTACTATTTTCACCATACTAATAATATCTGGAAATATTCCTGATTACACGTAATGTGATTTATAATATAAATTAAAGGATTCAGGATGACTGTACAAATTAAGGCGTTCATTGGATATTTCATCAGCACCATCTAAAGTGTTGGTCTTAAAAGACAAAATAAATTCTATAATGAAAAACATTACTTCAAGAAAAATAAGGCAGATCTGTACAGCTAATTAACAGTTTAGAATGTGAAATTCCTCAACGGTAAACAACAAATAAGCCTAACCGGAAGTAATGTGATAAATGGGATAACCTAGTCTTAGTAGAAGAAGGCCACGTTCGCAAATGAATATTTACCCCCCACCCAGTAAAATAAAGTACTTGCTATTACTCAAACAGGAAAATCAGAATTATGAGCGTTCCGTTATAACCCATCCACTTTCAGGCAAAGTGCAAAATGATTGAACATTAGATTTTAGTTAAATGATAAATTAATATTTTCCATAGCATTCTATTAAACCCAAGTTAAGTGAAATAACAAATTTCCGTTACATAAATCCTAATTACTTTTCGTTTCCAATGCTCTGTGCTCTACTTCACGTAATGTAATTTGCATTATCTTAATAATAAAATAAAGACTTCTTATTAAATAAATATTCTTTTTCCATTTAGTTATAAGAATTGCTTTTAAATATTCACACAAGCAATAAGCATCACCATAGAGAGTGACGCACTACCTAAACCTGAATAGAATCCGCCCTTCTGAACACCAAATGAACAGTTACAAATGAATATAGTTTAGGCTTTGCAAATGTATAATAATTTGCACTAATAGTAATTGTTTTAAAGCGAACCCGATCTTCTTCCTGAACTTTCTCTACCCATTCCCCGTAGATTAGAATCTGGAGAACAGAAATATAAATATAATTTTGATCAATGTTTGTGTTTTTAAAAGCTTTATATAAGATGTCTATCAATTTTACAGAAATAAGGTAAATTTGATTCATGAATGTATATGAATGAAAATTCCATAAATGAACTGTTAAATCTGAATGATAACCATTTTAAACCTTGTCAGGTTTAATTTCAATCTTGTTTAGGAAAGAGGCAAAACATTTTTGTATTCCTATTATTGATTTCTACTGAAAGCTTTTTTAAAAGTTTGTGTGTTTATGAAAAATATTTAATCAATTTTCACTTGTACATGTTCCAGAATAGTTTGTAAAACATTTTTATCCTTACTGATTATCTTTTATTATTAAATGTGCAACTGTTTGAAGTTTATATTTTTGTAATATACTGTATTAAACATTTCATATTTTAAGAAAATTAAGTTTATGAAGCTATTATTTTGTTACTTTATATAAAAGATAGTTAAAATAAATAAATATTATGCAAAATAATATTGTATAAAAGCCCAAGATAGGGATCCAAATGAACTATTGTAATCTATGTTCGTAATGTAAATTGGGAATGAGTTTAATAACAATGAATCGATTAATTTTAAATAAATCCGTAACGAACAAAATTCATAGTTTAACGTTTACGGAAAATAATTTTCCAAATAATATACATTTTCAATTTTTTTCTAACTAAAATTTGTCTACTGTATTGAAAAAAACCTCTTTTAGTTTATAAATAGGCCCTTTAATAATTGATTTGAGCTTCTTCTGAGGTTGATTCTCAAAACACTTATATATTTTTATAGTAGTCAAACTTCGATAAACGTAGCTTTTGCAAATCACTACTTTACGGATGTATTTGATTGGAATTTGTAATTTGAAATTGAGTCGTTTCTTTGATTTAAGTCAGCTATTCAGCTCTCTGTAAGAGCTCTGGGAGAGATAGCACTGGTGTACCTGTTCCCTTGACAACGTTCTATCTTGTTTCCGATATATTATCAGTTGTACGCTTATAGGCCTCCCAAATAAATTATATAAAAATTGATTTACTTATGTAGGCAAGATTAGGGCCGTTAGGTTCTCTCTTACAAACAATGTATTAAAGCAAACTAAATATTATTTTAAATGTGCAAATCTACGATACTAACAAGTTTATTTCTACTCAGCACACTCTTCATAAATCAAACGACAATATGTCATCACTGCACTGAACCACTTCAAAATTCAGATGTTGTCTATACTCTACGTATCATTCCATTCTGTAGCCTCAGAGGTGTTAATGAGCTGTGGTTTAGGAGCCCTACCTTTATCGAGGATGTTCTGACGTGGCCATACCTAGTAAAAACTCCCGCCGCCTGTCTAATCTGTCTCTGCTTACAACTAACAGGAATCCAATCAAGTATTTTCAGGGTTCCTTAACAAGAAATTCTTTAAGGTTTTAACCATGGTAATTTTTTTCCATGGTTTGCTAAGTTGTTCCAGGTTTGTTTTTTAAATTTGTAGCCATGCAGGAAACAAATAATGGCGCATATTGATTTTAAGCCTAAAATTTGATCATTAATGAATTTTTGGCTATATTGTCTACTTTTAAATTCCTGGTGACCTTGATTTACGAGCATTAATTAGACAAACACAGCGTTTATGAATTTGATGGCTGTTTATGTCTTGAAGCAAGGCAAGGTGATAATATGATTATTGATGGAATTTTTCAAATTCCAATCATGCTTAGGCGACGATTTTAAACAATTTACAGATTTAAAAACAGTTGAAATTGTACCACTTTCATTGTTATTTGAAAATTTTTGAAGTCAACACATTCTGACTTCATTATTTATTCATTTTGAAATTTTTTAAACTTAATTCAGATCCTGGGAACTCCTTCCTTAGGCCTCAGAGCTGGCGCTCGCTAAGAACTTAGGCAGATACATATTTTGTTGCCCATGACGTCGGATCTCATGTCTGAGACCATGTGGGGAGTTAGCGATGAAATAGTGTCTACCTGGCAGTTTTGCTCTTGGTGTTCGAGCAGAATTATGCAATTTTTTTCCTAAACGTCACTCACCAGTTCACATGGGTCTGCAGGCCTGTTCGTGAACAATACTTCTTTCTCCATGTTCAGGAAGAGGTTGCGAAGTGGGGGAAATGTAATATACCACTATCATTAGCTTGTATCGTTATAATGATACAAGCAAGCTTTTGTAGACTAATAAATCTGATTATATCAAACGTTTGCACGCTTTTTAGTGCCATACTAGTGGCTACATGCTGACCTACTACCCTAGAAGCATACATATGAATAAATTAAGTTAAAATAAATAACAGCTGATCATCTGTTTACAAATCGATCGTTCACACATGATAACTGTTTACCTTAAAGTCTTGACTGTAATATAACTTTATGTACAGCAAAAAATTGAAATGTCACAAACACTCCCCTTCCTCCAGAAAATTTCCCAAATTTTCTAATCCTGAACATACTTCTTCAGATCAGTGACATGCCAGTTACCAAGTGCTTTTCCTTTTAGATCGGCCAAAGGGTAGTAGGTCAACATGTAGCCACTAGTATGGCACTAAAAAGCGTGCAAACGTTTGTTATAATTAGATTTATTAGTCTACAAAAGCTAATTATGGGTGATACATTGACACAGAGTCGTAGGCCCCACCCATTTCACTCTAACGGTGCAGTGTTAACATGGTTGACTATCTCTTTCTCTTCATTTTATTTAATTGTGTATTAATAGTGTTGGATATAATTGAAACATGTATTGTATCTTTATTAAAATTACATTCAAAAGATGATTTTGGAAATTAATACCACTGTAGGTGTATGGGTGGTTAAATATCGCCGTACGTGTATGGGTGGGTGGGTGGTCCAATATGAAAAATAAAAATTTAGATGAATTTAACTAAATGTCAAATAGCTTTCAACCAATGTTAAAAATATTTTTAATTATCAACAGCTATATTTCAAAGAAAGATATTACTTCAATCAACATCTTTTAACAGACTACAGCCACGTAATAACTTTTCTCAGACAGTTCCAATAGCTGTGTACACCGAATAATGAAGCGTAATTATAACTGATTACTCGGTAAAAAGATAAAATAAATGTTACCCTTCACTATTAAAGTGGTTTTAAGTTTAAATAATAATTTAAATGCAATTCCATTTTAATTTGCATGACAACTTGGTGGTTTATGTTAGTTCTTTTGACGCCTGGGAGTGTAATATAAAGGAAACTGTCCGAACTTTAACAGTAAATCTTCTTGATTCTAGAAATGACATTTCATTTAAGATGCAATTATGAACGTTTCTTTCTAGTATTGTTATTGCAAGACCAGTTCTTGATTCCTTGATAAATATTATAATTTTTAGAAGGGCGAGGTTTTCAAAATGATGAATTGTTGATATAAAATAGAAGTTACTAGTTGTTAAAATAAAATAATATGTTTTTAGTTGTTTTTTTCATAGTTAAGTAAACAGACAACTGGACAATAGTTGTTTACGATTGTATAGTTACTACTACTAAAAAAAACATATTTTCCAAATTAAAGGTTTCATGATATTATAAAAATTACAACCTATACATCGTAAAGCATACAGGGCTGCCTCAGGTCTCATATATATATATATATATATATATATATATATATATATATATATATATATATATATACAGGGGGTGTCCCGTAAGTAATCAGCCAAACTACTGGAGGTAATTTCGTGTGTAAAAAAAAACATACAAAAAACATGTCGTGTGTACAAATCATATATCTCTTACCGTTTTCCGTCTGTCTGTATGTATGTGATTTTTACGAAAGCTGTATGTATCTGAAGTTATATAAAAATCAGTATTACTGTAGATCTTTATAGTACTCATATAAACCTTAAATTAAATTTTTTTTTCAAAATCATTTTTAAATTGGTGGCCATTTAAAACTTATAAAGCTAAATATCTTAATAATCTTAAATGTTAGTAAAACTTTGTAAGGTAAATCAAAGTTGGCAAATGTATTTATACTTATTTGCTCATGAATGGTAACAATGGCTAAGACCAACATTCAAAATTCTCGATAGAAAATGTCTATATTATACAGGGTGTTTCAAATCAAATAACCCAAATTTTGAAAAGCTTTATTCATAAGAAACAAGGGCTTTACCCAAACATATTGGAAAATAAAATACTCACAAAAGAATTAAGTTTACAAAAATTTATGATAAATGTTCAATATGTGATCAATTTGCAACACGGATTATATACAGTATAGTCGATGGCTGAATTTCTGACAGACATCTTAGGCACAGGTTTGGCAGAATTCAGCAATTGACTATGGAATTGCAGCAATCGTGCTGCAAACTGAGAACATGTTGAAAATTTATAATATATTTTCGTAAAATTCATTATTTTGTGAGTATTTTATTGTCCAATATGTTTGGGTAAAGCCCTTGTTTCTTATGAATATAGCTTTTTAAAATCGGATCATTCTTTTAGAAATAACCTGTATTATCCATCTAAAATAAACTAACAAAACGTTAATATTTTATTGCCACTAAAGGATTTTGCATATAAGTAATAAATTATTTCAAATAAAATACAACATACTTTAAATGAGTTGACAGTTACAAATGTTAAATATATCATATCATGATTTGATGCTTCATTCTACAAACATTTAATTTGCTCAGCAAAATTTGATTTCATTGACTATTTAAGAATAATACAAACTATTTCAATAAATCTAAATTGATGTAGACAATTGAAAACCAAACCACCTTTTGGTGGGTGAGGAGAACAATAAAGTAGTGTGGTATCCCCGTCACTTTCAGGTGAATATCCACAAAACTCCTTCTTTCTGCAGCAGAGGACACTATCCTGGGTTGCTCAATACATTACGTCTAGTCAATCAGAAGAACTCCACCAGCTTAGATAGCTAATCAATCAAATTAGTTCTTTAAATTTGATATTCCTCGGTCTTCTCCACAATCAACACAGGTCTAGTATTATGTGGCACCCTCTGTTTCTACAATGTTGTCAGGGTAGACCGAGTGATCATACACGTTCTACAAATGAAACACGCGTACTAACTTAATACTCACCAAGACAATATTATTCAGAGGGTGCTTTACGTAAGTTGTTTTGTTGAAATCGAAAATATTTATGTCCACTAAGGAGCTGGGTAAGGTAATCTATCTATGATTGTGATTCACCAATGAACGATTTCTAAGACGACTGTTGGAGTCCATCAGTTTATCTACTCTTCGCAGTTTCTCTCCACTTTAGCTTCCTATCTTTATCAGCACCTCGAAGAAAAATAGAACGACTCTCTTTCACCAGAGAAGGATCATGATCACGTATAACAGTTTATACCTGATTTGGTAAGAAGATTGCACACTAAAAGCACCACGCCACTGGATTGGAGCTCCTTTCACTTGTAATTATATTATAAATAGCCACCAAGAGTTATATACCATATAAGAGAATCGACTGCACATCAGATATCAACAAATTATATTTGCTCGAAGACGGTTCTTAAATATTAGCCATCCGTCAGCTCAGAACCTAGATTTCTTTAACGTTATGCTATTATGAGAAAGATTCTGGATATGTAAGTAGAATAGCAGTTGCCTAGCGTAGGCAACTGTATAGTATATAGGTACAATCGAACATCAAACATAGGTACTTTATCACTGGCTTCAAGACGACCCTGTCGTGGATTCTGACTGGAAAGACTGACAAGTATTACCATCGATGTATATTGTAAAGTTTACTATATACATCGGTGTGTATTACTCGTTTTCTTTCTCAGCAATAAAGATATTGTCTTGAAAACGGTCAGACTAAATTATGGATAGTCCATAATCCACCATCTAGCTGGAGAAAAAGTGTGTGGGCTGAGATGGAGTTAGCGTAACCAAATCTAATGGCGTCCTCATAAGGGTGCTGCTGCTGGCAGTCATAGAAAATAGTAAAAATAAAGCAGTTCCTAGGATATATATAGGACCTTAGTAGGATATAAAACTACAAAATTAAAGACAATGAATATTAAACATTCTGTGATTGTTGATAAAAGAAAATAAGAACAATCAACATAAACCTAATTAAGAGAAGCTGATTATGAAAATTTAATAAGGTATGATACATATTTATGGTCTAGTAATATTGAATTATAAGATGAATACGAGAAGATGGTGGCTTCATCAAGAACTGTTTGTGTGAGAATCCAGGCAACTGAGTGAATTAACCTTGCCCGTCCTTCCTGCCAACGAACCAAGGATGAAAGAATGAATTCCCATTCCAACCCTCATTAGCATTTGCTCCAGACAAAGATAATTTTGCTATAATTCATGTTAAATGTATCGAAACGTGAGTTTAATGCAATATCAGTACAATATAATGTAAATATTCTAGTAATCGATTTCGGCAAATTGTTGACCAACCTTAGATCAAATTAATTCCAATGGAATTAATTTACTTTACTTTGCATGAAAATTCAAAGTATTAAATGAAAATTTGAAAATTACAAAAATAAATTTATATATTTTTTACTTACAAATCCATAATGAACAAAATACTGCAATAATTGGATTTTTTAAACTGTAATAATAACTGTACAAATAAATTTGGTTGTAGAATACTTGATAAAATATCACTTAGTTTATTGAATATTTCATATCTAATGAATACTTAAACAAGAAGTGCCATAATACTTTCCTTATTAAAAAAAGTAGATTAATACGTGCCGTAATGATATACTAAGTTTTATTGCTTTATCTGTAATCATTAAGGTTTTATTAAGTCTTTCCGGGACTTATTTTCCATACTATATTTTTATAAACATATTTATGAGTAAGTAAAATAAAATATTGGCTATAGATGATGAAAATTACTCAATACAAAAAGCCTTTACCAACTGTGTGCTACTTATAATAACAAATACAACATGGTGTTCAGTTTACAAATGAGATCATAGCTGTGTGCCAGTTGAATAATAAACTGGTCCAAATTAATTGACCTTAACAGAACATCAAAATGTATATGCAATTTAAAATAATTGTTTTATTATGTATAATATAATAATAATTTATAATAATAAAAATACACAATATTACTATTATTGCACATGTACGATTCTCCAACATAAATATTAAATTCATTGATGAAAAAAAGCACTCGTATCTCATAACCTATGAGAACATAGGTTAAATTCTTCATTTTAAGTTTTCATTTTTTTAATGATGATATTGTTATTAAATTTTTTATACGTCTTCCATTAACCAATGGATAAAAATATAAACTTGAATTGAACATCAGCATTTTTTTCATAAGTGTTCATAAATGAATATAAGCTAATCTGTTTTTAAGTAAGTCATATATAAGCCCATTAAAATTTAATATATGGGGAAAATCTAATAAATTACACTTTCTACCTAATTGATACAGAACAAAGGACTTTTTCGAGAAACTGCGGTATAGCTAGCTGAATTAAAAACCAATTAATTTATTTTATCGAGGTTCCGGTTTTACGTGAGGAGAGAGAATCTTGATTTATTTGGCTATTGGTTTTGATAAATGAGGAAAAGGCCTTTTCTATAATTAGTTGATAATAGTAAGTAAAAAACTATACTAACCACTCAATGCACCACACTCACCAGCAAAATCCACTGTACAATAGTTTAAATTATAAAAAGAACACAACAACAAAAAGTATCTAAAAGAAAATTTACCAAACTCTTTATACCTAAATTTAGATTTAGATTTTAGATTTTTGTACAAAACAACCTCACTCGCCAATTGACATAGGCCTACAGGTATGTCCGTGAACTTTATTCAACGAGTGAAGTACCGACCGTTAGCTCAGTGGGAATTCGAACCTTGGATATTCCCTTCGCAGTCCGAAGCCTTATCCATGGAGCCACCACGCCAGCATTTATCTATTAGATGCAATTATCTATGGCCCCAGCTTTACATAAAGAGTATTCAACTTCGAGTTTCCTAAAATTCGAGGGATGTTTGTCAAGTCAAAACAAGCAAATAACAATATAACTATTTTATGAAAAGTATTAGGAAAACGAAAATGTTGTGACTAAAAGTGGCTATCCCAAATTGTCTTTATGTTAATTACCTAGATAATCATAATGTCGGCCCCAACAATTTATTTTTTCCATAATTCATCACTCTATCTTCACACATACTACATCGTTGGATTTATCATAAAACATTACAACATTTTAGAATATATTTATATATTCTAAAATTGTACATATATATGAAATTTTGTCATGGTACATTTTTTAATTTATTTTGAAATGTTTCTACCATTTAAAAACAGATAATTATAAGCAAAAACAGTTATAAGTATTTTCTTCAGGACCAAATACAAAAAAATAACCAAATAAAAAAAAACACGATACCAAATGTCAGTATTATTTATCAATAATGTTTGACATATTCAGATAGTTGTATACACAGAGAATAACGGAAGTTATATAGCACTACTTACTTGTTTTATCTTAATAACTTTCATAAAGTATAAAAAGCAGGAAAATAATAACTGAATATATAAAAAAATATTACATGTTAGTTTATTGAAATATATTATTTTTTATTGAAATGTATTATAATATATAATATATATAGTTTATTGAAATATATTATATGTTTTCAAATAAACATCATAACAATGTTGTAACTGTCTATACTTTTCGTCGTGAAGAGAGAATCGAAAAGCTGATCCTCCAAACCAAATAAGGATTTACATAACTCACAATATGAATGGTGACTATTGGGTTTTATATTCCGTTTGTGATGGATCCATTCTGTCTGTACGTTGATAAAATCAGTTCACTACTCCAAGTATTCAGTATTAAATTAACCTTTCAATAATATGTTAAATATATGAATAAGCAATAAACACTTTATTACTTCATAACATTTATTTATAAACATACAACAAATGTGGTAATACGTCCCTTTTACTAACTAAAACCATAAATATCTTGGATCACATTTCTTTGGTATCTCCAATTGTGTGTTTAAGCTATCAACATAAGCAAGATCAAATAATTGAAACTACTATTTTAAGAATTATTTACCTGCAATTAGTAATATTCAACTACCTCAATATCAGAAGTAACATACTTAGTACATTGATGTTGATGGAAAGAATGGAATTTGGAAATCTCACATCTGACCAAAGAGACAACAACTACATTCGGAAACAAAATACTTGATTGTCTTTTAAGGTTTAATTAAATAAGAACTTACCTTGAAAAACAAATTGTTACTGTATAAGATTATTTTGAAACCTATCTGGATATAAGCACTGTGAGGCATTGCAAATATACGTGATTAATTGCGTTGATTAATATAAAAATAAAAGTTTTAATTATTTTAAAATTTTGCTTAGAACACCTTGGTATGTATCAAATGCAACTCTTCGCAAGGAACATTCCAACACACAGGAAACATTATTAGACACAGTGAACATTATCTGCTTAAAAACAAAATATTTAATTCATCCTTTGTACCTTGTGTGGGTGGGCTGGTGGGTCAACCTACGTCCATGTATGGGTAGATGGGTGGGTCAACCTATCTCCGTGTATGGGTAGATGGGTGGGAGATAACACAATTAAAAAAATTAGGGAACGATAAATTAACATGCTCTCGCCATGTAAGGCTGGGGTCACCTACAAAAATGCCAAGGAATTGAACTGGCGATAAAATGGAAGGTAGGGTGAATCATTTTGACGGGACCTTAACTATTCAAATGGAAATTTATTAGTGGAGTTTTATCAACACTCAGCACAAGTTCATTAACAGAGAACCAGTTATTTAACTAAAACAGTTTTTCTTTCCAGATATTTGTAAGATGTTTTTATTGTTATGATTTATGACAGTGGAAGTGCGAAAATGAAAGACGTAAGCATTGTATAACTTGATAAAAGTAGTTTGGTGAGCGAATATCAATGTTGGTTTAGTTCTTATTAGTTCACATTCTTCCTTTCAGTTCACATTTTGTAGTGATGATATTATAATTACTTAATTAGTGCAATCTATATAATAATGAAAACCTGAAATATTATGAACCAATATAGATAGTTGCGGGTTGATATTTTAGTGGCATACAACTAATAGACACTAAGTTCCCATATTGGTGGGGCTCCAAAAACACAAGATGAATATATGAGTCACCCCTAAATATTAAAAAGTAAATTTTTCATATTTAGATTTCTATTGCAACAATAATGAACGTTCAACTGATTCATTTCCTTGGATTAGACAGTTTCAGTGAGTAAGGGTACTTTGCGGTGCATGTGCAATCCGACTTAGCCACAAACTGCCATTAAGCTGTGTTTTATACATCTAGTAAACTCATTCCCTGCCCCCTCCCCGTGAATGAAGGTGTTATTCGGGGCCATTATGTTCCTCCCAGAACTGTTACACTTAGAATTCACAGTTGTAGCATGCACGTTAAACTAGTTAATTTCAAAGGGAAGAGTTTATTTTATGTTCTTATACTCTTCAATATTGATTTAACTTTCTTACTTATTTATTGATTTATTGTTTGCGTTGTTTAGTAACGCTAACTTTATTGCTGTATATTTAAGGTAAATTTAAAAAACATTCCAAGACCTAAGTTTGATAAAATTAAATAGTAGCATATATAAGAATGAATATGTCTTTGAAATTCTGTCAATGTTCAAAAATGCTTTACTTTATCGAGAAAAAATGATTATTTGAAGACAGTATTTAAATATACAGCACCAATTATTTTATTTCTTTATTTTAAACTTGTAGAGTTGTAATTCGCTTTTAATATTATTATTTCTTTTAATTTTAACATAGATCCTGCCATATACCACATTGTTCATAAATGTATATTTAAATCGAGATGAAGCAATTATGTTAACTTACCCATCCATTCACTAATATTTATTTAGAATCTATAATACCTTATGAATACATATATGCAGTAAACGTTTTATATTTGGTCATAATTAAAAATATAAATGACATAAATCATAGTACTAAAAATTAACATAACGATAATTAAATCTAGTAACAAAAATAACTATAGAAATGGTATTAAATAAATATTCCCTTTATAAAAATGTGTTGTTTAAGACAAACAATTCAATCAGTTAATAGTTTAGTATTTCGTCCTGACGCTACTGTTGAGAACTCATTAACACTGTAGCAACTATGTGCAATGAGCTAACGTAATATTGGTCGTTGAATGATCTCTTAGACCCCTCTCCCCTAATATTTGCAGGAAGATGGTTAAATAGAGGGGTCAAATAAATGCAGCTTGAAAAGGGGGCTTTTTCAAAAATGTTTCAAAAGTGTTGTGGGTTGGATATTGTAATATAGGTTTGTTTCTGGTAAAATGTGAGTGACAATTATTGTTATTGTAAAATACTTCCCAATTAGAGTATTTAAACATTATACAATACAATATATTGAGGGAAGGCAAGGTATATACTGTTCAAAGTTTAGAAATGCCTCATAAATTTCATTGTTTTTATATATTAAACAAAGTATATTTTTTTTAATATATATTTTTTAATAGTATTTTAAAAACATCTGATGATGGCGGAACAGGTGAAAATTTGTGTGCTTAACAAATATGAAGTGTGTTTTCTTTTAAAATACTGTAACAAACTCGTGAGAGTTCAAACTTGCCATGCTCATTTTCACCTGTAATGTGTCCACTAAGGAGGAACATCCAGAATGTCAACGTTACTTGGGGAGTTCATCAAACGTCACAGTTGTGTACAACTTGTGGATCAACGAATATAACGTGAATAGACGTGGGCCAAGAAATCACAACTTTAGATGTCATATAGGGTTGCTATTGTTAGATTGTTTTTATTTAGTAATTTTAAAAAGTGGCTAAGGTTTAGTACTATGTAGTTTTAGAGAATACATTTTAGAAACCCTTTATATGTTTAGGTAGTGGGTTCCTTAAGGTGTAAGAATTTCTTTTCCTATAAATAAATTCCTGAATAATTTTTCATAGGTATTCGTAACTTCCACATGTAACAAAATTTGATGACCAAACTGTTGCTAATCAGTTTAATTTCTCGTATGATTATGTTTAGGTACAAACCATTGACTATTTCTTAAAATATTAACCAATTTCACATAGAGCACTATTAGTTACCAAGTTTTTTTTATATTAAATATATAAAAACATCAGTTCAAAAAATTGGATTACAGTGAAGATTATATGCGTGTATGTACAGTAGGAGGGATAGGGTCGGGAAAGAAATATTTTATTGAAGATTTTTATTAGTTAAAAAATTAAATTTATTGTAAAATATTTTTAAAACACTGAAAGTATTGTTTTTTATGTACTATGGGAAAACACTATTTTCAATGTAACTATGATCTGCTAGTAATGCCAATCTCATGAGATAAACCAGTTGTTTTACAGCATATTTCATATGAACTTTTGATAACTCCTTTCTTATTGCATTCTGCATTCTCTAAAACTTTCAAGTATCGGACAAACGTTTAGTATCATTTTAGTCAACAGTTAGTTGTTTTTATTGTGTCAAAATCAAGCAGTACACGCTAAAAACGCAATGTATTAAGAGGAGCCCAGTTAATAACTCTTTTTAATAACTGACTTTTCTAATAAAGAGGAGTCTAGATAATGTTTTACATTTTTAATGTTTTGTGATAGCTGT
The DNA here is from genome assembly GCA_035578905.1 of Stictocephala bisonia. Lineage (NCBI taxonomy): Eukaryota > Metazoa > Arthropoda > Insecta > Hemiptera > Membracidae > Stictocephala > Stictocephala bisonia. The sequence continues at coordinate 534,517 of JAQJVL010000425.1, read as the reverse complement.
CATAGCTGGGAGATCACAAAATCTTGACAATTCAGCTACCAGATTTGTTGCTCGTTTAGAACTACCCAGGGTGTACGTACATCTTTAAGGAGCTGCTGTGGACGCCAACAACATCATAATCCAATTTTTAATTGTTCTCCACCATCCTGGGTGATAAGCTTTAAAATGAATCCAAGCAAGCATATTATCTTCTGATGAATCCTAGCAAATCTAACTCGCAAAATGTGGCGTTGAACATACAGAGTGGAAAAAATATGGAAACGCTTTAACAATAATGTCATTTTGTTCCATAGATAATTTTATATTTATTTTAATAGTTGTGTTCCATAAAGTATAGTTTTTGATCAGAATAATTTACTTAAAACCGTTAAATATTTGAAGAATAATATTGTTCCAATTAGTTACTTTGAAATTGAAATGACCGCTACTCCGTAAAGGCCCACTACTGAAAAGATTAATTGTTGCTAATGGCATCAAAATGTATGTTTTTTGTAACCATGACCACGTACAATATTTTACTTTTACAAGTGAAGTCATACAAAAGTTGTGAAAGCGTTTCCATATTTTATCCACCCAGTGATTGAGGCAGTAGTTTCAGTGTAAATAATTGAAAACATTAATGTAGAGATTAAATACACCCAAGTATTGATATACAATTTACACAAATTATATCAGAATAGAAAACCCTTAACTTTATATATTCGTAAGAAATTGCATCATGTAACTTAGAATCTTGAATTCTGAGTTGTCATCCTCATCTAAGTTTTAGAGTAGTAAAAATAAAACACCCTCTGTAGTTGATAATAAATGGATTACTCGTTTAAAACATTTCGAAATTATGATTAAAACAATATTGAACACTAAATTGATACATTTCACTCTAGTGTCTGTAGAGGCAATTCACTCTCGTGGGCCACTACCAGACAGATGTAAAGAAATAAGAATATTATTATTGGTGAATATTATTGTTATTGCATATTATTCTTATTATTACTGCAGTGGTATTTACTTATTTTTATAGATTAATTTTTTTTGTATTGTGGACTTATCAATCACAATTAAGTCCAATCTAATGCCACATAAACCATGTTGAAAACTGACTAAATGGGGTTGTCATTATATAAACAGTTAATTTGTAACGTAATTAATGCGTTCATTCAACACGGTAAACGTATTTAGAAATCGAAACTGAAAGACACAAACATTTATGGCTCTTAATACAAAAAGTCTATTTATTTACTACGTCAAGAGAGTATCAATAAATGGTCACATTGTGATAACGCTTGTTTATGTAATAGTTTCTTTCTGCCGTACTATAAACACATTACAAACTTACAACTATGACGTGGTTTATAGATTATGCTAAATCACTAAATTTATACGTTGCTCACTTGCAAGTCATTTATACTGTAATTGTTAAGCCTTCAAACATTCTTAAGTTAGTAGGTACTTCAAACATTCTTAAGTTAGTAGGTACTTCAAACATTCTTAAGTTAGTAGGTACTTCAAACATTCTTAAGTTAGTAGGTACTTCAAACATTCTTAAGTTAGTAGGTACTTCAAACATTCTTAAGTTAGTAGGTACTTCAAACATTCTTAAGTTAGTAGGTACTTCAAACATTCTTAAGTTAGTAGGTACTTCAAACATTCTTAAGTTAGTAGGTACTTCAAACATTCTTAAGTTAGTAGGTACTTCAAACATTCTTAAGTTAGTAGGTACTTCAAACATTCTTAAGTTAGTAGGTACTTCAAACATTCTTAAGTTAGTAGGTACTTCAAACATTCTTAAGTTAGTAGGTACTTCAAATATTCCATAAGTTTTAAACACTTTATCCGAGTCGTGAACAATCCTAGCGATAAAAGTTACATTATAAATACTTAAGTAAAATATAGATAAATAATTTATAATTGAAATTATAAACGTAATCTTAACGTTCAAGGCAGATACCGAGCTACTTACAAACTGATTTTGATTTTTAAAATTCAGTATTTTTGTACGAAACAGAATATAAATCAGTCAATGCAACCCGTATCAGCGTTGTACGTGTGTCAGGAATAATCTGCAAATAATGAAGACAAATACAGGACTTTGCCAATAAAAAGCATGTTGTCTGGAAATGCCTTTAGAATTGTCGTTTGATTACTTGGACAATCTAGCAATATATGATGGCATATTTTGGTAACCCATGATTAAAGTTCATCTGTAATACTTTTAAACAATTGATCCAAATCTGTTTAGGCAAGGATTCTTGTCGGACACCAAGGACATTTGAACACAGGAGTTATCAAGCTTCTTTATCATAATTTTATATTTTATAATTAACGATTTTCTATTGTACTGACCTAGCAAACAATCTTGGTTTGTATTTTGCTATTTCATTCTTTTAATTATTTTAGCTGCCCGAAAAAAATTAAATAAAACTGAATTTTTATTAACATTTTCAGAACGATGCAATTTACAAACGAGTTATTGAGATACTAAATGAAACAGCGGTGCAATACAGTTTTAATTACCTGCTGGAACACGATCAAAGTCATCAAGGATTGGATCTGTAGTTCAGACGCCCAATCAGACGTCAAAACACAGAAGATCGCATTTCACTGCGGCTTTATTGTTGTCTAACTGTGTATTGAAGATTATTCGGTATCTAATTTGGTTGAATATACTTTAGGAAACCCATTAAATATTATAAAATGATTTAATTATTAACTTGACTATTTTAAATTTTATTTATTTATCATCTTGTGATAATCATGAACTTCTCATGAAAAGTTCCATATTCTATCCTTATTCTAAAAAAATAATCAAAACTAAGTAATTACATCAAGTGTAACTAAAATGTTTCCCGAACATCCTATAGCTTTATTAATTGAAAAATAATCTACCAACGGAAAAGTTCAGACGCTTGCTCCTAGTTAATAACAAACTGTATTATATATCAGGCTAAAAAATACAGTTTATGCAACTAATTGTTGTTTTTTACACTCTTATTTTATTCCACGCATTGTAAATATATAATATTTTTATCATGGTAAGAACTTGTGGCAAAGGAGAGTAAATATATGTAGAAACTCAATATTCTTAACATGAAAAAGTTGTTTATTTGTCTAATTATAAATAAACTTCTATAGAAATAGTCCTACATTTTTCACGTGTTAATAATTTTAGCGGGATAAATAAATTTCAGCAAAAGTATTAGTTAAGACTTGATATATTCTAAATGTATGATTAAATATAATCCGGCCATATTTTCTTTTTACTATCATAGACTTAATAACATTAATATTTCAGATAAAATAAATTATCGAAAGTATATCAAATGACCTTTTCCATTACATTATTTTTGTGTGTGTGTGTGTTTTTTTTGTTTGTTTAGTTTTTATAATGTCTAAGCTTATAAATATAATGATGTACTTGTTAAATATTTCAATTCTCAGTGTGGTGTGTGAGAGTGACAATTTATACTTGACTACCCTCTATTTTTTAAAACATTAAGAATTATACATTATATTTAACGAAACTCATTGGTGGTTTAAAATAGTTTTTGGTAAGAAAAACAAATTTTATGATTATTATAATTTTTTATCCAAAATCTAAGTTTACAAGCAGGGTTATACTTTGCTTGTTATTGAGTTTAATCAAATTTAATCCTTATTCACTCTTGAAAAATTAGCCATCATCTTGAATAGTGAATAATCGAATGAGATGTATTGAAGTACATTTATTTTATTTCATTTAACATCCTGCATTACAAAATCTAGAATTAAATTAACTGTTTCATTATCCGTAATTTGCGATATATGTTTGTGAAGAAAGATGATTACACAAATTGTCTGCCTAACACGTCCAGTTTCAATCAATTAAGGGTTTTTTCATAATGCAATCCCACTCTTCACAAATAGTTCTTCAAATTTTAAAGAACTACTTAAAAAACACATTATTGAATTTGTTCACACCAATCAGCTGGCACATAATTCTCCTGATGGCTGAAATTCATACATGCAAATAAGGAGTCATAAAGCTATGAAGTGATAATCTGGTGATTATCACTTCATAAAATGGGTTTGTAAATTTATAATAATTATCACTCAAAACTATGCAATTTAAGGAAGTGTAATAACTGTTTTTTTCGATGTGAAACAAAACTGTTGCATCTATAAAACTATATTTTACTGTTCAGATATATGTAGCAACAATTTTCATGTTTTTTTCATTCATGGTTTCTGAGCCCCCACCCCCTTAATGAAAAGGAATAGTTTAAGCTTTTATGAACAAATCTTCTTCAGGTCCTTCTGCACCATTGAGTTTTTAAAGTGAAATGAATCATAGTACTGTCTTTCTCAACCACTAGCTTAGACCTGAGGAAATCCAAAATATATATCATTCATGAAAAGGATGAGTTTTAATAATTAAACAAAAATTGTTTGAAATTATATTCAAACATTTTATTTTACCAGGTACAATCTTTTTACAATATCACATAAATAAAAGTATTTATATATTCATTAATAAACCAACGTATAAAATAAATATGTATATAGCGTATTATTTAGCACAACAATAAAAATGACCCACAGCTGGAAGTTGATGAGAAGCGTTCGTTAACTCTTAATCTATAAATACAAACAAGGTGAACAATAAATGTACATTAACACTAATTACAATAGACGCTAATTTACAGATACAAATAAACGTATCAAATGCTGAGGTGGGGTTTGTAAGAGCTGCACCTGTAACAAACACAAGAAATAACAATCAACAATGTACAGCTAAATAAACATTTAACGAACAATCATGGGGGAATATTAAGTAACGTAACATACATAGGAGTAAACAATCATAGGGAAACAATCATGGGGATACATTAAGTAACATAACAAACTTAGGCGTAAACAATCAAGGAGGAATATTAAGTAACATAACAAACTTAGGCGTAAACAATCAAGGAGGAATATTAAGTAACATAACAAACTTAGGCGTAAACAATCAAGGAGGAATATTAAGTGACACAAACTTAGGCGTAATCAATCATGGGGGAATATTAAGTAACATTAAGTTTCAATGTAATATGTGTTGTGAAAAATGTTTAATTTCTTTTAAATTTATTTGTTGTAAATAATGTTTTATTTGATATTGGTGATACATTTAGTCAATATTATTTTAATCAGTATATGATATTTCTTTTTGTTAAATGTCCCATTAAAATGTAAATTCAAGTAGTAAGTATTTAAGCCTTGTATAAATTTTTAAAAATAAAAATCGTTACCAAGTTACAATAATAAATTAAAATTAATGCAAGGATAACTCTTTGATGTTGATTTTTATCGTCCATTCTGTTTTTGACGCCCATTCTGTCAAATGTAATATAATAATTATGTGTAATAAAACCAATTTTTATGAGCATTAACTTAAGTTCCAAAAAAAGTTGAAAAAAACAATCAACCTTAACAAAAAATTAATTTTAATTAAAAACTATATGTTGCATGATACTCAAAATATTATAACCTGTGTTTATTACATAAATATATTGCGTTTTTCATAAGATGGAATCCTTAAAAAAAGAATAAACTATTCAATTAATAAAAACTATACATTTAGATAAAATATTTTCAAGTTATTAAGATATAATTTTCTTAATAATTCTTTATAAAATCAAAACAGATATAGGTTAATTTATTTATGAATTAACTAGCATTGTAACTAGTTTTAATTTATATAATTACATTGATTATAAACCCTAAATAAAACTTTCATAAAAATATTATATTAAATCAAATTTAATTTTCGCAATATTATTAAAGCAGGTTTCAAAATGGTTATTTTCTTAACAATTATTTATTTTTTAATATATATTCAAATGTTATTTAGAATAGAACATGAAAGACGTGCGATAAGAAACAATGGATGAGTTATTTCTTATTGACACGCACATTATCACGCTTTAGAGTTAGGCTATTCAGATATTTGTTAATTTAATTAATTGTTGTTATGCATTACAAAAGATTACTTCCTCCGGCGTTGACTACATTACTTTATATCAGTCATGAGCAGTGCGAGAAGTGGCAAACAGAAAAGTAAGCCAGAGAAAAGTAGATCATGGAAGATATGGCATAGAATAATGTACAAATACCAAACTATATAAACTAATAAATGAATACTTTGACAGTGAAAATATTGTAACAAAAGATGCAGAGAAAGCAACAATCATTAATCAATTTAAGGTGTTAATCAACTTACCAAATATACAATTGAATTATTTTATATATTGAATTGAATTATTTATATATTGAATAATATATATATATATATATATATATATATATATATATATATATATATATATATATATATATATATAATTCAAAGTACCTACCTAGATAAATTCCACAAATGTTTATTTTACATGTGTATATTCATTTTATTGCAGAAAATAGTTGATAAAAGGATAAGCATGTTGTTGTAATACAAAAATGTTGTAAAAAAACAATCTTTAACATCAATAACTCCTCTATTAATATAACGATCATAACTTGTAGTTATTTTAATATTTTTTAATGTTTGGTGTACTATAACACATCCAAAAGGTCCCTTCCATAAAAAATGTGTATCGAACCAAATAATTTAGAAATGTTAAATGTATCCACTAATATTACAATACAACTTACTTGTAGTCTGATTTATGCCAAATGTTTTACCCTTATTCCTTATAAAGGAATAGCTTCACATACCCCCTATATTAGTGTGTGCAATAAAATATATAAACATTTTAAACTACTTAATTATTTCACTCGTAGTGAATGGACACTGTTAAATTAATTGCTTCCTAACTGCCTTGAGAAGGTGTAATACAAATATATAGGGGATTGACACTAGATCAGTTATGTTATTGCGGTGAGTCCATCTAAACAATGGGTGGCATAGTTATAGAGTGCCCTGCGCTTTTTCACAGAGGAATTAGCTGGTATAAATAGTCAGTGAGGTAGGTCTTAAATGGCTCAATGGATTGGTCTTATCTTTGTGACAATTCACTTTAACTGATATGTAACATGACTGTTTGGCCTCTTCCAAATATATATTACAGTTCTATTTCTTTTCGTATTAATATATAGTAGCTGACAACAAATCATACGCTATATATTATTTCACTTACCTACAGCTGGCGTCACAATACCTTTGCTGATATAAATGGCTTACATTGTTATTACAATTACAATCCTGTAATAAAGAGAATGAATACCTCATTACAGAGTGCCTTAGCGTCTATAGCGCCCTGAAGTTCTACCAAGAAAACAGATAAACCACTCATTCATTAGTTATAGGACTAGACTCACGTGTCGTCACGATAGATGCAAATGTTATGTACAGAAAAAACGTGCTCCCTGCAGTACTCACAGGAGAGGGGGAGGGGTGTCTATGAGCCGCTCGTCCAGCGAGCTGGTGACTGCTCATCGCTTAATCTGGAAAATCGTAGATTCACTGTATAATTTATATCAACAAAGATAAACGTGGTAAGATAAAATATAACTATCTAAATAACAATGTCTTACTATCAAACACAACTCCAAAACCATCCTACATTTATTTTTATTATTGGAAGTTCTATACTTGACTTTGGATACGATTGTTCTGCCTCAGCCTTTTGGTTGACTTGCCCATACACCCTTTAACTTTGCACTTATTCCTTGACTTTAAGTCGAAATAATAAGATGCACAACTTATACCCAATAAACATCTTAATGAATTTTCCGCCTGTCCAGTTAGAGAATCTATACCTTTACCTGATTGTTAGTATAAATTTATTTTTGTATTTAGGTGAACTCACTCGCCGATTCTAATATCTTGCCTTTAGCAGTAGTATCCGTTAGCGTCAATGGGAATACCTTAATAAGTCGTATTTGTTTAGGCTGATGGGAGGACCTTTAGTAGTCGTGTCCGTTGAGGATGCTGGGAAGGTCTTTTTAGTTGTGTCTGTTTGGGTTGATGGAAATGTTTTTAGTTTTTAGTAGTCATGTTCGTTTGGATTGATGGGAGGACCTTTAGTAGTCGTGTGCGTTGGGGGTGCTAGGAAGGTCTTTTTAGTCGTGTCTGTTTGGGTTGATGCGAAGGCTTTTAGGAGCCATGTCTGTTTTAGTTGCCCCCAGGGGGTTTAGAGCCCTATTAAGTATGACACCCATGAGTCTTTTACTTCAAATTTCTTTAATATTTATGTAGATGGTTCTTACTTTTGATCGTCATCCTCCAAGCTGCTACTTTGCACAGATCTCTTGCCAATAGTTTTGAGGAACTGACGGTTCGCTTCAATCTTCTCCTCAGACTGGCGCATCCGACGTCGTGCGATCTCTAACAGTAGCCGCTGGCGCAGGACATCCAAAGGGTTGACGATGGAGAGGGAAGGACCACCTCCAAGTCCAGTCCTTTTCATTCGCCGAGCCCCTGCCTGTCACAACGAAAAATATGGATAAAGAGCATTTAAATGAGTGAGTATTTCCTACAACGTACACAATGTATATAATCATTATATAAACAACAAATTTTTTCATCAAGAATTGGGAAGACTCATTTATATCAGAGGTCACAACGTTGATTTGCTACTTACAGATGTGAGTTGAATGTTATCAAACATTGAGTTGTATGCAAAGGTCCATTTTATAAAATTTATTGTTCCTAAGATGTAACGCATGTTAATCCTCAATATACAGTTAATTGAGCTTAATATATTTGTTGTAATGACATTTTCCACCTTTTTGAAGAGGCAAAAATAAAATACAAACATTACATGCAACACATGTGCTTTACCATTTTTACTGTGAAACTAGCTATATCAAAGATGATTTGTCGTATCTTGATATTCCCGGGAATTACCAGTTTAACTACTTATATTTGTCCTCTTTTACGTGTTAATCTTTGGTTATAGTCATTATTTATGCATAATCTGAAATGTAAAATCACTCGTTTCTTAGTGTACTTGTGTTATCCACGAGTTTGTGTTTTCATGTGTATTTCTTTTGAATAGCAACATATTAAAAACAAATATAATAACCTCAATAACTACAATCGTCTCTAACTGAAACTAAGTTAAATACGACGGCCAATAATAATGAGGTACAGTATTCAACACTGATATTAATGACCTAAGACAGGAATAAAAGCAATAATAAGATCTTGAGTATTAAATACCCTGTAATAAGGATAGAGTAAGTTACCAGAGTTGGAAACCTTGCTGAATGGGGGGAGGGGCAGGATGAGAAGATATTTCTGAACTTAAGATAGGTCTGAACTATACTATAATCGCTCTTCCAACTCGATGAGAGCACACTTAGTGGCATTGGAGTGAAACTCAGACGCACGTTGTTTCCAAGTGGAAACTACTTGTGGTAATGTGTAACGAATTACAAACAATAACAATACAAAATATATGAGACGAAAAAATAATAAAACAGTGTGTGACCTTAAAATATTGACTTATATACGAATTCAGATACCCAAACAAGCAGCAGGTTATAAAAGAGATACAATAAAAAATGTAAGCGTGAAAGCATACAAGTAATCATGTTGTAGTTATGGTTATGGCTAGCTGATGTTACGCTATCGGTCTTTGCATTTCCAACCTCCTTGAGGCTCCAGAACTTGCTTTGGGAGCGGTATGGTCACCTTGGGGAATTCAGTAGATTATACATTTTTTTTAATTGACAATGGCTAGTAACCAAATTACTTGGTGTTATATTTATTAATTTCTTCTTCAGGAATGAAAATATTACTCTAGATACACTTATTTTGGGACATATGCTTAGTCAGAAAAAGATAAAATGAAGGTAAGCTAAATTTATCTTTCAAACTTAGTGAACTGTGGCCCATGTTTTTGTGACAAATGGTAGCAAAAGAGTAAATATCATTTACGTTCCAAACTAAAAATAAAAACAAAATTTACATCGCGAAAAGTATAATATTTCAATCAAACTTACTTGTAATTCTTCATTTTCGTTTTCAGTGAGCAAGTAGAGCCTTGGGTCTGAGACGTCAATCCAGTCACCTGTCTGGGGGCGGTACTTGTTGGCCAGTCGGGGAATGAGGAAGGAAGAGGTTTCAGAGTCCGGGGCAGGAACTCCCGGGACTTGCTGCAGGAAAGCTGTGTTCTGATCGTAATACGCAGCTGCCGTAGTAACCAATACGCAGCAAGCCATCACTGCACACACGCAAGGGTGAAGAGCAGCCATGCTGGCACGCCTGGAACTGCAACAATGGTTCAATGTCATTTCTTTTATTATTGTGACCTTAAAGTGAAGTTTCGCCCAAGAGTTTCACGTTGATTATTATAAGTTTCAATAATTGCAATATATAAAAGCTAACACATTAAGGGGGACGCTTCTCTTCATGGAACCCGTCAAAAGCATGGATTTCTATTTAAAGGATTCAGTCCATGAATCGTATCTCAACACTTGAAGTCCTTTGCTAGGTGAAGAACTATTTCAGTGGATAGTTTATTTACATTTAAGTTTGTAAACTTTAAAAATAGAAAACTCGTAAAATCAATTCATGGCCCTCTAGAGTGGCACTTAAATAACAATATATTGTTTACTATAGCTCATTATAGTAATAAACATAAACCGTACTGTTTGAAATGTATGTTTTGGCCGCTGACGGTCAGAGTTTATGTCTACTAAGATCCCAACTTCCAACGTTGGATTAGCAACCGTGATAATGAATCTAGATAATGTGGAGTAACTGTTAGTTCTCATCTTAACATTTAAATTATTCCAGACATTCTTGAGTCATCACTGAATTGCTGGAAATTCTGTGAAATTAAACAGAAATTATGTTAAAAAGTGGAAATATTTCAATCATTAATGCGTCATAACCTATATTTTAAAATGACGGCAGACCTTATCAAATGATTAATATTCTCATTTTAGCAGTCCGATTATAACAGACTATCTGTACACATATAATTTTATCGTGTAAGAATTCCATAAATTACATACTAGCAGGAGTGGTCTGCTTGCGTGCATGCATATATGTATGTGGGTGTACGTATGAAAAATGTGTTTACACGTCCAATTAGAAACATTCCCTTTAGTCTCCGTAACAAATTATTCAATACCCGTTTCACTCAAACTACAGCCATTTCACTGTGTGTCCAGGGAAATATATTGTCTGCAAAGCATTGTTCATTTTGTAAACAATCATTTCCTTTCAAACAAAGTATCATTAATGGTACAATTGCTGGAGGTTTCAGAGTAACCATTATTTAGTCACGTACAAAAAAATGATAATTTCTGTAAATAATAAATCTTAAAAAAATTTTATGAGTTGTAAACTAAACACTTCATGAACTTTAAACACCTTAAAATATTGTTATAATTATAATGAAACTTTTGTCACCAAATAAAACTATATATTTTTTGGAGCTATTGGAGCGGCCGTAGATAAGGGGCTATGGCGCTGGCTTGCCACGCAGCCTGTCCGGGTTCGATTCCCGATATGACCACTAATAGATTTTGCCCTGCCGCTCCCATGGTTCGAAAGTCACGTTAAGCCGTTGGTCCTCAGGTTAAGCGTTAGAGAGGGCTCCTTAGCCCTAACTTCGCCTGGTAAAATAAGACAATCTTTAACTTTTTTATTATATATACGATGTAGAAGAAAGGTCCTGGAACAGCTTAATAATTTTTGGGTGGTTACAGAAAAGTTAATCTATAAATCTACTTTTTGAAGTAACTACAATTTTTCTATCATATCAGTGGGACAGCAAGGAGCCAGAAGAAAATCGTAAATGAGAGCATAGGTCGAGTAGTACATCAAATTAAAGGTAACTTATATGATACAAATTGCAGTTACTTAAAAATGTATATTTATATGTGAATGATGTACCAAGTTGTATTGCTTTATTTTTAATCATTCATAAATGACTAAGCCGTGCCGGGACTTTTATTCCACACAAGGTTAGGTTAGGTTAGGTTGGGTTGTATATTATTGTTGTGATCGTTTCAAATGTATAGTATTATACTTCATTCATATGTATTCCTTTTACTTCAGTTACACTATCTGTATTTTCAATATAAATGTTTAGGTACCGAGGAATCAAAAATTAAAAATATGGGAATACATTTCTGTATTCCCATGACTTTACTGTCGCACATGGACCTAAATGTACGAAAAATACTTTAAAGATAGTTGATTAATAAAGTAAATTGTTTACATTACTGTCAGGCTAATTTGTATTTTCATGTTCAGGAAACAGTATTGTAACATTTTTAAGATAAATACAACTATATACCAAGAGTGCTTCCACGCAACATATTCTGAAAAGGGAATTAATTTTAGATAGAAAAGAGTGTTCAACATTGAACCGTAATTCTTTGAAATGTATCGCATTGAAAGTCTCCAATAAATAAACAATCATGAACAGCCCGACACCAATAAATAACTTTCAAATGTACGTTTAACTTATAGTGGTTTAAATATACTTTATAATTAATTATATATATGGAAGATAAATTGTTTTTTGAATGTATAGTTTAGTATGTTATCTCTAGGTATCGGTGCAGATATTTTAAATACGTAAATATTGTCTCTGTGTGTATACCATTGTATTATATTGTACATGTAAGACTTTTAAGGGTGAGACAAAGTGTCGGTTCTTTAAAATCAATATTGATTACTGTACAAAATGATGATCATAACAAGACCTGTCCGCTGATTTTGCTACGTGATCTTTTGTACATTTTATAACCTTCCTTGCTCTCAACAAATAAATACGCTTTGGCATATATTTTTTTTATTTCTCACTAACAGAGCTCTGGGTAAAAGTTCAATCAGTCTTTTTAACTAACGAGGCTCAACCAATGTCTAGAATATCCCTCTCATAGAGAATGAGGTTAAAGAAATACTATAATATTACATTTATATTACTGGTTAGATGCCATACAAGTTATCACTTTCATTAAATTTAAAACCAAGTCGGTTATGTCTCTCCAGTGAACCTCGCACTAACATGAAAACAGAGAATATAAAACAATCTTAGTAAATTGTATTTCGTAGGCTTAAGCGTCCAGTACTACTACTAATAATTAAAGCTTCCGGTAACGACCGCATCAACGTGCTATCTACAATATTTACATCACCAAACGTTTTGCCCATGCTAAGATGTGGCATACTCAGTGGTATTTCTGAGACTGAAGTGGCTGGTATTGTGGTTGGTATTGGCATCTCCCTGCAGAACTGGTTTGACTATATTCGATAGGTTGTATTGCCACTTCAGTCTCAGAGATACCACTGAGGATGCCACATTACAGCATGGGCGAAACGTTTTGTTGTGCAAATATTGTAGATAACACCTAACGTGGTTGTTATTGGAATCTTTAGTTATTAGTAATCCTACAAAAAGTAAAATTAAAAAAGGAAGACAGAGACAAATATGTTATGTAGATGATTAGACTATATTGGTACGAGCAAAGTTTTTTTTTTTTTTTTTTTTGCTTTTGAGTGGTATTTTGTAATCATAGAACTACTGAAAATTGACTTCAAATGTAAACACCAAATCGGTAAAGGGTGTCACAAAATTTCTTAGCAACAGCTATAGGACGTGCTTTTACATACGAAAACAAATCGAAAATTTTCAGTGACAGTTTATGACTTCAGCTTATTTTCGCCATTTTTTTTTTTTTTTTTTACAAAAACGTTGATATTTTAAAAACCTATAAAAATATTTGTTTGAAACTTGGTAGATGCTTTAATAAATTAACTATTTCAAATTTTGCAATCTTTTTATTTACCAATTTCAAAATGGTGGCATTTTAAAGTTTTTAAAGTAAAATTACGCGTAAACTAGTAAGTAAGTATAAAACTTGTAAAATACAAATATTTTAATAATGCAAAAGTAAAGAATGCACTATATCATCACCAACTTTTCGTTTTCCTTTCAAACATGATAATTTTAATTAGTTATAGTAATCATTTAAGTCATTATTAGGGGCAGAATGATATTAATATCAGTATTTCGTCTCTAATTTTAAAATTATTGCAATTCAAAGAGTTTGTTTATTGTTTGGATGTAGCCCGTAGTGATGGGTGAATCAAGCTCAAAAGAATCGTGAACTCGATTATTTCGCCTGAATCATTTACTCGAATCTTTTTAAAATGATTCACTTCTTTAGTATGAGTACTACTCTAGTCTACTCTACCAGCACATAACATAGATTTTTAGTTCCATATTGATGGGCTTTACTGTAAATTTAAACCAACATTGAATATTATATTTCTACTTTGGGTCTAATTTGGCATGCTATCACTAAAAAAATTTAAAATTATGATTTTAAGAGTGAATATTCTAGAAAAACTCAGCTATTTAACACACACACACACACACACACACACACACACACACACACACACACACACACACACACACACACACACACACACACACACACACACACACACACACACACACACACACACACACACACACACACACACACACACACACACACACACACACACACACACACACACACACACACACACACACACACACACACACACACACACACACACACACACACACACACACACACACACACACACACACACACACACACACACACACACACACACACACACACACACACACACACACACACACACACACACACACACACACACACACACACACACACACACACACACACACACACACACACACACACACACACACACACACACACACACACACACACACACACACACACACACACACACACACACACACACACACACACACACACACACACACACACACACACACATATATATATATATATATATATATATCTTGTAAACAGCAACGTAAGTGTTGGAAGTTTAGGTGCAAAATCATAAAAATATGTGGGAAGGCTAGGGGAAGCGTATCTTTGGCAAGGCCCCTGATAATGAAACTAAAATTAGGTGTAAAATGTCATCCCTTTTGGTATTCATACATCTCGTCTATGGGTGGCAATGTATATGATGGCATTCATATAAGATGTTTAGTCAAGTGTTCGGAGCTAAGCAACCCACGCCTCAAGGAGACCAAGTAGATTGGATAGAGACAAGGGACTACACAAACATGTGATGTTCTGGGAAGCTGCAGTAGACAAACATTGGAAAGGATATTAGGTACAAGAGATTAGTGTACTGTGGGTGACAAGGATATCGAAGAGAATATAGTAATAATTCGTTCTTTCTAAAAATTCAATTTTAAAAAATAGATCTGCACTAACTTTTAAATGTCAAGATAAAATTGTTATTCAATAACGATTCATACATCAAAATATTGTATATTAGATTTGTTTAGTTGAAAGAAAGATTGTTTAGATTTATTTATTCTTAAAAAAAAATAATTTAATAAATTGTAATGTAGCCTATATATTAAAGAGTTAGGGCGGTTTTTTTACTACGTAGCCAGGGTTTAATTCCCGATAGGATCATTAGTTTTTAGCCCTATGCCGCTTCCATCGTTTCGAAGTCACAGTGATCCAACGAGCCTAAAAAAGCTTATAAAAAACACAGATTAAAGCAGGCGTGGGGATCTGGGTCTTAATTGGGCATACATCTCCACTAAAATTCGTATGCAATTTGAAAGTTAAACTGACACACTATCCGACCTAATTTTATGATATTTTATTTACATTTAAAGAAGCACCACTTAAAGTAAAGCATCAAACACAGACTTAAAGAAGCATATAATAAGCAACTTAAAATGTAAAAGTCACCTTCAGTGAATGTATAACAGGCTAGAAAAAAGGGAGATCATAAAGCCAACAAATGTGACTGAGTTGGAATATATGTATTAACAAACTAATATATCCGAAGATAAAAGGGAAACCAATTGATAACTTCGTAAATTATCAAGTCTAAGAAATCTTTGTAAGTTACTAAACGCATTTTTTCACCGTAAAGTTACTTAGTTAAATGTAAAATATTTTTTCATTTTTTATAGATTGAGATATTTTACAGAAATATAACCAAATCATTAATTGTTTATGTTTTCTTCCTGTATATATTTAAAAGTACATACTGACTGAAATAAAATTGAACATTCTTCAGTACTATTATGCAGCCATTGTTCAGAGATACATTTTGGTTACAAAATCATACAAATCACACTATATTCATTTATATTAATTTTAAATAATATCATTCAGAGAGTCTCATAACAAGTTTAACATTACCATATAGTATAATTCTTAAATGAAAACTAAGATTTTTTCTCTAGTGATACAGGATCCGAAGTTTCCTTAAGTGTTATGGAAAGTTTTGTACTTCTCTGAGAATATTAATAAGTCCTGAATCAATAAGGTGACCGTAATGAGATTTTAATTTATTGAAATAACAAAATATCTAATGAACCTTTGTTCAGTATTTCTTTATGACGGATTATTCGTTTCTCAGTCATAGGGATATGAACAATTATTAAAATACTGTACCTCCATTAAAAAATGTAAAGAAATTCAATTCCCTCAAACTTGGAAAATACTCACAGGAATTAAGTCTGAGGTCAGCATTTTCATTAAAGTTGGTAACTAAAACTTTTTTTTTACAAATAATTTTAAAACATTTTCCACTTTAGTACTAAAATCTCTATCATATTCCGAATCTTCTACCCCTAGCTGTTCAGGAGTCATGCATATACTAGTTTTTAAAGAAATTTGTTTTCATCTTTAAAAACTGTACAGAAACTATATGTCTGATTTCACAGTAGGGAAAATTCTTAGTTCTTGCACAAGAATTGCATAATAACGTTTATTCAAAAAGCTATGGGACACCACACATAATATCAACAATATATTAAGCACTTTAGTTTTGAATATCAACTATACTAAATGTTAAGTCACCAAAAGACTATAGTTATTCGAGTTCTGCTATCGAAAATATATTGGGACAAGAACAAAGTAATCAGCGATAGAGTAAATATCAGAATGTAGTTCAAAGCCTAGCGTCCAATCAAACGCAAATACACAAGAGACCGGATGTCACGTGACTGCCTTTGACTTGTTGTTTATAGAAACTGTATATTGGGAACCAGGCATTGTATTTCTATGCGAGTGTTTTTTTTTTTTTTTACCTTGTTATGAGTCAAAATGGAGGGCATTTTTGTCACCTTGCAGTTTTACTTTGAATAAAGTAGTTTTTAGTTTATTTTATATTTTAACATGTAAGATGAAATCATGTTTACTGAGATTTTCATGTAATATTTACGTTTACCAGCCAACAATGTCCTTACCAATAGTATACAGTTTAAAATGCTGAAATATCAACTGTTACAATGATTAACGTGCAGTAAACAAATCATCCTCCGAATGTGCAATCATAACAAAGGAAATTTTTCCTGTCCTTGTATAGACTCTCTTTGATTAGTCATTTTAATATATTGTTTGCAATTTATCTAATGAAATGACTTTACACATGCACCTAACCCTTGGGACAATGAATGAATTGAAACCGTTTTCGTTGTGTTTAATAAATATTACAGATCTTTGAAATTATGACGTAAAAGTAAAAAACATCAAACTTTTAGTAATGTGTATAAATTAAAACGACTTTACTTATTCAACATTGTAATTATTTTATTTCCTTTACGAATTAAACTAAATTGTTTTATAATAATGCTTATATTTTGTAACTCAAATAGGGAGTAGCTTACTACATTGTTGGGTCCAATGCAACTACAAAATAAAATAAAGCAAACATTTGCTGACTATGGAATATATTAAAATAGTTTTAATGTAATATTTGAAATTTATCTAAACATAAATATTTCAAAAACTAAAACTTAGATTCTTGTAGTTTGATTAACATTAGAAAATATATAAGTAATACGTAATTTAATTACGTTTAAAGACTCAATTCTTAAACTGTTTTAACAAGGGAACACTTATGTAGCATAATGTTTGTGTGGGTGATGTCAGCAATTCCTTGAAACATGACACATTATTGGAGCTGTCAAAACTAAATTGACTAACCCATAAACCACTAAAACTTAAATTACACTTGTAATAGGTATGAACTTAAGTGACAACACTACACAAACTTCAACACACTTCATTTACATTGACAATTACCACAATAAAATGTCACAGAAACAGATTTCTAACCCTAGAAAACCCACAATGATAACCTAAAGTTTAAAAAAATGGTTATTAGAATTTTTTTTAATTTCTCATATGTATCAATGAAATATTTAAAATAATTTGTTGGACGATATTATCAATTGTGAGGAGAATGAGATAAGAAAATACGAGCGTTTTTGAGGAAAAAACTATAACTTGCTGTATTAATTTTTATTTATGTAGATTAAATTACATATAGTTACTTTTAACATTTTACTGCAATAGTATATTTCTAATATAACTATTTCCAAACTAAACTAGTATATAATATAATATTTCACTTAAATAAGATTTACAACAAGGAAACATTAATGTTTGTATCATGGTATTTGAGGGAAAAATAATTAATTGAATTGATTTGTTAAGTATTTAATTGGTTTAAATTGTTTACAAACAATTTTTAAACTGTAGTTACTTTTAAAACTTTACTGCAATAGTATATTTCTAATATAACTATTTCTAAACTAGTATATAATATAATATTTCACTTAAATAAGATTTACAACAAGGAAACATTAATGTTTGTATCATGGTATTTGAGGGAAAAATAATTAATTAAATTGATTTGTTAAGTATTTAATTGGTTTAAATTGTTTACAACATTTAAGCACAGTACTACAATATATTTTCCTCAACTTTTGGAGGTCGTTGAATTTTAAACCGTCTCCGGTAATATTTATATGAATATATAATTCTATGCATTTTATTATGCTCAATATCAATACAAATTGTTTGTTTCATCAAGATTTAGTATTGTCAAACTAAACACAATTTTAAATCTATAAATAAAACTTTACGTAATTATATAAATACGTAAGGTCGAGATATAAGTACAACTTTATTGAATAGGATTATAAGAATATTATTAAATAAACCTCCATAAAATTCTAAAACATACAAAAACTGGAGGGATATTTGTTAAACATTCACTTATTAAATGATGAATTAATATTTGGGTACATCACATGTTAGTGTGGACAAGAACGATTTGGTTGAATACATATACCACCACTTACGAAAAGGGGTGTACTGGTCAGTGAACAAGTGAGGCGAAAAGGGTTGTACTGGTCAGTGAACAAGTGAGGCGAAAAGGGTTGTACTGGTCAGTGAACAAGTGAGGCGAAAAGGGTTGTACTGGTCAGTGAACAAGTGAGGCGAAAAGGGTTGTACTGGTCAGTGAACAAGTGAGGCGAAAAGGGGTGTACTGGTCAGTGAACAAGTGAGGCGAAAAGGGGTGTACTGGTCAGTGAACAAGTGAGGTGAAAAGGGGTGTACTGGTCAGTGAACAAGTGAGGCGAAAAGGGGTGTACTGGTCAGTGAACAAGTAAGGTGAAAAGGGGTGTACTGGTCAGTGAACAAGTGAGGCGAAAAGGGGTGTGCTGGTCAGTGAACAAGTGAGGCGAAAAAGGGTGTACTGGTCAGTGAAAAAGTGAGGCGAAAAGGGGTGTACTGGTCAGTGAACAAGTGAGGCGAAAAGGGGTGTACTGGTCAGTGAACAAGTGAGGCGAAAAGGGGTGTACTGGTCAGTGAACAAGTGAGGCGAAAAGGGGTGTACTGGTCAGTGAACAAGTGAGGCGAAAAGGGGTGTACTGGTCAGTGAACAAGTGAGGCGAAAAGGGGTGTACTGGTCAGTGAACAAGTGAGGCGAAAAGGGGTGTACTGGTCAGTGAACAAGTGAGGGGAAAAGGGGTGTACTGGTCAGTGAACAAGTGAGGCGAAAAGGGGTGTACTGGTCAGTGAACAAGTGAGGCGAAAAGGGGTGTACTGGTCAGTGAACAAGTGAGGCGAAAAGGGGTGTACTGGTCAGTGAACAAGTGAGGCGAAAAGGGGTGTACTGGTCAGTGAACAAGTGAGGCGAAAAGGGGTGTACTGGTCAGTGAACAAGTGATGCGAAAAGGGGTGTACTGGTCAGTGAACAAGTGATGCGAAAAGGGGTGTACTGGTCAGTGAACAAGTGAGGGGAAAAGGGGTGTACTGGTCAGTGAACAAGTGAGGCGAAAAGGGGTGTACTGGTCAGTGAACAAGTGAGGCGAAAAGGGGTGTACTGGTCAGTGAACAAGTGAGGCGAAAAGGGGTGTACTGGTCAGTGAACAAGTGAGGCGAAAAGGGGTGTACTGGTCAGTGAACAAGTGAGGCGAAAAGGGGTGTACTGGTCAGTGAACAAGTGAGGTGAAAAGGGGTGTACTGGTCAGTGAACAAGTGAGGCGAAAAGGGGTGTACTGGTCTGTGAACAAGTGAGGCGAAAAGGGGTGTACTGGTCAGTGAACAAGTGAGGTGAAAAGGGGTGTACTGGTCAGTGAACAAGTGAGGCGAAAAGGGGTGTACTGGTCAGTGAACAAGTGAGGCGAAAAGGGGTGTACTGGTCAGTGAACAAGTGAGGCGAAAAATAAACTGTTAAAGTAAGACGTGAGTTTAACACAAATTTAAAATTCATTTCTATGTGACAACCCTTTGTTGAATATAAATAACAAAAATGATTATTATAACTGTTAATAACTTAATTGAAATTTTTTTCTCATCTGTATTTTGTGTTCTGTATTCTTCTGATATATTTTTTATTATTTTAAATATGGATTTTAATTATATTGTATTAAGGATTTGTCATGTTGAATAGGTAAATATTTTATCTTTATTCGTGAATTAAGCAGAGTAGAGGACTTTAAAGTACTAAGTTCTCCTTGATGAGACGTTTCTCATTAAATGTCACGTATTTTTTCAGCTAACAAGAAGATTCGTGAGGTATCTTCAATGATTGTCACAATATTGTGATTTAATTCACATTTGTATCAGTATCAGTACAGAGTTGTACATTAAATAGCGTCACTCAATTTATTGTATAAACTAAATTAACTTATTACTAAGAACTAAAATATTCGTCCAAAGTATATAAAGATTTAGAAATAAGGTATGATTTAACCAGGGATTTAAAATTTACAGAGTCAAATTTATTTTTAATATTATGAGGTGGACCATTTATAAACTTCGCATCCATTACTGAAGTTTTGTTTTTAAATAACTCTAGCCTGTGGTTGGGTACAACTATCGCCATTTTACCCCTTGCATTGTAAAAGTGTATGTCAGAGTGAGTTTCCACTTCACTGAAGTGGTCTCTAACACATATTATATAACTTAAAATATACAAGCCAAATACCATTAATATTTGCAAACCTTGGAAATGATCCCTTACAGAATCAGTAGCTCTTAATTTTAAAATTATTCTGATTGCCTTTTTTTTGCAGCATTAATATTTTGTTCAAATTATGTAAAGAAGTGCTACCATAGACACATATGCCGTAGGCTATATGTGACTGTATGTGAGCATGAAATATTAATTTTAAAGTTGGTTCACTGCATAGCAGTGACATTCTTCTCAATGCAAACAACCCTGAATTAATTTTTGAAATAATGTGATCTACAGTACTGCACCAGCTGACACTACTGTCAATTAACAAACCTAGAAATTTTGTTTTATCAATGTTTTTAACTTTTTCCGTTCCGATATTGATTTTTGGTGTAACCTGATTCTTATTTTGAACTGTAGAGAAGTGAATATATTTAGTTTTCCGAGGATTTAGTAACATATTGTTATTGCAGAAAAAGTTTTGAAATTTTGCCAACTCTAAGTTTGCTTCTCGCTCCAATTTACTGGCTGTTTTAGCTGATACTATTAAGTTTGAGTCGTCAGCATACAAGAACAGGCCTTTTGGAACACTTTGTACTTTAGTAAGCAATGAAAGCATATCTTTTAGATAACATACATGAGATAACACCCATGAGAGCTACCCACCCGTACACGTACAATGGTTTTGACCCACCCACCTGCCCATACACGTACAGTGGTATTGACCCACCCACTCGCCCATACACGTACAGTGGTATTGACCCACCCACCTGCCTATACACGTACAGTGGTATTGACCCACCCACCCGCCCATACACGTACAGTGGTATTGACCCACCCACCCGCCCATACACGTACAGTGGTATTGACCCACCCACCCGCCCATACACGTACAGTGGTAACCCAATTCAATACAATTCAATACAATTCTTTATACATAGATAAAGAAGGGGTCCTAGGATTTACCCTTGTGGTACTCCATGTTTAATTTGCTGAAATGTAGATAGCTTTTTTATAATTTTGTTTTCTTTTATATGAGTAATCTCAACTGATTGCTGTCTATTTTCAAGGTAACATTTAAACCATTCCAAAGCAACTCCATTTATTCCAAGTGAACTTAGTTTTGATATTAAACGTGAATGTGACACACTGTCAAAAGCCCTAGACAGGTCCATGAAATATCCGGACACAACATATTTTTTATCAATTGAATCTATTATCATGTCTACGAAATTGACTAGTGCTATAACAGTGGACCTGCCCTTACGGAAACCGTGTTGCTCATCATCAAATAAGTGGTTTTTTTTTTCCAAATAATCAACTAATTGTAAGGTACATACATTTTTCAAACACCTTTGATATAGCAGGAAGGAGATATATTGGGCGATAATTTGTTATGTCTGTTAAATCACCTTTTTTGAAAATTGGTATTATTTTGGATATTTTTTATTGGTGTGGAAAAATGCCAGAAACAAATGAGGAAATAATTAAGTGGAGTAATGGTTTTTTTAGCTGGTTCTTTACGTGACAGTGGCACCTCATCATAACCTGACGAACATTTGTTTGGCAATGAGTCAATTATATCTATGACATTTTCTTCAATCAAAGGGTTGCAATGGAACCGCGTGAGAGGATTATAAGAGAACTGACTGGTTCCGCTGGGTGCCAAATCTAAAATATCTGGACCATTCATCCCTTTTATCATTTCATCATTTCATATTATTAAAATATTCATTAAAAATACTGGCTATGGTATCTGGATTGAAGATTGGTTTATTATTGATTCTCAAGACAATATTTCCTTTGCTATCCAAATTAGAGTTTTTGTTGTTGTTTCTTTATTGATGATGTTCCAAGTACTTTTAATTACATTGACAGAATTTTTTATTTCATTGTCAAAATATTCTTTTTCTTTCACTCAATTTAGCTGTATATATCCGATGTTTTTCTTTAGCGGCATTTTTTAAATTTGGATTCTTTGAAGCCCTAGCTATTTTATTTAGGTATACTAAATTGTCTTTTTCATGTTTTATTTCCATGGTTATCCATTCGTCTTTTTTGTGTGAACTGGTTTTTTGTGCTTTAGGGAACAATAAATCAAAGTAAAACCGTACTATTCTATTAAAAGTATTGTACTTTTCATCTACTGTAGCATCATAAACCAATCTCCAATCCTCTTTCTGCAAAATAGTTTTAAACAAATTTATATTTTTTTCAGAAAATGCTCCACCGATATATGTAAGTTTCTTATTATTCACAGGTGTACACTTAAGATTAAATATTTCCAATAGCTGGCCGTCATGATCAGACAAAGATGTTACCAGCCCTGTAACTGAAATTTGCCCACAGTTAACATTTTTACAAACATTTTCTAAGCATGTTTCTGACGTATCTGACACTCTAGTTGAAAAGTCTACAAGATATTTTATACCGTTACTTTTTAATATATTTTTAAATTCCCTGGATTAAGGAGAGCTTTCCATTATATTTATATTAAAATCTCCGCCAATAAAAACAGACTTTTTCTGCTCGTTAGTAATTCCAATAACGTATTTAATCTAGATAAAAACTCCTTGTTATTGAACTGGGGCGTTCTGTATACACTTGCTACTATTACTGTTTCTCCGTTAATTTTAAATTCTGTAACACAGCATTCAAATAGTTTATCAGTTAACAAATCCCTAATTGCTTGTGTACTCAGCTGTTTACCCCTTAAATCGACTTTGGACATAGTTAAAACACATCCTCCCTTTGCAGTGGTTCGAGCAAAATGTGAAACTAGCATATAATGGTTTATATTTAACCGTTCAAGTTGATCATGTGTCATATTGTGTTCTGTTAGAATAATAATAATAATACCTGGATCAATTCCTGTTAAAATAATTTTCAATGGTTTAATCCGGCTCTTTAAAGTCCTAGATATTTTGGTGAAATATTTTTATGTTAAAAGGATTTAGCTCGGTTTTTTTTGTGAATGTCACAGGGAAGTTTAAAGGAACAGCTGAGTTTAACAAGTTAGAGTTAGAATTAAAAACATTACTAGATAAGTCCATAATCGATTCTACATTAAAAGAGCTGTCTGATAAACTGTCCGTGAAGTGGGGATGGGAAAGCCTTGAGCCGTCTCGGCGCCCTAGGACTTGTTTGTCTACCGCTAGGATGTACTGTAGGTTGTCAGTAGCCAGGAGTGATCCGTTGGTTGTCGAAGAATTCTCACGTCTCTCCACTGAATGAGGTGCAATATGTGAAGTGCTTCCTTCAGTTAGTTGTGAAATAGTTTCGTTTATGGAATTTTTAATTATACTAGCTGATTTTCTTTTTCCATGCTTGTTTAAATGCAAACCATGTCGGTGTAACAATCTCTGTGAAGATGCGTTGTTTGAACAAAGGAAATTGACTTATTATTCTTAATGTTGCTGTGAATGGTTGAATTGATGCGTGAATCAGAAAATTAAGGTCTGGCTGGTCAAATCTGAAGGGTATATATTATCGTGCATGTAATAATAATATATGTGTAATTGTTACAGCATAGTTCATATTGCCCCTGTATTTTAAATATAATTTAAGTATATGCAGGTTGTCCCGTAAGTATCAAGTAGGTAACCTGGATGTAACTTCTTAGGTTACAAAAATTTATGTGCACAAATCGTTGATCTCGCACTGTTATACGTCTTTATCTGCATGCGATTTTCACAAAAACGCTAATATCTCTGAAGTTATTTCTAATAAAATCATGAAAATTGGTATGACGTTGATATTTATATTATTCATATACCATTTGTTCACAATAATCGTTTAAAATTGGTGATTATTTTCAATATTCAAAGCTAAATATCTTATTATCCTTAAGAATTATTAAAACCTGTAACATACAAAAACATTGATTAATTATTTCTACAAATATTGGTATTTGTAGAAATAATTAGAATATAAATAATAACAAAAATTAAGTGATAAATTGAACTTTTTGCCTAAAATTAACAGCATTATTCAGGCAGAATAACTTTTTATTTGATAAAAACTTAAATTTCACAGTAAATTGTTTGTAAACATTAATTTTTAAAATATTCTGTGACTTATATTTTTAGTATAACTTAGGGTTACAGTATTAAAATATTTAGCTTTAAATATTGAAAATGGCCGCCAATTTTAAAGGATTGTTGTATAAAAATAAAATTTTAATGGTATATGGCTAATACAAAGATCAACATACATTATAACATCATATGATTTTATTTCAAATAATTTCAGAGATATTAACGTTTTATTTTTAATCACAAACAGAAAGACTGACTGGTAACGGTGCGAGATCGACAATTTGCACGCACGACATTTGTTATTTGTTTTAACCCAGGGAATAGCCTCCAGATGTTTGGTTGGATACTTACGGGACACACTCTATAAAACATTTGTCATAGTTTAGGTATTTTTACAATAAATAATTATTTTATTTGTTATTGTTAAATTCATTTGAGTGAGAGATGAATTTAATTTTTATTTCATAATTTAATTAACTTTGTTTGTTATATATGAAAGAAAACACCCTTTTGGATAGACTTTTATTAAGCGCTAGGAGAGATGAAAACCACGAGATAAAATCTAATTAACTCAGATTACTTTTAAGGAGTCTCCATAATAATATTGTGGATGTTAGAGTAGAGTTTTAAACTATTTCAACCAAGATTCCAGTTTAAATTGGAAGGATAACTTGGTGTTGTTTACTGAAATAATTTAAAGTTAAAGCCGAGAGTTTAATGAACATAAACCTGTACTAACTTAATGAACAGAAACCTGTACTAACTTAATGAACAGAAACCTGTACTAACTTAATGAACAGAAACCTGTACTTACTTAATGAACAGAAACCTGTACTAACTTAATGAACAGAAACCTGTACTAACTTAATGAACAGAAACCTGTACTAACTTAATGAACAGAAACCTGTTCTAACTTAATGAACAGAAACCTGTACTAACTTAATGAACAGAAACCTGTACTAACTTAATGAACAGAAACCTGTACTAACTTAATGGACAGAAACCTGTACTAACTTAATGAACAGAAACCTGTTCTAACTTAATGGACAGAAACTTGTACTAACTTAATGAACAGAAACCTGTTTTAACTTAATGAACAGAAACCTGTACTAACTTAATGAACAGAAACCTGTTCTAACTTAATGAACAGAAACCTGTACTAACTTAATGAACAGAAACCTGTACTAACTTAATGAACGGAAACCTGTACTAACTTAATGAACAGAAACCTGTACAAACTTAATGAACAGAAACCTGTACTAACTTAATGAACAGAAACCTGTTTTAACTTAATGAACAGAAACCTGTACTAATTTAATGAACAGAAACCTGTTCTAACTTAATGAACAGAAACCTGTACTAACTTAATGAACAGAAACCTGTACTAACTTAATGAACGGAAACCTGTACTAACTTAATGAACAGAAACCTGTACAAACTTAATGAACAGAAACCTGTACTAACTTAATGAACAGAAACCTGTACTAACTTAATGAACAGAAACTGTTCTAACTTAATGAACAGAAACCTGTACTAACTTAATGAACAGAATCCTGTACTAACTTAATGAACAGAGACCTGTACTAACTTAATGAACAGAAACCTGTTCTAACTTAATGGACAGAAACTTGTACTAACTTAATGAACAGAAACCTGTACTAACTTAATGGACAGAAACCTGTAATAACTTAATGAACAGAAACCTGTACTAACTTAACGTACAGAAACCTGTACTAACTTAATGAACATAAACATCGGCCGTGTTAATGTCACTCATCCATAAGAATGTTTCATTATATAACAATGGATGTTTATTAACATAGATAAACACACACAATCATACATAACGTATAAACAAAATAGTAATTGTCTAACATGATGAGTTATGCAATAATAATTGTCTAATGATTTTTATCAACATAGAGAGATATGACCCCGAAAACATATTTTAATAATTAGATACTCAATATACAGTATACTGTATATAGAAGAAAAGTCCAATAAAGGCAAAATACGTGAAAGTTTCGCGTTTTAAAGTGAAATGATTAATTTAAGTGCCTCTTTACAGCCAAATTACAAAATATAACTATAAACTAAATATGTAAATTTTGAGTAACAAGCAATTATTAAACAACCAGAAACCAGCTAAATTGTATAAATTTGATTTAAGAACTAAACATTTATAAGTAACTGAAAAAATGTGTAGAGTGGTATACGCTTATAATAATAATATTCGAATAAACACAAAAAAACCTTAACTACAAGTGAAAAAACAACAACAGTAAATTAACAAATGAACAATAACTAACAGTAATATCTTAATAATATACTGTACAAGAAATAAAGACCTAGATACTTTAATCACTAAGATGATACCATTTTAGCATTACACAACAATACAAATTTAAATATTCAGTACTAAGACAAACCAACGATAAAACTAATTGACAAAACAAAAATCAACAATAAATAATAAATACGATAAAAAATTATAATAAAAGGGTTTAACGGTGGGTAAGTCTAGAAGGATACTTGTTAGGTTAAACTGATAACTATATTAAATCTTTTATAAATTTCACTAAACAGACGTGCATTAAACCAATCTCAAAATGTTTAGTAATGTTGAGTAAGGTTGTCTGATTAATTACTTAATAATTTTGTTCGCTTTGTTGTATTTGATTTTATTCCTCTTTAGGCGTAAAGAATTGTGAACGATTTAAAATTTTGTAACTCAAAACTATTTAATAATATTTTGTAAATTACATTCATCAGGTTCATATAAAACTGTATAAACATTGAAATATAACCCCAAAAATCGATTTTATTCAGTTACTGCTGAGAAGTAAAAGCAAATAATTTTTTTTTAATATTCACAGAACAAATATTTTTAGTGACAAAAACTCTGAATGAAAGCATTATGGACAACCTTTGAACTTTCTGTCAACCGAGCAAGGTTAGTTGGCCGATACTCTTAATGCCGAAGGCCTAACCCTTAGGAGAATTATAGGAATAGTTTCCTATCAAGAGATGAAGTTCAAGACCTCCAACCGCCGACATACAGCCGAGTTTCCTCTTGAAGGTGTACTTCAATATACCATTCAAAAGACACAAGCTACTGCCACAGATTAATGTATTCTGAAGACTGAACTTCTCCGTGAGGCTCTAGGTAGAGCTCTATGGCGGTCTCACTAGCCAAGACTTTCAACAAGGCAGGAGGCCAAAGGTAAATACTAAGTAAGGTAAGTCAAACTGTTGGAGGTGTAACTCCAATGAGCAGAGTTAATTACTAAAGAATGCCCTGATAGGAATTATGACATCATTAGGTTAATTAATTGTTCAACGCCCACTAAAAAGTAAATACTTTCAGTATTGTTATACTGAATTGTTATTTCAATCTAGTAGTGTTAGATTGAAATAACAATTGTTGTATCGACTTTCCAAATCATGATTAAAGTTCTCTAAGTTCTTTTGCAAATAAATAATAAATCTACTTGCATCATATCTTGCTGCAATATTTACCGTGGAAGCTGACATAAGGCCGGCGTAAAAATAGTGTTCTTTAACTTGGAACGTTAATTGTTAAACAATAAAACTATTTTACTACTAAAATCCATGTGTTACACGAGGTGTTCGCCCATCCTTCTTGAGCTTAGGAAATATAAGAGCAAAGAATTAACTTTTAACTTGATATAGCCATAGTCAGAACTAAGTAAAATGAGCATATTGATAAAGCAGTTTTTGTATTTACATAAAAAAAACTTTTTTAGTAAATTATTATAAGTAAAAATATCTTTTTAAATAACTTTTTCATCTAAAGTAAAAATAAATTTCAAAATATAAACAACTTTTACTTATCCATGTGAAAAAAAACCAAATTCACATGGACTACTCGAACAAAATTTAGACAAATTAGACTTCTCTCAATCAAGTCTCTTAATATATACAGAAACTTATTCAGCATAATGCGAATACAGTATAATAAAAGTGATATAACTATTTTTTTTTTTATAAATGTTAACTTCTTGTGTAATTAGTTAAAAAGAAATACTAAAATCCAATTACGATCACACAAACTCAGTTTTTAATTACACTCTAAATTTAATGTACAAGATATTAAATCGAACAACTAAAAGTTCTAATTTAATCAATAACTTCGATAGTTCTACTTTAGAATATTAACTACAGCTATTTATTAATTATTTATACAATTGAATTATTCCAGAACTTAAGACATAATATTAAATATAAAAATAATATATCTAACATTAGATTGGCGGCTCAGTGATTAAGGTTTCCGATTGTAAAGTTTAATTTTAAAGGTCTGAGCTGACAGTAGGTACTTCATTCTTTTATAAAGTCCACGCTTATGCCTACAGCCAATTTAAACAAGTGAGTGACGTTTTTTAATAATTTTTTTTATTATTGCTCTTGATAAACACCTAGTTATTTTCAAACCCATGAAAGTGACTTGAGTGTTGACGTATTTCGAAGACATCAAATAAATAATTGAAATTTATATGAAGCTGGTTGTAGTGAAATCAACTAAAGCACAATTAATTTATAATTAAGTTTCATAATTTTGAATAACATGTAACGGCAGATGACATCATCTAGAAGTTTGTTTGAATTGCCAGACAAATGGGTAAATCAGCCCAGTCCTACTTGGCAAGAAATATGAAATTGAAAGGGTTCACATGCAACCCTCATCGACATCTGTCTTCAGACCCACCTAATCCAACTTTACATTAAGAACGATGTATTTAACATTTTTAATAATAATTTTTCTTTGTTAAAATTATACATTTTAGCCCCAGACAGACGATCAATATTTACTTACGTCTATCAATCAGTCAATCTGTCCACTAGAGAACTAGACGACACGTTTCAAATATAATCAGTTCATTTGGCTCTATTAAGGCGAACTTGAAACTTATTTTATCAAAAGTTGACGCACTTAAAAACATATTCTGGCACGCACTTATGTAGTCCTATGGACAATTTCCCCACAAGGTTTATATAAGTGAGTACCAGAATATGTTTTTACGTGTGTGAATAATTGTCAAGTTTAACTTAATAGAGACAAATGACCTGATGATGATATTTTGATTTGAAACGTATCATTATGTTTCAAGTGATTCTCTTCTGCGAAACAATATTAACCTTGTTTACAAAGTCGTTATTGGTTTTGTTCATAAAACCCTAAATTCACTTCATTAAATCAATTAAATATCACAAACATAATCGTGTAAATCAAATTGAGTATTTAAGTCACTTTGAGTATTTGAGTCGATTTAAGTATTTGAGTCACTTTACTCTAACTCAAATATTTAAATTGGTAATATGTACACTAAGCTTAAAAATGTGTAACCAAAAACATGTTTTAAATTCAGCCATAAATACAAAATAAGACTGGGAAATCACCATAAAGTTATGTGATTTATGTAAATCCTTATTTGGTTTGGGATCCTTGGATTTCACTTCCAACAAAGCTCGTATTCGACTACCTGCCAACATATGTGAAATTCATAACATTTTCCTGATTTTATTCAGTTTTTATGTATGTAAACTTTAATGTTAAAAAGAACTTGACATTTATAAAGTCATGAGCTCAATAAGTGTACTTATTTCATGTTGCAACTTATAAAACTTTAAAATATGAACTAAATATATAATTTCGTCCTGTTGTATTATTTGTTATCCGTTGACAAATCACAACATTAATTGAATTAATGTGTTGGAAAGGGTGTCCCATATGCTGAATAACTAAATAAAAAATAAAATGCTACATTGTATAGTAATAACCATACAACAATGTATGTTTACAGTAGTTAGTTTAAAAGAGACGGTCTTTACTCAATCTAAATTCAGTGCTAATTTAAATTCCAAATGGGATCATACAGCCAACAAATGTTATTAAAATAATAGAAAAATTAAAATACTTATTCACAAAAATTGTATTCACTCATATTTCTGAAATACCCTGAAGTATTTGCAAATAGAGTGAACTATTGTAATTGTTTGAATTGATACCCATAAAGCTCTGGGTACAGGTTTTGGAATCTGCAATTTGACCATTATTAGCTTAGTATCACAATAAAAGTCACCGTAACCCGCCGTAAACTTATAATGATATAAGTAAACAAACTACAAATATGACTACTGATTCCAAATCCATCTGGTCTGAGGATAGTCTACGTGGTTTACTGAAATCAATCACTTTTGTATTTGTTAATGTGTAGGCCTATATTATATAGGCCCACTGATAGTGTAATAAGTTTGTGTGGTGTGGCGATCATTTGTATTACTAGCGCATTTCAACCAGTACGTAGTATATTAATTAAGAAACATAAATTAAAAAATAATGTAAAACGTATAACCAAATATGATGTTATTTATTTTTTTTTTTTCATTTTATCTATTTTGTTTTAGGTTGTTCCTTCACAATCACAGTGTTTCTTTAATTTTTTTACTATTTTTCTCTTTTTAGAAAGAAAACTTCACTCACCAGTTCATATGGGCTTGCAAGCCTGTGAGTGAACTTCACCCAACGAGCGAAGTACCGACCGTTGGCTCAGTGGGGATATTTTTAACGAAGCAGGCAAGATGTTAACTTATAGTTTTTCTGTATAGATGAAAGAATGTTAAATGGCTAGTTGGCTTTATATAAATACACATATATTTTTTATTAATCATTGAAGTGTTCTGGAACTGAAGGACAAATACGATTTCAAACCTCGCTATCGTTCAATTACTTTCCCAAATAACGTTAAATTTCAAGTACGTTTCATGCTTCAACAGAACAAAAGCTTTAGGGTACAATAGCTCCTACAATTATTTGTTAAAATACAGTTTTTAGTAAATCCAATACTATTAATTGAGGATCTGATCACATATAAATAACTAACTAACACTAACATGTTTTTAGACAGTCCTTTTTTAAAGCATTGTGTTATGTTTAATTTTATTATATGTAATATCTATAGCTTTATTCGATTTATTTATTTAAATTGTTATGTTTAACAATTAGGCTTTTCCTTAATGCAGTTAAATCCTTTACGTCATTCATGTCTACTTAAGTATTTTTACTGTAATTCAGATACGTGTTTTCAGCCGATAGAGTTAAAAAAAATTAAGTTCCGAAACTTCACAAAGCAGTGAATGATTTTTCACAATTTCACTAAGAGTACGTGTTCTTACAATCATTATAATTCATCCATTACAAACACAAGTGTAATGAAAAATGTTTGAGAAACTTAGTCTGTGCGTAAGATAGTTAAATATTTTATTATTGATCGCTTAAGCTTGTCCTGTTTAAGTTTTTTACAGTTTCAAATGATTTTAGCCACCCTTGCAGGGAAACTTTTCTGAACTCATATTTATAAATAAAATCCTCAATCCTACACACAAGGAACATTCTCTGTAAAGTTTAGACAGTTTCACGTTTATTACTCTGTCGGGGTTTAAATGACCCCTGTAAACACCACCAATTCCTTTGCCAATTTCAACTGAGATTGCATTTAAATTACTTTGGTGGAAAACTCAAAAGTAATTTTAGCACCAATCTGATTCAGGGAATAAATTATTGTAATTAAGGTTTATTCTTTTCTCAAACAGAATATGAAAATCTCTAAGAAAGCCAGTTAAATTATTGTTTGACATATGCACATTTGAATCAATATATAATGGAAATTTCATAATTTGTCATGATTAACTTTTACAATGATTATAAATCAATCATAACCAATAATTTATGATAGATTATAAACATGCATTGTAAGACTAAGCAATGACATTTTTATAAAAATATTTATGTCATGAGGAATGATATGTTAGTTTAAATTTAATACATAATGGACATATCTCCTTTGTGTTTGATAACATATCAATTTGCTTATTCTGTTTATATTATTGGGAGCCTAAGTTTTCAAATGATAAAAGATGCAAAAAACTTGAGCTACAACTGTACGTGTATGGGTGGGCCGGTGGGTCAATACCACTGTACGTGTATGGGAGGGCAGGTGGATCAGTACCACTGTACGTGTATGGGTGGGCCGGTGGGTCAATACCACTGCTCGTGTATGGGTGGGCCGGTGTTTCAATGCCACTGTACGTGTACGGGTGGCCCGGTGGATCAATAAAACATAAAAACGTGAATAGATCACTAAGCGTTAAATGTAAGAGTAATTTATATAATTTAGTAGTATAATTATAGTATAATTTAGTAATTTACACTAACCTAAATAATATATATATAAAAGAAGTAAATATGTAACTAACAATTATTAATGACGTGCAAAAAATACAATTAAAGCATTTAATAGTAAGTTATATGATAGATATTGATCATTACGGTCAATACCACCGTACGTGTATGGGTGGGTGGATGGGTCAATACCACTGTACGTGTATGGGAGGGCCGGTGGGTCAGTACCACTGTACGTGTATGGGTGGGCCGGTGAATGAATACCACTTTACTTGAGTGGGTGGGCCGTTGGGTCTATACTGCTGTACGTGTATGGGTGGGTGGATGGGTCAATACCACTGTACGCGTATAGGTGAGCCGGCGGGTGGGGGTGCGTGGATCAATATGCATGTAACTTAGATCTATTATCCTTATAGATAGTTATATGTTTGTATATTACTGTCAATATAAAAACTAGTTTTTCTTTGTACTTTACAAAATGTAAATAAAGGAGCTGTAAATATTTTATAATATATTTTTATAGGTCTATGAGGCACTTAAGATAGCTTTAAGGGTACGTGTTATAGTCCTTTTTCTAAAGTAGCAACATTCCACCACCAAGTATATCGACATATGTACAACACTGGCACGCAATCTGCAGTTTCGCTTTGTTACATACTTTTCGCAAACTCATTCCACGAACTCTGCTAAATAAAGAAGTAATGGCTCCATCTCGTTCCAGCCGGCTCGGTTACTGTAAGTGTACAGGTTTGTAGTGAGTTTTACACCTTACACGTTAACTTTTGGAAAAGTTATTGATACATTTCCATATATTGCTTTATTTAAATAATATGACAAAAATAACACCAGATTTAAAATTATGTTAATAAATGTTTTATTGATTGTAGGTAGTAAATATATTACATTACTGGTATTCTGTTAGTGTTAGAAAAACTTCACCATAATGAAGAAAGCTAGATGGTCTCTTAATACATTTTATAGACTTTTTATTTAATCTTAATATATCATTAATATATGAGTTAATTTCTGATTAAGAAAAGAGTGAACAGGGATTATTAATGAGTGCGTAAAATTGAATGTAGCCATTGTTAAAATCTAGGGCCGACTTTTGGTTAGAATTATTAAATAAACGGCAAACGAATGCATGGTGATTACAAGTTTAATTTTTCAAACTTTATTTTGAAGTTTAACCTCTTTACTGTTTATTTTATCAACTCACTTTCTATGGCATTACTATTAATATATTAACGACTAAATCTATATTTTTCTTTTTTGCTAATATTCACGATTTTTCAAGAGCCTTAAATGTGAAAAGTTTAAAGAAATTAGATATTAATCAATATTTTTGTATAGGGCGTTCATAAAAAACCCTTCAGGACTTCGGTATATGGTTACGTACATAAAAACTAAGAAAAAGGTTTCCATAAAAATATATCCGAAAACAGTAAAAGTTTTCGTCTGTCTGAATGAATTTTTACTTAATATATCATATCTTAAAAATCCCTGAAGATATTATCTTCAAACCCGGTACAAACATGAGGAATGATAAGACCTAATTCAGTATACGGTATCAGGGCTCTATTCTTACCATTTCTAAATGGTGGCTGTTTTCTTTTTTCAAAGCTTAATATCTTAAAAAGTATACATTAAAAAAATAAATAAAAATAAAAAAGAACTATCATCTACACAAAAACTGTAAAATTCCATTACCTAAAAGATCGTATATCGGGTTATTAATAACTTATAAGTTGTAATGTTTGTGATACAGTAAATTCTAATGTTATGGTGATTTTATCCAATTAGTACGTTCTGTATGAAACAATAAGAGTTCATCCATTATTAATGAAGTGATATTAACAATGATTATACCTTTTATGAGATCGTTATACAGTTGTTGTATATCTTTCATGAAAAATTTATTCTTTTCAATATATTAAGCTTTGGAAACTAAAAATAGCCACCGTTTTGAAATGGTAAAAAGGAACTTAAAGCTCTAAACTAAATTAGGTCGTACTATTCATCATACATGAAGTGCGTTTGAAGATAATGTCTTGAGTTAGTAAGCTATGATAAATTATTAAAAAATACATTCAGACAGACTAGCAAAAACTAAGCGTTTAAAGACAAATGATTATACGAATTTTTTTTCTTGGTTTTCATGTAAGTAATCATATTGAATGCTTTTTATGGATACCCTGTAAATATATATGAATTAGATTAATTGAAAGCAATTTTCAACTAGAAAACTTGTGCTTTCAACTCGTTTCAATTGTAAGTTTATTTGAACTGAAAATAAACTGGCTTTGCAGCTATCTCACTAGTCCACCAGTTCCTACACACTGTTGCTAAACAGATTTCACTGAATTGTGACGAGAGGCTTGTACTTCCATAAAAAATACAGTGTGTTATCATTAAAAAAAAGGTGTTACTAAAAAAGTTAAGTTGTGTTTTCTTATTATAAAAAATTAAGTTTATAATGCAAACTACGCGTTAATTAGATCCGTTACGTACATCACTGTGTGAAGTAAATATCTGTGGTCTTCATGCATTAAGTTATACAGTTTACGTAATTAACTTATGGAGGAGGACTGCCATTACTCAGTGATATTGCGCAGTATTTCCATCTACCACCACAACAGGACCTCGCACACGTAGGAGTCTAACACTGCCCGGCTGGTCCCGCATTCACCTTTGTGATACGTTAGCTTTATGAAGATAAAATAGGCCATACAAATGTGTTAAATATTTATTTTCTTTTTCTAAAAACTGTACTATGTTACAAATAATTTTGGTACATGGCACAACCTTTATCTCTTATTCCAAATTATTATATAAATATCTTGAAGCTCTTATCACCACTACATAAACTGTAAACAATAATATACATAATTTCAAATAAATGTATGGTATAGAAACATTAATTCTCAGTAATAAAGATGTTGCGGAGTATCACATATAACGTAGTTACCAGTACAGATCTCCTAAGTTACATCAGTATATAGTGATGAAACAGAATGGGTTTACCACAGGTATAACACAGTGAAATTGGAGCTTGTGGGTAAGCTGGGTTATATATGTGTTCTCCCTCACATAAGGGTGGGGGGACGAATTACCGGATACAAGGATTTATACACAGAGAGTGTTTTGGGATGGTTTGGAGTAAATAAATACAGTTATATACTTATAGAATTTGTTGATTTCTTTTAACGATTCCCTTATGATATTCTATATTCGTGAAACAATTTTTAAATGCTTTTTTTACTTAAATGGTTATATGTTTTACTACTGATGAAATTCACTTTACCTATTTGTCTGACTGTAATTTATGAGCATTAATTTAGAAGTATTTTAATGGAATATAATATTACAAACAGAATTAAATAAACGATCTAAGTCAGAGTTAGTATACTGACAATTTATGCTAAGATATTACAATGCCATTAATAGCTACAGTAAGTTTTCATATTTGCGTCAAACGCGCTCATAAAAGTTACTCTAACCACCAACCCTCACATTATATGACTCGTAAGCATTCAACATCATAATACATTCAACTAGTCATCGTCTCTGATATATGGAGAAAACTATGGCATTATCTCAGTTTGCTGCTATTTAATATAAAACCCTAACCTTTTGACGATAACAAAGAAATTAAAGTAGCCAATTGAACGAGTTTCAATGTCGATTTAACTTCTAAATAATTAAAAGAGCAATGTTAGTATTTCAATCAATCTATATTTTGCAAAATTTTTCTTATTGCATTTTATATTTAGTGCAATTAATTACTTTTTATTAAATTATTAAATATATTTTACGAATAATATATTAAATTTTTTATATGCATTGGATAGTTATTATTTATTTTCCAGATTATATTTGTGTATAATCTTAACAATCTTGTTAACAATATTATTTGTGTATATCTATCTTGACAATCTTAAATTAAATAGATTTTATGAATTAATTTTGATTCTGCTATTGACTATGGCTTAAATGTATTTATTACCTTGTTATTGGAAAGCTAAAACAATCAACAAGAATATATTTCTGGAAATATTGAATGGAATGTCAGCAGTGAATGTACTAAACCAGATCTGGTGAGGACATACATATAAGTAACGCTTTCTTTGAGCTGTCAAAAAAGATTTCATCACGAAGAGGACATCAATATTTATTTAAATTCAAACCAAACGTTTATTTCAAAATTCTCTCAAGAACAATAGTACATGAATGAGGCCTAGAAACTTATAGTTCCATTGATTTTTCCTCACTGTTTCCAAGCTATTATTATTTTTAACGTTTGTAAAATGCATTAACTTGTAAAACTACACTAAATAAAATATATCAAAACAAGGCGCTAGTTACGATAGTGTCAGCCAGGATGAAAACCAATAGGCCCAGTTTGAAGACAAGAATCAATTAGGGATAATATTATTTTATTTTTACTAAAAAACTTTATTAGCCAGTTTAAATGGACCGACAGGAATGTGCATAAACTTGATACGTCGAGTGAAGTACCGACCGTTCGCTCAGTTAGGGATTCAAATCTTGGACCAAGGACTCCACTGTTCGAAGCCCTAACCACTGAGCTCTCACACCAGCAATTCAAATCTTGGACCAAGGACTCCACTGTTCGAAGCCCTAACCACTGAGCTCTCACACCAGCAATTCAAATCTTGGACCAAGGACTCCACTGTTCAAAGCCCTAACCACTGAGCTATCACACCAGCAATTCAAATCTTGGACCAAGGACTCCACTGTTCGAAGCCCTAACCACTGAGCTATCTCACCAGCAATTCAAATCTTGGACCAAGGACTCCACTGTTCGAAGCCCTAACCACTGAGCTATCACACCAGCAATTCACATCTTGGACCAAGGACTCCACTGTTCGAAGCCCTAACCACTGAGCTATCACACCAGCAATTCAAATCTTGGACCCAGGACTCCACTGTTCGAAGCCCTAACCACTGAGCTATCACACCAGCAATTTTTTGAATGTATCTTTTCGTCAGCTTGTATTGAACGCTTAGTAATGCAAAATTATTACACCATCTCACACGATCTGGTTCTTTAAAGTCTACTATCTTCAATTTGTTAAAGACCTCATAATTTTTAAAGGCCCTCCCCCACTTTTTAAAGGCCCTCTCCCACTTTTTAAAGGCCCTCCCCCACTTTATAAATTATCAGAGCGGAGTTACCTTTTCAATATTTTTTTTTCTTTAGAGACTTCTAGAAAACATGTATCGACCAAATAGATTTTTAGTTTCTTTTACTACTCTGGTAATGTTATTGTTATTGTAGTTATTTACTACTCTGGTACTACTTTCTTATTTATTGTGACTGGTAATGACATTCCACAGCTGGCTTTATAGTTTAAAATACTTGGTTACCTCACCATTTTGGTTTTGTGTCACCATTCCTATTTCCAAGTCACTCAATTTAGGGAGCTTGTAGACATTAACAGTTTGTATACACGATAATTAGACTAAGATTGTACATTGTACTAACATGATGCGACTCAATTAACAGTGAGAACACCTGTGCGAGGAGATATGCACTCAATCTCGTGTCTTACATTAATCACAATACCGCACACCCTTAGTCTTCACAAGTCTGGCATTAGGTACTTCCCTATTTAAGTATCAGCATTTTAAACGTAAATTACAATTAACTTCATTCTTAATTTTGTAAAATAATCTCTCGTACTTAAATAAAGTAAACGTGTTGCATTGGAATTCTTTAAAATACAAATATCACTACAAATATAATGGTAATATGAGCATGTCCTTCTTGGCATCCACTTTTTTTCAACTCACTACAAAAAATTTTCAAGATTTATTTATAAATAAACTTTTTATTTATATTTATATTTTTAATATGATATGACCGTACTTATTATTGAGATAGTTTTAATAGTTAAAAGAATAAGACAATATTTTAAAACAATCTTTAATGTATTATTTTACTTTTCTTCCATTTCTTTTAAACTTTACTATATATGTATATTTAGACTTTTTTATTTAATGATCTTTTATAGTTTGAATTCATGTTAACCATATTACTAGCCCTTTATTTCTAAGTTTTTATTTTGTTTTTATATTGTTTGTATTTATAGAAATTAAAAATTTATTAATACATATTTATTCTACCATATATTTGTTTTAAAACAGTTTCTGGACTGGCATTATACATTCAAACTCCGTGGACGTAGATGTGAATCTGGCCGACCATGTGCTGTCATACACATAAAGTGGTATGTAAAGTCTCAACGTGAGAAGCCTAGGGTTATTACCCCATTAAACTAAAATACACACAGCCCCTCCTGAGCCTTCCCGCCAACTCTTCATATTCATTGTTCATCACAGGCGGGTATTCCTGTTAGGTGGGTTAGTATGATGGGTTAGTTTAGGTTAGTCTATTACATAAAAGCTCACCAAATTGTATTTATGTACCTTTGTGTTTTAATCTCCATATTTCAACGTTTTCATTCATATTCTATCTTACATATTTTTAATGTCATTTCTATTTGATATTAATAAAGCTTTTATTTTAACATTACCTTTCTTATTCTAATTTAATATGTCTTGTGTTGCGAGTCATATTTACGGTAATTATTTTAGATGTATTTAATAAATAATTGAATTTAATTTTAAAATTTATACTTTTTAACTATTGTATTAGGAATGTATCAGATTTTAGGACATTTCCCTTCCCCTTTTATATCTCCAGTAGTTGCATCTTCCCATACTTGATTGGATTACCTTCAATGTAATCCATTTCTTACAAAGAAGGTTCATTCCACCGATGATGGTTATTGAGTCTGGTACCAGAAACTTGTTTCGGCCATCAAAAATATCACAAATTAACACCCAATTGGTTTTTGGCAAACATTCGTTCTGCACATTTTGGGTTATCTTGAAAAATGGGGAGATTCGAAGTAGATAGGATCTTTTTGAATACACTGAGAAGTTCCTCTTTGCGTCTTATATCCGGAGGAGCTATGATACACAGCATTGGAAGCCATGGTAGAGGGGTTGCAATGGAAAACCCGCTGATGGCACTCATCGTTCTGTTTTGTTATATATCCACCTCTCGTACATGAGGACGGTTAAGCCTGCAGAGAGCACATTATTCAGCAATGGGGCCAGCTGACCAGGCGATACGGACAGTTGCTGCACAATATTGGTGTTGGTTCTCACTTTAGCAGTGGTTTTCTGTAGGTTACTTTTTAAACAGAGAGATCGATCTAAACTGACTCCCAAGTATTGTGGATACTCATTGTGTTTCAGCCTTATACGTTTGAAGGTCATGTTCAATTTTTTATTAGCTTCTCTGTTAACCAGGTGAAATCGGATTACTTATTTATTTTTTGGAATGGGCTTTAAGTTCCAGGTTCTAAAATAATTTTTAAAGTGTGGCTAGATCAAATATAAATGTTAATTCTGTTTATGCCATGTCCTCGTGCTGAGTTGTGAGAGCAATATAATCCGCATACTTAAATTATCTGGACTTTGCAGTGGAAATATTGGCAGTATGTACCACTATCAATACCACTGTACGTGTATAGACGAGGGGGTGGGTCAATACCACTGTACGTGTATGGGTGGGCGCGTGGCTCAAAGCCACTATACGTGTATGGGCGGGTGGGTTGTTCAATGCCACTGTGCGTGTATAAGCGGGTGGGTTGTTCAATGCCACCATACGTGTATGGGCGGGCGGTTGGTTCAATGCTACCATACGTGTATGGGCGGGTGGGTTGTTCAATGCCCCTGTTCGTGTATAGGCGGGCGGGTGGGTCAATACCATATGGAAAGAATAATATTGACTAAAAGAGAAGCCAGAACATACCTTGTGGCATTCCATCACTTAGATACCTAAAATATCTTTGTCTGCGACCAAGGACAAATTGTATGAACTTGCTACTGAATTTTAACTTAAGAAATCACACCAGTTGATGCTACGGAATTGAGTTATAGGTTTTCAATAATGGGCCTTTCTCCAGACGTGTCATACGTGCTGAGAGGTCTATATACGCTGCTGATGTCTTCTTTTTCTTCTCAAACTCATTCTTAGAATGA
The DNA here is from genome assembly GCA_035578905.1 of Stictocephala bisonia. Classification (NCBI taxonomy): domain Eukaryota; kingdom Metazoa; phylum Arthropoda; class Insecta; order Hemiptera; family Membracidae; genus Stictocephala; species Stictocephala bisonia. The sequence goes on along the minus strand of JAQJVL010000425.1, from coordinate 492,933 downwards.
CCGATGTCAGAACAACACATCCACGGTAATCTTGGCTGTACGACTCCTCTGGTGCTAAACGAACGACAATGGTGGTAGCTGAATTGTCACTTATATGATCCTCTAGCTATACCAGCTGCCAACCAAATATTAGTAGGTTAGATTACTACAAGGATTAGCACCTTATATGGACTGATCTTCCAATAAATAATCACATTACGGATGTAGGCCTACATTCATAAAAAGGATTAAGGAATAACAATTGTATTGTATTGAAAGGATTTGACAATTTATAAGTAATTTGATATTGATTTACCAAAGCATTTATTTAAAAAGTCAATAATCACTATTTAGATACGTAATATGCGGTATTCTGGGACAAATATCTCAATATTGGTTTCTCTTTTGAAAGGATGTAGCTCAAGGGTTTTGAACATAATTATTCTAAATACAGAAACGTAATGGATCCTCTGAAGCAATATAAAGTAATACAATATTACGCACTGCTGACTCACCTTGACGTGAGGCTAAAACAGTTTTCTTCGCCAGTTTGGATTTATCTCTCTTAAGTGACGTTAAAATCAAAGACAGAAAGGTTGCTGAAGTAAACAAAACTTTAGAGGATTTTTTTTGTCAACTGTTATTAAAAAAACTGACACTGTAATAATAATAAATTGTTCCTTAAGGAGCTTTTTTCTGTACGAAGTAACCACTTTTCTGTACAAAGTAACCACTTTTCTGTACGAAGTAACCACTTTTCTGTACGAAGTAACCACTTTTCTGTACGAAGTAACCACTTTTCTGTACAAAGTAACCACTTTTCCATAACAGTAAAACAATTAATTAATTAAGTACTAAGCATGTTATTACTAGATTTATTACTTTTACTGTTATTTCTAGCAAAAGTATTAATATATTTAAGTAAGAAGAAATTATACCATTTTACAATCATTTATGTAACAATAAATTATAACATAGGGAATCACATTTCTGTTTTTGTTAATTTAGTCATAGCCCAATCACTCAACCAGACACGAACCGTAGTAATGACCCACCCATCCAGGCATGTACGTACGGTAAGATATATCAGCAAACGTTATATTTTTAGATAGTTATTTTGGGTTTTTTTCTCTGAGGTTTGTTAGCGTCATTTTAGTATTACAAATTTGAACATAATTCTAAATACAGAAACATCATAGAAAAATAATTATTTTTCCAAAATAGCTTTCCAATAAATTTAATAGCACCTCAACACAGGAAAACCTTTAAATATTCTAATTAGGTGTGTTGTATTCATTACTCGTGTAATCCCATCCTCAAAACACAAAAATTTACGAAATATCGTGTTATAAGTTTGAATTAAAATTATTAATTTTTAATGCGATTGTATTAGTTACAGATTATTTTCTAGTTAAATTGTTGTATAACTATAAAATATCGATTATAAAGTTTAACATTTGTATGAAGTACAATATTACATCTTCTTCTGCAACTACTTTGTGCTTTAAATTTTATTTACATTGTAGTTATCAATGTAATTTTAAAATATTTTCATTTCTCCATCTTTTGTTTTTGTAGCTGGTATTGAGTACCATATTATACATACATTTATATATAGTAATATTAACACTGTATGGATTTATTTGGGTAGGTGAACCACCACAATTGTACGTGTATGGGTAGGATGGGTTAATACCATCGTGCTTATATTACATTTTAAATTTTCTTATGATTGGTGAAAGTGTTTGGCTGTAGACAAGACAAAAAAATAAAAACCCACGAAAGGAAAACGTTGGAATAGATCAAACAGAGGTCTAGGTTTACTTGTAGCAATGAAATGGGAAAAGAGGAAACGTTACAAGTGAATGGGATATAGTATTCTACTGGAAGTTGCTCTGACTTATCAGGTAGTAAATGGTGCCTGATTTACCTGCAAATACAATCGATATCAAACTGTGAGTTATACAGTGACATACAATCACACATAAACCACGGCAGCGTCGGAATCACTACTAATGCACTGCACCAATGGACATTGGACATCAACAAACTGATTTATACAACCACTGGTTTCCAATATGTTATTTTTATCGTCATGAAATATCTTCCCTGGTTTTATGACATATTACGCAGTTTAAACTGTAATTTTTTTTTCTACAGTGTCTGATCTGTCTGAGTGTTTAAATAAAACTGCCCGTTTATTGTTGTACTAAGTAATAGCTTTGTTATTTTACATTATTTACCACAGTTATAGTTCAACACATTTCCATACGTGTAGTATTCAGGAAACTAGCTAATTGTCAAATAACACATAAGTGTTGTTGCTAAATAACGAAAACTCTTATTGGCAAATATTATAAAGTTTGTGTAGTGATGTACAACAAATAATAAATCGCAATGAATTCCTTTTGGTTAGTGAATAATAGCTATACACACTGTGTTACATGTTTTATTTTATTTTATTTCCAACGACAGTTATCAACCTGTGCTACGATGTCCCTCAGAGATCAATTCTCAGTCCAGCCCTTTTTTTAGTTTATGTCAACGACATTGGAGCATCTCTGTGCCAGGGAAAAATCGTGCAATATGCAGACAATACAACCCTGTGTTTTAGAGATAAAGCTCCTGAACTCGTGGAACAACAAACTTTTGTAGAATTGAATAAATGCATTCAATATTTCAAAAACATAAACTTGAAAACAAATTCTTCTAAATCAAATTTTATAAATTTTACCTTAAGTCCTCAGAACCTAGAATGGGTCCCTAGCGTACTGTTGGAAGACACTATGCTGGAAGAGGTGTTCACGTCAAAATTCCTTGGATTACACATAGATCGAGGTTTGACATGGAATGCCCATATTGATGCGGTATGTGCCAAACTAACATCTGGTATCTATGTTCTGAGGACTTTAGCCAAATACTGCCCTATTCAGGTACTGAAGACGGCGTATTATGGTTTAATTTATTCCCACCTAGTCTATGGCATAGTGCTGTGGGGAGCTGGTGCAAGTAATCAGCTCTTGAGAGTGTTCAGATTACAAAAAAGAGCGATTCGGATAATCGAAAAAGTTTATTTCAGAGAATCATGCAAGCCAATCTTCAAAAAATTAAGAATCTTGCCTTTACCTTGCCTCTATATTCTAGAAACAAACACTTTTTTTGTTTCTAAGTGTGCTTTGATTCGGGGACGTGACATTCACGAATATGGCACCAGAGGCAGGGACAGCTATAGGACTGGGAAGCACAGAACAGTTACTTACGAGCATTTGCCCTCAGAGGCAGGTGTCCATCTTTACAATAAACTACCAAATTGTATAAAAATCGCCAGAACGCTGAAGGCGTTTAGAACCCAATTAAAAGGCTTCCTAGCCTACCATGCTTTTTATAGTGTGGGTGAGTTTTTGGCGAATAACTTGGAGACCACACAGTGGGTAGGCTGACACCGGAACTGGAGGTGGGAAAATTGGATGTATAAATGTGCAGAAATGTTGTATGTTTGAGAGATTGTTTTGTAGTGTGGGTGAAACCAAATTTTTTTAACTAGACATAAAATATATTTTAAAATAAAATTGACTTTTGCAATACATGTTATATGTCTACTGCAATAAAAACTGATTTGATTTGATTTGATTTGACAGTGTCATTTACAATTGTGTGGATACACATAAAAACAATATCTTACAATAAACATACGAGTGCAATAGATACATTATATAACAGATTAATACATGTAATATAGTATAAATTAATAGATACAACATTCAATAATAAATACAAAACAATCAGATATCTACAGATAATGAACTAGATACAGTGGTTGCATTACAGGTGTATAGGAAGGTGGAGTAGAAATGGGATCAGAGGAACCAATTATCTGTGTGGTCGGGTAAAGAAGAAGGAGAAGATTTAGAAGGAAAAGAGTGTGGATTGATCTATTGTCGAAGTAGACGAGGTTGAAGTGTGAATAGTTTTTTCCTGAATGATCCAAGAGAATCGTGGAAATGTCCACACTGCAGGTGACAAGATTGCCCATCTCCTGTAATCTATTCATTGGGGCATTTTTTAGGTAGTTTGTTTTGTGGTGTTGATGGGCAAATATATTCTTTGATCTTGTTCTGACAGGAGTCCTCAGGTTGACTTTTACCAATAATTCTGGGCAATCGACAGTTCATTTAATGAGTTTGAACAGAAATAAAAAATCAATAACGCGTCAACGAAGTTGAAGAGGGTGAAGGTTGAACATCTGCACTAGAAGATCTGGCTGAAGTAGTTGACCAGTTTTGAAGTACAGTTGTAAAACAAATTCCTTTGAATTTCCTGTAAACGGGTCGACAGGTAAAGATGACGAGGCGTCCATACAACAGAGGCATATTCAAGGAGCTGTCGAATAAGAGCCTTGTAGAGTAACACCAAGGATGCCGCTGATAAGCCTGATCTTGATGTTCTATACAGCAAACCCAGAAGTCTTGAAGCGCGGGAGCAGATGTGATCAATGTGTTGGTTGGGCGTTAAGGTTGAGCTGAACCACACCCCAAGATCTTTGATAACTTGATCAATCCTGTAGGCGATCAATAATGGACTGCAGCTTCTTGAGTAAGTGACGACCTTGCATTTTGAAACGTTTAAGAGCATAGCATTAGAGGAACACCATTTAGTGATGTTATCAAGTGAGAGTTGCAGGCATCCAACGGAGTAGTCGTCTTCTATTGAGAGAAATAATTTAATATCATCAGCCAAGCAGAGGAATTTGGAATGAATGTCTTCTTTGATATCCTGGAGAAAAAAGTTGAATAAATAAGGCCCCAGAATTGAACCTTGCGGACTCCTGAATGCACTGTTAATGGATCGGAAAGGGCCCCCGCATATGTTACCGACGATGTTCTGTCGGTTAGATATGATTTCAACCATGATAAAATAGGGTCACTAAACCGTAGGATTTTAGTTTGGCCAGCAGATGGATGTGGCTGACCTTGTCAAATGCTTTACTGAAGTCCAGGTAAAGACAATCCACCTGATGACCCCTGTTTAAACTATCCATTACATAATCCTCAAATACCACGAGGTTGGTGACCATGGAGCGTCCCTTGGAGAATCCGTGCTGTTTATCGATGTTGAGTCTAGCAAAAAATACCTGTAGCCGATCGAGGACGATCTTTTCGAAAATCTTGGCTATTTGAGATTGTATTGAGATCGGCATGTAATTCTCCTTCCTTCACACCTTCCTTGAAGATCGGAACAACATAGCTTGTTTTGAGGGTGGAGGGGAATATGCCTGCCTTAAGGCTCCGGTTGAAAAGTTGTAGAGTGTCAGAGAAAGAAGTCTACTGGTTTGCTTCAGGACGATTGGCGGGATTCAAACCAGTCCACACCCCTTTCCTGTACCCAGCTGGTCAAGCAAGGATTTGACCTCATAGGGTGTAGTTTCTAACAACATTCCAGGGATCTATCAATGTACTCCGAGGGATTTGAGGGTGAAAGAGAGTAGACGCTTGATAAATGTGTGGCAAAGAGATTTGCCATATCGGATGGGATGCTAGACTCATGATCCCCTAGTTTAACTGTGTTGGAGGAAGAAGAAGAGCTTCTAGTACGTTTTATATGTGACCAGAATACTTTTGAACTATGAGGTAAAACAGAGTCAAGATGGCCAATGTAATCTCGGTGGTCCTGTCTGGATCTAATCTTGCAGAGATTTCTTCAATGAGCAAACTGAGTATAGTATTCTTCACGACCAGTCTCTTTAAATAGCCTATGATATCTTTTTTTAGAGATAGTGAGGCTTTTTAGTTCACCACTAAACCAGGGAGGAAATGGGGAGGAGCAGACTTTCTTCTATGGAGTATTTGATTGGACAATCCCACTCAACAAACCGACAAACATATCCACATCAGATTGAAGATTCTCTGAAGAGTTGAAATCTTTGAGGCCATTTGCAACAATTTCGCTGGTGATAGAATCCATGTCACACATGAAGTAATTGGGCACGAGGACTGAAGCATGATAGGCAAATTTCGATGTGTGAATCTTCATCTGTGTGCAGGATGGTGTACATCTTCATGTGTTATAGGGAGTGCTGCTCTGTCAACTGTACAAGGTAGATCACAGATAATCAAATCCAGTGTGACACCCCTTTGGTTGACAATATGATTGTATTGAGCAACCTCATAGCTGAGGCAGAAGTCATATAATAATTGTGAAGATTCCCTATTATACGCATAGGAAGATTGAAGTCGCCTAAAATGATCAATGTGTAAAGTCATTCTGCGTTTTGTTCAACTATGAAAGCAAATCCAGTCTCAGATATTTTGTAGGTTTAATTGTATACACTTCAAACCAATATTATAATTAACTGATTTGTATATTGGTAGACACTTAAGTTTCAATTAAAAATAAATATTTAATAATATTTAAATAACTAGTCTATTACCTAATAATAGTTTTTCAAAGATATATGTGGTAAGCTTAACAGGAAATTATCTGTATCAAATATATTATTTTTGTATTTTTCCCATTAAAAATATATATTCAAAGGTTTCAAAATAAACTAATTATTTTGTCGCGCCTAAAAATTATAAGTGTAAAATTAATCCGTTTATTTGCACCTTTCAAAACGGTGCAAGGAGATATAACATAAAATAAAGCATATCCATAAGACCGTCATCGGCCGAATGTATTTCCTAATGTTAGTTTGAATACCAGCAATACATCATCAATCATTTTTTAAACAAATCACTGTACTCGGATAAATGTTACTATAGAAGGTAAATCAGGTACAGTTTATTTTTCGTGTAGCCGAGTGGTCTAAGGCGTTAGTACTTTGAGGTCTAGTTGGAGATGACGCAGGTTCGAATCCTGGTCTACTCTGCATGCAATAAAACTCACTATATATAAGTTCCCCGAACATACCAATAGCCTATGGGAAATGATCGGAGTAAGGTTAAAAAGGACATCTGTCTCTCCTTTATTATAAAAAAATAATTTTCTTTAATTATTATAGGATCAATCTAATGACAGACCACAGTATGAGTGTTAATTAATGTGTGTAATATTAATCAACCATCTAATCAATTCATCTGGTAAATCCAGGTCTTAAAAGAGTTTAATATAGGCTTAACATCACAAGAGTCTTGATTAGTCCTTAAACGTCTCAAAGACAATCCTGTATCCCCGTGCATCCGCAGGACCAACCACTAACGAGGCTCCTACTGTTGCTGGATCAACCTAATGAGAAATCAGCCAAGCCTTAGAGGTAGGGTTCATGTCCTAATAGGTTTGTTTGATCATAGTTGATCAACTTAAGACACCATGTGATTACTAGTAACAGTGTGGTGGAAGTAGAGGTGCCATGTGATTACTAGTATGAGTGTGGTGGAAGTAGAGGTGCCATGTGATTACTATTAAGAGTGTGTTGGAAGTAGGAGTACCATGTGATTACTAGTAAGAGTGTGGTGGAAGTAGGGGTACCATGTGATTACTAGTATGAGTGTGTTGGCAATAGGAGTACCATGTGATTACTAGTATGAGTGTGGTGGAAGTAGAGGTACCATGTGATTACTATTAAGAGTGTGTTGGCAGTAGGAGTACCATGTGATTACTAGTATGAGTGTGGTGGAAGTAGATGTACCATGTGATTACTAGTATGAGTGTGTTGGCAGTAGGAGTACAATGTGATTACTAATATGAGTGTGGTGGAAGTAGAGGTACCATGTGATTACTATTAAGAGTGTGTTGGCAGTAGGAGTACCATGTGATTACTAGTATGAGTGTGGTGGAAGTAGGGGTACCATGTGGTTACTAGTATGAGTGTGTTGGCAGTAGGAGTACCATGTGATTACTAGTATGAGTGTGGTGGAAGTTGAGGTACCATGTGATTACTATTAAGAGTGTGTTGGCAGTAGGAGTACCATGTGATTACTAGTATGAGTGTGGTGGAAGTAGAGGTGCCATGTGATTACTATTAAGAGTGTGTTGGCAGTAGGAGTACCATGTTATTACTAGTAAGAGTGTGGTAGAAGTAGGGCTACCATGTGATTACTAGTGAGAGTGTGTTGGCAGTAGGAGTACCATGTGATTACTAGTAAGAGTGTGGTGGAAGTAGAGGTACCATGTGATTACTAGTAAGAGTGTAGTGGAAGTAGGAGTACCATGTTATTACTAGTAAGATTTTAGTGGAATTAGGGACCATGTGATTACTAGTATGAGTGTGGTGGAAGTAGATGTACCATGTGATTACTATTAAGAGTGTGTTGGAAGTAGGAGTACCATGTGATTACTAGTAAGAGTGTGGTGGAAGTAGGGGTACCATGTGATTACTAGTATGAGTGTGTTGGCAGTAGGAGTACCATGTGATTACTAGTATGAATGTGGTGAAAGTAGAGGTACCATGTGATTACTATTAAGAGTGTGTTGGCAGTAGGAGTACCATGTGATTACTAGTATGAGTGTGGTGGAAGTAGATGTACCATGTGATTACTATTAAGAGTGTGTTGGCAGTAGGAGTACCATGTGATTACTAGTATGAGTGTGGTGGAAGTAGGGGTACCATGTGATTACTAGTATGAGTGTGTTGGCAGTAAGAGTACAATGTGATTACTAGTATGAGTGTGGTGGAAGTAGAGGTACCATGTGATTACTATTAAGAGTCTGTTGGCAGTAGGAGTACCATATGATTACTAGTATGAGTGTGGTGGAAGTAGGGGTACCATGTGATTACTAGTATGAGTGTGTTGCCAGTAGGAGTACCATGTGATTACTAGTATGAGTGTCGTGGGAGTTGAGGTACCATGTGATTACTATTAAGAGTGTGTTGGCAGTAGGAGTACCATGTGATTACTAGTATGAATGTGGTGCAAGTAGGATGTACCATGTTATTACTAGTAAGAGTGTGGTGGAAGTAGGGGTACCATGTGATTACTAGTAAGAGTGTAGTGGAAGTAGTGGTACCATGTGATTACTAGTAAGAGTGTAGTGGAAGTAGGGCTACCATGTGATTACTAGTATGAGTGTGTTGGCAGTAGGAATACTATGTTATTACTAGTAAGAGTGTGGTGGAAGTAGGGGTACCATGTTATTACTAGTAAGAGTGTAGTGGAAGTAGGGGTACCATGTGATTACTAGTAAGAGTGTAGTGGAAGTAGAGATACCATGTTATTACTAGTAAGAGTGTGGTGGAAGTAGGGGTTCCATGTGATTACTAGTAAGAGTGTGGTGGAAGTAGGGCTACCATGTGATTACTAGTAAGAGTGTGGTGGAAGTAGGAGTACCATGTGATTACTAGTAAGAGTGTGGTGGAAGTAGGGGTACCATGTGATTACTAGTAAAAGTGTGGTGGATGTAGGGCTACCATGTGATTACAAGTAAGAGTGTGGTGGAAGTAGGGGTACCATGTGATTACTAGAAAGAGTGTGGTGGAAGTAGGGCTACCATGTTATTACTAGTAAGAGTGTGTTGGCAGTAGGAGTACCATGTTATTACTAGTAAGAGTGTGGTGGAAGTAGGGGTACCATGTGATTACTAGTAAGAGTGTAGTGGAAGTAGGGCTACCATGTGATTACTAGTATGAGTGTGTTGGCAGTAGGAGTACTATGTTATTACTAGTAAGAGTGTGGTGGAAGTAGGGGTACCATGTGATTACTAGTAAGAGTGTAGTGGAAGTAGGGCTACCATGTTATTACTAGTAAGAGTGTGGTGGAGGTAGGGGTACCATGTGATTACTAGTAAAAGTGTGGTGGAAGTAGGGGTACCATGTGATTACTAGTATGAGTGTGTTGGCCGTAGGAGTACCATGTTATTACTAGTAAGAGTGTGGTGGAACTAGAGGTACCATGTGATTACTAGTAAGAGTGTGGTGGAAGTAGGGCTACCATGTGATTACTAGTAAGAGTGTGGTGGAAGTAGTAGTACCATGTGATTACTAGTAAGAGTGTGGTGGAAGTAGGGCTACCATGTGATTACTAGCCCTTTCAGACCTAAAGCCAGGAAAATTATTTTTTTAAATTTTTTTTACAAAAACTAGCATATTTAGGGTCTAAATAGAACAAAATAAGGTTTTACAAAATTGTTTGCCCCTTTGGTAATGGTGGGGGACTACTGTCACAATTGTGACACCTGGGTCTTAAGGCTTCCAAAAAAAACAACTGTAACAATTGTGACAGTTTTATGAAATTTATTTATAAATAAACAATACGAACTTACAACACATATACAAGTATATAAGGTTAATGTAGGAATGTAGACCTATGTATTACATTATAAGAAATTCAGAAATGTCCTTGGATAAACAAATGTAGCTTGGAATGTAAGTTTTAAGTGTTACTTTTCAACAGTGTGAAACTTCACAAAACAATCTGAATTTTTAGACAGACAAAGATACACATTGCATTTTGTGCATCTGGTTCTAGATCTAGATGAACACCCTTCTAGGCGACACATATGTGGGTTCTTCAACTCGTCCACAGATGGCCAGTGGTTGTACCCATCGAACCGCATGTCCGCAGAAGGTTTCGAAACGGGTGCTCTAATCTTCTTCACGAGCTGAAGTGGAGCTTGGTCATCATCTTCAACGTGTTCTAGAGACCGCTTCCTTGTTGGTCCAGCCATGAGGAACTCTGCAATTGACATCCTAAACGCCATCAAGCCCAATTGGTCTTTGTTTTTTACTTTTTGTAGTTGGCATGCCAGTTTGTACTCAAACCAGGAGTTAACAATCGAGAGATCAAAAAAGTGGATAATGACTTTTACTGGCCATTTTTTGGTACGGATCCATGACCTGTAGTACTCCATCATTTGGTCAAGGACATCAACTCCCCCCATGTTTGAGTTGTATTTTTTTACAACTGAAGGGCAGCGAACATCTACGTATTTTTTCTGTTTTTTGTCCCAACGCTTGACATCAGTGACGGGGTCTCCTCCTGAAGTTGTGGAACCCATCAAAATAGCTTTGTTGTCTTTCCACATCACTAGAGCTATCTTGTTATCATCTCTTGTGTACTCATCATATTCCCCTCTTTTCATATGATTTTGCCTTTCCTTACTTAGATCAACGTTCCTGAACTGAGCATCTTTTTTTGAGACTCTATTAGCTTGTAGAGTCCCAGTTCCTTCGATTTTCATGTCAGAGAGCTTTTCTAGGAGAGGGAGTGTAGTAAAATATCTGTCAAAATAAACAGAACTACCCTGAGGAAGAGTTTGGACAAGTCGAAGGACTACGGCGGGTCCGTGGCCAAGACTTTTGTCTGGGAAAGGTGTACTTTCTCCTTGCAAGATTTCAAAATCAAGCATTAGGCCATTGCTTGAAGTGATGACATAGTTCTTCAAACCAACTGGTCTAGGTTTGTTCTTGACAACTTGTCGAACTGGACATGAACCTAAGAATGGGATCATTTGCTCGTCAATTGAATAGGAGCCTGAACCTCTTTCTAATTGTAAGCATCGTTCACGAACAGCTGATATGACAGGTTGTACCTTCCACAACCTATTGGCTTTTTGGGCAGCTTCATCAATAACTAGATTGTCTACGCAATGAAGGTTTACTCTTAAACTAAAAAACCTATCTCTGGACATACATTCAGAAATTTCTTTCAATTAAAATCTAGTTCCCCAGTACATTCTTAGAGAAGGGTATTTAAAAATACCAATCAAGCCATGAATACCAAAAAATTTCTTAATTTCAGCAGCAGTACAAGGAGGATTCATAGGTTTGCCATTTTTCTGTTGAAAATACTGGTTAGTAAAAAAAGCAAACGATTCAAACAGCTCGGGAGTGAAGTATTTTTCAAAGTAAAAAGCTGGACTGAAGACTTGTGGTTCGGTGTTAACATAGTTTGGAATGGGGTCGTCATTTGTACTGAAGGCCTTTTTTCGCCAAGAGTGAGGTTTTGCCTTACTTGAGTGCCCTTGGTTTGTTGAAGAAGAAGTTCCAGGTCCCGGATCAGCAGGGTCGTCTTCGTCAGCCTCTTCAGGTTCCCCGTTTTCGTCAGCAGAATGTCCAGGTTGGTAGGTAGGGTCCATGTCAAGGTCATCGTCGTCAAGTAGATCTTCAAAGTCTGAGTTATCAAGTTGTGCTAATATGTCGTCATCATTTAAATCATGTAGTCCATTAAAGTTATCCATTTGTTTGGATTTTTACAGCAAAAAGTACAAGTAAACACTAGAAACAACACTTACTTTTAGTTTTAGGTTAGGTACTGTTCAGACCCAAGTGTCACAATTGTGATAGTCACTATAAAAACGTGATTTTTACCACCTAAATGTTAAATAAAACAAACTGCACGAATACATTTGGATTCAGCACACTTTAGTTGTAAAACACACAAAGTTTCATGTAATAATAACTAAAACGACGTGTGAAATAAATAAAAACACAAACCTAGTTCACAGCACGTGTAAAAACAACTGACACAGAGGTAAACAAACAGCAGTGCAGCCAACCCACGCTACGTAAAAATCCCAATAAAAATTACAGTAGCAGTTCAAAAGTGTCACAATCATGTGAGGCAGGTCTGACCGCTCCCCTGCTTGTTTCACTATTTATTATAGCATTGCGAAAAAAGTGTTACAATTGTGACACCTCGGTCTTAAAGGGCTAGTAAGAGTGTAGTGGAAGTAGGGGTACCATGTGATTACTAGTAAGATTATGTTGGCAGTAGGGTTACCATGTGATTACTAGTAGGAGTGTGGTGGAAGTAGGGGTACCATGTGATTACTAGTAAGAGTGTGTTGAATGTAGGGCTACCATGTGATTACTAGTAAGAGTTTGGTGGAAGTAGGGCTACCATGTGATTACTAGTAAGAGTGTAGTGGAAGTAGGGCTACCATGTGATTACTAGTAAGATTGTGGTGGAAGTAGGAGTACCATGTGATTACTAGTAAGAGTTTGGTGGAAGTAGGGCTACCATGTGATTACTAGTAAGAGTGTGGTGGAAGTAGATGTACCATGTGATTACTAGTAAGATTATGTTGGCAGTAGGAGTACCATGTTATTACTAGTAAAAGTTGTGGAAGTAGAGGTACCATGTGATTACTAGTAAGAGTGTGTTGGATGTAGGGCTACCATGTGATTACTAGTAAGAGTGTGGTGGAAGTAGGGCTACCATGTGATTACTAGTAAGAGTTGTGGAAGTAGGGGTACCATGTGATTACTAGTAAGAGTTGTGGAAGTAGTGGTACAATGTGATTACTAGTAAGAGTTGTGGAAGTAGGGGTATTGTGGAAGTAGGGGTACCATGTGATTACTAGTAAGAGTGTGTTGGATGTAGGGCTACCATGTGATTACTAGTAAGAGTGTGGTGGTTGTAGGGCTACAATGTGATTACTAGTAAGAGTGTAGTGGAAGTAGGGCTACCATGTGATTACTAGTAAGAGTGTGGTGGAAGTAGGAGTACCATGTGATTACTAGTAAGAGTGTAGTGGAAGTAGGGCTACCATGTGATTACTAGTAAGAGTGTGGTGGAAGTAGGGCTACCATGTGATTATTAGTAAGAATGTAGTGGAAGTAGGAGTACCATGTGATTACTAGTAAGAGTGTAGTAGAAGTAGGGCTACCATGTGATTACTAGTAAAAGTGTGGTGGAAGTAGGGCTACCATGTGATTACTAGTAAGAGTGTAGTGGAAGTAGGGCTACCATGTGATTACTAGTAAGAGTGTAGTGGAAGTAGGGCTACCATGTGATTACTAGTAAGAGTGTAGTGGAAGTAGGGCTACCATGTGATTACTAGTAAGAGTGTGGTGGAAGTAGGGCTACCATGTGATTACTAGTAAGAGTGTAGTGGAAGTAGGAGTACCATGTGATTACTAGTAAGAGTGTAGTGGAAGTAGGGCTACCATGTGATTACTAGTAAGAGTGTGGTGGAAGTAGGGCTACCATGTGATTACTAGTAAGAGTGTAGTGGAAGTAGGGCTACCATGTGATTACTAGTAAGAGTGTAGTGGAAGTAGGGGTACCATGTGATTACTAGTAAGAGTGTGTTGGATGTAGGGGTACCATGTGATTACTAGTAAGAGTGTAGTGGAAGTAGGGCTACCATGTGATTACTAGTAAGATTGTGGTGGAAGTAGGAGTACCATGTGATTACTAGTAAGAGTTTGGTGGAAGTAGGGCTACCATGTGATTACTAGTAAGAGTGTGGTGGAAGTAGATGTACCATGTGATTACTAGTAAGATTATGTTGGCAGTAGGAGTACCATGTTATTACTAGTAAAAGTTGTGGAAGTAGAGGTACCATGTGATTACTAGTAAGAGTGTGTTGGATGTAGGGCTACCATGTGATTACTAGTAAGAGTGTGGTGGAAGTAGGGCTACCATGTGATTACTAGTAAGAGTTGTGGAAGTAGGGGTACCATGTGATTACTAGTAAGAGTTGTGGAAGTAGTGGTACAATGTGATTACTAGTAAGAGTTGTGGAAGTAGGGGTATTGTGGAAGTAGGGGTACCATGTGATTACTAGTAAGAGTGTGTTGGATGTAGGGCTACCATGTGATTACTAGTAAGAGTGTGGTGGTTGTAGGGCTACAATGTGATTACTAGTAAGAGTGTAGTGGAAGTAGGGCTACCATGTGATTACTAGTAAGAGTGTGGTGGAAGTAGGAGTACCATGTGATTACTAGTAAGAGTGTAGTGGAAGTAGGGCTACCATGTGATTACTAGTAAGAGTGTGGTGGAAGTAGGGCTACCATGTGATTATTAGTAAGAATGTAGTGGAAGTAGGAGTACCATGTGATTACTAGTAAGAGTGTAGTAGAAGTAGGGCTACCATGTGATTACTAGTAAAAGTGTGGTGGAAGTAGGGCTACCATGTGATTACTAGTAAGAGTGTAGTGGAAGTAGGGCTACCATGTGATTACTAGTAAGAGTGTAGTGGAAGTAGGGCTACCATGTGATTACTAGTAAGAGTGTAGTGGAAGTAGGGCTACCATGTGATTACTAGTAAGAGTGTGGTGGAAGTAGGGCTACCATGTGATTACTAGTAAGAGTGTAGTGGAAGTAGGAGTACCATGTGATTACTAGTAAGAGTGTAGTGGAAGTAGGGCTACCATGTGATTACTAGTAAGAGTGTGGTGGAAGTAGGGCTACCATGTGATTACTAGTAAGAGTGTAGTGGAAGTAGGGCTACCATGTGATTACTAGTAAGAGTGTAGTGGAAGTAGGGGTACCATGTGATTACTAGTAAGAGTGTGTTGGATGTAGGGGTACCATGTGATTACTAGTAAGAGTGTGGTGGAAGTAGGAGTACCATGTGATTACTAGTAAGAGTGTGGTGGAAGTAGGGCTACCATGTGATTACTAGTAAAGAGTTTGCTGGAATTAGAGGTGCCATGTGATTACTAGTAAGATTATGTTGGCAGTAGGAGTACCATGTTATTACTAGTAAGAGTTGTGGAAGTAGAGGTACAATGTGATTACTAGTAACAGTGTGGTGGAAGTAGGAGTACCATGTGATTACCTAAAGAGTGTGGTGGAAGTAAAGGTGCCATGTTGTTACTAGTAACAGTATGGTGAAAGTAGAGGTGCCATGTTATTACTAGTAACAATGTGGTGGAAGTAGAGGTGCTATGTGATTACTAGTAAGAGTGTGGTGGAAGTAGAGGTGACATGTAATTACCTAAGGAGTGTGGTGGTAGTAGAGGTGCCATGTGATTACTAGTAAGAGTGTGGTGGAAGTAGAGGTGCCATGTTATTACTAGTAAGAGTGTAGTTGAAGTAGGGGACCATGTGATTACCTAAAGAGTGTGGTGGAAGTAGAGGTGCCATGTTATTACTAGTAACATTGTGGTGGAAGTAGGGGTACCATGTGATTACCCGTAAAAAGTGTGGTGGAAGTAGAGGTACCATGTTATTACTAGTAACATTGTGGTGGAAGTAGGGGTACCATGTGATTACCCGTAAAGAGTGTGGTGGAAGTAGGAGTACTATGTTAATACAAGTAACAATGTGGTGGAAGTAGAGGTGCAATTTTATTACTAGTAACATTGTGGTGGAAGTAGGGGTACCATGTGATTACCCGTAAAGATTGTGGTGGAAGTAGGAGTACCATGTTATTACTAGTAACAGAATGGTGGAAGTAGAGGTGCCATGTTATTACTAGTAACAGTGTGGTGGAAGTAGGGCTACTATGTTATTACTAAAACAGTGTGGTGGAAGTAGAGGTACCATGTGATTACTAGTAAGAGTGTGGTGGAAGTAGAGGTGCCATGTGATTACAAGTAAGAGTTTAGTGAAAGTAGGGGTACCACGTGATTACCCGTAAAGAGTAAGGTGCAAGTAGGAGTACCATGTTATTACTAGTAACAGTGTGGTGGAAGTAGAGGTGCCATATGATTACTAGTAAGAGTGTAGTGGAAGTAGGGCTACTATGTTATTACTAGTAACATTGTGGTGGAAGTAGGGGTACCATGTGTTTACTAGGAAGAGTGTAGTGGAAGTAGAGGTACCATATGATTACTAGTAAGAGTGTAGTGGAAGTAGGGCTACTATGTTATTACTAGTAACATTGTGGTGGAAGTAGGGGTACCACGTGATTACTAGTAAGAGTGTGGTGGAAGTAGAGGTACCATATGATTACTAGTAAGAGTATAGTAGAAGTAGGGCTACTATGTTATTACAAGTAACATTGTGGTGGAAGTAGGGGTACCATGTGATTACTAGTAAGAGTGTGGTGGAAGTAGAGGTACCATATGATTACTAGTAAGGGTGTAGTAGATGTAGGGGTCCATGTGATTACCTAAAGAGTATGGTGGAAGTAGAGATGCCATGTTATTACTAGTAATATTGTGGTGGAAGGACGGGTACCATGTGATTACCCGTAAAGAGTGTGGTTGAAGTAGGAGTACCATATTATTACAAGTAACAGTGTGGTTGAAGTAGAGGTGCCATGTTATTACTAGTAACAGTGTGGTGGAAGTAGGGCTACTATGTTATTACTAGTAACAGTGTGGTGGAAGTAGAGGTACCATGTGATTACAAGTAAGAGTGTGGTGGAAGTAGAGGTGCCATGTGATTACTAGTAAGAGTTTAGTGGAAGTAGGGGTACCACGTTATTACTAGGAAGAGTGTGGTGGATGTAGAGGTACCATATGATTACTAGTAAGAGTGTAGTGGAAATAGGGGTACCATGTGATTAGTAGTAAAAGTGTAGTGGAAGTAGGGGTACCATGTAATTACTAGTAAGAGTTTAGTGGAAGTAGGATGTACCAAGTGATTACTAGTAAGTGTGTAGTGGAAGTAGAGGTACACATGTTATTACTAGTAAGAGTATAGTGCAAGTAGGGGTACCATGTGTTTAGTAGTAAAAGTGTAGTGGAAGTAGGGGTACCATGTGATTACTAGTAGGAGTGTAGTAGAAGTAGGGGTACCATTTGATTACTAGTAAGAGTGTACTGGAAGTAGGGGTACCATGTTATTACTAGTAAGAGTGTGTTGGCAGTAGGAGTACCATGTGATTACTAGTAAGAGTGTTGTGGAAGTAGAGGTACCATTTGATTACTAGTAAGAGTGTACTGGAAGTAGGGGTACCATGTTATTACTAGTAAGAGTGTGTTGGCAGTAGGAGTACCATGTGATTACTAGTAAGAGTGTGGTGGAAGTAGAGGTACCATTTGATTACTAGTAAGAGTGTACTGGAAGTAGGGGTACCATGTTATTACTAGTAAGAGTTTAGTGGAAGTAGGATGTACCATGTGATTACTAGTAAGAGTGAGGTGGAAGTAGAGGTATCATGTCATTACTAGTAACAGTGTAGTGGAAATAGTGGTACTTTGTTATTACTAGTAAGAGTGTAGTAGAAGTAGGGGTACCATGTTATTACTAGTAAGAGTGTAGTGGAAGTAGGGGTACCATGTGATTACTAGTAAGAGTGTAGTGGAAGTAGAGGTACCATTTGATTACTAGTAAGAGTGTACTGGAAGTAGGGGTACCATGTTATTACTAGTAAGAGTTTAGTGGAAGTAGGATGTACCATGTGATTACTAGTAAGAGTGTGGTGGAAGTAGAGGTACCATGTTATTACTAGTAAGAGTGTGTTAGCAGTAGGAGTACCATGTGATTACTAGTAAGAGTGTTGTGGAAGTAGAGGTACCATTTGATTACTAGTAAGAGTTTACTGGAAGTAGGGGTACCATGTTATTACTAGTAAGAGTTTAGTGGAAGTAGGATGTACCATGTGATTAATAGTAAGAGTGTGGTTGAAGTAGAGGTACCATGTTATTACTAGTAAGAGTGTAGTGGAATTAGGGGTACCATGTTATTACTAGTAAGAGTGTAGTGGAAGTAGGGGTACCATGTGATTACTAGTAAGAGTGTTGTGCAAGTAGGGGTACCATGTGTTTAGTAGTAAAAGTGTAGTGGGAGTAGGGGTACCATGTGATTACTAGTAAGAGTGTTGTGGAAGTAGAGGTACCATTTGATTACTAGTAAGAGTGTACTGGAAGTAGGGGTACCACGTTATTACTAGTAAGAGTGTGTTGGCAGCAGGAGTACCATGTGATTACTAGTAAGAGTGTTGTGGAAGTAAAGGTACCATTTGATTACTAGTATGAGTGTACTGGAAGTAGGGGTACCATGTTATTACTAGTAAGAGTTTAGTGGGAGTAGGATGTACCATGTGATTACCAGTAAGAGTGTGGTGGAAGTAGAGGTACCATGTTATTACTAGTAACAGTGTAGTGGAAGTAGGGGTACCATGTTATTACTAGTAAAAGTGTAGTGGAAGTAGGGGTACCATGTGATTACTAGTAAGAGTGTTGTGGAAGTAGAGGTACCATTTGATTACTAGTAAGAGTGTAGTGGAAGTAGGGGTACCATGTGATTACTAGTAAGAGTGTAGTGGAAGTAGGGGTACCATGTTATTACTAGTAAGAGTGTAGTGGAAGTAGGAGTACCATGTTATTACTAGTAAAATTGTAGTGGATGTAGGGGTACCATGTTATTACTAGTAAGACTGTAGTGGAAGTAGTGGTACCATATGATTAGTAGTAAAAGTGTAGTGGAAGTAGGAGTACCATGTGATTACTAGTAAGAGTGTAGTAGAAGTAGGGGTACCATGTCATTAGTAGTAAAATTGTAGTGGAAGTAGGGGTACCATGTGATTACTAGTTAAATTGTAGTGGAAGTAGGGGTACCATGTGATTACTAGTAAGAGTGTAGTAGAAGTAGGGGTACCATGTCATTAGTAGTAAAATTGTAGTGGAAGTAGGGGTACCATGTGATTACTAGTTAAATTGTAGTGGAAGTAGGGGTACCATGTGATTACTAGTAAGAGTGTAGTGGAAGTAGGGGTACCATGTTATTACTAGTAAGAGTTTAGTGGAAGTAGGGGTACCATGTGATTAGTAGTAAAAGTGTAGTGGAAGTAGGGGTACCATGTGATTACTAGTAAGAGTGTAGTTGAAGTAGGGGTACCATGTGATTACTAGTAAGAGTGTAGTTGAAGTAGGGGTACCATGTTATTACTAGTAAGAGTGTAGTGGAAGTAGGGGTACCATGTGATTACTAGTAAGAGTGTAGTGGAAGTAGGGGTACCATGTGATTAGTAGTAAGAGTGTAGTGGAAGTAGGGGTACCATGTTATTACTAGTAAGATTGTAGTGGAAGTAGGGGTACCATGTTATTACTAGTAACAGTGTGGTGGAAGTAGGGGTACCATGTTATTACTAGTAAGAGTGTAGTGGAAGTAGGGGTACCATGTTATTACTAGTAAAAGTGTAGTGGAAGTAGGGGTACCATGTTATTACTAGTAAGAGAGTAGTGGAAGTAGGGGTACCATGTTATTACTAGTAAGAGTGTAGTGGAAGTAGAGGTACCATGTGATTAGTAGTAAAAGTGTAGTGGAAGTAGGGGTACCATGTGATTACTAGTAAGAGTGTAGTGGAAGTAGGGGTACCATGTGATTACTAGTAAGAGTGTAGTGGAAATTTTTGTAGTAAGTAGTGTGTAGTTTTTGTAGTGGAAGTACCATGTGATTAGTAGTGAAATGTAGTGGAAGTCGGGGTACCTTGTGATTATTAGTAGGTGTGTCGTGGAAGTAGGGATAGTAAAATCCTCATGACCTATGTACTATATGAGATTGTGGGATACAATTATAATTCAATTTAGGGTTATTTGCACACTAAGAATGTTATTAGTTTATAAATTTAAATGTTTGTTTTAAAAGTTTTTCCAATTGCGTCTAAAAAATAATAAGGTTGTCTTTGATTCATAACGTTCCTTATTATATTGCTTGTAAATATATATTAAAGACAAATTGTTAAATGTACAACCCTAAACAACACCGTATTCCTGTGCAATTTAATATAACGATTCACAAGGATAGATATATTAGCGTCCTACCAAGGTCAATCCATGTGACGGTATTATTTCATATCTCAACTGATTTTTATTTTTAGTAAGGCCTTCTCCTACCAAATGAATTGAATGCTTTTTAGATTTTAGGCCCAATATTAACACTAAACTCAATAATGTTTTTATTTTGGATGGTTGTTACAATAAGGGTTATATTTAAATTAGGGTAAATTACAATAGCGTTTCTTCATTAAAAGTAACATAGTGGAACACAGAAAGACAATAGAAATAAGTGGCGTAAAAAGAATGCTTGGATTTGAAGTGCACAGTTGTAGTGAAAGTAGTGGGAGGGATGAACTTCACTTCGTCAACATGTAGCCAGTTTACCGTCCAATTGGTCCAGACATATAAACTAAGAGATATTTTAACAGCAGCCAATTCACATATTAGTTCAATGCTGTGACTTGAGCTATTGTGGTTTGTCACTTCGATGGTTAGTTTATTGTGTTTATAAATGGCCACACCTCCCTTCAAGTGGTTTGTCCTGGAGTAAGCACTTACTAATGAATAATTAATTAAGTAGGGCGAAACGTAATATTTAACGAACGAAAAAGTAAAATTTGTGATGGCCGGTTATTCCGCCGTTGGCATTTCATGCATAAAACGGGGGCGGCGGACTAATCCGCCGTTGGCACTTCTCGCGTAATTTGCCGATGGCCGATTACTCCGCTGTTGGCACTCAAAGGGTTAATACCCACCCGCCCACCCATACACGTACAGTGATAGTGTATTGTGTTTTCGCTGTGGAGCGGTTTTTTTAGAAACAATGACTGTACAATATTTAAATTTAACACATTGTAGACTAATTCCTGATCTCAGATCAATATCTCTGCCTTTCGGGCTACAGGTTGCGTAATTGATGGAAAATCTACTGGTCTTCCACGAACAGCGATTACTTCAGAAACCTGAAGAGTGTAAGAGCACCAGTGCCTCAAAGCACTCCTCATACCACCAAGAAGCTTGCTTATGCCTTAGTCGTTACTGGTTACCGTGAAATATACTTTGTGAGTTAAAATTCAATCCGTATCACGATTACTCAAAAATATTACTAACGTGATTTTTAACACTGCAAATGTTTTTTTTTTAATTATGGACGTTTTCTATGCTGGTGATGATGCTGTACTAGTGATGATAGGTGAGGCTCATTTTCATTTGGGCTCATGTAAACAAAATAAACTAAAGATATTTGGTGGAAAAAATCCTAGACAGTTACCGGCACATCAGTGCCAAAGAGTCTGTTTGGACTGGGATATCCAAACTAATATAGAATGGCACTACGTTTACGGTAGATTCAGCTTACCACGTCACATGGTCAGTAACGTTTTAGTGCCAACACAGTGCGAGCTGAATGTGACCACAAATTGAATGTGGTTTCAGCAAGTTGGAGCTACTTCCCATATCACAATGGGCTCGATGGATGTTGTGAAACGCATGCTCCGCGACTACGTCATCTCATGCTTTGGTGACGTCCATTGGCCCGCCATAACACTGGATCTTTAAGCGTGTGATTTTTATTGGGGGATATCTGATATTTAAGGTATATGAACACGAATCTGTTTGAACTAAAGGAAGCCATTGTGAGGAAATAGAGAGGATTCAGGAGGAAACAATCTTGAATGTGTTGGATAATTTGGAAGATGTAGCTCCTAATGTGGATGGATGAAGATAAAAGTTATCTTCCATACATGAACTTCGTTAGTGATAGTACCACTTTTGTTCTTATAGGTAAGTTTTAAATCGGGGAAGTAAAAAAGTCAGAAATGTTTATAGATCATCATCATCATCATCATCAGCAGCAGCAGGTTCCAGTCTTCTCCCGGGTCTGCTTGGTACACAGTCCTCTCCACCATAGCTTATCTTCCCACTTCCTTTCTTCCAATATGTTTTCCCATACCTCCCCTCTTCTTACTACACTCTCCTTTAACCCATCTCTCCATCTATCCCTTGGTCTACCCCTTGGACGTTTACCCTGTATCCTCCACTCCATCCACTTTTTTGGTATCCTCTCATCATCCATCCTTTTCACATGTCCGAACCATCTAATTCTTTCCCTTTCTATTTTATCTTATAATTCATCTAATAATTCATCTAATCTAATAATTGGTCTCCTAGAAGTCCAACCCCTCGTCCACGTCGTAGGAGACGGGCAACGTCATAAAGTAGGGGATAGCCTGTAGAGGCGAGACCAGTTGGGACTTCGTGAGCCCTGGTACCTCCAAAGTTGCTGGTAAGGCTCTACAGGAACTCTGAAAAGTGACGGCTAACGGGGCTCTGGTGAAGCTACGATAGGCCTAGCAAGCCAGTAGTGGATAAATACCTTGCTTTCAAAAATGGTACAACAAGCCTCGGAAAGGACGGAAAACAAGGAAAGAGACCCGGCGAGAAATTAGGACTGAGAATTGGCACATTAAATATTAGGACGTTAAGAGGAAAAGTAGAAGAAGTGGTGGATATGATGAAGAGGAGGAGATTAGACGTGTTGGGATTGGCTGAAACTAAGTGGAGAGAAGAAGGAGTTAAAGAATTGAGAGAAGGGTTTACACTGTATTGGAAGGGAAATGAGGAGGGAAAGAGAAACGGAGTAGGTTGGATAATTAAAGAGGTCAAAGAGGACGTAATAGCAGAGGTGAAAGGAGTAAATGACAGAATAATAAGAACAAAAATTAATCTGAAAGGATACAATATGGAATTGATCCAAGTATATGCTCCACAGGTAGGATGCCCATTAGAAGAAAAAGAAAATTTTGAAGACGAATTACAGAGAGAGGTAGATAGTGAGAATCTGGTAATCATGGGAGATTTTAATGCACATGTTGGTATAAATAGAGAAGGTTTTGAGGAAGTAATAGGTAAAGAAGGGTGGGGGAACAAGAATAGAGAAGGAGATAGATTATTGGAATTTTGTAAAAGAAACAGTCTAGTTGTGGGAAATACTTGGTTTGCTAAAAGAGAAAATCATAAGATAACATGGTATGGAGGAGTGGATGGTAGGAAGTCAGTAGTGGATTACTTCATATATAAGGAGGAAATAAAAAAAGAAGTTTTAGACATCAAAGCAATCCCTACGGAAGCCATGGACAGTGACCATAGACTGTTAGTGTTGAAATTCAGGACCAACAAACAAAGAAAGACGAGGGAAAAACAGGAGAGAAAAATTAGAGTGTGGAAGCTGAAGGAGGAGGAGAAACAAGAGGAGTTTCAAGAAGTTTTAAAAAAGCATTTACCAAAGGAACAACCTCAGTCTGTAGAGAAAGAGTGGACAAAATTTAGGGAAACGTTTGTGGAGGCAGCTGAAGAAATATGTGGAAGGACAAGTGCAAAAAGAAGATGGAAGGAAACTCCATGGTGGAATGAAAGGGTAAAAGAAGTGGTAAATAGAAAAAACAGAGCATTTAGGACATGGTTTAAGGAAAAGACAGATGAAGCTAAGGAAGAATATGCACGATGGAAAAAGGAAGCAAAGAAAATAGGTAAAGAAGAAAAGAATAAATGGATGGAAGAATGGACTAGGATTATGGAAGATGATTCAAATGGGAGTAAGAAAGTACTGTACTCTTTAGTGAGGAAAAGGAGGAATGGGGAAAAAATAGATGTAGTGATGAAAAACGAAGAAGGAGAGGAAATAAAGAATAAGGAAGAGTTAAAAGATATGTGGAAACAATATTTCCAGACATTACTGAACCCAAATGTCGAAACACAAAGAGAGGGGAAGGAGGAAGATATAATAGAGACAAATGGAGAGGAAGATGAGGACATAACGTGGCTAGAGTTTGAGGAAGCTGTAAAGAGGATGAAAGAGGGAAAAGCAGCAGGAGTGGACGAGTTACCAATAGAGCTAATAAAGAGGGCGGGTGCTGTCGGCATGCAGTGGCTATACAGAGTGATGAGAGTGGTATGGAGGGAAAGAAAAACTCCAAAAGATTGGAAAAAGGCAGTAATAGTGCCAATCTTCAAGAAAGGGGATAGGAAGGTTTTCAGTAATTATAGAGGGATAGCCTTAATGTGTCACAGTGCAAAGGTATATGAGAAAATTTTGGAAAAAAAGGTGAGGAACGAAGTAGAAAGAAAACTGAGAGAGGAGCAAAGTGGATTTAGACCGGGAAGATCAACAATAGACCTCATTTTTGCTGCTAAACAGATGCAGGAGAAGAATTATGAGTATGGAAGAGATCTAGTAATGGGGTTCCTAGATATGGAAAAAGCGTATGATACTGTGAGAAGAGATAAGGTATGGGAAGCACTTAAAAGGAAGGGAGTTAAAGACAGTATAATTGAAAGAGTAAGAGAGATTTGTGGAGAAAGCCAAAGTTGTGTAAAGATAGGGGGTGAAAAGACAGGGTGGTTCAATCAAGAAAACGGATTAAGACAGGGTAGCGCTCTGTCACCTCTTCTCTTCATAACAGTATTAGATGAAGTAATGAGTGGAGTGGCAAAAAGAATTGGAGAAGAAAATATGAAGGTTATGGCATTTGCGGATGACTTAATGGTTTGGGGAAGTAAAATAAAAGAGGTACAAAGACAGTTGGATGTGTGGGTAGAAGAAGTAAAGAAATATGGGATGAAATTCAATGTGTCGAAAAGTGAATATATGGTAACAACAAGGAACAAAGAGTGTATATTAGAAAAATTAATGCTGGGAAGAGAGGAAATGAAGAGAGTACAGTTCTTCAAATATTTGGGTAGTGTCCTGGAAGAAAATGGTAAAAATGAAAGAGACATAAATGAACGAGTTAGACAGGCTGGAAATTTCTACAAATTAGTTAGGGGATTAATAAGAGACAAAGGATTGCCACAAAGAAGTAAAGAAATTATATATAGGACATACTACATACCAATATTAACATATGGAGCAGAGACATGGGTAATGAAGAATAGAGAAAAGAGCAAGATACAGGCATGTGAGATGCGTTTCCTGAGAGGTAGATTAGGAGTTACGAAGTGGGATAGAATACGAAATGAAATTATAAGAGACAGATTAAATGAAGAACCTCTGCAAGATAAAATAGAAAGAAATGTTTATAGATAAAAGTTATATTAAAAATATTGAAGTTATATTCATTTTAAATGAGACCATTCTTTTTTCACTACCCATTCTTTCTCGTGTTGTCGTTCACCCTCAATAAGGAAATTATTCTACTGAACCACCCGCCCGCCCACACACGTACAGTGATATTGACCCACCCGCCCACAATACACGTACAGTGGTACAGACTCACACGCCCGCCCATACACGTACAGTGGTACTGACCCACCCACCCACCCATACACGTACAGTGGTACTGACCCACCCACCCACCCATACACGTACAGTGGTATACACGGGTAGTCATAAAAATAGAATATACTCTAAAACAAATACATAGAGATATATTTCTCATTTTATGCTACTTTTAGCCATTGGCTGATCTTGCTAGTTAATCAAATTACTATAGCATATACTCATGTTATATGAGATATCATCTAGCAAGTAACATAATTACTGTAGCATATACTCATGTTATATGAGATATCACCTAGCAAGTAACATAATTACTGTAGCATATACTCATATTATATGAGATATCACCTAGCAAGTAACAGAATACAATCAAAGATTTTACTCAGCCATAACCCCTGAAACAAAACTATTCCTTTTTAACGGTTTCTGTAAGAACTGTTTTGTAACTACAGCGGTGTTAGTGGTAGAAACTATTGTTATTGTGGTAGTTTACTGGTGGAAAGTTTCCCTGGATTATGACACGAACGCAAGTAAAACTAATCAAGTAATTAACTAACCAAGCCTTGAGTTTATGACAGTTGGCAGTTCACCGGGTGTTATGAGACTACGTATTTCATTACACCAGTTGTATTATGACAGCACTCAGTCAATAGGGACAAGTTCACACAGTTTTATTATAACAATAAATTTACATGTAAAATGACAGTTACATGTGGTCTTGTTAGTGTGTTATTAAAGGAATTTCTTTAATAAAGTTTTTAAAGAAAGGTCCTCAATTTATTGATTTACAATAAAGCCTAAATGGCTCAAAGTTGTAGTAAAAATTACCTTTATAAAAACAGAGTTTATTTTTTTTTTTTATTTTATTCAATCTTAGTTCTTACAATTTTTGGTTTTAAAACATTTTTGCATATCAAACAAATATCATGAACCATATAATAAAAGGTTTTAAAACATAAAGTACAACATTATTGATTTAATAAAGGATACATTTAAAGTGCCCGACTTAGTTCTGTATGTTCTACTTTTAGTGGATGAATATAAAATATTCATTGAGTAATTTCTCTATACTGTACTTCATCAATGTTTATTTAAGTACTTTTATAGCCAAAGAAAATTATAAATTTAGCATAGTAATTTGTAAGGCTGTATATTGAGTGGAATAAAATTTGAACATGTTCAATCGAAAAGTTGTTAAACAGATTTGAAAATATATATATATATATATATATATATATATATATATATATATATATATATATATATATATATATATATTATAATACGTTTTGTTTTCCAATTTAATTTTTCAATAAATTATCAAAATTGAATACCACTAACAAAATATCAGATGTTTAATTTGTTATAGTCGTAGAGTCCAATAAATATTCTAGTCGACAAGTAACGTTATAGATTGAGGCAGTGAAACACATTGTAACAACATTTCTGTTATTCGTCGTACAATAGTCTCCCCTCAACACAATAAATGCCATGTTAATGTACAGCGGAAAGCAATCAGCCCCTTCTCCCCTCCCCCCAACACCAATACAAACCACACGCACACAATCCATGTTGTAGAGCGTTCCACCAATACGTGTCCTGTCGTTGTTGCCAACTATTAGCTACTAATTAAATCCTTTACGTTTTATTCATGTAAAACCATCACCTTGAGGCAGCACGAATATTTCGTATTCATTTCCTCTGTGAATATTAGATTAACAAATTTTTGTGCGTTTCCTTATGGTGGCCGTTTCTGAAACTGACGTAGCCGTTTCACACACAATCTCACCGTCAGCGGACTGAAGCTTGCTGTTATATTTTAACTGTATAGTTCAGTTTTATTATTATTATTAGTTTAAGTGAAAACTGTATGATTATAGAATGTCCATTTCAGTGAACCATAAGTTTATATTGTAAGTCCGAAATGACGTTTAAAGTTTCACATATTATGCTGATATATACAAATAAATAGTCAATTAAAAACTCATGTTATTGTTACTGTCCACTAGAACAGGCATTCACCTAAGTGTTGCGATGTGATCATTATTATGGACTGAAGCCATGATATAGAAAATCATGTTTTTGGCGTTTTTCATGAAGCGAAACGGTCTCATTAAGTCATAAGGAGCTGCTGGGAAAAGTCTTGACATACATTCACGCTTGTACAGTACAATTTTTATAATTGTAGACTCGGCCGTGCAATCCTAAACCAATAATGCTGTCCGATGAGTCATTCCTGCATTGATTGAACTTATATGAATGAATGTTTGTAAGACGCCCTTTACAATGATACTCTTCCTCGCCCCTCGACTACCATCGCTTTCAGAGCCCGAGTCTACCATTATAAAAATTTAACTGTAACACAAGTGACCTTACCTAGCCGAGGCCAAGTGGAGGGATGTATCACAAAAAGTAGTGCCTAGAGAAAAAGCCAATTCTACTGGGTTCCAGATATATTCATATCACATACCAACAACACTACTGTACTTGTATGGGTGGTTGCATAGTTTAAGTTGGAACAAAAAAGTGCCTTGCAACCCAATCCCAGGGAAACGTAGGGATCTACAGTTTAGCGTGGAATCTGAACCACGTAGTACTGTATTCGCCTGATTTTCCCCAAACTGACAAGACTGGTACACAGTTATATACCTTTCACAACTCCTTAATCGTTCTCAATATGACACTCTTGATAACTCAAAAAGTAGTCGTGTCTATGGCAACCATTGAGCGTCACGTTAGGTTTAAGAGGATCGAGAATAGAGCCTACAATCTCCACAAGACTCATCCACCAAGTAGTGGAATTACAACACTACGCAAACTTGCCGGCTAGTTAAAAATTAAAACTTCTTGTTTTTAAACATTTGATGATTCAATTATATTTTTTACATTAAATCATATACTTAGTTCATTCATTCTGGAAATTGCTCATTACCCCATAAAATAATGTTACCCTACTCGACAAGATCAGAGACTTTTACTGTCTGAATCTTGAATAACGCGCTTTATTATTTGAATTACTTGACAGCAGAAGCGAAAAAGATCTTTTTGGAGTTTGTCACTTTATAATAATAATATTTTTTTTATTTTCAACAATATACAACACATTTTAAACTTAATTTGAATAATATTACAAATATTCCGTCAGTCTTAGTATAATTTTTGTTCAAGGGTATATTTTCCAAAAGATGTTTGCCTAATTAACTACTTAAAATGTTGTATCACTAGAGTCCTTTAACATAAATTAAATCAAATTGGTAACCATCATGACATATAGGGTGCAGTAGGTACTGGTTCAAACATTTAGAAACATGTATTCAATCTACAAGTAAAATTATTATATTTTCATATTTACTGATTTATTGTTATATGTGGGTGTAAATTTTTAGATAAAGAAAATACATTCTTGGCATCATGAAGCAATTAATAATTGGTTATAAAATTCATTTAAACAAACAAAATTCTCTATTTATTTTAATTTTTGTAATATGTGGTCGGCAGTAGTGAGAGGGTTGATTATTTCTTGGTCCAGATTTGATTGTTGTTTGTTGATTAATTTGGTTTGTGTTGATTGTTTATAGATTAGAGTGTGTGTGTTATGATGAGAGTTTTTTTTTTTTTTTTTTTACTCTGTCAATGTCTAGCACTTTATATGGACATTCCAAACTGCCTATTGGTGTATTTTCTACAGTGTGATTAACTGTTAAAAATCGGGGTGTTTAAACAGCTAACCTAGAGCAGTACTTCAATCCTAAATAATAAAATTGAGAATTTAAATGGTACGTTATAAGATATTTGATTAAATATGACCAACATTTGATTATCTTTATTTGAATATCATCGCACTACTTATAAAATGTCCTGAATTAGTTTTTTGAACTTGTAAATTACATATATATACTTGAAATGTGTGAACTAAATCGATGTGATCACTTTCGTGAAAGAGATAAAACGCAACATTAAGAAATAATTGTATTATTCTAACCCATATCGTATTCTTTAAATTGTTGACATGCTTAAGATATATTTAATGGATAAATCTTACCAGCCTAAGTGTATGTCTATAAACTACACACAGATTAAACAGATGAATACATTTATTTTAGGATAGTAAACAAATATCAGTATATTACCAACTCCTTACAATTTTAGAGTTTGAAAGTAACAAAACAGTTCACAAATAAATAATTTTATTTTATAATTAAAATACTTGTACTGCAGTGTTTAAAATATTTAATACCATCAAATTCAAGTAAAGTCTGGCAAGACCTTTTTGTTACTGTGTCAATATATTAGCAAAACCAATGTTTGTTTCATGTTTTCTTTAGTTCTTAATGTATTGTTTTATACAAGGTTAATCATTAGAAAGGTTATTGAGTAGTGCTCAACTCCTTTTGAAGAACATTTATTATTATTATTTAGTTATAGTATAAAACATAGCTTCAGGAATTATAAATATTTCCTAAGTTTAAAATTTATTTAAATTGATTAAAAATAAATGTTTTGAAAGAATAAAGTGGTCAAGTCACACCCAACTTTTAATTTCTGGGTCAAACCACTAACTAAACTCTTTAAGTAGTTTATGGAAGCGTTTCCGGAGATTAAGTAAAGCACTTTGCGTGACAAGACAAGCAACATCTTGTAGAATCATGTATACCGTTGATATAAAGTTATTTTAGCTTATAGAGAATATTACAAATATTGAATAAAAATATTTTCATTTTATTATTTCTAACAAATCACAAATAAATGAAAAATATTTGTTAATTAAACTTTAATTAATTTATTTTTTAACTAAGAGATCTGTCTCCTTTTTACCATACTCTAACAATTCCCGAAACACTTTGCAGAGAACTTATTCATATACTGAGTAAGGGGAGCCAGTATAGTACAATTCAAATATTACTGATACAAAGTGAAGTCAAGGCCAAGAATCAATCTGCGCTATCTCTAATTATATTATTATTATTTTCTCTCTTTAATGTTAATTGTTGAGGTGGGAAAAAGTAAATTAGTTAGTAAATTAGATTATTAGACTAATTAGATTATGGCTCTAATTACTGGACTAATACGTGGACTTTATTTGAGAGGATTGCGTAGATTGTATTTTTATTAATTTTGGCTAAAACTATCGACTATTTTTAGAGATAGCGCAGGGTAATTTTTACCATGTACTCCACCGGTTCCATTAAATGTTGGAGACACACTTCAGTCTCCAATAGTTGAACTGTTGTTATAAGTCAGTATCATCTGTTATTAAGTCTCAAGTGTGCATTTCCTCATTTATTTTGTTATTATTTACTCCATTAATTGTAAACAATATCAGTGAACGAACTAACAATTGTAAGAAAGTGAAGTGGACTTTCAGTAGTGCAGTTCTTGTTCGTTGTTCGTGAGGATAGACAGTTATTGGTAAAGTTCACCTCCAGTCGTGTTGAATGAGCTCAGTCGAAGATAGGTCCGTCTCAAGATCAAGGTTTAATTAGTGTTAAGAAGCCTATAAACGGTTAGAGACATTCTCTCATGTTTTAATCAATAGTTTGTTTTTCTCTGTAAGGTCTAACTTAGGCTCAAATTCCTGACCCTCTCAACATGTCAGCATTTATCAACGATACATAAGAATATGTAATATGAAAATCATGTACAGCTATATGAATAACACCTCTCCAGCGTATATAAATAAATGTTTGACAACAAGTGATTCAAAATCGATATAAATAATCAACCATTCCAATGAATTTAATATTTATTCCTTATTCGTAAGGCCTTTCGATTACGAATTAATCATTGTCAATCACTTACATCAACTAATACAACATTAGCTATGTTTATTCAATTCATACTTATTTTATTTACGTAATCGAAAGACCTCGTGAATAAATTTATTGGAATGTTTGATTATTTATATAGATTTTAAATTATAATCCCAATAAGAAACTCCTTAAAAACCATGAAGTGATTGATTAAATAACTCATAAATTCAGATAAACGTTTTTATTTTAATCCTTTTAAAGTTTTATATGTTAAAGTAGAATCATAAACATTTATTTTGTGTTGTATTCGAATGGAGTTTTTATTATATAAGCCAGTGGGTGTGAAAACGCCAGGTAAGAACAAATGAGCCAGAAGACAACATATCATCTATGTATTTTCTATAACGAAGAAATGTCGTGAGGAAGAGGGGGGCGGGTGAAATGTTACATGACTTATTTTGTGACATTGATAGCGTATTATCTTATTATACACCTTATTGTTCTTAAAGTGACCAACTAAAACTCGATATTTAGGTTTTCGAACAAATATATTCTCACATGCCCTTAATTATTTTAAAATAACAAACCAATGACTTCGTACTTACTTTAAAATAACAAAATGACCTTCTATTGTCATTTTGACAATGTTATATTTTTGACTGCTGAATGTTAATAATAAAGTTACCTTATCGAAATCCCAAATTAATAGTTAAACTTTCCTTGTAACATGGAACATAGTTTATTGGCGTGAAGCTATAAAAAAATTATATACAATGTCAATGAAAAATGGACAAATAATTTAATTTTTTTAAACAATAATTTATAAAATAAATAAACTTGTTACGATAATTATTAATTTCTTTTCGTCAACCAAGTGCAAATAAAGTTCTAATTTCAAATTAAAATTCTATACGACCTTTAAAGGGAGAAAGCTATCAAAATTATATAATCGATACTAAGCCTATTTATTTGTTTACTTTGTATGTATGAAAAAATGTAGGTGGTTAATAATAAATACACTCTAAGGATCATGAATAAACTAACCACTGCAACTAAGACATCACTCAATACGGACGTGATGGTCCAGGTCTGTCTATTTCACTGTCGATTTAATTTATGACTTTCAGACAATATTATTCATAAATAAAAACAACGTTCTAAGTATAAAATTATTGTTTTTCATTTTGCTAAACCGACGTTTTCATTTATTTTTATTATTAAAATATCATACCTGACAGTAAGTAATATTTTAGTTTGTTTCACAAAAGTAAACAGGATCTACAATAAACAGAAAAATTATGAAAGTACAATCCCAAGATCAGATATTTCTAATAATTTTGATAATTAGATGACTTCAGGACTGGCCAGTATCTAAGTGATTCTGATACTAGAAAGTTTAAAATATAATATTTTTAAACCTGCCTCTTAGATAAAAATTTGCTAGTTTTGGTAAAGATACTATTTTAAAATGTAGGTATATTTATAATTAGTCCAGTTTTTAACATTATAATGAGAACGTAATTAAATCTTAAACATCATATAAAGTATTGTAATTTTGAAAAATTTCTTTCAAATGTTCTTTATCAAAATGATTTATAACACGCTTGTTAATGTAATTAAATTTAAATCATTGTTTGTATAAACACTCATATTCATCGTTTACCTCACTTTAAATGTATATCTTAGTATTTTTATAATATCCTAGTAATAATAGTAATAAATCATGATAAGTATCTGAGTTTTTAATTGTAAATATTGCACACCATTTCTATTTTAAAGTAACTTTTTGCCTGAAAACAGCTATACATTCTCCATTAAATGAAATTTTATAGTGTTGAAATTTAATTACTGGGAAATTCTCTGGAATAAATCTAAACGAAAATATTTAACTGTTCGCTTGATAATAATGATAGAGGGATGGAGATCAAGTGGATCGTACTGACTCAAAATATAATAGATTCATTAATCAACTAATATTTTACAGGAAAAATAGCCTTTGATCTGGCTATATTTATCTATTTATATAGTAAATGGTCTTAGTAAATTATAGTTTTTAGTTGCTTAGGTTTAACATTGATCATTTTAAAAAGGAACTTAGGTGTTTTAACAAACAGTATTTAATTCTTTAGGGTAAATATGTTTAATATCAGGATCTTTCATATATTAATTTTAAAGTTTGGAAAATAATAGGGCCTACTATAAAATTTAAATACTAATGATATAAGGAATTTATGGAAGGTGGTAGCCTAATATAAACATTTACAAAGGAATCCATACGAGAAAAAATGTTTATAATTTACAAAAGCAAACAACAATTTAGCTAAGCTAAAATTCAATTACATAATTAAATGTTAAACATCATATACATAAAAATGTATTTCAAATGTTCTTTATCACAATGATTTATAACACGCTTGTTAATATAATTAAATTTAAATTAGATTTAACCTTTTCAAAGAACATTTTTAATCTTCAAGCTTCTCAGAAACTCCCAAGTTCAGAATAAACATCACTGGAACGTAATTAAAATAAATTACCTGGTTCTGAACTGAACGGAAATTTTACTTGGTGTTACAAAATTAAAAACTTGTTCACTCCAGACTAAATTAGCACGAGAACGTGACAGTGTTCATAGTGATCATTTTAACTCTTTAAAGTTAGAAGAACGTAGAATCAACTAAATAAGTTTAAAATAACATGGAATTTAGATAATTTTATTGGAAGACTTTTTTTGAAGAGTTTAGTTTAGTTGTTGCCAACATCTACTTAAAAAACAACATGAACATTTGAGAATGGCCAATTTTCCTTAAAAAAATCAAACAAACATCTTTCTAAAATAATAAGCCAGAGTTGCATTTAACTAAGTTGTTACGATACTATCATAAAATACGCGGTGTAAAATAAACTATAAGTGGGGGACTCGACACGAAAATGGCTGTAAAGTCAAATATTTAAACTTAAAATAACTTCTACATTTTCTACAATTATACAATGAAGACAAAGACTTAGTAAATAATACAAGGGAGTAAACTATAAATTGCTAAATACTGGCAAATAAAGAATTGGGTGGGCTTAGATAAAGAGGCATCTTGCTAGTCTTAGTGGTTCGAGCCTCCTCTTCCAAGTAGAGAGAGATTCATGGGTTCAAATCTGGAGGTCCACTTAAATGTGCTACATAAGTATGGGCCGTTGTTCCTTAACAACTTTTCTACTTAAAGTTATAGTTAAATTTAACTAAGTTAAAAGTTCCACTGACGTAAATGGACTAAAAAGTTAAACTTGCTCACAATAAAACTTATAAGTAGTCTTATAGCTGAGTGCAGCATGTCGTGACTTGGATAAATAAAGCTTTTAGAGGAGTCTTCCAGTTCCTTTTTACTCTATTTTATACAAACCACCCTATATTTTACGTAGCCTGATAATATAAATAAAAATTACTTATCAGATGATTAATATTTCACTGACTGATTTCACTCTTATTGGTGATATACATACGAACTCTGTTAAAGGCTTAGGCCATGAAAATTTAATTTGTTGATAGAATATTTATGAGATTATTTAAGATTATAAACTAAAAAAAATCTTATCTGTTACAAAACTTTCTGTAAAAAATATCATCTTTCATTGATTAACGACTATAAAATCTGCTAAACATTTCTAATATTAATTTTTTACTTTACATATACGTGATCCTCTACTACATAAAGCTCATATTTTAACATGTAATAACCTTCAGATAAATAAACAAAAGATACATAATGTATCCTAAGAGTAATTTATTTGAAAATTTATTACTGTAATGTTTCTAAAAAAATGTAGTTGAATAAAACGTATTCACTATTTATACACGTAATTTATAATTAATTATACTCAACCTATATTTTACGTTAAAATTAAGGCATGGTGACCATAGAACTTTTTATGTTATTAATGTTATTAAATAATTAGTAAAAAACTTTTGGCAAAAAAAGCATGGGCTTCAATAAATTTGATAACGACTATAACGTAGACTATTCACCTCAGTTTTAACAATATGTTTCCGTACTTACAAGGTATTCTGATAATCTTATTTCGTTATCACTTGTTATTAAACTATTATCCATATATTTATTTGTAATATTTATGATAGTTATTATTTTACATATTTTTTACTGAATTAATATTTCACAAAGTTATTGCTTATTTTTTTATTTAGTTATTGTTTTATTTTAAATTGATAAATATATTTGTTGAATTATTACCGAATTTTGGAGTAATAATTTTAACTGGCTAAACAAAATGTTGATCCCGTAATTAATTAATTATATTTTTAGTATAATATTTGTAGTATATATTTTTAGTATATTATTTACTTTTTTATATATTTGTTAAAATTGTTGATTGTATTATTTTCAAGAATACATTATTATTGACTATTTTATCCTAGTTCAATTTTTGATAAATGGTGATCACCTTTGAAGTTCAGTATATAGATTAATAATGCAAATTTGTAATTAAATTTAAATTGTATTGTTTTACTCACTATTTTTTATCCCTCAGTACTCTTACAATGTAACATCGTAAACTAACTTTTATCGTTTAGTATAAGTATGGGTTATTTTTCAGTATAAAATTTGGAAAAGTTATTCTCTCCCAACCATGATTCGCTACATTTTTCTCGATACATCAATTCGACACCCACCACAGGTGTAAAGTCCTTGTTTATTCCCATCAGGTGTGGCGTATTTTCTCTTTACTACCTGTGTCATATATAAATGTCATTTACCATGTCCCAAAAGTCTATTTTAGGATTTTCGTTGAATCCAATTTCCCACCAGTATTAGAGACGAATCTCTTATTTTCTCTGGTGTTATGTAGTGAATATATAATTTTTTTTCATTTGATAATATATTGTTATTCAACTGAACTTTATTTAATAGGACGTTTTTGTGAAACTAGTTACCATATTGAAAACTTCATGTGCCTACCAGAAATACAACCTGAATGGATAAATTAGATGTACGCATGTAAATTTTCAACAAGTAAATATTTGGAGGTATCAATAAAATGTGAAATTGTTATTCAAGAAATAGATCTGTACGTATGTTATTAAATACAATTATATATTTAACTAGCTGTACCCGCCCGCTTCGCCGGTCATAATATTGAGTTTGATTTAGAACCTAATAGCTGAAAGAATTCGAGCATTTTTGCTTCTTCTACCAATATTAGATTTTGTAGGAGGCATGTCATAAAAAGTAAACTGCAAAACAAATAATTATTTATTTGTTATTTTCACGTTTCACCACATGTTTTAATTACAGAGGAAAAAAGGTTAACACCAAATACAGATCACCTGATCAAGTAAAAGTAGTGTGTGCTACACTCTCAAGGTGAAATGTAGAACTACAATAAATCAAAACATATACAGTACTGTTGTTGTGAGAACTTCAATCTGCTTATGGCATGTCATTAAACCACACAGTCATATGTTTTTTGTAAACAATTCAGATTCTCCATTTGAATAACATGGGATCTTTAGGAGCCCGTGGGGCGGGACCCTGTGGACGGATCTGCATCAAACTTCACAGAAACCATCTCGGGAGTATACAGGACAACATCCTAAAGTTTCATGGCGATCGGTTGGATGGTTTGGCAGCGCATAAACTTCAAACATATATATATATATACAAACATCCTCTTTTATAAATATAGATTCGCAGTCTCAATAATAAGTATATCAACATTAAAAAATCTAATCATACGAGGTTATAAATTATAACTATAAGTTATAAAACTTATTAACAGCTCCAAAAGATATAAATAATAGTAACTTGCAATTTTATATAACTTAAAATACCAATTAAATGAGAAATTAAGGCACACATTTAGAAAAGTAATACAACTAGTTTGCAGGGTAAGTGTTGACTTCACCTGCTTGTTACGTGTTATATTTGTTGAACTGTCCAGGTTGAACACTCATGTCCAGGTTGAACACTCATGTCCAGGTTGAACACTCATGTCCAGGTTGAACACTCATGTCCAGGTTGAACACTCATGTCCAGGTTGAACACTCATGTCCAGGTTGAACACTCATGTCCAGGTTGAACACTCATGTCCAGGTTGAACACTCATGTCCAGGTTGAACACTCATGTCCAGGTTGAACACTCATGTCCAGGTTGAACACTCATGTCCAGGTTGAACACTCATGTCCAGGTTGAACACTCATGTCCAGGTTGAACACTCATGTCCAGGTTGAACACTCATGTCCAGGTTGAACACTCATGTCCAGGTTGAACAATCATGTCCAGGTTGAACACTCATGTCCAGGTTGAACACTCATGTCCAGGTTGAACACTCATGTCCAATGATTTTACGTTTATCTGAATGTATTAGTATTGCTCAATTTAAAGTGATTTTAGACGTCATAATTATAGTTGTCATAATAATTACAACGTTATTATTATGATGATAATAATAATAATCTGTAACCCAGCTACTTGGGGATAAATTGTTGGGGACATTGTAGGTGATAGGTTCCATGATCCGTCTTCTTAATACCGACATGACGTCTGCTCAATGGTCTCCATCAACGTAGACACTACTAGAGAAGTCTGGGGTGTCCATGTTGGATGGTAGTCAAGGTTCGGATGTTGTGTAGGGAAGAGAACTGAGTGTCTAACTTGTCAGTTAACTGAAAATCAGACCGACACTATGTGGTTCAGATTCCACGTAAAGCTGCCAGTCACTTAGTTGCCCTGGCTGTTAGGCTATTAATAAATTGCCCTTTCTCAGGAACAGTTGAACTCAGTTAGTAACCATACTACACTCATCCTACATTCATGTAATTATTATTTGCCTTAAAATACACACAACGTTGTGTTGGCATCTCATAAGTAAGAAAAGACTAAGTTACCAAGTAATTCATTTTACAACCATTAATAGCCGGAAAAACCTGTTAGAG
Organism: Stictocephala bisonia; assembly: GCA_035578905.1. Classification (NCBI taxonomy): domain Eukaryota; kingdom Metazoa; phylum Arthropoda; class Insecta; order Hemiptera; family Membracidae; genus Stictocephala; species Stictocephala bisonia. The sequence continues at coordinate 454,710 of JAQJVL010000425.1, read as the reverse complement.
GATATTGATACGACCTTTTCGCATGAAAATATAACATTCTGGAATTAATAAAAAGGATCGGTAATACTCCTATCAACCACGTATTAAAATATAAATTCGATACATTAACGGCTTTTGAGTAATAAAAGTATAAAGTTGATGCACTGTGAAAACTAGTTAAATTCCTCCACGTTTTTTGTTCCAACTAGGATAATAATTACTGAAACGTATAATAAAATGTAAAAACTAATGTGTCATTTCGTACAATTAAACGAAGAAAACAATGGAGTGATTGGATTTTTATATACCTCTTAGTTTCTTAGTAAACAACCTTCAAACTGGGGAAACATAATTTTTGCGCTGATAGCTGGACATTTCATGTAACATTATCAAGGGTAATAATGTCAAAATAATCTATTGTTTTTTCTTTTAGTGATGAGAGACTAAGTACGTTTATCGCATTCGTCCTATTACTAAGTTATCACCTCATTTAATAATACAAATGAACATATCTGCATTTTCATTTTTTTGATTACTACAGTTTTTTTTTTTTTTTTTTATTTTTAAAACAGAGGAAAGCCATGTTTTTTAAAATAAAAAATGTACTGTTTTTACAAATTTATCTACTAATCTTTATGTAAATTCAGACGGAAATTTGCATTTACTCTGCATTTTAAGTGTGTAATTTAATTTATACATTTGAACGGATTGTTTTACAGTTTCTTCTAAAGATGGAATTTTTAAATTTAAAACTCTTACGTGATTTAATTATTCTGTAAAATATTTTAAAGACGTGAAATCATAGCCGAATTGTTTACATGCCAAGGACTAATTCTATTGTTCTAAATGCAAGACATAAAATCACTTTTGATGACTTATATTGCATAATTAAAAAACTAAATCCACTATTTCTGATATACCTTTTGGTTTGGAAGTAGACTACATGTTATTAATATGTATTTAAAGTAGTAACGACATAATGTGTTTATGTGTCATCAATTTAAATTTACTTTGTATACATGTGGATGTAATATATTCACATTTTTTCATGTGAATATTTCATTATTATATAGTATAATAAATGATTGTGCTTTTCGGCATAGGCCTTTTAGTTTTTGATAGTAAAATAAAAATACGTTTTTGAGTATACAAGTTTGGCAATCATTTTCATTTTGTTCTACTTTCGATACAATTTATATCCGTTCTTTATTTCCTTGATTGCAATCTAAAAAAAATTACCTATATTAAATATTACTTATTTCCATTCGGAATGGAAAAGAAAGTATATTTAATGACCAGCAGTTGATATCTTTAAGGGGCAGTTTTCATAAAGAGCTTAACTTCAATGTTATTTAATAATAACTTCAACTGAATAACAATGATTTACTTATTCCTGAGGGTATATCTTTGAGTTGTACTTATACACATTGTTATCAAAACAATGATAATATGTCAAGTACTTATACACAGAGAACATAATGGGAGGCACTCAGAAGTAATCAACTTCTGAGTGTGTCCCATTATATATGCCATGATTTAGTTTGGCATTGAGACTTGTGCAAACAGGCCAGTGAAAGGTTTAATTGCAGAATAAGCACTCATTATACCAACAGTAGGCTGTTTCAGCCCATTAAACCCATCATTATATCCCTCATAACCCACTTGCAACAGCCTTTTGTCGTATTACTCAAGGAAACAATTTTATTTCTAAAGGTATTTCTGTACGTGGAAGCCGATGTACTTTTATAAAGAATAATATAGACAAGATTTTCAAAACTACGATATATAGTTTTTGGAAATATTTACAAGTAAAAGTAAATATATCTTTTTAAATTTAATACGGATAAATTCTGTTTGGGTTTTATCAAAGTTACGATGTAAAATATCTGGAACCGATTTCGCTTCCTCGATTGAAGAACACGCAGAACTATAAATTGACTTTTACCTTTGGCTGTGCAATACGTGTTTATCAAATCACTGTTGTCTGAATCCCTAGTTTAATTTATCGATTTCTCAAAATTAATTCTCAATCTTAAAAATTAGGCTCAAATCCTTTTTTTCTGACCGTACTTAGAACATACGCAGCAATCTTATTACAATTGCAGCGAAACCAATGTACTTTATTATTTAATTCTAATATATTATTTCACCCGTTTTTATTCCTTTGTTGTTTTTGTGATGTATAAAATAGTTTTTTATGGCATCCTACCCCATATCTGCAACTAAATTACCTAATGTAAATATTTCTTTATGTCTCCTTTCATATTTACATATGACTAAGAAAGAAATTATTGAAATCATAGCATCAACGATTAGTATATCCTAACTGGTGAAGGATATAATAATCAACTCATTATTATTGTCTAAGAAAATCATAAATCTTTTTTCAAACAGTTTTCTATAATTTTAGATAATTTTTAAACTAAAGAAATCAGACGATAAATATTAAAATCAAGCTGAGTGTTTAAGAACATCAGGATATTTCCAAAGCTCAAAAAAGATTTACTAACAAGGTATGTAAGAATTTGTGCAATAATATCAGCAATTTGCTTCAAGAGCATAGATTACACACCACCCCATTGAAACTCTAGGTGGATTGTGGCGTATAGAATCGATAGAGTTTCAATGTGGAGAGTTTTTTCCAGCTATTGTACTTGGGAGCTATTTTTTATTTTACTAGCAGTAAAACATGTTTTATTTTAAACCAATTAGTGGTATCCTAACAGCATTCTTCCTGGTTACCTACTCATAGCCTATTTTAATCCTTGAATTAGTGCAAAAAAAAATTTTATCTTGAATTATGGTACCAATCATGAATTAAAGTATAAGAAATAGGGGCAAGTATTTAGTGGATGAAAGTAGGTAAGCTAAGAAAGCTAAGAAACAATGAATTAATCACATTTATGGTAATTAATTCATTGTTATGCCATGGGTATTATCCTGATTGGTTGTATTTAACAATAGACAGTAAAATAGTTACCTCTGTTTTGCTCCACCACGTGTTTTAATAACGCATGCTTGTTGGCGGAAAACACAGAGGTAACCATTTTACCACCTATTGGTAATTAATTCTTCATCCAATGTGAGTATTTTCACTAACAATAAAATATATGTGTATTTGATATGTATTTTCATTAGAGCATAGTCAAAATGTTATCTAAGTAGCAGTGTTTTTGTTACAGATAAAGTTAGTTAAAAAAGTCATGTCTGTCCGGAAAGCCCTGTCAAACTGATTGTTGTAAGTTAGTTAAACACGTCATGTCTGTCCGGAAAGCCCTGTCAAACTGATTGTTGTAAGTTAGTTAAACACGTCATGTCTGTCCGGAAAGCCCTGTCAAACTGATTGTTGTAAGTTAGTTAAACACGTCATGTCTGTCCGGAAAGCCCTGTCAAACTGATTGTTGTAAGTTAGTTAAACACGTCATGTCTGTCCGGAAAGCCCTGTCAAACTGATTGTTGTAAGTTAGTTAAACACGTCATGTCTGTCCGGAAAGCCCTGTCAAACTGATTGTTGTAAGTTAGTTAAACACGTCATGTCTGTCCGGAAAGCCCTGTCAAACTGATTGTTGTAAGTTAGTTAAACACGTCATGTCTGTCCGGAAAGCCCTGTCAAACTGATTGTTGTAAGTTAGTTAAACACGTCATGTCTGTCCGGAAAGCCCTGTCAAACTGATTGTTGTAAGTTAGTTAAACACGTCATGTCTGTCCGGAAAGCCCTGTCAAACTGATTGTTGTAAGTTAGTTAAACACGTCATGTCTGTCCGGAAAGCCCTGTCAAACTGATTGTTGTAAGTTAGTTAAACACGTCATGTCTGTCCGGAAAGCCCTGTCAAACTGATTGTTGTAAGTTAGTTAAACACGTCATGTCTGTCCGGAAAGCCCTGTCAAACTGATTGTTGTAAGCGAGAGTGAGGCTGTGTGGTTAGTGTCTCTATAAATACAAATTCGCTTTAACCCCAACAAAATGCCAACCCCCCTTCCCTTTAATAAAGCGACTTTTCTGTGTGTGCCTCATTCGCACAACCATTTCAGATTGGCTGACATATGAATAAGTCAGTTGCAAGATTATTGTGACACGGAAGGGACTTACTCTTTTATTCTTTTTTTATTTATTTATTATTTTTTGTTTTATTTTCAACAACGTCTGAATATTTTGTAAGCTTGTATTATGTAGACAGTTTTGTACAAAATGAACACTGTAGCCTAATCTCATCATTTGTTAACAAAATACAGTAAAGAATTGTTCATTTCATTCCCGCTGACGTCACAAAAGATTTGTTCTGCCACTAAATATGACCATATCTGATTACATTTTTCATTAGTTTCTAAACAGTACTCATAAACAAAAATTAAATGTCTTACTTATTACTAAACTAGTTACAAATATTTGTGTTACTTCAACTAAAATATATAGTTTCAAGAATCTGTAATTATTTACTTAATCGACATTGTCGTAAATGTTTTACATTATTTGAGTAAAAAGTTAGATATTGTTATATACTATGAGGACGATTATACTAGATGAAACACCACTGAACATACACACAAAACACATACACAGAGAACACATACACTGAACATACACACAAAACACATACACACTAAACACACATACACTGAATACATACACACTGAACACATACACTGATCATACATACTAAACACATACACACTGAACACATACACTGATCATACATACTAAACACATACACACTGAACACATACACTGAACATACACACTAAACACACATACACTGAACACATACACTGATCATACATACTAAACACATACACACTGAACACATACACTGATCATACATACTAAACACATACACACTGAACACATACACTGATCATACATACTAAACACATACACTGATCATACATACTAAACACATACACACTGAACACATACACTGATCATACATACTAAACACATACACACTGAATACATACACTGAACATACACACTAAACACACATACACTGAACACATACACACTGAACACATACACTGATCATACATACTAAACACACACAGAGAACACATACACTGAACATACACACAAAACACATACACAGAGAACACATACACTGAACATACACACTAAACACACATACACTGAACATACACACTAAACACACATATACTAAACACATACACTGAACAGGTATGGATTTTAACTAAGGAATTGGTTTAATGTATGAACACTTGATAAACTCATTGATTTAATGATAAAAAATCACTGACATGCGTATTTATTAAAATATACAAACTACAGGTTGTTTGCAGTTTATTTTACGAACTAATTTGCAGTATATGTATGTTATTGTGTACCTGAAAAAAAATCCATTAACAACTGTTCTTAACGGTTAAATAGGACAGTTTCGTAGTCAAAACTTTGGCTAATAATATATTTTCATCAATATGTATTTATAAACTTAAATATTCGAAAACTGTAATCAACTGTTTTAAACATCACAATATTATAGCCTGAACTAACAAAATTGTCTTTATGCTAGTGCGTGTGCTTGCATAAGGTTAAAGTTTCAAATTTTGTAATTGTTAATATTTTGATTACAAATATTTGTTTATACTGACAGTACCATTAACTGAGTGTAAGTTATTTATTTGATGATGGTTAGGCGTAAGAGACAACTCAGAGATTTAGCCTCAAAATTTGGTAACACGAGTATAGAAAAGAATTTATATTCATTTCATTCTCACTAACTTTCTAAACGATAATTGTTTAAAACTCTAAAAATAAAAATTATTGTTATTTTTCTGCCACTAAAATAAAAATAACCATTTATACAACATTTAATTTAATAATTGGTCGGTAACGTAGTTGTCAAAGCTAAAGAAGCATCATAACCTAAAGATTCGAAGTTCGATTCCAATCAGAGTCATAACAAATATTGTGAGGATCAGCTGGTAACCATCAGCTGTTTACATGTCATAGAGCTATTGAATGTTAACATTTACTTTGGAAAATAAAATTAGTTTGTAACCACTGTTAGAAACTAAGGTTATTTTCAATTCGGCCATCTACATTCATTAAAAATCCATATCAAAATCCATCTTAACGAGGAGCGTCTTGAGAATAAATAAATATTATTTGTTAACACGTAATAACGCATTAACTTTTTTTCGTAAACAAAATTTAGAGCATTGCATTCACAATAAACCATATTACTATAGTTTTATAAATATATTTTTTCGATATTTACATGGTTTGGTAATTGGCCGTTCAGTCTGATATTTACCGTGTAGCCACGTAGTATTGAAACATTACATTAATGTTATAATGCACTACTTCAATACACGATGTTTTTTAAGTACGGTATCTAATATCTGTCATTTAAATGGCATTATTTTTCATTGTTTTATCATTATAGTTTTCTTTTTTAATTTTAATATGTAATTATCTTCAATAAACAAATTCAAATTACCCGTTAAATAATAATAGTTGACATAAGAGTTCCTCTTATTGTCTACATAAGCCGATTAAAATTTGTATTTCCGTGGAAATTCAAGCAGATATTTTTATAAAACAATTTAAGAAAAATAAAAGAAGAAAGAGATAAAATCAGATTTGAAACGAGGTCACAGAGTATATATAAAAGGAAACGACAAGCACATGTCTCTGTGTAAGTCAAATGGAATAAGACTCATCTTAAACTATTCTTAAACACAGAGATGATCATTCAAAATACAAAGAGGTCCTTCCTAGTTTGTAACTTAAGTGGTTCGTGACACTGTAGCATTATATTTGTAATCTTAAGTGCTACAATTCAAAGCACCGACATATACATTTCTTCTGATATTTATTTTGCTGTTGAAAATAAAGGTAAACATTAGTTTTCAGTACTATAAGCACTAGTTTATTTATTTTATGTTATATAATTTGGTTATATTATTTTAATTTGCTTTATCCAAAATGGTGAGAAAATACATTACATTGCTCTTTTTTATTCAGAAGGAAAACCAGATTTACATTTCAAATGCAAAGCTGAGTGAATGTGCTGCTATTACGATACATCACACCTTTGTGCTCAATAAAATGGTTAACGTGAGCTGTAAAAGCCTAAATGTCATCATAAACGTAAGTTTTAGTTTTTGAATAAAAAAATTACAATCAGAAAAATGATTAAATACTTTTTTATTTTAGTTTTAATAGAAGTTTTGTTTCTAGTTTATCTCATTAATAATCCCAGTTTTAATGAAATGAACACAAAATTTAAACCAGAACATTTTGTGAATTTAACCAGAACAATTTAAATTGAAATATTTACCTAGTTCGTAACAAACATTTAAAAATACTTGAATAGTATTTGTTACTTAGTCTAAGTTATACTTTTAACAAATTCATATTCCAAAATTAAAGAATACACAATTTACAGTAATTTCAGTAAGAATTAAATTAATAACTGTTTTGATAGTTATTATTAGGTCTATTAGAAGTTTGATATTATCTGTAATAATTACTAAAGACTTTTTACATCTCCAACGTAAACAATTTCAGATTCGAAGAAAGCATCCACTTTAACTTCACAACAAGAAAGCTTACTGACGTCATTTTTGTATTTGAAAAAAGTAATTAAAGGACACTTTATGATTTTATATTAAATTATTAAGAAATTAAAAAATATATATCTTCATAATACTTTATTAAGACAATTGTTTTCATATTTATTACTTTTGGTACAATTAATTATTGTTTTTCCCTTTTTAAAGGGATTAAAATTATTTTCTTGTTACCATAAGGGTGTTTTTTATCAAAAAAATTTTGAGAATTGCATTTACAATCAACCATATAATTATAGTTTCAGAAAGAGATTTTTAAAATATTTAAGAGTCCTAATTATAAATGTGTTAATAGAGGATTTAAAAGGTAGATTTTAAAAGAAGCTGCGACTTGTAATATATGTAGAAATATGCAATGTAAATTGTTATTTTTTGTGTGAGATGAGAAGAAATGCATGATTTCCAAATATATTTAAATTTATGGGTATATACTTACTACTGTATTTTTATTAAAATTTGGTTGTTTCAAATTTGGCATTAGAACATTTAGTTAACTTTCAAGTAAGCAATTGGATTTATTTTAACAAAATATTTGTTGTCAATTAAGTAAAACTCAATTTCTATTTAGTCATAAAATTAATTATCATAGGTACCTAATTAAACTGACCTAATTGTGCTTTGTTACATTAAAATCTGCTGCTACTATCTTTTAAACAACAATAAAAACTATTTTTTGTTAAATTCAATTCCATGTGCATGTTTCTGGACATATACAGTTGAACCTCGATAACTCGACCCTCGATAACTCGAAATCCTTTATAAGTCGAATTTTTTAAAATCCCCTTGAACTTCTCATAAGAGTTAATGTTATTTTTACCTCTACAACTCGAATATTTCGATATTAAAACCTCGATAACACGAATTTTCCATTGTCTGGAATGGCACGGTATAACCTCTATAACTCGAAATTGGAACTATGCGAACCTTTACAAGTCGAAGTTCCAATCACTTCACCTTTATAACTCGAAGTTTATTATGGCAAACCTCAATAAACCGATATTCAGAATTTTCGCTGTTGAATAAAGGAGCTACATTTTCATGTTGTGACATGAATCGCCCCCACCCCTCACCGCTGTCCGTATTTCGTATGTTTATTGCAGTGTTGTTGACGTGCTGTAGTAACCACGCTTTGTTTTTCTACCTTGTGCGTTTGTGATTAGTCGCTGTGTTGTTCTTTGTGTAGTGTGATGGAAGGTAAGCGAAAGTGCAAGACTTTAAGTGTAGAAGAAAAACAAAGGATTCTAACAGAAGTAGACAAAGGAGATAAAAAGAAAATTGACATTGCAAAGGAGTTTGGCATTCCACCTAATACGTTATCGACGATCCTAAAAATAGGGAGAAGTATGAAGAAGGAAGTGTCCTAGCCTATGTCATGTAAGAGGGCTAAACAGGCTGATTTTGAAGATATAGATCGATGTGTTTTAAAGTGGCTAAAACAATGTAGAGATAAGAACATTTCAATTTCAGGCCCTATTCTTCAAGAAAAGGCAATTGATTTCGCAAAGAAATTAGGTCATGATGGGTTCCGTGCTTCAAACGGTTGGTTGCAAAACTTCAAAAAAAGAAATAATGTAGTTTTTAAAAAGATATGTGGAGAGAGTGCCAGTGTTGACACAAATGTTTGTACTGAGTGGATTGAGAAACTCTCTAAACTAACCGATGATTACGCTCCTGAGAACATTTACAATGCTGATGAGACTGCCCTATTTTTTAAGTGTTTACCAGACAAAACCATGACTTTCAAAGGTGAGACATGCAGTGGGGGGTAAACATAGTAAAGAGCGGTTAACGGTGCTCCTAGGTGCAAACGCTACTGGAACAGTTAAGTTGAAAACCATTTGTTATTGGTAAGGCTAAAAAGCCACGATGTTTGAAGGAATCGAAAGCCTCCCTACAGACTATACCGCTAACAAGAAAGCGTGGATGACATCAGATATTTTTGGACAGTGGCTCAAAGACTTAAACCAAACAATGAAGAAGAAGAAGCAAAAAATACTTTTATTTATTGACAACTGCTCTGCCCACGGTGATTTGTATAATCTCTCCCATATTAAAATTGAATTTTTACCTGCAAATACAACGTCAAAATTGCAACCTTTAGATCAAGGAATAATTAAAAATGTCAAAAGTTTCTACCGAAAGGAAGTTGTGCGTAGATATCTGAATGATGTGGAAAATGAGTCTCCAACTAAAATAACATTCTGGATGCCATGTGGATGCTTACGAAAGCATGGAACAATGTAACTGATAAGACTATTTCCAATTGTTTTAAAAAGTCCTGGTTTTAAAGTCAGTGGAGATAGTATGGAGGAAGAGAGTGGAAATGCTTATCCTGCTTCAGTTATTGAAGATCCAACAGGTTGGGTGGAAACAACGGAGAATCTCAACATAGAAGAAATGCTGTTCAAAGACTTTGTTAATGTTGATGACAATGTAGCAGTTTGTGGTGAACACGTATCTGACACAGACATCGTAGCATCAGTGGTTTCACCAGGAGTAGATGATGAGGAAGACGAGGATGACGACCCCATCGACCCGGACAACATGCACTCAACCCCGGAACCTACACTCAAAGAAGCCCGAGCTGCCATAGACCTGCTTCGACGATATTTTGTAAAAAAGCCAGTTATGAGTGATAGTGTTGTTACATCCATTGCTAATCTGGATACCAGTTTGGATTTTGCCGCTTCATTAGGTAAACAGTCAAAAATGATGATTTTTTTAAGGCCATGTAAATATTTTTGTAACTGATTTTTTCCAATACAGTATTAATATTGGATTTTATAATGTAGCTTGAATATTTTATTTTTTAATTATTGTATTATTATTTGGCCACAGTTTAGTTTAAATTAAATTTACAAATTTGAAATTACTTATGTCGATTAGTTGTCTTTTACACATTCCTTCAATTAAAATACTGTGCAGTTATTTAAAATAGTTTTATTTGAACCCTGCATAAAATGTATTATTACTTTTTATAACTACATATTTTACTTATGTATGATGTTCAGATAAACAGTAATCACGCAAACGCACTGCCTAGCAACACAATTTAGAAAAGTTCAATAATCTGTGGACCCTCTATAACTCGAAGTCGGCTATTTTTACACTCGATAACTCGAACCTTGTTTACTCGAAATATTCGATAACTCGAATTTTTTTCGCGTCCCTTCAGATTCGAGTTATCAAGGTTCCACTGTAACTGTAAATCACAATGTACAATGTTTGGTGACAGTTTATGTATTCAATGAGTAATGCTAGCTCTCAATGTGCCAATTATATCTCGACAAAGTCTTTATTATACGTATAAGTTCTGCTCTAAATCTGTTGTAGTACTGATGGTTATGTTAAATATTATCTAAACAAACTCTAATAGAATATTAAGTTACATGACATGGAAGCTCCTTGGAACTTTTTTAATGCCCTGACAAGGTATGTATCCTAAAAAGTACAAACAAAAAACCGAAAATTTTCATGCAAAGCTTTTAATTTAATTTTAAAGTTAATTAAACGTGATATAGCAGCTGAGAAAAGTCTAAATATACTGTAACACCTAACTTATTACATTATTTATAATTTAACGAGATAACTGACCGTGCTTAGCTACGGTGTGGTTCTCTACGCTTGCCTATAATTCCTGCCGCAATTCCCTCTAACCCATCAATAAAAAAGCTCAGCCTGTAGTCTTCTGTAGTTATCAACATTTTAGTCTAGAAAACCTTCTAAGTCTGCTTTAGGAAGGTGCAAAACAGCGCAATCGTGTCAGAGTTTGTGGAAATGACCTTAACCATTTCACAATAACAATGAATTGTTGTTTTTTTATAAACCCGGCCTTATTGCACAACCCTTAAGGTAAGACTCTGTCATTAACTTATCTAAATAAAGTGATGAGTAAGTCATTTTATTTAGATAAGTGATGAGTAAGACAATTCTTATTAACAGTCTATGTCTGTGTTCAAATGAGTTTTGCAATTTTATGATTTAAACCAGTTTGTTCTTCTCAATGATAAAACTTTATGGAGTAAACAATTGTAAGTTGCCTTCAAAGAGGACACAAAGTAACACAGTTGTACCTGAATAAGTGGTTTCTCAAGATATTTATACATTCCTTACGATATAAATATTGCTGTAATTCTGCATGTTTTCTTTTTTACTGTAACACTTTGTTTCTCTATTATATGTTAGAGTTGTATTGTTAATAAAGCCACATAAAGCAACTTTAAGAGTGCGCAGTAGCCGTGTTTAAGTACACAAATAAATTGCAATCTAACACTTCGCAAGGTGAAAGATACTTCAGTAAGGTGGTTTATAGAGCAAAATGTCGTAGAAACACAGTTGTAGACCATCTTAAGCCTGATATTGAAAATGATCATAATTTTTCAATAAGACCATTCGTTTATCTGGTTCAGGTAAAGAACAACAATCTATATATAAACTCTTTTTTGGCACTTCAAAAAGTTCGTAATAAAAATAAGCATTTTTTAGAAATTCCTTCTCATTTCACACATACTAAATAAAACCAACCATTATTACAAATTTCACCCTCGGAAGTTGAGTGTTTTTATATATACTGTGTGGATTGAGGGAGTTATTGGTATTTGGACTTCATTAATATAGATTAATAAATAATAAAGTAATCTTATGGTATGAACCATCATATTTTTCAAATTATTTTGAACACTTAATTTTGTTTAATTAGTTTGACAAAACCTTGAAACAATCGAGAAAAGGATCGCTCCAGATTGTGACTTCACATCTCTTTATTTTATTATTCAATAAACGTAATTACAAAAACGTTAATGATTGAATACACGGCTTTATTGTGCGTCATCCAAGAAATTCCACAAACTATGGATTGCTTTTAATTCATAGCCTACAACAATACACTTCTATAGGCTGTACTGAAGCTATACCGATGACAAATTTAATTCTAATAACGTTTTTGTGAGTTACTGCAGCTTCAGTATTCAACATACAATACTTCTCCTACTTCTTAAATTTAACATGTTATTGAACTAGGTGTTATACATTGTATAATCAAGTGAAGTAGATTTAATACTAAATGGAATTAATCTCGTTTATAATATCAAAGTATGAAATAAAAAGTTTCATAGAACAAAATTAAATAAAAATGTTTTATCTCATGGTATAAAATTAAAATATTTATAATATTAAGAAAATCGGATCGTAAAGTTCAGAAATACAAAATAATAAAATAATTTCTTTTTATATAGATAGTCAATATAGATAATTTTGTAATATGTTTAATAATTTATGAAAAAGATAAACAGTCAAATAATACAAGTTATCATAACCTAGTTAAAAATGTTATGTGAATATCTATGAGCGAAATAAATTAAAAAATGTTTACACTCACAAAAAACGATAAAATAACATAAATATTCTAACATAAACATTTTATTCTAACATAAAAACAGATAGTAAAATTCTATCTGTAAATGGATTAGCCAAATTATATTCCTAAATGAATAACATATTATTAAATCTTCATATATTTAGGATCACGGCTGTTTCAAGTGAGAGATCGACTAACTATAATAGCCAATACAATGGTATAACTTGTTAATATCAACATATGCACTTGGTGAAGACCCACCCACTTACCCACCCATACACGAGAGGTAATTATTTATCCTGCACGTGTATGGGCAGGTGGGTAAGCCAATACTAATGTACATGGATGGGTGGACGGGTGGACCAATACCACTTAACACGTTTTACACTACCACTGTACGTGTATGAGTATGTAGTTAGGTCTATACCGTGGTACATGTATGAGTGGACGGGTAGACCAAGACCACTTTACACGTTTTACAATACCACTGTACGTGTATGAGTATGAAGGTAGGTCTATACCGTTGTACATGAATGAGTGGATAGGTGGACCAATACTACTTTACACGTTTTGCGATACCACTGTACGTGTATGAGTATGTAGGAAGGCATATACCATTGTACGTGTATGAGTATGTACGTAGGTCTATACCGTGGTACATGCATGAGTGGACGGGTAGACCAATGCCACTTTACACGTTTTGCAATACCACTGTACGTGTATGAGTATGTAGGAAGGCATATACCATTGTACGTGTATGAGTATGTACGTAGGTCTATACCGTGGTACATGCATGAGTGGACGGGTAGACCAATGCCACTTTACACGTTTTGCAATACCACTGTACGTGTATGAGTATGAAGGTAGGTCTATACCGTTGTACATGTATGAGTGTATAGGTGGACCAATACTACTTTACACGTTTTGCAATACCACTGTACGTGTATGAGTATGTAGAAAGGCATATACCATTGTACGTGTATGAGTATGTACGTAGGTATATACCGTGGTACATGCATGAGTGGATGGGTTGACCAATGCCACTTTACACGTTTTGCAATACCACTGTACGTGTATGAGTACGTAGGTCTATACCGTTGTACATGTATAAGTGAACGGTAGGACCAATACCACTGTTTGTGTATGAGTATGTACGTAGGTCTATACCGTTGAAAGTGAGCCTCTAACTCTCCTTTTTTCCCTACTAGTACCACTGTACGTGTATGAGTGGGTGGGACCTATACCACTGTGCATGAATGGGAAGGACGAGTGGGTCAATACCACTGTATGCGCGTAGGGTGCGTGGGTGCGTACTTTGAGTTGGGCCAGCCAACTAAGCTGGCCTATAGTACCTAAGCTTCGAATAATGAATACATTCAAAGCCACTAACAGGCTTCTCAATTATGTTATTGGCTACTCAAAATATCTAAAATGCATAAAGTTAACAACAAAAATTACCAAAAAAGTTAAGCCTATGTTTACTTACTCGTTCAAAATGTAGCTTAACAAGTATGTTGTTCATCTTTACATTGCACGCCTACATTGTTCAAAAATAACACATTACATCAAGTTGCACTGTTCTGAACATTGTCACTCAAATGGGGAATGGTAACATAGGCTTTGATTAGCAGGTATTAGATTATTTATTATCTACCCTATGTTAGGTTTTTGAAATAAAATATTTTAAAATACTGTATATTCCTACTACTCATAAAGTCTATAAATAGAGAATGTTTAAGCCATGTTGTTCTTGAAGTGATAAGTCAGTATAAGTGATAAACTGTGAAAATTCAGTCAATCTAACTTAATGTTATTTATATAAATGCACATATTACACATTAACAGAAATTAGAATTAAAAATGTTCTTTATAAAGAAATTCTTTAATTTTAAACTCTATATAAATAATATATGTGTGAAAAGAAAGCTATTCACTCCTATACGACACAAGTGTAGTAAATACACACTTGTTCATATGAATATCAACACCTTGGTAATTAATTCTTAGTAGTGTTACTCGAAGAAGTTCACTAAACCATGAATATTGGGTAAACATATAAAGAGCGCTAACTAGCTGAAACTCACTGAGTTTAAAACTAATTAACTAAAATGTTGAGGAGTTAAACTTAATTATACGCAGCTGACGTAAGTTAGTGTTTATATTACTAAGATTCTTTAATCCAGAAACTCAGGATTTAAAGGACCTTTACTAACATGTATTGATGATTTTTTTATTATTATATAAAAGTGTCAATATTTTTATGAGTTTCCAATTTTGGTTATTAGTATATTATATATATTAAAACAATAAATCTATCAAATCTACCACTATAGCAATTTTGATTATACTCTATAATTTTATGCTTAGTTAATGTAATCTCATTTCAGTCTGATTGGAATAATATTTTTATTGTATTTAAAATTTTTTCAGTTCATATCATGACCTCGGCAGCTGCTAATTCACCCAGTTACAATGTTTTAGATTTAGTGGAAGATAGCCTATTCTTGTACCCTATTCTAGAAATTATTCATGTGCTTATTGTAATTATATAAAACACCTAAACAACTAGAATAGAATAGAATAGAATAATTTTTTATTGCATGGACATTTACATTAAATGTATCGCAATCGTCAGACTTGAATTAAATTATATATTGATTAAAATTAAAGCAGCCATTCCTACAGAATTCCACATTCATACATACATTTTTGGGTCATATATTCTTCACATTCACAGAATTAGTCCAAGTTATATACTCCAGCTTCCAGTGTCAAACCGCCGAATTATTGGTCTCCCAGTTGTGGGATAAGAAATCTCTTACGGAGTACAAGGCTTCGGAAATGAGAAACCTCTTTAACCGTGCCTTGAAAGCCATTGGCTCAATATTGCCTTTGTATTCTATCGGAAGACTATTGACCATGCGAGCACCTGCTTGTGAGGGAAGGTGCTCGTAAGTTACAGTCCTATGTTGTGTGATTCTGTAATTTTCTCTTTGTCTGGTTGGATAATTATGTATTTCACTGCCTTTGGTGAGCACACATTTGAACATACAATAGGATGCAGCCTCTAAAATGTAAATGCAAGGCAATGTCAATAGCTTTAACGACTTAAATACGGGTTTGCATGACTCTCTAGACTTCAGTTTGGACATTATCCTTACTGCTTTTTTTTGCAGTCTAAAGAGTCTCATTAAGTCTGCTGAGGAACAGCCACCCCAAAGAATAACTCCATACGACAAGTGAGGATAAATGAGACCATAATACGCCACAAGCATGACTTGATTGGGACATATCTCGGACAGGGTTCTTAGAACGTATATTCCGGATGACAGCCTGGAGCAAGCCATATCAATATGATTGGTCCAAGATAGTCCCCGGTTGATGATAACTCCGAGAAATTTTGTCGCATGAACCTCATCCACCTCTACTTCATCTAAGACAACCCTCGGCGATTGATCAATTTGTGATGGGCGTAAGGAGAATCTAATAAAATTAGTTTTAGAAGGGTTTATTTTAAGATTGATACTATTAAAATGTTGGGCACAACTATTTAAATCTATAAAGGTTACTCTTTCCAAATCCGAATTCAACTCCTCACTTGTACAGAGGGTTGTATCATCTGCATACTGAATAAGCCGCCCATGACGCAGTGATGCAGGTGTATCATTAACATACAGCAGAAAGAGCAAGGGGCTGAGAATCGATCCCTGTGGGACCCCGATCCTTAATTCGCTTGGTTTAGATGTTTTATTACCGATATGGACTGCTTGAAACCTATTGTTCAAATAAGATTTGAGCCACGATAACGGCACTCCTCGAACACCATAGGTATATTACCGTAAACATCATTGACAAATACAAGGAAAAGGAAAGAGCCCGAAACTGAACCTTGGGGAAGCTTTTAAAGTTATTACTATTTTAAAATCTGATTTAATACTATTAACTTCAACCATCTGGGATCTATCCTGCATATACGATTCAATTAAACACATATTGATATGTTTGCTTATTTTATAAGTTGCTTTGATAAGTTCTAGGTTATTAAATATGTAAATAACCTAAAAATTATCTACATATTTAAGTTCTATGATAAAATGAAGATAAGTTGATCAGTTTCAAAACGCTATTTTAGAACATGTTTGTTTATATGTAATTTAGTTTTTAGCACTTGAAAAAGATTCGGGTTTTATAAATCGAAACGTCGTGATTTTGTATTGTTCATGTAATGATGGCAAATGCCCTTTGTCTTCCTCATCTGATACTTCTTCATTAACAAAGATCAAAAACAAAGTTTACCACTATACTTGTATTTATTTTATGTATTTATTGCTTATACTTTGAACAATTACTAGCATGGTGGCTCAAGGCTTCAGGTTCGAATCCCCAACTCAGCTAACAGTTGGTACTTCACTCGAGGAATGCAGTTTATGCACAGAACTATAGGGCTGTGTGAGCTGGAAAGTGAAGATAAAGAAATAAAAAAAACCCTCTGTTTGGAAAATTGTCTTGAATCATTCCTATTATGGAACATTGGAAACATCTCTACTTACGTATATTTAAGCATTAAATTCATTTGTTTCACTTCTGAATAATTATATTAATATGACATCGACAGAAAAAACAATTCTATACTAATTAGGAACTATACGGTGAAAATACCAACTTTAATAAACGTAACAAAACTGGTCATGTTTTAAAATGGAGATTATATAAAAACCCTAAGAAGTCCCTAAGAATAATCTTAAGTGCATAAACAGCTCTTCAAATAACAACATTGATAATGACTATACTGTGTGATAAATACAAATATACTCATAAGTGATAATCTAAATGGAGTTAATTTCAAAATCCTTGGATAGAAAACTAAATGAAAATAACAAAAATACATCACTCAGTTACACTAACTAAATTGTACTTATTTTGTAATAAAAGAGTGTTGTGTAACATTCATATGAATTGTTATTTATCATATATGGTTCTATAATTAATGTGCCTTATACATATATATATAAATCTCAAACATAATATTTGTCTCCTAGTACATCAGTTCTTACTATTATATGAATGATATGAATGATATGAAATATGCAGAAAATTATCATAAGTTATAAAATAATATTGAATATTAAAAGTGTATCTCTACTAATTTTGAAATTATTATACCTGTGTTGATGTTTCAGTTATATTTTATGTTTGGTGGCCGAGTGGTTTAAACGTCAGAACGTAGAGCCTGATTAGAAACAGCGCAGTTTCAAATCCTGGCCTAAACTGGAAGTATCAGCAATATTCACCTCCTACTCTGACTGAATATATAGCTCGCAATTATGTGAACGAGTACAATAAAGTAAAATGATTAATTTTTCTTAAAATAAGTATTTAAAAACTATTTTTACAATCTCCCTATAGTGACAAATACACTTCGAGATTATTCTCAATAACTGGTGGTAAATAGAGATAATAATAAATACACTCGTAGATAACTGGGCTGTACGCCAGAGTATTACAATGGATATAATTAGAGAGTTAATGGGCTAACAAGACCTTCAGTGGCCGAGATAGTCCTCACTATATAAATAAAGCCTAAACAGAACAACATTTCATATAATTGTTCATATTAAGCTTGTGGCCATTTTTTGCTCTTTTATTTAAAATGAGTAATTTAAACGTACTTATCAATTTGTCACATATAAACCTAATAAATCCCAATATACGAAAGTGTTAGTAGTGCTTTTATCCACTACAACTTTAAAATTCTTTTCAGAACTGGTAAAATGTGTACTGTTTTCTAATTATACTTCTATGGCCATTACAAATAAAGAGGATCACTCTATGCAGGAACGTAATTGAGTTGTGAGCCAGAAGGGCTAATGTAAGAAGGGTTATGAGGGCTGTGATGGCAGGGTTAACGGGATAACATGAGCTTTTGTTGGTTATAATTAGCTCCGCCAGATCAATTAATTCTCCATTCGCGTACTCTAAAATGTTATTTGACATCACCGGACAACTACATTTCATATTTAAATAGGTTATGGCAGTATAATTTATATATATATTTCATTTGGATATAAGGTGAACTTTATTATTTTATTACTTTAAAGTATTCGTTATTTTTAATTTATCTACCAAATTATTAAGGGTGTTTTGAGAGATTAATTAGTTTACTATAATTCCGGAAGACCATCTAACGTTGAAGTTGGAAAAAGTAGACAAAATATTCTACCACGGATGATCACTGGAGATTAATTAAAAACAAATTGTACCATTAAAGGATATAGTTGTACATATCTTGGAGGAAAACGCTGAGAGAGTGAGAGATGACTGTAGAGCTGCTGAGATGGCCTGGTATGTCGATGTTGTCTAGTTGTTCACACATGAATGGTTCGGAGCACAACACAACACTGTAGAATTGTGTAGAAAAGTATTCTGGATGAATCGAAAAGAGATTGAGAGACAGAAAACACGATCACCAGTTAATGATATAGTATAAGAGAGAGTCGCGGCAATCTCGACGTGAGAACCAAGTGAACCGGTCCGCGTAACAACATAGGTACGACTGAGGTTTTAATTTCAGGTAGAGGGGTGAAACGTACTTGACGGGGTTTACACCACCAGTTACAAGCGTTAGACCTGAGCCACCTGATATTTGACCTTGGGCAAGTGCATAGAGGACTATTTTTCGTCTACTGTAATGAGGATATATATCTTACTCAGATCTTCATTTACATGTGCTTGTCTTAATTTTACAAGAGAATAGTATATTAAAATATATATATATATTTCTATTTTAAGTTGATAGTTTTATTTAACTAATATAATAATAATATTTATTTCATATTATAAAAGTTACTCTTACATAGAACCTCATCTTTTTTATAAGAAGGAAATATATACCTTACTCTACCCATTTCCCATATACTATTGATCTGTGTGAGGAATTTATCAGCCCGAGAAAGGGAAGAACCAGTACAGTAGAAGGTGAATATTACTTACTGATCAATACTAACTGTCAAGGCTAGGATTTGAACCCGAGCTATCTCTAACTTAGGCCCAAAGTCTTGACACGGCCACTGGCTCTCCTTTTACAACATATGGAATATGAAACCTCATGTTTACATGACTTAGAACTAAACAATCCCACATGAGAAAACTGGAAACGGTTTTGCGTGTTATTAGAAACAAAAAGTAAGCGAGCATCACACATGTAGTTTATTACAATACTAGTACAAAGTGGGCTTATTTTGTAGTAATCGTGTGTTGTGTAACTGTCACTTTAGTTGTTTTCGCATATCGTTCTCTAATTACTGAGCCTTACACATACTGTATCTCTAAATATCGAACACAATGGTTTCCCCTAGTACATCAGTACTTACTATAATATTAAAACTAAGACATTTATTTCATAAAATATATTATACTAAACTTAATTATTAACAAACATTATTTTTTTTAAATTGTACTAATCTTTTTTTGTAACATAACTAACTGCAAATTTACTCAAAAGAAGGTATCATGTATTTCCATTAAATAACAAAAGTCTGTAAACTGAAACCATCTCATTGGACCATCGTTCATTTTTATTAAGTGGTGCTTCTCCTAGTTTATTTACTGCCATCATAATTTATCTTGTTCTTTCCTTGATTGTATAGAGACTAAGTTATACAATTTACACTAATTTTTGCAGCAATCAAGAACCTTAAAATAGTTTTCCATTTCAAAAATAACGTGAATCACTTGCAACCTTACTAATAATAAAAACCAGTTTAATTTATAATTAATTGTTCACATAGTTAAAAATTATGTTGATCTGCGTCATTTACTGCTATTATTAATAAGAAAGTATATTTTCTAATATTTTTCGTTTTACTCATTCTTTTTCAACAAGCTTTTTTTGTTAAGAAAGAAAAACAAATTACAATATTACCCTCTAATTCACAAACAAATAAAGTTTTACTTCTAAAATGTAAAGTCCTTAAATTTTTCTCTGTACTAAGAAAAAAAGGCATGTTGTGATCAATCAAAATCTTTATACGTAAAATATGAAAACTAAAGTAAGTAAAAAATATCAAAGAAAGAATATGGAACAAAAAGTTTGTTAACAAGTGTTTACCAAGTATATTTCAGTTAGATAAAACGTTAAGTTTCTTATTTTATTGCTTTATGTAAACAAATAATTATCTTTCCCTTCCCAAAGTATGACAAATAACAATCCTCCCACTCACATTACTTTATGTAAACAAATAATTATGTTTCCCTTCCCAAAGTATGACAAATAACAATCCTCCTACTCACATTACTTTATGTAAACAAATAATTATGTTTCCCTTCCCAAAGTATGACAAATAACAATCCCCCTACTCACATTACTTTATGTAAACAAATAATTATGTTTCCCTTCCCAAAGTATGACAAATAACAATCCTCTCACTCACATTACTTTATGTAAACAAATAATTATGTTTCCCTTCCCAAAGTATGACAAATAACAATACTCCTACTCACATTACTTTATGTAAACAAATAATTATGTTTCCCTTCCCAAAGTATGACAAATAACAATCCTCCCACTCACATTACTTTATGTAAACAAATAATTATCTTTCCCTTCCCAAAGTATGACAAATAACAATCCTCCCACTCACATTACTTTATGTAAACAAATAATTATGTTTCCCTTCCCAAAGTATGACAAATAACAATCCTCCTACTCACATTACTTTATGTTAACAAATAATTATCTTTCCCTTCCCAAAGTATGACAAATAACAATCCTCCTACTCACATTACTTTATGTAAACAAATAATTATCTTTCCCTTCCCAAAGTATGACAAATAACAATCCTCCTACTCACATTACTTTATGTAAACAAATAATTATCTTTCCCTTCCCAAAGTATGACAAATAACAATCCTCCCACTCACATTACTTTATGTAAACAAATAATTATGTTTCCCTTCCCAAAGTATGACAAATAACAATCCTCCTACTCACATTACTTTATGTAAACAAATAATTATGTTTCCCTTCCCAAAGCATGACAAATAACAATCCTCCTACTCACATTACTTTATGTAAACAAATAATTATCTTTCCCTTCCCAAAGTATGACAAAAAACAATCCTCCTACTCACATTACTTTATGTAAACAAATAATTATGTTTCCCTTCCCAAAGTATGACAAATAACAATCCTCCCACTCACATTACTTTATGTAAACAAATAATTATGTTTCCCTTCCCAAAGTATGACAAATAACAATCCTCCCACTCACATTACTTTATGTAAACAAATAATTATGTTTCCCTTCCCAAAGTATGACAAATAACAATCCTCCCACTCACATTACTTTATGTAAACAAATAATTATCTTTCCCTTCCCAAAGTATGACAAATAACAATCCTCCCACTCACATTACTTTATGTAAACAAATAATTATGTTTCCCTTCCCAAAGTATGACAAATAACAATCCTCCCACTCACATTACTTTATGTAAACAAATAATTATCTTTCCCTTCCCAAAGTATGACAAATAACAATCCTCCCACTCACATTACTTTATGTAAACAAATAATTATGTTTCCCTTCCCAAAGTATGACAAATAACAATCCTCCCACTCACATTACTTTATGTAAACAAATAATTATCTTTCCCTTCCCAAAGTATGACAAATAACAATCCTCCCACTCACATTACTTTATGTAAACAAATAATTATGTTTCCCTTCCCAAAGTATGACAAATAACAATCCTCCCACTCACATTACTTTATGTAAACAAATAATTATGTTTCCCTTCCCAAAGTATGACAAATAACAATCCTCCCACTCACATTACTTTATGTAAACAAATAATTATGTTTCCCTTCCCAAAGTATGACAAATAACAATCCTCCCACTCACATTACTTTATGTAAACAAATAATTATGTTTCCCTTCCCAAAGTATGACAAATAACAATCCTCCCACTCACATTACTTTATGTAAACAAATAATTATCTTTCCCTTCCCAAAGTATGACAAATAACAATCCTCCCACTCACATTACTTTATGTAAACAAATAATTATGTTACCCTTCCCAAAGTATGACAAATAACAATCCTCCCAATCACATTACTTTATGTAAACAAATAATTATGTTTCCCTTCCCAAAGTATGACAAATAACAATCCTCCCACTCACATTACTTTATGTAAACAAATAATTATGTTTCCCTTCCCAAAGTATGACAAATAACAATCCTCCCACTCACATTACTTTATGTAAACAAATAATTATGTTTCCCTTCCCAAAGTATGACAAATAACAATCCTCCTACTCACATTACTTTATGTAAGCAAATAATTATCCTTCCCTTCCCAAAGTATGACAAATAACAATCCTCCTACTCACATTACTTTATGTAAACAAATAATTATGTTTCCCTTCCCAAAGTATGACAAATAACAATCCTCCTACTCACATTACTTTATGTAAACAAATAATTATGTTTCCCTTCCTAAAGTATGACAAATAACAATCCTCCCACTCACATTACTTTATGTAAACAAATAATTATGTTTCCCTTCCCAAAGTATGACAAATAACAATCCTCCTACTCACATTACTTTATGTAAACAAATAATTATGTTTCCCTTCCCAAAGTATGACAAATAACAATCCTCCTACTCACATTACTTTATGTAAACAAATAATTATCTTTCCCTTCCCAAAGTATGACAAATAACAATCCTCCTACTCACATTACTTTATGTAAACAAATAATTATCTTTCCCTTCCCAAAGTATGACAAATAACAATCCTCCTACTCACATTACTTTATGTAAACAAATAATTATGTTTCCCTTCCCAAAGTATGACAAATAACAATCCTCCTACTCACATTACTTTATGTAAACAAATAATTATGTTTCCCTTCCCAAAGTATGACAAATAACAATCCTCCTATTCACATTACTTTATGTAAACAAATAATTATCTTTCCCTTCCCAAAGTATGACAAATAACAATCCTCCTACTCACATTACTTTATGTAAACAAATAATTATGTTTCCCTTCCCAAAGTATGACAAATAACAATCCTCCTACTCACATTACTTTATGTAAACAAATAATTAGGTTTCCCTTCCTAAAGTATGACAAATAACAATCCTCCCACTCACATTACTTTATGTAAACAAATAATTATCTTTCCCTTCCCAAAGTATGACAAATAACAATCCTCCTACTCACATTACTTTATGTAAACAAATAATTATGTTTCCCTTCCCAAAGTATGACAAATAACAATCCTCCTACTCACATTACTTTATGTAAACAAATAATTATCTTTCCCTTCCCAAAGTATGACAAATAACAATCCTCCCACTCACATTACTTTATGTAAACAAATAATTATCTTTCCCTTCCCAAAGTATGACAAATAACAATCCTCCTACTCACATTACTCAGAAAACGAAATTTATACTAATGGGTTTCCATAGCTGTGAGGCTGATTTTACATTACTTGGATTTATGGGTTTGACTCAAAACAAAAATATAATGTGTGCCAATGAATCAGACTTATCAACTCTGGGCTGGTTACGAATTCCGGTTTTGTACACGGACGGGGCTGGTCTACACAAACTAAGTTGAATCAGTTAGTTTGTGTGCGTTGAAGTTTAAATTGTTCATGCGGACTGAACACTGGTTAATTGTTCAATATTCCCTCTGCTATTTTTACTTCTAAATGTTATTGAACACCACAATCTAATTTTAGCCGTTGTTACAATGTTCAATATATTTAAATCTTTTAGAATAGAATAGAATAAGTTTGTTCCAAAAATTTTACATAATTATGGCCCCGCTAAGTAACAAATAATACTTGTCAGCGGGGTCCATCTTAACTGTAACATGTAATCCATCAAATAAATTAGTATATAGTACATAGTAATGTAATAAATTTAACATATTCTTAAGAATAATTCTATTAGAAACAATGGCAATTGGCGGGCAAATAATTCACCTAGTGTATAAGTGGCAAACTTAAACAAGTTAACTGATATTACATAGATAGTTTATAATAACAAGTACTATGAATGTATTTATAAAAAGGTTGTTCCCAGAGATGGTGCCTTTGTACATTTCATGAGGAATGGGTGGAGCTGATTAGCTTCCCCTACCCCAACTTAAAAACAGGTTTCTCTGCCGGATGTGATTTAACATGTTCTCAAACTAGCATCTGCTTTAACTAGTCAGTTTATAACTATTAATTTTATTTTTTGACCAAGAGTTTTATGTCCTGGGGCCTTTGATAAGTGGGAAATTTTTTCTTATTATTTTATATTAATTTGTCTATTATGTTACAACTTACTCTGTTAATATATTATTTATCCTGATAAACATCACTACTTCTGCTTCGTCAATTCAACTTTTCACTTCTGAAAATCGTTTAATTTACGTCTTGCCCAGTTCTTAGTTAGTCAAACCTCGAAGTCTCTGTTTGTTAATCATAAAGTACGCAGGTATCAATAACATTGATAATTGAAACAAAAGAAGGAAGGCAACTGAAGGACTAACTTTGATTCATTATATGTGACAGTGATTCTTAAATATTCTTACGCCTACGCACGTCTGATCCCTTAAACCGATCAGGAAAGGTCTGATTTATAAAGACTGCTTTGTTCTATAATTTTTTGTAGACTTATAAACACTAAAATACATCAGCTAAACAATAATATGAAACGGGCAATAACAAGAAAGATAATTTGTTTGTATATTTTTAAAAGACTGCGTTCAGTTGTTAAAAGTAAAATAGTTTATCAAAATTAAGACATACCGATTGTTTCGTAGATATTCAACTATATTTTCTACTTGAAAATACAAAAAAAAATTTCCGCTCCAATAGAATGTAAACGAATACTTTTTAGAGTCATATGGTGCAGACAACGTGTCTTTTTTTTATTCCTGAACAGAAATACTACATTTTATATGTTCCCCTTAATTGTATCTCTCTCTTGATCTTGGTAGTATCAGACAATAATTTACGTTAAACTGGTAACTCAGGGAAGTGTAATCAATAGCAAATTGACAGGATGACAACCCACATTCCATATATAATTGTTTAGTATAATATTAAAGCTTCTATTACAATAATACAGTACCTAATTAGTAGTTATCAGAAGAGATGTTTTAGTAGAAAAGGGTGGAAACAAATAACCAAACAGTCGTGTATCAAGACACCATGAAATGAAATAATAATAAGAATAAGCCTTAATATTACGAAAATTAGCAATAAGAGTTTTTGTTGATAAAATTATAAGTTGTTTCTTAAAAATTAATCAAGAAAGCAAAACATTTGTAAAAAATGAGAATTTAGAGGAAGTGTTTTCATGCCCATTCGCTCCTTATTATTTATAAGATCAGTATTTAATTTTTGCTTTTTTTTTGTTTTATTGATTAATTAAGTCAAGTTACTTAATTTATAAAATGTAAGATCTTTCGATATTAGATAGAATCCTCTGGTTTGCACTTATTTGTTGATTGTACTATTTTATAAGACTTCTTAACTTTGGTTTTAAGAATGTCTCTCTTCTTACCTTATTTTGAGGGACAAAGAGACTTATATGATATCACAGAGTTTGATATAAAAAGGGAATGGAATGACAGACACAGACTCTGTTGAAGTCACAAAAGGATTCGTCCTAAACTAATCTTGGACTCGACGTATATTATAGTACGTCTACTGTCCTTTATTCTCATGGTCGGTTTGCTAGTCATTGTAGTGCAAATTTCGTAATGAATTTTATTATCTTTTTTATAGTGAAAATTGTTCAAAGTTTTATTCCCTTGATTGCTTCAAACAACTAATGATAACTTAACTGAAACTGTATTAATTATAAGTTAAAAAACTTTGTATTGCTGAAAATAGTGTCTGTAATAATGTATGAAAATACATATGTCCATGACACACTGTAAGATACATAATTATTGAAAAAGATGCAAACTATTATCTTCTGTACAAATAATTTTGTATAGATCAATTACAAAATTTGAGGATGACGGTAAACAAATGTGCTTATTTTTACACAGTAAACCCATGAAATCACATCAATACCGGTTATAATTATCCTGCCCTCAGAACAGGATATCCTTTATCCTGTAAATATGTCTAGGCCTAGGCAGCTCGCTGGCTGTCACCTCAGTTCTTATCACAAACTTCAACAATTCTAGAGACATTTGACCTACCAGAGAACTCTCGGATTAAGTTATATGTTGGTATTTCGTTTCCTACAAATAAAAAAGTAAAACCTTTAATTTTTTAAGATTTTTAGTTCTGTTGATATACTATAATTACCAATCAAAATTACTCATAATTAAAATTGCATATAAGGAATTGTAATTGACTCTGTTACTCTTAAAATATGAAAGAAAACAAATAGAAACGTAAAATTAAAAAAACATTACTTAAAAACTTAATGGTTAATTAAAATGTATGCTAAACATAACAAAGATAGGTAGCGAATATTTTCCTTATCAAATATTAACCCCAATATTTTGTCCAAGCATGAACTAAATAATAAGCCATAATATTGGATTTTTAAACATAAATTAAAACTTCTAATATTTTAAAAACATGCAGACAAGAAACTGTGAACTTTTTAAAAATCAGTTACTTAGGAAGTAAATAATAAACATTATTATAATGTCAATTTTGACCAAATTCTAAGGTAGTATAGGCAAGGTTTTAAAATGTGACTCATGTTTTACGTTTTGAATGTGCTTAAAATTAATCTTCCATTGTATATATTTGGAATAATTAAACTTTTTTCAAATGAAGAAGGTTTTGTATATTTTTGTATCTTTTTGTATATTGTTGATTTTGTTAAAGCATGTTTAGAAAATTAGATTTCTTTTTATTATTTTATACATTAGTTCTGATGATTATTACTATATAGTATATTAATAAACCAATTATTACTGCTTATATATAAACGAAAATCGTGTAATTGAAAATTCATGCTCTAACCTTTCCATTACTTTATTTTAAGTCTTTATTCGTACTATAATTCTAACATAACCGATACAAGTACCAAATCTGTTTTAAACTAAAATAGTTGGATCATTAATTCTTAGAATTTAAATGTAACATAATCTATGATGCAAAAAATATATTTTTTGCTACATTAACCCTTCTTTAAATTTACTGGAGCTATGTTTTTTTTTTTTAATTAAAAATGCCAAGATTTAAAAGGACCAAATGAGATATGTTGATAATTTTGGAATTGCTTTGTAATTATTTTATAAGCTAAGTATTAATTTATTCAATGAACCTCTATTACTTAAAATTCATATTTTAAATATTACTCTTTGTGTAATTTTATAATTTTTCAGTATGATTTCTTTAATAAAACTTAATACACAGTTTTAATATACGTATATATTCATATTCTTTCAAGATTCCATTAATATAGATTAGTGTAGTTAAGTTAGGAAAATATTCTTTTGTACAACGTTATTGTATATTATTATGTGATTTTAACTGTCTTAAATCAAATATGTAGAGTCAATTTACGTATCATGGTTACATTTTTTCTCTATTTTTATATTGAAGCAGGCATTTTTTTAATTTTTTTCATACAAATTGTTTAATTTGTAGAAATCATATGACAAATATTAATAATATGATTTGTTGGGCTATATTCATAAGATAATTGTTCCAAACAAAAATAAAGTTTTTTTAATAGTTTAAATTTGTTTGTCATATTTAGTTTAATGTTACCTTTATATCAACAAGTTACCAACATTTAAAATTAAATTTAAATGCTTTTAACCTTGGCCTCCTTTTAGACATAAATTTGTTAAATGCATATTACAAATTCAAATAGTCTTGGTTTTATCAAATTATAAAATAAAACACATATGAAAGTTCAAGACCTTTAAATTTTAATTTGGAAAGGCTTCTTTTAACGTATGTTTCTAACACGTATGTTACTGATACACATAGTGAGGCAGCTCGTGGATCAGTTTTACTACAGAAAAATGATATTGGAGATAAGTTACCCATTGCATATTTTTCCAAGAAATTTACTGAACAAGAACAAAATTTAAGTGTGTCCGAAAAAGAAACCTTAAGCATTGTTTACAGTATAAAACGTTTTTATTCATTTTGGACATTCGGACTTTTTACTTGATAACAGACAATCAAGCCTTATCTTGGGTGTTATCCCATTTTATAAAACTAGGAAAAATAAGTAGATGGGTGGAATATTATACTAAGCCTGCCATTTACAGTAATGCATGTGAAAGGAAAAGACAATCTAGTAGCTGTTTATCTAGAATATTTACAGATGCTGAGAGGCCAATAAAAATAGTCACAGTATATTTACAGTGATGATCTACATGTACATATTGTTTCTGTAAAAATATAATGTTAGTGTTATACATAACTTACCGTTTGCGTATATTGACATAATTAAAGACCAGTCTGATGATCCAGAATGTAAAAATATCATCAATAGTGTAAAGAATAAAACTTGTAAAACCAATTATCTCTAAAAAAAATAATGTCTTAGTGTTTAAAAGAACTATAAAAGTCCTAGTAAAATATATGTACCCAAATCTTTGTTTAAAAACTGATGACCACACTTTAGGTTTTTTTTTTTTTTTTTTTTTTTTTTTTTTTTTGTGGTCATTCCGGCCAAACTAGAACTATTTTTAAGATAACAGAATATTTTTATCACCCTGATTTAACATGTGAAATTAGAAAATGGTAAAAGACTGTGGTTTGTAAAAAATCAAAACCTTGTAATAAAGTTTGTGAACTATGCCTAATTTACATGTATGAGTTTTTTATTTTTTATTTTAATAAAGTAAGCTACCACAACGTGAGTATGCATCTATCTGAAATGCCAAGATATGGTACCACACACTTAGATGAATTTGAAGACAAGTGAAATACATGCTAAAGGCTTGCAAGTGTAGGATGTTAAAAACTTCTGGTCAGAGTACTAAACCATTAGATAAATTATTTATAGATACTGCTGGACCACTAACTAGATCTAAAAAAGGTAATTTCCATATTCTAATTGTACTAGATGCCATGACTAGATGTTTATGGTTAATACCAATTCGTAACATCACAGCTCAGACCATTATAGATAAATTATAAAACATAGTATTTTGTAATTATAGTAATTTTTAAAGTAACAAACACATAGTAAAAAATAATGGGCCATGTTTTCACAGTGTAGTATTTAAGAAATGTATGTTTAAACATAATATTAATCACTATAGAATAGTACCATATCATGCTAGCGCTAGCAAAAAGATACATTTTTAATGTTAAAAATCAATTAATTAAGAGCATATTATCATGATAGCCAGAATGAATGGGACAAAGATTTATTTTTCTACAACAAAATTTAAATACAGCTTACAATGAAAGCACCAAAAATACAAGTTTTAATTTAATGTTGAAACACACGCCATATCACAGTTTAAGTAATTTGTAGGAGATATCAGATTTGTTAAATACTTTTTTGTCTAAACAGGAAGTAAGGGACATGATGTCCAGATCCATAAAGAACTGTAAATTATCTGTCAATAGAAACAAGAATAGAGTCCACTATCAGGAGAAAAGAGTACAACTTTCTTTTAAAGAATGTTCAATTGTTTGTCTTAGAATCCACAGCTTGAGTGACAAGAGTCACAAGTACCAAGTAAAAATGGACTTTAGATACACAGGACCGTGCAGATTACTTTATTTTACAAGTCCCGTAAGAGTTTTATTACAAGACGTCAATAACATAAATGTAGTTAATTAAAATCACATCAGATTCTTAGAAATGTAATAAAGCATTCTTAAGTAAATGTTTTGTATGAATTAGTTTACTTATTTTATATATTAATATTGTCTGTTAGTTGTAAGAGCCTCGGAACATTTTAGAAAAATGTTGATCGGGATTTAGGACATGAAATGCCCATCTTTGCCTGTTAGTAAATGTTGCCTTTTGGTGGGGGACTTTCGGTTTCGTACTGTTTTGAAAGGGGGAAAGATGTACTGTTTTTAGTTAATTTTTAGTATTTTAGTTTGATTTCTCAGTTCGACATTATGTAACCATTCCCCTCTTCTTCGACATGTAAAAACACTACAAAACCTGACTGCTGCTTTCCGGTCATCACCAGCAAAGTTCATTGTTTGAGTTACCTAATGTTACCGAAAGTGGTGGTGGGGGAGCGGCAGGAGGGTGCTTCGTCGCTGTTAGCCACGAGCTATCACGGATGATGTTTGCTAGGTAGGTACATCTATCACATTTCCTCCTGTCTGAGAATGTTACAATTATGAAAAAAGGCTTATTAAATTATTTTCTATTTCAGGGAAAAGTCGTTTAATACAGTACTTATTACTAATCAGGTTGTTTTCCTTTCTTTGGTTTGTTAACCAGGGTTCAGGAGTTAGATGGATGACGAGCTAATTCAATTATTCCCCCTTTTAGTTTCGGACTCCTGTAGATTTTTGTATGTATTTTAGTAATGTATAATTTACTAATTTTAATAATAATAAGTCTATGTACTATGTAATTTAATATTAATTTTTGACATATATCAAAAATAGGCTTAGTAATAAAGCTTACTGTTTGACTCCCACAGTTGTTTTAATTTTTTAACCTGAAAGTCATAATCTTCTCACGTTTGTGATGAGTAGGGGTATATTGTAAACTCAATTTTATAAGTAGGCAGTCCATATATTTTTTATGGTAAAGTTAGGCCAGCTACGTTTATTTAAAGACCTTTTATGAACTATGCCTAATTTACATGTATGAGTTTTTTTATTTTTTATTTTAATAAAGTAAGCTACCACAACGTGAGTATGCATTTATCTGAAATGCCAAGATATGGTACCACACACTTAGATGAATTTGGAGACAAGTGAAATACATGCTAAAGGCTAGCAAGTGTAGGATGTTACTCGCTGGTTTTCTTCAACATTGATTGCTGTAAAAATACTAGAATCTTGTTTACTATATTGATTAGTAGGCCAAATTATCACGGTTTTATATTAGTAATCCTAACAAACTTGTAAGAGAATGTACTTAATCTTAAAAAAAGGGGAGCCAACGAAATGATAAGTATAAGTGACTTCTTCTATTTTTAGCCATCGGCACCTATATTTTTGGATGTGTTCATGAAACTTTATTCGTAATGTATCTACATTATTAGATGTCCCAATATGTGGTATAATTAATAAATTTTTATGTGCATATTGTTCATGATCAGTATTTGTTGATAGTGCGTATTTTCCTTTGCGTGCAGAACAGTAATTCCAAATAAATTTCTGATCTATGAGTTTTTGTTTGTAATAGTTTTAATTTGATTGCTGCTATATGAAATTATAGAAAACGTTTACTCCTAAATAATGATGATTGTATTTTTTTATCAATCGTTGGTTTCTTTCTATTGTTTTGAATTAAATACTA
The DNA here is from genome assembly GCA_035578905.1 of Stictocephala bisonia. NCBI lineage: Eukaryota > Metazoa > Arthropoda > Insecta > Hemiptera > Membracidae > Stictocephala > Stictocephala bisonia. The sequence goes on along the minus strand of JAQJVL010000425.1, from coordinate 422,334 downwards.
CCATTACTGTCTATGTAACACAATTAAATATATTATTTTGGGATTTTCACTTTCGCTTATCATTAATAAGAAATAAATGTTGTTGCAAGATGCGTTTTTTATTTATCAATAGTTTTTAATTAATACTAATAAAATAGTTCTTATTTGATTGTATCAAATCATATTTATCATTCAAATTTTACCTTTCAGTTTCACAATATTAAAAGTTAAGTAAGGAAATAAAACGATTAAAACAGATGATCAATTTGCTAGATTGCATTAATACATTTTTCATTGTGTATTCAATTAAGAATTTTCTTTTATTTTTTATGTTTTGTTATTCGTTTTCATGTTGAAAATCAAGCAAGTATTTTAAAATGATAATATCTTGTAGAATTGTACCATTTATTGAAAGTTGTTTCTTTTTATATTCGTGGGTAATGCGTATTTTCCCCTTTAAAGATATCTAGATACGTCCTTGATAGCGAATGAGTTGTCCTGTTATTGTAATACACGACAGAGTGAATAGACTGGCAATGTTCTTTTTATATACCAATCACGATTGTACACTTTGATAGAACTCTACAGTTGTAAAAGGGTGCCAACTGAACAATGCTATTGATTTACTATAAAAATATAAATTAATGGGTAGTCTAAGATATCAAAGTGTTTAGCACTTAAAGAATTATTCAACTATGTGAATAACACAGATGTATGACATCCATTTGGTCCACATTGTCATTGAGGGGAGATTGCGTCTCAACGTAATACTCGATTGTTTTCACTAAAGTACAGTAAATCTGTTACAATTGGTCATAGATCGATCAATATTCATAATCTTTAAATTTATTGGAGGTATGCAAAGGTTCATGCAAATTCAGTTTTCTTATATAATTAATTTTTCTTGATACTGATGAAACTAATATATTTTTAATCGATTTTAAAACAAAACGTTTTAATATTATTTGTTTTTAAAACTGGGTCTGCTAGACAGAAAGTTTTTAACTTTCAGCTTTTAAGCTCTTCTATTCATTGTTAAAACCTATTTAATAGCATAGCAACTAATTATAACATAGTTTAATTTACCAATCCTATCATCGCAACAATCAAGTGACATGTGACTGTTTACTATACAATAGATCCCTTTGTTGAATTAGTTATTTCTAGTTACATTTATCTATCAACCAGAAAACATCATGTTATAAAACAATATACATTTTGTCGTTTCTAGAATTGATTTATATCACTACTATAAAACACAATTGCCAGATTTCTTGCAATAATTTGTTGAACGTGAATGTTCATCGGTAATATTGACCAACCCACCCACCCCAAAACGTACGGTCTTCTTAACCCACTCAACCTCCCCAACAGTACAGAGGTAACTGAAAAACAATCTTACTTTCAATAATAATCATATATAGCAATGGTTGGTTTTATTTGGTGTTATGAATATGATGAAAATAAATGTTTTCTCAAAAAACAAAAAAACAAAAACCAAAGTTAGAATACTAATAAAACTTAATAAAATAAATCAATTTAGATTGTACTAATATTAATACAGTTTTTAGTTTTCTATATACCTAGCTTCGCTTTCACGTGCGTTTCATTCTGTTACACATATTTAAATGAAGGAAACATGTTGATGGGTACGATTTTCTCTAATTTTTATTGGGTTTTTGATACTTCATATTCATTGCTTAAAACATTTAGGAAGTTTTAATTGTTGTAAAGACAAAATGATACCCTACAAATAGTAATAAATTAGTTATTTTAAACTGAAAACAAAATGTGTAGGAAGGACGGGTTACAGTTTTTATATGTTAGGTGTATAATTCATCTTTTTGTTTCAACTATTTTACTTTCATTATTTCAGTATAATTTATTCTCAAAATTAAGCTAAAATCTAATGAATGTTTTTGCCAATAAACCAATGGAAAGATAATTATTGTTTTATAATTTATATGTTTACAAGATAGTGCACAGTTATTGTCCACCCACAGTTATAAGCTGTTTATATTTATTATGTTTGTTTACAAGTGATTGAGTCTGTGATGAGGTAATGTAAATAACAGTTTCTCGAGAATGTTATCGCTACGCTTTAATTTATATAATAAATTGACAGTAAATAGAACTTGATGGTATATTTTCAGGAGTCTAACTTGTAAAAACAATTTTAATTTATTTGTTTGATTGTTTTTTAAGATACTGAACTTATATGTAAAAAGGATAAATATGAGAGGTTGATAAAAAAATCACTATATCCATAGAAGTAACCATGTCATGCTGCCCAATAGGGTAATTAAGGAACCAACAGCATATCATGGAATCCGAACCGCGTAATTTTAGTCTGAATGAGTAATTATTTGAAATGTCAGTTTGTGATATACCTGCTTCTTTTAGTTCTCTTTTCACTGCAGCAATCTATGTCATAGGTTTTATCAAGTCCTACTTCTATGTACATAGAATTCTACAATTTTCATCGATAACCTATTACTTTCCATTATCTTCCAGTGACCCCCCAGAAGTTTCCCTTGGTGTGGACACTAATGGAGAAGTTTAGGATATCCATAATAGATCGTGGGTAGAGTTTTAATGTTATTCAGAGCATAAAGTATTTGTTTTATCACGTAATGAAAATCGGACAAGTACTACATGGTCATATATGTATTTGCCTTAGCTTCCTACTGTAGTATTATTCAATTACCTCTTTAATTATCATTCGACCATATAAAGACGCAATACATGAAGCCAATTTTTTACACGTTTTAAGTATAGCGTCTTGACTAAGTTACTATTGTAAACTATAGCTTATCACAATTAATATAGTCATATTAAAACTGTATGCATATTTAATGTAGTATTATTCCAAAATGAAATAAATTTTGGGAATATATTAATTTATTTATTATAAGCAAAAATAGAAACAATATTTTAAAAATGAACAATCGTAAATTTACTCATATCTATTTAATTACAATTTTGTAAGTTAAAATTAGGCTAATCTATATTACTATGAAAATGAAATAAGGTAAATTCCAACTAAGACAACACGATTAAAATTGATGTTTTATACATTTCAATGACAACCGACTCAAAAACCAAGATATGCACTAAAACTGCGGATTAGGATAAGTACATCAATTAAAATACTGTCAATTAAAATTATTGTCGTGCTCGAATATCATGAATAAGAAAGCAGAAACAATACGCCAGTCATTAATTTGTTTTTAGATAGGAACTGAAACAATTCATTATTTGAGGATGCATTCAAAGACTTTTCTTTCGAAAAAGTCACTATATCATTTACTATTTCAAATGAGTGGCCAAGCTCATTAGCTAAAATAAGAAATGAACGTGTTATTATAGTGTTTAAATTGTTTCATACATTATTAAATTGTTTATTACTAGTTGCTAATATACTATACAATTGTAAAAAATATGGAAGCGCTTTCACAATATCGTTATTTTTTCCATAGATAAATTCATCATTTTTTTTAATAATTGTGCTCCATAAAGTATAACATTCGATCATAATTGTATTCAGAATAATATAAAGAATAATTTACTTCAAACCATTATAAAGGGGAGAAATAATATTAGTTACATTGACATTCAGATGACCGCTACTCTCGAAAGGATAAACCTTTCGAAGTACGGTTTGCGGCAATTAATTTCTCTTAAATAGACCTTTCATTTGATACCAAACTCGACCTTTACGTTAAATATTTTCGTTCAAATCCTTGTGGGCCGTCCCTCTGAAAAGATGATGTCGCTAATAGCGTCAAAAAGTAGGTTCTTTGTAACCATGATCATGTAAACGACTTGAAAGCGTTCCAAACCAAATCATAAAAAAGTTGTGAAAGCTTCTCCATATTGTCCAACCTGTATAATATGCTATTATATCTACTCTCAAATATAAATGTTGGTTGGCTGATATTTGCTAGTGAGTAAAATATATATATATATATATATATATATATATATATATATATATATATATATATATATATAAACATATATATAAATGTATATATAAAAAAAAAAACAGAGTGAGTTTTATGTCCTGGCACACCCGGATATAATTTAAACGGCCCGAGATATATATGTGAAACCTTGACCCTACCTATTATAATATATTTTCTTAATTTTTCAAGTTGTTGAAAATTTTGCCCCCCTTTTCTAAAGGGGGGTAAAGGGGGCAACTAAACATTTTCAAATACAAACCCCTATCATGTGACCCCTCATTTTAAAGGGAATACAAAATGAAATCCAATAATGCAAACTAGAGGTCTATACGTTTATTTTAACAGATTTTATGACAAATTTATAATAATAAAATCAGTAACTGTCTTGTCCTGTTTATCGTAACATGAGTCAACACTAACGCAAATTCTAAAAACAGTTACCTGTTTTAATGTAGCAGGTGTTCAAACTGTTCACCTTCGGCTGTTTGACAGTGTGCTAGACGTGTGTAAAAACTTGTGACAGCATTCAAGAAATTATCTCTAGGAATTGTTTGAGATAAGTTCAAAATTCTTTGCGTTAAGTCATGGACGTAATTGGCCTTGTTTTGTACACCAGATATTTCATGTAGCCCCAAAAAAAGTAATCAAGTGGGTTAAGGTCAGGAGACCTTGCTGGCCATTCCACAGCGCCCTTCGGCCTATCCACCTTCTTGGGAAGACATTATTTAGATATCGTCGTACTTCAAGACCATAGTGTGGTGGTGCTCCATCTTGTTGAAACCAAATGTTATCAGCTTCTTGTCCAAACAAATTTTGGAGTGCAGGCACAATCTGGTTTTGAAGCATATCTAAATACTTCACAGAATTTAAATTTCCATCAATTATAAATGGACCGACTAAGCGGTGATCAACTATTCCTGCCCAAACATTAACTTTGAAGGGCGTTGTGTATGGGCATCTACATACCAGTGTGGATTGTTATCTGCCCAGTAACGAGAATTATGCCGATTGACGGCACCGTTGGTCATGAAAGTTGCTTCGTCACCAAAAAGGATTCTGTTCAGTAACTCAGGTTCAGCGTCTAGTTTGCCCATCATTATATCACAAAATTCAACCCTACGGTCATAGTCATCTTCACTAAGCTCTTGCACTAGTTTGACTTTAAAAGGTTTGAATTTATTACATTTAAGAATTTTTCTTACCGAAGATTGGCTAATGTCGTGCTTCAAAGCAGCTCTTCTCGTAGATATGTGGGGATCTTCAACAAAGGACTGCATAACATCTAATGATTTCTCCTCGTCAATTACAGGAGCCCTTCCTGGCTTGGGTCTATCCTTTACAGAATGAGTATCACTAAACCATTGAACAATTCTTGCCACCGTAAATCTAGTTATGGGATTATTCCGGTTAGGAAATTCCTCATTGAATAATTCTGCTACTTCAGCGTATGATCTCATACGTTCTCCATAACCTCTCATCATTAACACAGTAATTCTTTCAAACTCAGAATTCTCCATGTAGAAATAAAATAAGTAACACTATTTGTCAGAAAAATAACCTTAAACTGATGTTGTTTATAGCAACTTAACCAATCAGCTGATGAAATGCAAGTGAGTAGTAAAGAGAAAGTCAACAGTAGATTGTTGCAACCGGTAAGATAAGAACAAGGGAAATTCCAAAGCATGTTGACTCATGTTACGATAAACAGGACAAGACAGTTACTGATTTTATTATTATAAATTTGTCATAAAATCTGTTAAAATACACGTAGAGACCTCTAGTTTGCATTATTGGATTTCATTTTTTATTTCCTTTAAAATGAGGGGTCACATGATTGGGGTTTGTATTTGAAAATGTTTAGCTGCCCCCCTTTACCCCTCTTTAGAAAAGGGGGGCAAAATTTTCAACAACTTGAAAAATTAAGAAAATACGTTATAATAGGTAGGGTCAAGGTTTCACATGGATATCTCGGACCGTTTAAATTATATCCAGGTGTGCCAGGACATAAAACTCACTATATAATAATATACTTGCTTGCAGATACATGGTGTCCAGCTTCGACTTTTCCATATTTCATGGGATTGTTTTGACACATCAAAAGAGCAAATAACGTAACATAACATTTGTCCTATCTCCACCCGTTATGTGTTATTTGCGTCCGTGAGTAATTTTTACAAAAATGTTACTATAAATAATTTATCAAGATAAAGTGATAAATAATTGATAGATCTATAATACTTGGCCGAAAATTTCTTATTAATTATTTGAACATTATTTTGGATAACCCTAAACTTTCGTATTTTTTCTCTGTTATTTATAAGTTAAAAAAAGTTTAAATAGTTTAAAAGTTGTTTAGTTGGACTTTACGTTCATAAAACTAAAATAAAATATTCACAACATAAACGCGATAGTTTTCATTTTCAGCCGGCTATTTGAACGTTATGGCACACAGTACTGATAGGAAAACGTAAACAAAAATATTAAAATTATATTATAAATAAATACTGCTGTACAAACATACCTTTTAGTCCTTGGATGTTACAGAAAAAAATTCCTCAAGATTCTAAGTCAGCACAAACCTGCAAATAAACATAAAATTGTGAAACTATGCTCAAGATTAAAAAATAATTATATTTAATAAATAATAATTTTTATTTTTGTATATTTACAATTTAGATATTTCATATATACAATATATATATATATATATATATATATATATATATATATATATATATATATATATACAATTTTATATATTTCAATTAATTTACAAATTTAGAACTTGTAAACTACAGTGGTTTCCACTCCATTATAGTTTGTTCCATTTTGGTTGAAAATATTTGGTAATTATATAGAACAGGGGCCATGTACATTTTTTGGCTGAAATACATTACTAAAAAACAAGAAGATGATAGTTTTTTTTCTGCGGAAAAACCGGAAAATACGAAAAACGAAAATATATTATTTGTTTTCATATAGACGGAAATTTGTCCTGATGTTTTTTTACAATCGAATCATTATTAAGCACATAAGTGTCGGAAATGTGCCGATTTCAGTAAGGTTACGTTCTGATAGGATAAGGCTAGTTTGGAAATTGATAGGTTAGGTTGTGTTAGGTTTGGTTAAATTATGTTAGGTTTGTTTAGGTTATGCGAAGTTATGTTAGGTTTGTTTAGGTTATGTTAAGTTTGGTTAGGTAGGGTTAAACTTAATTTAACCAGCGTAACAAAACCTAAAATAAATTAAAAACCTAATACAACCTAAAAACCAACCATAACCTAACCAAACTTAACATAACCTAAGCTATTGAAATCCAACCTACTGTAGCAACCGTACTTGCTTAACGATACATACCTTGTTAAATGATCATTGAACATTTTATTTCAGTTATATTATTGTTATTTGCTTTCAGTATTGGTTTATTGTTATCATTTGTTTAGTCTAGTTAGCTTTAGTCTTTTCATTGTTGAATTTTGAAAGTTTATATTAGTTTAGTTTATTTCATGTTCGTTGTTACTATTTATTTACTTTACCATGTTAGTTTTTCTATTGTTTGTTATTTTTTATAGTCATATTGTTTTTTCATAAAATTGTTAGTGTACAACAGTTATTTCTGCATGTTTGTTAATCTTTGTTTAAAAAGGCATTGCCGTTGGTTCAATAAATAAATAAATGGGTAAGTTTACCAGACATTTATAGTATATTTAAGTACATTTTTATAAATCAAGTACGTATCTCTAAACTAAGTTAGAGTAAAATATCTTGAAAGAGGTCCAATTGAGTTGCATAGTTCCAATACTTGCCTTCTCCACTTTTACAAATTTTTCAGGGCAGAGGAAAAACTTTTGTTGTATGTAGATGGAACATGACAAACACATGAATTATACCATTCAAACCACCATGAATTGTAAAATTATAAAATATTTATTTTATTTTCTATTAAATTAATATAATAGGCTGATGTTGGAATTGTATATGGCACAAGACTGTTTTTGGAACAAACGTGGTTGGACAAGGCAGTTTATGGAATACAAACATTAAATATTCAGAAGGCACTTTTTGGAACTAACAGAGGAAAAGACAGTTTCTTGAATAAACTTCGGTGGTTTAGGCTGGTTTTGGAATAAACATTAACAAGTTAGAGTGAGTTGTTAAGACTAAATTGTTTATTGAAAACAAATAAAGAAATATTTGTTCAAAACATTGTTGGCCATTACTTATAGAACAACATTTCCATATCATAAAGTACTCAGACTACACAATGGGTTAATAGATAGATCTATACTCTCAAATCATTTTTTCAAAACATTCAAGATACAACAAAAGTTTTTCCTCTGTCCTGAAAAATTTGTAAAAGTGGAGAAGGCAAGTATTGGAACTATGCAACTCAATTGGACCTCTTTCAAGATATTTTACTCTAACTTAGTTTAAAGATACGTACTTGATTTATAAAAATGTACTTAAATATACTATAAATGTCTGGTAAACTTACCCATTTATTTATTTATTGAACCAACGGCAATGCCTTTTTAAACAAAGATTAACAAACAAACAAACGTTTGTCTTGGTGTTCACACAGTTCCTTGTCTTCACAAACATGTTTATGTGCATTATTCAAAACATGAACAAGTTTTGAACATAAAACAACAGCTCATTCCAGTTTCTCCAATCTTCTCCGTAATGCCTTTTCAATAAACTGTCAATGTGTTTAGGTTTGGTGGGTTTCACTCTGTTTTGCTATTCTATAGGAACTGGATGGATATCACTCACTATTTTCTTGTTCTGCGTTATTGACCTGGGTGTGTTAATATTACTACGGTAAAACACTTCTCCTCTAACCAAGTCTTACTCTTGTTGCGGATGATGAAGAATCTCTTTGAAGCATTAAACTTAAAGTGCCATTTGTTTGGTAGCTTAAGAACTTCACTGACAGCTTGTTTCCAATCAAATACGGGGCAGTCAGGTCCCAATTTTAACACAGTTGCATGTTCAGAGTAAATTTCTCTGTACTCTTCTCTGTATTATTATATCCTTTTTACGGATTTCTTTTTCAAACTATGCGAATACTCTATCAAGAGGCATAAATGAGTGGTCAGTGACAGGGAAGATAAGTTCTACTCTATAAACATTTGCAGGTTCATGATCAAGTTTTTTATGGCTTTTTACAAGGTTTTTTATCTATCCTTGGATTTTGAGGCCATTCCAATGATAATGCTATTTTTGTGATAGCCTCCACATCCATCTGCCTTGGCTCTTGAGGCGCATTTCATTAGGACTACTGTGTTCATAACGTGAAAAATAGGGCTTGCCTTTAGGGTGTTCGTGTTCACACCAGGTGTAAGAAAACACATTGCCTTTATTTGGTGGTTGTTTTGATGATCCCACGACAACTGTGAAATTATAGATGTATAATTGTCAAGAATAGTAGGCTTTCTGATCTGGTATTTTAGGCAATACCTGGTTTTTCTAAAAATCTTCAGTTGTCTCTTTATCTAGCATTTCAAAAAATGCTTTAACTTGAATGCTCTGTATTCGCTTTTGGTGCATAAACATTTGTTTATCCCTATCATTTTTTGCAAGTTTTATTTGTTCCTTAACTTGTAAGCAGCGAGAACAAACATCAACTGCAGGGGCTGAAAACCCATTATTGCAATGCTTATTTATATGGTTCATAAAATAAGACTTTTTGACTTTCAAGCTTACATCTGCTTCGTTTTCACAGCTTGAGTTGTATAATCTCAATAATATAACTTATTATAGAGTTATATTATAATCTCTATAATATAACTTATACTCTATATACTATTAATATTTAAATCGTGCCACCACCTCGATTGTCTTTAATGAAGTGGCCTTGAAAGTGCGTCCTGCAAACATTTTGTATCCTCGTTTTTTTATGTTTCAAATTGTCATAAACGTTTTTTGAAAAACTTGTAATTTATCTAGAATACCAGGTATAAGCGTAGCCTTTTCTACAAAATACTCATACCTTTTCGTGAGCCATGTTCTAACTTTTGTCGACTTCTTTATGGTGGTGCAATACTTTACAATAAAGTGGTCTTGAAAAATCTTTTTTGGAGTTGCATAAAACATCTTGTGGAAGTGATTCACGTCCCTTTTAGTGAGTGACATACATTTCATGTTCTTGCTACTGTGGCAACGATCTGGATAAGCTGGAGAAACTTGTGACGAATACCTGAAATAAATAAAAATATAATTTCCGTACCCATAAATGAGTATCTAACTATTTTATATACTTCGATTACTTCGATAGTATTAATACAGTTATAACGAGAGAAAAATTATATTTTTGTTAGGAAAAGTTTGATTAGGTTCAAGTTGGTTAGGTCTGGCTGAAGAGTAGGCATATGAGTACAGTAAAAACAGCTTACTTCTCTCTTTTCTTTTTGTTCTTTGTGCAGTTTTCGATGTTTCGTACTCTTCTCCTACCTCTTTCATATATTAAAACAAAGCTAGAGTTATTGTTAATTATAAAATGAAGTAATGAAGAGAAATATTTAGCACTCTTTAACACAACAAACACTGTTCAATGTAAAATAGAGGGAAAGTTACCAATAGTTCACTACAAAAACAGCTGTTCAACTAAGACAGTCTGGCTAATATTTAAAACAATAATAGTGGCCAAGTTTTCTTTGAATAACTAATTTAAAATGAGATTGCAATGTTAAATCATAAAAGTGTATAAGAAATTATTTGGAACAACCTTCAAATGGTTATTGGAGGTAAAATAGGAGTAGACTGCTTTTGGAATTTAAATGGAGAAGACATCATTTGGAACTAACATGCTAGGGATAAGACTGGTTTTGGAATAAACTTCAGTTTTTTATGAAGAATTTAAACATGAAAAGATTTGTTCTGGAACTTATTATATTTGTAAACCTATCCGGTTCAGTCAGCACAATAATGTGGTGTTAATAATTCAATTTCAGATTGTTGAGGAGAAGGCAGGTTTTGGAATTTAAATGGAGAAGACATCATTTGGAACTAACATTCTAGGGATAAGACTGGTTTTGGAATAAACTTCAGTTTTCTAAGAAGAATTTAAACAGGAAAATATTGTTTCTGGGACTTATTATAATATTTGTAAACCTATCCGGTTCAGTCAGCACAATAATGTGATGTTAATAATTCAATTTCAGATTTTTGAGGAGAAGGCAGGTTTTGGAACTATACGACTCTATTACTCATACTACGGGCACAAAATATGCAGACAGTAACCCGTATTTAAGGTGTATGGCCCCCCTTTTAGATGTAAAACGTATATGTCACGAAATACAACATAAACTTCAACATGAGACTCTTACCACTTAACATGTAGTAGGCCTACGTCACTTGATATAATATTATGAATTCAAAAATGCTGAAAATGTTGAACAAAATGAATCTCAGCCTTAATCGATGAAACCAACAATTATAATGTTCAAAGTTAAAACAGATTTGAATTTTCAACAAGAAATAAATTTGTATTTTCACTTTATTCATGTCGTAATCTGCAAATTAAGAATATTCATAAAAACGACTTATCTGGGGATCTATCTATACCCAAGTAATGATAGATTCAAAATATTCTCCCAACAAGAACTAATTATTTGACTAGCCAAACTTAAAAGTATTTGAACTAAGAATGAAAACACCGAAATTATCGAAAAACACTTTAAAAAAATGAAATTGGTTTTAAAAATGCATACACATGAACGTTTACAGAATTTACCTTCAAAAATTAAAATAATCCAAAAGTGTTCAACTATTTTTTTAAACATTGTACTATGAACTCGCAAAAAATCTTTAAGAGATTGTTGTTATTATTTATTTTTCAGACATTTAATTCTAAACGTAAGGTAAATACATTTTATTTTCTTCTCATGTGAATATTCTTCAGTTTTATAATTATCAGTCTCTAATTAGTATTCCATAAAGTAATAAGTATTCCATAAAGTAATTGCTTTAAAAATATCTTTAACACAATCAGTCAGTCAAACAAAATCCAACATCTGATGTATTATCAATCAGTCAAACAGAAGTCAACATCTGAGGCGTTATCAGTCAGTCAAACAGAAGTCAACATCTGAGGCGTTATCAGTCAGTCAAACAGAAGTCAACATCTGAGGCGTTATCAGTCAGTCAAACAGAAGCCTTTTCCCTACTCAAGTTGTTTTCTTGATATTTATACAAAAAATGTTAAACATTTATGCTTTCATTTCCAAATTTTATATCATTAAGTAATATTATTTAGAAAATTCTTTTATTCATAAAAAATAGTCTGTTTGTTTTGAGCTAACTCGTCTACTATAATGATGTACCACGAACTTCGTAAATAATAGGGTGCGTGAGAGTATCATAAAATTGTTAGGTTTGAAGGGGTGACTCTTAAACTTATTTACTAACTTTAAGATACCGAACGTTTTGGGAAAATAAAGGTGGTGAATGAGTGCGATGAATAAGTTTATTCAATCACCATTTTGGTCATTGTTACTTTTTTTTATCTAACCAGATTGATGTTCATTTTACTCCCCTGGATAACATCTAACATATTTGGAAGATCTTCATACGTTATCACTACGTTCTTATAACTATCCTTTCTAACTAAACTATTTCTGATTGAAATTTAATTACCTGTTCAAAAATATAATTTAGCAAAAGATGAGGTTACGGCCCTGTTTCTGCACGTTCTGTCAATAAAAATAACTTAATTTGTTTAAACAGTCTAACATTAATGCATGCTGTCACATTTCATAGACGATTTTCTAAATGCAGAAACAGGGCCGTAACCTCATCTTTTGCTAAATTATTTAGATTATTCATTTAATAAAAAGATATAACATTAATATATCGAGACGTAAACAAATCATAAAAACTTTAATTGTTTTCAATAGTAATGAGTAACCATGAGTTAATTTCCAGTTTTATATTACACTTTGCTCAATTTCCGGATTTTATTGACAACTACTAAAACAATAGTGTGATAATACTATAGCAAATACAGTAACCTTTTTTATTACAGAATTTATTGAAAGTTAAATTCGTTGATGAGCGTGATGTTAAATTATTCGTTATGCAAATTAAGAATGTTCCATTTTGTTTGTTAGCTAGAGGCAACAAGTTCGCTTTACTCCAACCGTTTATGAGCACAGAGATAATCATTTTTTAACCAACTGAAAAGCATGTTTTCATCTGCTCCATCAAAAAATTTATACCCGGAAAACATACTCCATTAACTTTTTGTTCGATTACTTATTATTGGAAGGTTCAAATAAGACTTCTTAACTATAATATTAATACTCATTGTATTTTTCTGTCTAAGTTTTTCATAAACAAATAAAAAGCTGTCTAATGTGTGTCATTATATTGTAATAATCATACTATGTTTTTGCTGGCTGTAAAAATATGTATTGTGTGATTTTAGTTGTATATAAATTGTAATATTTAGGTAATTCTAGGACTTTAAGGTACAGTTCACGCATTTTTATAAATAGGTCAATAATAAAAAGCTTTCTTATAGGCAGTTTTCCTAAATTGCTTATTTAGTTTGTTGTGTATAATCTTTTAAGCTAATTTGTTTGAGTGGCGCATGTAAAACAATAAATTAATTTATAGAGTAAAAAGATGTGGCCAATATTTAATAGACATTAATTGAGGGATAATTCGTATTGATTTATTTGATTTTAGTTTCGTTATAGTTTCTAGTGTCATTGAGTAGCCTTTTGAGAGACTTGAGGAAGATTTAAAGATATAAAGTTTGCCATTTAACAAGAACCACGGAGTGTTGCCATCTCAAATAACATAGTGGTATATTTTACAGCCCTGGCCCAAGTCTCACTAATATTTATAGCTCAGAGATGCTCTGAAACATAGACTAGCAGCTAACTTTCTTGAAGCAATTTTTTTCACAATTCTATAACATCTAATTCGAACAAAATTCTAAATGTTTTGAACAAACAAGGATTGAACATCCTTCCTTATAGTAGCTCCCCACAGCCTTCAACCGTATACTTCAAGAGTCTTTAGTGGATAAAATAAGCAAATTTACCCCTTGAGTAGTTTATTTTTCATTTGATACGTTTAAGTAATAAAATATTGCTACTTCGTACAAATAAACTACCAACGAAGCCTTGAACAAGACACTATCGATGCTATTCCCCTGGTTGTTCACAATGTAATCAATGTGTTTGGCTCTAGTCCCTCATCATCCATCGGTTCAGCAGGTTGGTTTGAAATGGCTTTGCGAACATATTCTAAAATTCATAATTCGTGTACATAAAGTGGTTAACCTATAGATTAGAGATTAAAAATACTCTAATTGGTTATCTATAAGCAACAGTAAGAAAATATAATTGAGTCACTCCGTCATTTTGTCCGTCAGTAGTACATCCACGTGGATAGAATACAATATAGCGCTTGGCATAAATCATTGAGAGACACCATGGTTAATACTAGCTTTCCCTAACAGAGCTTTCGTAAAATATAAACACTCCAATCTTTATTTTTAGGAAAGTAGAGATTTATTTATAAGGAATGTGTGTAAGAACACCACATGTAATTAGCAATGTGACGTATTCTGTGTCAATATCTTAGAAAGATGAAGAAAACTAATTTAAATTTAACAATTTTCTCTTTTTTTATTCAACACAGGTCGGTTAAATGCATAGTTTAATTTTTTATTTAATAAAACTGACATGAATGAAAATATCATGTATTATCTTCTTAAAATCAACTATAATTTCATAATGTGAAATCTGATCTCTGGAACAAACCTTGAAAAAAACTTTTCACATTCCAAACTTGCTGTATAACATTATACTATGTTGAACTTAATCACTCAAGTTTCAAAAAGATTACGAAAACACATGTTTAAAATTAAAACTATATTTTCTTAATATTCTGGAATATTATGTTAAAAAATATATAAGTCTGAAATGTTTCCAAAATTCCATAGAACCCCTAAACAAGTTGTGTCAAATTCGATCCCAAGTGTATCAACCAATGCTACGTCACATCCGGCGAGAACAAACAAGCTGGAAAACAAGATGCCTTGTAGCTGCGGTATCTTGTTTCTATTACGCGGAAAGGACGTCCGGGGGTTGGGAAAATATTACCTTACTTATATTTGACATTGTTACCACATCTCTTTCACCCCTACAACCTACTAGTAAAAAACTATTTCATTTTAAACCTATAGAGCACGATTATAATATTTATGTTTTAGTAAATATATAGAACATATTAATGAGTCTTCAGTTTGGTTTCTATATCGTAAAAACTTCAACGTAATTGAGTACATAATAAATATAATTAAATAAATATTGGCCTACATTTATTGTGGTGCTGATGGCTATTTAGGTTCCTGAACACCATAAATCGAAAGACACTAACATAATTTAAAGACAACAAAGATATGTTCCCAGTGCTATGGATTTCTTAATTTTTGTAGAAACCTCACACATATTATGTGCAATATTTACGTTAAATAGTCACACTAAAGAAGAAAGTATTATAAAGATGAGCTGAGGAAGACGGGTAAAACATGGTTATTTTAACTATTTTAACAATATGTATCAAATACATGAAGATATGACCTATTCAAATCGACATATAACAAGTATATGGGCATCGTTAATGTAAGATAAATACCAAGTTATGAATTTAAAATATACAAAACTAAAATTATTGCCTGTATTTTCCTTCTTTTGGCAATGACAATCTATGAGCAATATTTCTTTAGATCTTAAATGAGCAAAAGATAATTAGTAAAGATTTAGGGTATTTATCTTTGAATCGCAATCATTTTCAAATGAATTATATCATAACCATTACAAATTTTAATAAATTAATACATTAATTTAATTGCATTATATTATAGTGACTAGATAAACTCACAGATTTATTTACTTCTTATCTCTAACCACCTAAAAGTATCATTATATGGTCCTGAAGATAATGGAACTTTCTGTTGTAAACTGTCGAGTGTAGCACAGTAGTATCATGCATGATGAAGTTTTAAATTAATGTTATTATAACATAAATGTTTCATATAGTCAAGCCTCAGATAACATGTTTACTCAGTAAGCTATTCAAATATTATATAGTGCTTATTAGCATTCAGTCACTATGACCAAGACAAAAACTATATTTGCACGTAGACGCTATTTTACGTGTTAGTTGTTCATTCCACCCCATGAACATTACACATCTTAGCTCCCCCATTCTGCATGTCGATTAAACATGTCTCATCCTACACATTTAAATCGTTTCACTCATAGTGCACATTGGATCTTCAATGTGTATAATATTTGTCAGTTGGTCATTAAACGCCTGTCTATAGATAGTTGATCAACAATGGGTGGAATGTCAGGTCTAGAGAGACATCACATTCTATCCAGCGATTGCTGTCATTTTACAGAAAATATACTGAGTACTGGAGAGAATTTTCAGGAATTTTTAACCTGAAGAATTTCATTTGTTGTGGTATAAGAATATTCTTAAATGTTTGAAAGCCTTAGTTCAAGAATCGGACCAATCATCAGTACTTTTGTATGTAATACACAAAATAATATTGAATTAATATACTATAATATTTTGTGTAAATACAGTACAATAATGTTGTAAAGAAAAAACATATCACTTATACTTTTATATTATAACTAGAAACAGAGCCCGTTGTGGTCAAATACAACGGTCTCTAGTAAAATGGTACGTGTAAGCTATTTCCTGTAAAATCAAAAAAAATTATTTATAATTATTTTCAATATTGAAATTGTACTTAAAAAAATTTTTGTTTTCTGTTAGATTAGATACTTAAATTAAAATAAAAATCAAACATAACGGTAACATATTTATTTACAATATTTCTTTATACACAACATTCTTTGTAAATATTTTATTAGAGTTTTTCAACAATTTTCCTTGTTCTTTGTTGGGGATAATTTTTATTTTAATATCATCAAAACTTTTTACCCTAGACAGTGCAACATACAATTGTCCATGGCTGAATACTGGTGCTGGTAGGTAGACACCAACTTTCTTTAAAGTCTGGCCTTGTGCTTTATTAATCGTCATGGCAAATGCTAATTTTATAGGAAATTGTCTTCTTTTTAAAACAAATGGCAATTCTGTGTCCGTCTGTGCTAAATCAATCCTTGGAATGAACACAATGTCACCTGCTGAAGATCCAGTTAAAACCTCTGCAATTATTAAATTAGGCTTTAACTTTTTAACAATTAATCGGGTGCCATTACATAACCCTCTTTTTGTGTTAAGATTTCTTAGTATCATTATAACAGCTCCAATCTTTAAATTTAATTTATGTATTGGCATTCCTGATGGTGATAGCTGATTTAAAAATTCTATAGGGTAATGTGTATCTGCATGGGAACTATCATCCGCTTCAATAGAATCCGAACTTAAGTATGTTTCTGGTTTTGCTTCCAGTAAGTTGTGAACAGTTTCATTTAGATAATCCACATCTGTGTTTTTTGAACATAAAATAGCCTTTTGGGCGAATTCATGAGAGTGTGCAATGTCCAACTTATCCCCAAATGTATCTCTGGCTATGTTACCGTGACTTAAAATTTTTGGTGGTATTTCTATTAGTTCTTCTGGTAAATCATATGTTCTATCAGTCAGACCATTTCCTACGATTAATAGCCACTTGCTAAATAAATCATCCACTGATCGTACATTTTTACTCAATCGTAGGATCTTAAAGCATTCCCACAGTGGGTGAAATTTTATACTTGCTTCTATTATTTTAGTTCTGTTACCATGTCTGACAACTGGAAGAGTTTGCCTGAAATCCCCACCTAGTAACATAACTTTTCCACCGAAAGAATTCTGGTTGTTCATTATTTCCTTTAGCACTCTGTCAATGGCAGTCAAAGCAATTCCTGGTGCCATAGTTGCTTCATCCCAAATTATGATTTTGGCTGATCTAATGATTCAATTCGAGAGAATTCAATCTTATATTTGAAACGGATGTTTCGTTTAAAGGGGGTACCAACTTGAATTGGTTAAAATATGTTTTACCTCCTTCCAATAAGTTTGCAGCAATGCCAGTAGACGCAATAGGTAATGCAATATTTTTTCCTCCACGCACTGTACACAGAATAGTCTTATACAAATAAGTTTTTCCTGTGCCTCCTGGCCCATCCAGAAAAAAACATGTTTCTGGGACTTCATTGTTTATTGATGCAATTATATTGTCATAACACTGTCTTTGCTCGGTATTCAAACTATTTATCATTTCTTTGCTTTTTTCTTTCTCTAGCTCATGATCATAGATATCAGTATGGTTGATTGGTAGGATATCATTTACTGGCATCGGGAGATTGTATTTAAGGCAAGAGCTATGACTTGCTTCTAAGGTGTTGTTAATTTCTATTAGAGTCAAATTTTTACAACGTTCACAGTTATCTGTATGGCCTATTTTGTGGCTCTTTGCAAAGTCTTCCCAAAGATGAGATAGGTATTTTTCAAATAATTCCTTAGCATTAGATGGGGAAGCAAATATTAGAATATATGAGAATAAGTCCCTTAAATTTTTAGGCATGCTAAAATTGACAGCTTCAGCTAAAGTTTTATCCCAAATTTCGTCATTTTTTATCAAGCCTTTTTGCACAGCCGCTTCATGAAACGTATCATAATTAGTACCATCAATCGTTTTTAAATCATCATAAGATGTAGCACCAGGTACATGAAGCAGAAGAAGTCTTAAACAATACCTTTCAGGATCACAACCCAGATTTACAAAATACATTCGACCAATTATATTATGTCTGTCTTGCTGTCTGCGAATCCATTTCCTTGTTTTTTTATTAAAAACATAATTTTTAGGTATATCGCTATAGTAAATTAATCTAGCATTTTCATCTTCCGCGTTTACTTAAACCATGCTGTCAACATTGTATCTTTCACAGCAGTTTGTAACAGATTGTCTGTATTTCTGTTTAGTGAATTTGGATGGAAGACAATGCTTTGATGTTCAGGAAGGTGAACAGGCAATCGTATTATAGTGTGCGACTGTTTGTGCATGTCATTTCCAAGTATTCGCCACATGGCTTCTGGTGCACTTACATATCTACTATCTAAGTGCTTCTGTATTTCGTTAAAATTTTTGTATCTTTCTGTGATTTGTACATTTGCACAATCATGCCCTTTATACACATATTTAAAAAGATATTTAACACTTTTGACTGTAGCGCAAACTTCCACATTGATATGGCAGTTGTATTTTAACAAAAGATATGGATTATAAGGAACCACCCATGTATTGTCAATTACTTTATTTCTCACGGACAAATCATTACCATTATTTCTTCGGCGGTATTGAGGGTATCCATCTTTGTTAGCTAAAGTTTCATTTTGAAAGGATTTAGGATAGTTTTTAGTACACTTATTTTCCTTCATACACGGTGAGTTTAAATTACACTCACCACAGGGTCCATGAATCATATGTTTTGTAACAGCTGCGTGTAAAGTGGGAAATTTGTCTTTATCTGGCAACTCAGCCGATACAATTTGGTCTATATGTTCTGGTAATTTTGGAGTATCTTGTTCTTTTAATATCAGTAGGATGTGAGCATGGGGTAGTCCCCTTTTTTGAAACTCAATTACATGTATGTTGCCTACTGGGATGCCAAAAATATGTTTTTTGTTTATATCATCCATAAGTTCTGTTAGCTTTAATTGAAAAACTCTAGAAACTAAATCTGGACGATTTTCAACGGACTGTCCATTTAAATTTTGAGTAATTTCTTCCCATTTTGGATTACAGGTTATTGTAATAAAAAGATCAGGTTTACCATAGTTCCTCACTATTGACATAGCGTCTTGGTAGTTTTGCATCATATTTCGTGGA
Source organism: Stictocephala bisonia (assembly GCA_035578905.1). Classification (NCBI taxonomy): domain Eukaryota; kingdom Metazoa; phylum Arthropoda; class Insecta; order Hemiptera; family Membracidae; genus Stictocephala; species Stictocephala bisonia. The sequence goes on along the minus strand of JAQJVL010000425.1, from coordinate 402,513 downwards.
CTTCCTTGAAATGTTGATGGCAAAATGAATGGCTTTCCAGGGGGAAACAATTCATTGTCTTCTGACAAACGAATCTGGTCCATTAAACCTTTGTACTGTTCAATTCTTAGTTGAGATTGATTCTGTCGAATGAAATTTAATCTGTTTGCCTCAATTTTGGTGTAGGCATCAACAATATATTGTTGTGTGAGTTTTCCTCCACACAATAAAGGATTAAATTCATCACGTACAGAAAGTCGATACTGATAATATTGCATCTGAGTGACTCTTTTTCTTGGATTTAAAGCTTTATTTTTAATATTTTGGAGACATGATGGCTTATCATTCAGTGGAATATTTATTCCCCAACTTTGATCGCCGTATGGGGAGAACATTGGATATACCATTGGTTCCAAATTTGGGTCCAAAATGCTAATTCTCTGAGTCCTTCTCTTATTGGTTGTGTTGTTAGCACGATAATGAATCAGTAAATCACGGTGCAGAGGTGGTTCGCCATCCGTATTCTCGAAAATAACAGCAACCTCATTACATCTTGCAGAGTTATATCTTCTTTCATCATATTTTCGGTCTTGAATAATTGCCATCGTCACATCAGATGAAACAGCGTTATTCATTAATGTGTCCTGCATGCATTCTTGCTCCACTTCATACATCATTTTGCATGCTTCTGCAAATGGATTATACTTTGACATGAATGAGCCTAATATTTGTAGTAAATGTTCATTGCATCCAGAGTTTTCTTTGATTTTCATTCTTTGAGCTGTAGCCTCATCAGGATCAAGTATATACAGCTGAGCATATTTACGCTGTTCTCCATTTTCAGGATGTAATGTACCAGCACGATGATAAATAGTGCCATTAATTCTAAAACAATAAGGTCCATAACTTGCAGGAGGAACTATTTGCGCTCCCATAGAAGCAAAAGACAGCGAGCTGTTAATAGAACGAATATTGTCCATAAAGTTATCGGAATAATTATGATTATTAGTCATTAGCTGTTCAATTAATAAGGCATTTTGAATCTGTTCTAATATAACTTTCCCTTTTGAGCAGCATTTAGAAAACATTTTATCAGAAGGCCGCTCTCCGACAAAGTGTTTAGCACCACAAAATTCACAAACCTCACTAAGACTGCCACATGAGTGTAATTTTATTTCGTTTTCATTGTTTACAACTTTTAAGGCATCAGGCACTGAAGTGATGGGTTGTAAAATATTATTTACATCACTATCCTTTTTCCCCTTTACCTTGCGTTGGTCTTTTGATTCACGTCTGCCAGTTAATGATTTTCTTTTCCTATTCTTTGTTGGACGGCCACGTTTGTGGGTTGCAGAAGTTGCGTCCTTTTTAATTGGAGAATGGGTCACACTATCTTGTTTTGAGTTATTATCATTTTGTGTATTTCCATCCTTGTGGTTAAGTGTTACCTGTGTTAATTGTTTTTTATGAAATGTCGATTCACATTTGCCAGATAATGCTTTTCTTTTCTTATTCTTTGTTGGACAACCACGTTTGTGGGTTGAGGAAGCTGCGTCCTTTTTAATTGGAGAATGGGCCACACTATCTTGTTTACATTCATTATCATTTTGTGTATCTACATCCTTGTGTTGAAGTTTTACCTGTGTTAATTGTTTTTTATGAGAAGTCGATTCACGTCTGCCAGATAATGATTTTTTTTCCTATTCTTTGTTGGACGGCCACGTTTGTGGGTTGAGGAAGTTGCGTCCTTTTTAATTGGAGAATGAGTCACTCTATCTTGTTTTGATCCATAATAATTTTGTGTATCTCCATCCTTGTAGTTAAGGGGAAAACACTTGTTTTTCAACTGAAGCAAATCACTATTCATAGAATTTGGTTTCATTGATTTGTGTTTGTGAGATGTTTCATGTCTGCCAGAAAATGTTGTTCTTTTTCTATTAGTTGATATACGGCCACATTTGGGTTTTTGTAAGGTTACATCATCTTGATTATCAGAATCTTGATTATCAATTAAAACATCGTAATGCCCAGCATCCAAATTACCTGAGAATAGTAGTTTGTATACTGTTGTGCCTTCACCAACTGTTACATAAGAATCCTTGTCCTCAGTAAATATTTTGAATTGACAGTTAAGAAGTCTTGCTGCAGCTTCAATTTCAACGTTACCGGCGTATTCCCCATCTTTAGTCATTAGATCTCTGTAATCTGTTGCGTTTTGTACCGTTAGTCTATATGTCTTATCCCCTACTATAAAAGGGCAATAGAAATCCCAATGATTTACAACTTCATCAACTACTTTGGATCGTATTTCACTGTATCTAGATTGAGATGTATAACGTAAAAATGAGATACTCCTAAACAAACAGTTTCCATCACCAACTATATAATGAACCAAAAAGTTATGCATTTTCAGACCAATATATAAAAATATATACTCCTAAGTATTTAATTTAAGGTTCACAGTAATTTTCAAATAACAAATTTTGGCTGTAAAAACCACTCTCCACTTAAATACACAACTTAAGAAACACACACATAACCTAAGGGACACACTTTAAACACAAATCCCAAATGTAAACAACAAAACTATGAGAATTCTTGGATTCAACAAAGCAACAATCAGCTGTTAAATTAATAATCAGCTGTTAAATTAATAACACGTGTACCATATGATTAGAAACAGAATACTGGCAAACCTACCCCTTTTCAATGTTATGTATTTCTTACAAAGAACATGCTTTTTTCACTTTTTCACCATAAATACTAACAAACATCAACCTTCCATATTTTTTGGCAAATCTACATGTCTCAAGCTTTCCAACAACACATTAATTATTAAAATCGGTCCAGTGGAACTCTAGATTTAGTTGTACAAAGTTTAACTAAAATATATCTAACTCAGTATTTTTTCAAAGCAAAAAATGTGTGGTAGCTTTGGTTTTTTGCAAATAACTTTTAAACGGTGAGGAAATCGACTAAAGTGGAAGGTGATTTTCTGAAAGAGAATTAAATTTCCTACAAATGGCTATTAAGCATTTCTTGAAAAACCTCAAAAAAGGCAGCTAAAAATTAACTTAAAATAAAAGATTTGTGAAAACCCGTTTTCAATGTATTTCTTATGGAGGACAGGTTTTTTGACTTTTTCACCATAAATACAAAAAAAAACATCAAACTTTCATATTTTTTGGCAAATCTACATGTCTCAAGCTTTCCAACAACACATTAATTATTAAAATCGGTCCAGTGGAACTCTAGATTTAGTTGTACAAAGTTTAACTAAAATATATCTAACTCAGTATTTTTTCAACGCAAAAATGTGTGGTAGCTTTGGTTTTTTGCAAATAACTTTTAAACGGTGAGGAAATCGACTAAAGTGGAAGGTGATTTTCTGAAAAACAATTAAATTTCCTACAAATGGCTACTAAGCATTTCTTGAAAAACCTCAAAAAAGGCAGCTAAAAATTAACTTAAAATAAAAAATTTGTGAAAACCCGTTTTCAATGTATTTCTTATGGAGAACAGGTTTTTTGACTTTTTCACCATAAATACAAAAAAAACATCAAACTTTCATATTTTTTGGCAAATCTACATGTCTCAAGCTTTCCAACAACACATTAATTATTAAAATCGGTCCAGTGGAACTCTAGATTTAGTTGTACAAAGTTTAACTAAAATATATCTAACTCAGTATTTTTTCAACACAAAAAATGTGTGGTAGGTTTGGTTTTTTTGCAAATAACTTTTAAACGGTGAGGAAATCGACTAAAGTGGAAGGTGATTTTCTGAAAGAGAATTAAATTTCCTACAAATGGCTATTAAGCATTTCTTGAAAAACCTCAAAAAAGGCAGCTAAAAATTAACTTAAAATAAAAAATTTGTGAAAACCCGTTTTCAATGTATTTCTTATGGAGAACAGGTTTTTTGACTTTTTCACCATAAATACAAAACAAACATCAAACTTTCATATTTTTTGGCAAATCTACATGTCGGAAGCTTTCCAACAACACATTAATTATTAAAATCGGTCCAGTGGAACTCTAGATTTAGTTGTACAAAGTTTAACTAAAATATATCTAACTCAGTATTTTTTCAAAGCAAAAAATGTGTGGTAGCTTTGGTTTTTTGCAAACAACTTTTAAACGGTGAGGAAATCGACTAAAGTGGAAGGTGATTTTCTGAAAGAGAATTAAATTTCCTACAAATGGCTACTAAGCATTTCTTGAAAAACCTCAAAAAAGGCAGCTAAAAATTAACTTAAAATAAAAAATTTGTGAAAACCCGTTTTCAATGTATTTCTTATGGAGAACAGGTTTTTTGACTTTTTCACCATAAATACAAAAAAAAACATCAAACTTTCATATTTTTTGGCAAATCTACATGTCTCAAGCTTTCCAACAACACATTAATTATTAAAATCGGTCCAGTGAAACTCTAGATTTAGTTTTACAAAGTTTAACTAAAATATATCTAACTCAGTATGTTTTCAACGCAAAAAATGTGTGGTAGCTTTGGTTTTTTGCAAATAACTTTTAAACGGTGAGGAAATCGACTAAAGTGGAAGGTGATTTTCTGAAAGAGAATTAAATTTCCTACAAATGGCTACTAAGCATTTTTTGAAAAACCTCAAAAAAGGCAGCTAAAAATTAACTTAAAATAAAAGATTTGTGAAAACCCGTTTTCAATGTATTTCTTATGGAGAACAGGTTTTTTGACTTTTTCACCATAAATACAAAAAAAAACATCAAACTTTCATATTTTTTGGCAAATCTACATGTCTCAAGCTTTCCAACAACACATTAATTATTAAAATCGGTCCAGTGGAACTCTAGATTTAGTTGTACAAAGTTTAACTAAAATATATCTAACTCAGTATTTTTTCAACGCAAAAATGTGTGGTAGCTTTGGTTTTTTGCAAATAACTTTTAAACGGTGAGGAAATCGACTAAAGTGGAAGGTGATTTTCTGAAAAACAATTAAATTTCCTACAAATGGCTACTAAGCATTTCTTGAAAAACCTCAAAAAAGGCAGCTAAAAATTAACTTAAAATAAAAAATTTGTGAAAACCCGTTTTCAATGTATTTCTTATGGAGAACAGGTTTTTGACTTTTTCACCATAAATACAAAAAAAACATCAAACTTTCATATTTTTTGGCAAATCTACATGTCTCAAGCTTTCCAACAACACATTAATTATTAAAATCGGTCCAGTGGAACTCTAGATTTAGTTGTACAAAGTTTAACTAAAATATATCTAACTCAGTATTTTTTCAACGCAAAAAATGTGTAGTAGCTTTGGTTTTTTTGCAAATAACTTTTAAACGTTGAGGAAATCGACTAAAGTGGAAGGTGATTTTCTGAAAGAGAATTAAATTTCCTACAAATGGCTGCTAAGCATTTCTTGAAAAACCTCAAAAAAGGCAGCTAAAAATTAACTTAAAATAAAAAATTTGTGAAAACCCGTTTTCAATGTATTTCTTATGGAGAACAGGTTTTTTGACTTTTTCACCATAAATACAAAACAAACATCAAACTTTCATATTTTTTGGCAAATCTACATGTCGGAAGCTTTCCAACAACACATTAATTATTAAAATCGGTCCAGTGGAACTCTAGATTTAGTTGGTCGAAGATTTTCAAAACTGAATTATTATAAGAATGATAAGTAACATTTACTATATTATAATAATTATTGTAAATTGTAATGTAATGTACAGTAAATTGTATCAAACATTGCAAATTTTAACTTAACGAATGTGATAAACCAATATAATTGACATAAATTACCTGGTAGTTAATAGGATGGATGTTTATAAAGTTAAAAATATTAAAAGTTGATTAGTGTATTTGATCAAAAGTATAGAACAACTTATTGACTTTGGCTTATTTCAATGACTATCTCAAAAAATAACATATAGCTAATCACTAATAAGATAACAAAATAATTAATGTAAGTTCTTAGTTAAAATAACAAAAAAGGTGAGGTGTTTACAATGGTCATTTAAGATTTAAGACACGTAATAAACTTGACACTGCCCGAGGTTTAGTGCCCATTTCCCTCACTATCTGGAGAGAAAACAAAAATCACACTTAAACACTAATGTACATTTTTTTTAACTACGTTTGCTAATGAAATATAATTAATTCCCATTAACAAAGATAATTTAAGAAACTTCTAATGATGATTACAGAGTGTTTGAATACGAAACGATAATAAAGTGGCCTACTTACTGGTGTTTATTTCACTCCTTACTCTAAATATAAAATAAAATGTATTATTATTCATTCATTATTCATTACTAAGACACCGATCGTAGACACATGGGTGAATATGAGGGGCGAATGAGTGTGATGAGTGTAGATGTATATGAACGAGTGTAGTCATTGTTACTAACTTAGTTCCATTTAGTTCAGAAAGGACCATTAGCACAACAGCCAGGGCAATTTATTATTCGTCAGTTTATGTGTCAATTATATATATATATATATATATATATATATATATATATATATATAATTGAATATATATATATACACTTAACTAGGGGACACAATTGCACGCTTCGCGTGCCAACCCCAACCCTTACTGCTCTCAATTCTCAGCGTAGGGTTGTAAATTACCCGGCCTTCGGCATATGACTTTTTCACTACAAATAATTGTAGAATAACTGGATAACGTAAAATCACAACATTAAATTTATTCACAGAATCACACTCACACTACTTGTGTTGCTGCCTAAGTATAAATACACAATGGTATTACTTAGTATACTTCAAACGTGTTCATTTTATTTGCTTTTGTTTAACAGCTGAAGATTAAACAAGATAAAAATACTTTATTTTTCCTATTTAAGACCTTAAGAACCAATTTACAAAGTTCCAGCTCTTTATGTATATGGAATGCTGGAGAATCAGTTTTGAGTTAGTCAGTCAACCAGGGCTATGCCTTTTATAGATCTGTGAATTGAAACACTCGTAAAACAGCTGTAACGTTTGAATCCACATCAACAATGCTAGATATCATCAAAGTGAATTTATAAACATAAAACACTCAATATTTTTTTAATAAATTGGACTTCATCAGGAACGGAGCTTTCGAAAATAATTTGTTATAGTTCTCCAACATACGTGGATTGTTTGTTATAGGCTCTCAAGACAGAGTACTCGATGAATAAGAGAGAAGGTGAACGTTAAGACTACAATAATTGATAAAAGTGAAAATATACAATTACACTGGTGGAAGGGGACACGATGGATGATGTGAGTTTTTTTTCTCACCAGTTCACATGAGCTAGTTTGAGAGAACTTTGGACCGACTCCACAGTCCAAAGCCTTAACATCCAAGCCAACACCGGCTCAGTTACAACACTAGTTAGGGTTTGGAACTGAAAACTGTAAATAAGGGGAGAGAAGGAATAGACAAAACCATGGAAAGAAGAAAAATGAGGCAAGAGAAGAAGCAATGGTTTGCTAACCATAACAACTCACTTACCTGTTAGTTGTAACAACGTCACTAGTTATATATAATACAGTGTATATAAGTATATTGCTTCAGGCCACATCTATAACTAATAATTATATAGTGCAAATAGTCTATGTATTTAAGTTTTTTTTTTTTTTCTAATAACTTAAATATGGTGTTTTAGTGGCAAAAGTATAGTTTTAAATTCCAAAATCTAATTTCAGTAAAAGCATTAAGAGAAATATGAATGTATCAATAAATGAATGACAAAAATATGAACAATCGTAAACTCGGTTTTGTAAATGGCAGTGTTTAAAACGTATAAAGTTGATTGGTTTTCTTACATCTGGACACTTACAGTAGTAAAAAGATAATAAAAACTCCTAAATCTTGATAAAAATTAAACCCATCACCAGGTTAATAAGCAGCTTAATATCTTCTAGAAATGCTCGTTGAGGTATTGCATCGATCATCGTTTGAGGTATTGCAAACATAATTAATATCACAATTTAATTTTTTAATTAACTTAACAATAAACTACTGAATAAGGTAAGATCTATACTATACAAATTTACAGTTTTAATATATGAGAGTTACACGTTCAAACTCATGAACATTGTTTAGACAATTGTGGTAAATAGTCCTCTATGTAAGGTGATTTGAACTCCCATTACGGTATACCTCTCCACACGTTTAACTCGGCTTGGCCACAATCTGCAATTAGTTCGGAGCTATACTTCTCATTACATGCACCTTTGGGAATAAAAAAGCTATTGAAACTCATTTCCTTCCACCCTTCCAGGTAAATTAGAGGGTAAATGTTTAAGGTTTGTTTATGCCAGTTGGTGAGTTGGTCATAAACAGTGTGAGATAACTGTGAATATTGAATCTCCCAGCCTTTGTCATTGTCAAATGAAGTCCTTATTATACTTTTCTAACATAACAATTAATTTTTACTATGCTATGCGCAATTAACATTAATTTTTAATATTGTTACGTACAATTAACATCAATTGTTAAGTACAGGGCGTTTCAAAAAGGACTTTAAAACTTTGAAAACTCATATAAATTTTATTAAACAAGGTACAGAGCTGGTTTTGGTATTATTTTAAAGGATAAAACTTCAAGTTTTTTTACCTTAAACTAAAGATGTTCTATGTGGCTTCCGTTGGTTATTCTGCAGACATCCCATCGGTAGTCGATTTCTTCCCAGACTCGCACTAGCATTTCAGGTCTAACTTGCTCAGCAGCAGCGTAAATTCTTGCTCTAAGTTCAGGTAGAGTGGCCTGCAAAGGAGGTACGTACACCATATATTTTTTGAAACCCCAGGAGAAAAAATCTAGCGTTGTCAGGTCTGGGGAACGGGGGGCCATGCAATTGGCGCATCATGGCCAATCTATTGACCTGGGAAGCGGTCATTTAGAAAATCCCGGACGTCAGTCAGATAATGTGGTGGTGCGCCATCTTGCACAAAGAAAACATTTCGTTCTCGGTCATCCTCATCGATCCGTGGTATTAAAAATTGTTGCAACATATCAAGGTACACTATCCCATTGATGGTTCTCTCTTGGAAAAAAAAGGGGCCGTACACTTTCCTCTTGCTCAACGCACAAAAAACGTTCACTTTAGGGCTATCACGAACATGTAATGTTTCATGTGGATTGTCGCTGCCCCAAATCCTACAGTTATGTGTGTTTACCTTGCCACTTAAGTGAAAAGTGGTCTCGTCACTAAATATTATGTTGTCCAAGAAATGTTCATCATCATCCACTCGATTTAACATATCCACACAGAAGTTCCTACGGGCAATCTTATCAGTGTCTTTAATTGCTTGTAAAAGCGAATATCGGTATGGTTTCAAGTGCAAACGTTTTCTTAACACACGCCAAACCGTCGTATGTGGTACTTGCAGCTCACGAGATGCACGCCGGGTAGGGCTATTTACAAAACATTGTCTCCCTTGCTCAACGACTTCTCAGATGTGCTTGGACGACCTGAGGATTTTTTGTTTCACTGAGCACCCTGTTTCTACAAAACAACTATGCCACTCATAAATTGTAGGCCTACTAGGAGGATCTTTAGCGTACTTGGTACGAAAATTACGCTGAACTGTTGTCGCAGACTTCGATTCTTCAAACCAAAACACACAACTAGCACGCTCCAGTGAGGGCAGCCATGTTAAACGTAACTGTCACTGGCGCTTGTGCGGCGCGATTAGGCATTAACGGACTACGCGAGTCAAAACTTAAACTATTTTCCTTTAAAACAACACCAAAACCAGCTCTGAACCTTGTTTAATAAATTTTATATGAATTTTCAAATTTGTAAAGTCCTTTTTGAAACGCCCTGTATAGATACGTGCAATTAACATTAATTGTTAGTATAGCTATGCACAATTAACATCAATTGTTAAGTATAGATACGCGCAATTAACATTAATTGTTAAGTATAGATACGCGCAATTAATATAAATTGATAATATAGTTTCACACAATTAACATCAAATTTTAAGTATAGTTTCAAGGGTTTATCTGTCTGCCTAAGAAATATGATATAAGATACAGTGAAACTAAATTATTTAGCTATTTTAAGAGGAAATCACTGATAAATCAGTAATAACATTAGTGGGCACAAACATTGAAGACATTTTACTATGTATACAGAACTATTTTATTTCATGAATAAGTGATCAGCTGACACGTTAAATACTATCGCTTTTACAGAGAATAGCTAATGAACATTAGTATGCATTTCTTGTAAAATAATTTCCAAGTACTTTTTTGCTAATGTTGAGAAACTAATTTAATGTGAATGCAAATATAGAGAGTATGAAAGTAGTTATACTAAATAAGATGACGGATACTCAAATACGAATTTCTCATAACAATAAGAGATCCTTTGGCGTTATTTAAAATTATTTAACGTGATATTAATTTTTAGGAAATTAATCCTTTTCGAAATACAATAAACAAAGAAGAAAGTGTAATTAAAACGCTTTATCATTGTCTACAGTTCCACAGTAATTAGAATTGGTGTAATTAAGTCTAAAGTAATTATTTATTCTATTATGTTTTATTATATTGACATTCTTAGACCACTTGAGATATTGTTTTTAAAGGGGTTTTAATATTTCACTGAGGATCTGAGTACATGGATATTTCATATATTTAATGATTCTCCTAACTTTCATTCAGTGTTCCTACAGGAAGTGCTGGAACTACTGTAACATATTGTGAATGTTGCGTCCATTGGCGTGAAGATATTAGCCAGTCAAATCAACCTTTTACATGTTGCCTAGTTGTCACATTTTAACTCTACACCTGCTCATTTGAATTTATGTGTGAGTAAACAATTTTTGATTGCAGATTTTATTTTTGTTCCTAATGTGTTACTCATTTTTGTTTCTAGTTCCTTATATATTGTATATTTCCAGGTGCAGTTTGCTCTCGACAACACTGCGCGTCAAGCTTCACTGAAGTGCCACATGTCAAGTCTGGAGATTAATTAATTTAATTGTATATGAGAATAAAAACGCTTTAGTTATCAGTATGTACTTTTGTTTATTCTACCTTCGAGTTCTGGAGCAAACCAACACACCACATATGTGGGTGGACCGGCAGATCACAGTAAACATCCTAACAATCCGAAGGGAAGGTAGATTTATTTAAGAAGGGATCATTTGAGAGGTAAAGAAGTCAAGTTCAGGGTTTTTGGTTATTCATCCCAAGACATGACACCCAAGTTCTATCTATGAAATGGTGGCAACTGGCGAGTTATTTTTATGAAATAAACATTAAAATTAAGACTATAGGAACGTATTTTATTTTTGTGTCAAATGGTATAACTGTATAGTAATAAAAAAAAAAACATATCATTTGACATTTTAACATGATTTTGCTGTCTCGATTAGAGTATGAGAAAATAAGAGGTTATTTTTTTTGGTAAATTGCGATTAGTGGTATATTATTCCCAAAAGTTTAAACAATATTTTTAAATGTATAACAATGAAATAGATTTAAATAGAATTAGATATAATTATTTTTTGTTATTTAATTTAAGCGGAAATTCAGTGTTATTTTTACTAAATCTAATAGTGCTATTAAAGTAATTGTTACTAAACTCTTATCAAGCTTTCGAAATTACACAAACTAAATAACTTCATTATATTAGTATTAGCTGTACCCGCCCGCTTCGCCGGTCACAGATTTAAGTTTAATTATATAATCGAAATGTGCAGCAATCTTTCACTTTACACTGTATCAAACTTATATCCCATTTAGAACAGGTGATATAATGTACTCAATTATTTTTAAAGTTAAGCCTAACACAATTTTATTCAATTTGTTTTTAGTTAACAGCTGTTAATCAAATAAATCTATCAATTAATATAGCTCGATAGGAATACAATAGGAATTTTGGAGCTCAGTGGGACGGAGTCCAGCGGTCACAGAAGAAAATCCTTTCTTAGTGAGCCTCTAGGGGCCAAGATAAACCTAGCTAAAAAATTTCAAGTCAATTTGTCGTATAGTTTTGGATAAATAGTGATGAATGGTAAATGGCTTTTATATACAGTTAATAGTGATGAATGGTAAATGGCTTTTATATACAGTTAATAGATTGAAAGCAACATATGTTTGCTATAATTGCTTCTGTCGGATGACGTCAATCCCTCGATAGTATAGTTCATGACTGGACCAGAAAAATAATGGTCAGTAACTCTAGAAGTAATTGTGCACCTTGAGTCATATTTTATACTAGCAATTATTTTACTATAGTCATTTGTCACCTAAAAACTTGAATTATATTATTGCACTCAAAATAAATATCTGTAAAATTATATGAATATAATTTTTAACAGTTATTATACGTTTTTCAGATTTAATTTATTTTCAATGAAAACAAGAAATAAATTAGAAGACTTAAATAATTAATTTATCACGTTGTAATATATACATAATAGAATATCTTAAACACGTAAAACTGTCAATCATTACACCTGTATTCTTTTTTACAGCTATTACTTTCAAGTTGAACTTTAAATCACTTCTTTTGTAGTAACCCTACGTAGATACGTTAAACGACTTTCCCTAGTATTTTATCAAAAAAAAAAAAAAAAAAAAAAAAAAAAACACCAAACCCATCGCAAAACAGTAAATGTATGTTATTCGATAATAAATGCCCTTTAATAAATAAATATAGCTTTATCCTAACAAGAAAATAACAAAATCAAAAAATTAAAACAACAAATATATAAAAATAAAATTTACAGAAATCTTATATTAACTATTTAATAAACAGATGAACGATATTCAATATGTTATATTAAATGCGAAAATCGTCACCATTAAGATTTAATAATTGTCAAAGGTATGTTATAGTTTAACTTTACTAAAAATATATATGCAGTAGAATTTAAATATTCGAAATGTACATATGGATATAATATGAAATAATATTTAATGACTATTCAAAGGTGTTCTTATAAAATATTTCTAAAAACTCATATTCAGCTGTTTTTAGTCTGAAAAGTAGTTATAAAATATTTCATAATTTTTAATTACTCAGATTTATTAGCATAAAACATCTATATTAAAAAAAAATACTGCAAAACAATGTATATGTTGACATTTGCGTGGGTAGGACATTTCGTTTACTGAACTGTTAAGTGTGGTATATATGTAGGAACTATAAACAATAATCATATTATTGTTAACTGTTCCAAGTTAAGCATTATTTTGTTTTGATAAAAAAATTAGCTCATTACTATTAAACATTTAGTTTTTTGCTATAGTATTGCATGTAACTTTAAAATGTGTCATAGTAATGAGCTCATTTTTGTATCAAAACAAAATAATGCTTAACTTGGTACAGTTAACAAAGATATAATTATTGTAGTATAAACACGTAACAATTCAGTAAACGAAATGTCTACCCACGCAAATGTCAACATGTACACTGTGTTGCAGTATATTTCTCTCGGAAGGATCACTCCACTACATAATGGATCAACAAGGGTGTTTTCGACCAAGACCTGGGAATGACAGGGACCAGAGAACAAAACAATCCTGGATACCACAGACCTTTTGTAACTGGAATAATATTCTTCAAATCGTTTTTCTTATGTCATTACATTTACCAAATTAACATTTCAATTATAAAATAACAACGATGAAGATTTAGGTTTGTTAAAATATATTTCTTATTGGATGAATGAAAACTTTATTGTACAAATTTAATACACTTTTAGCTTTATTGGTAAAATACATGCTTCAGCATATTTGATAAAATTACTACAACAAATATTATAGTCGTAAACAAAATGATTTAATTTAAACATTTACATTATGTTAAATTAAAACAGAACTAAAAGCTATGTATGCGGGTCAGTGCGTATAAATTGTGTCTGAGGTAGAACTGGTTTTATTAATTAAATCACGTTAAATTCTCTTATTGCTTTTAAATATACAATTTACTTTTTAATTTAGGGACTGGGCATGCTTTATTCACTGAACAGTTTTATTCAAGTAATAAATGTTTTTGTTTAGTCAATTTTAGGTATAGAAATTACACTTTTAACCAATAAATATAGTTTATTGTTAAAACATATAAGAAATAGATATATACTACAAGGGAAAAAATCTTCAATACATGTAACTTTTCGTAAAAATATGAAAATATTTTCTTATATTCGAGTTTCAGAGCGTACCCAGCATACTAAACGAAGACGTATTTAAAATATATTCTTATTTCATTCATTTTCAAACATACAAACGAGATATACTAATTGCCTACATAACAGCTCTATGATTCATATATTAACAGTGTGGAAGAAAAGTTCCGGAACAAATTATTAATTTCTTAACGAATACAGATAAAGCAATAAAACTTGGCACATCAGTACTGCACCTATTATTCTATATATATATATAAAATTTTTATTTAACTCGTTTTTCCTTCATATCCCGCATGGAATCAGAAGAAAATCTTAAATGAGAGCATAGGTCAAGTAGTACATCAAATTAAAGGTCTGTAGTAGTAGAACATAAACCCGCAATTAATTCCGATCTCAAAAGGTTCGATTTAAAAAAATGGTGCTGGTTTAAAGTTTTTAAAAAATACAATGAAAGTCCAGTTTTAGTCGGTTTATTATTCTTTTCTTAGCTCAAGTTAAGAAATTAAAACTTTGTAAAAGCCTACTTGACTTAAGAATTAGTTATTTTTTAGGATAGTTTGTGACTCTTCACTTCCAATGGATGATGGTCAACAAGGATTTTTACAAAATTATTAAAACTAGCATAGGTCAATATGTACTTCGTTTTAAATGGGTGTTCTAGCACAGGTTAAGACCACAAACAGCACTTAAAAAGGTTCATCCAGTACAAAATGTCAGATATTCAAAGATTATCTTGGTTGTAGTAAGACATTGCAATAGTAGCCACAATTCAAGTACATTTAACAAATCAATGAAAAAATGCTGCTGCTTGCAATCTGCCTGTCGTACAAATTTACTCATGAAAAATAGTTAGCAATACGAACAATTACTGTATAATTATTTGGTAAGCATCACTTATTTCCATTAAAATCTTTTAACACCTGCCATTTTGTACTGGATCAACCTGAAGTAAACTTCAAAAAGTGTTGTTTGCGGTATTCATCTGTGCTGGACAACCCGTTTAAAATGATGTACATCTTGACCTATTCTAGTTTTAATATTTTTGTAAAACTCCTTGTTGACCATCATCATTGGAAGTGAAGAGTATCCTACTATCTAAAAAAAACTATTTCTCAAGTCAAGTAGGCGTTTACAAAGTTTAACTTTCCCAACTAGGGCTAAGAAAAGAATAATAAATCGACTAAAACAGGACTTTCATTGTATCTTTTTAAAATGTTAAACCAGCATCATTTTTAAAGAGCAAACTTTTTGAGATCGGAATTGTAGGTTTATGTTCTACTACTAAAGACCTTTAATTTGATTTACTACTTGACCTATGCTCTCATTAAGATTTTCTATTGACACTTTGCGGGTCATCCCCCTTATATGAAGGACAAACTTTATTTGCATCAAAAAGTAGATTAATAGATGCAGTATAACGATGTACCAAGTGTTATTGCTTTATCTGTAATCGTTGAAAAATTATTATTCTGTTCCGGGACTTTTCTTCCACATTATATACTCGTATACAGGGTGTCCCTGAACTCTCTGAGGATCTTTTTAGGTATTGATTGTGGGTCAAAAACAAAACATAATATCCTATTTAAAAATTCCAAATCACCTCCAATACCCGTACAGTCACAATTTTGTATTTTTAATAATTATTTTTTATTTTTAAAAGTATTTAATCTACAGAGTTCAATTTTTGTATACACATTATTACACATTAATAAAACCATTTTCTTTTTTAAATAAAATTTCAAACATTTATTTAAAATATTTTCAAAGTGGTGGCACTTTAAAATAGTTGATCCTTTAATTACTTTAAAAGGTTAGGAATGCAACAAAATTAAAATGATATATTTTTAATGCCAATTTTATTTGCTAAAAGTAGCGTTATATGAAATCAGATGACAAATAACCGACATTTGAGTATTTTTGTATTTAATCATTTACACGTAAATGTGTACAGCCATGGTGTCGTGCCGCGCGAGGCAACCACAACAATACATCAGTGATCTATTATGATTACTTTCATCCATCCAAAACACTACAATAAAGTAATTTGTGATACTATTGTAATGAAAATGCCCCTAGCAGGCAACGGGAAAGAAGTTGCAGGTGATTTTGTTGTTATTAAATTGAAAATTAATTTTAACCTTAAGTAGTGTGCCTTATAAACTAGAATTTTTGTAAATTCTAGATTGGTAGAATTTTTGAAGGTGCTGGAATTATTCAAGAAAAGAAAGGATTTGCTGCTGAGCGCCAGTCACTTTCCAAATAGTTTTTCCTTTGGAATCAAATGAGAGGACGAAATGTTGAGCATTGTTTGTAATGTGAAAATGAATGTAATTATATTTCTACTGCCTAAAAATGAAGATTTGTTTTATGTCTTCAACCTGCTTTGCATCACAAAAAAATTTTACTAAAATTCTAGTTTTATTTAAAATTAATGTTTAATTTAATAACAAAAAAAATTACGTGCAAGTTTTTCCGTTGCCTGCTAGGGGCATTTTCATTACAATAATGTCACAAATCACTTTATTGTAGTGTTCTACATAAAAATTAATCAGAATAGAACCCTGATATATTGTTGCGGTTGACTCGCGCGGCACACCACCATGGCTGTACGCATTCACGCGTAAAAGATTATATACAAAAAGACTCAAATCTCGGTTGTTTTTCATCCGATCTTATACAACGTTACTTTTTTGAATTGCAAATAACATTTGCAATAAAAATGCAATATTTTTATTTTTTTTTATTCCTAACCTTTTAAAAGTTATTAAGGATCAAATATTTCACATTAAAAGTGCCACCATTTTGAAAATATTTACTAATCATTTTTACTTTTTTATTTCAGTAATAAAATGATTTTAATAATTTGTATACCAGATTTTAACGCTATAGAATAAATAGTTCAAAAAATAAAAATAATTAGTCAAAAATACAAAATGTCGGCTTTACGTGTAACTGAGTTGATTTTGAATTTTTAAATAGGATAATATTATGTCTTTTTTGTCCCAGAACCAATACTTTAAAGATCGTCAGCGAGTTCAGGGACACCTTGTATATTTAGTATTTATATTTTATCTGTATATTGTAACTTTACGAATCTTTTAATAAAATTATGTATACAAGTTATAAAATTATGCTTTCATAACATATTTATGTTATATCACATTATATCTTACAAATCGATTTCATTTGGAAAATGAACGAAGAAATATGGCAGTTTAAAAAGTTAATAATAATTGTTTTTAAGTAAATACCATACAAGTATAACACTGCATGAATTGTTCTGATAATTTTGCAAAATAACTGATATTATTTTATAGTATGAAATTAATATATTCCTGTATACAACTATTTAGGTGTATAGTAACTAAATTAGTGGTTTTTAATTATCTCATATATTTTATAATGACATAAGTTAAATCCCAGAGTCATAAATTGTCGTACCACAACAACGTATTGTGTAACTGTCTACTAACTTTGACTGTGCCAGGAGGACTGGTTGTAGTAAGTCAAACTAACAAGTCACCTAGAACGTTTGTTGAGTTATAAATTGTCGTACCACAGCAACGTATTGTGTAACTGTCCACTAACTTTGACTGTGCCAGGAGGACTGGTTGTAGTAAGTCAAACTAACAAGTCACCTGGAACGTTTGTTGAGTTATAAATTGTCGTACCACAACAACGTATTGTGTAACTGTCTACTAACTTTGACTGTGCCAGGAGGACTGGTTGTAGTAAGTCAAACTAACAAGTCACCTGGAACGTTTGTTGAGTTATAAATTGTCGTACCACAACAACGTATTGTGTAACTGTCTACTAACTTTGACTGTGCCAGGAGGACTGGTTGTAGTTAGTCAAACTAACAAGTCACCTGGAACGTTTGTTGAGTTATAAATTGTCGTACCACAACAACGTATTGTGTAACTGTCTACTAACTTTGACTGTGCCAGGAGGACTGGTTGTAGTAAGTCAAACTAACAAGTCACCTGGAACGTTTGTTGAGTTATAAATTGTCGTACCACAACAACGTATTGTGTAACTGTATACTAATTTTGACTGTGCCAGGAGGACTGGTTGTAGTTAGTTAAACTAACAAGTCACCTAGAACGTTTGTTGAGTTATAAATTGTCGTACCACAACAACGTATTGTGTAACTGTCTACTAACTTTGACTGTGCCAGGAGGACTGGTTGTAGTTAGTCAAACTAACAAGTCACCTGGAACGTTTGTTGAGTTATAAATTGTCGTACCACAACAACGTATTGTGTAACTGTCTACTAACTTTGACTGTGCCAGGAGGACTGGTTGTAGTTAGTCAAACTAACAAGTCACCTGGAACGTTTGTTGAGTTATAAATTGTCGTACCACAACAACGTATTGTGTAACTGTCTACTGACTTTGACTGTGCCAGGAGGACTGGTTGTAGTAAGTCAAACTAACAAGTCACCTGGAACGTTTGTTGAGTTATAAATTGTCGTACCACAACAACGTATTATGTAACTGTCTACTAACTTTGACTGTGCCAGGAGGACTGGTTGTAGTTAGTCAAACTAACAAGTCACCTGGAACGTTTGTTGAGTTATAAATTGTCGTACCACAACAACGTATTGTGTAACAGTATACTAACTTTGACTGTGCCAGGAGGACTGGTTGTAGTTAGTCAAACTAACAAGTCACCTAGAACGTTTGTTGAGTTATAAATTGTCGTACCACAACAACGTATTATGTAACTGTCTACTAACTTTGACTGTGCCAGGAGGACTGGTTGTAGTTGGTCAAACTAACAAGTCACCTGGAACGTTTGTTGAGTTATAAATTGTCGTACCACAACAACGTATTGTGTAACTGTATACTAACTTTGACTGTGCCAGGAGGACTGGTTGTAGTTAGTCAAACTAACAAGTCACCTGGAACGTTTGTTGAGTTATAAATTGTCGTACCACAACAACGTATTGTGTAACTGTCTACTAACTTTGACTGTGCCAGGAGGACTGGTTGTAGTTAGTCAAACTAACAAGTCACCTGGAACGTTTGTTGAGTTATAAATTGTCGTACCACAACAATGTATTGTGTAACTGTCTACTAACTTTGACTGTGCCAGGAGGACTGATTGTAGTTAGTCAAACTAACAAGTTGCCTGGAACGTTTGTTGAGTTATAAATTGTCGTACCACAACAACGTATTGTGTAACTGTCTACTAACTTTGACTGTGCCAGGAGGACTGATTGTATTTAGTCAAACTAACAAGTCACCTGGAACGTTTGTTGAGTTATAAATTGTCGTACCACAACAACGTATTGTGTAACTGTCTACTAACTTTGACTGTGCCAGGAGGACTGGTTGTAGTTAGTCAAACTAACAAGTCACCTGGAACGTTTGTTGAGTTATAAATTGTCGTACCACAACAACGTATTGTGTAACTGTCTACTAACTTTGACTGTGCCAGGAGGACTGGTTGTAGTTAGTCAAACTAACAAGTCACCTGGAACGTTTGTTGAGTTATAAATTGTCGTACCACAACAACGTATTGTGTAACTGTCTACTAACTTTGACTGTGCCAGGAGGACTGGTTGTAGTTAGTCAAACTAACAAGTCACCTGGAACGTTTGTTGAGTTATAAATTGTCGTACCACAACAACGTATTGTGTAACTGTCTACTAACTTTGACTGTGCCAGGAGGACTGGTTGTAGTTAGTCAAACTAACAAGTCACCTGGAACGTTTGTTGAGTTATAAATTGTCGTACCACAACAACGTATTGTGTAACTGTCTACTAACTTTGACTGTGCCAGGAGGACTGGTTGTAGTTAGTCAAACTAACAAGTCACCTGGAACGTTTGTTGAGTTATAAATTGTCGTACCACAACAACGTATTGTGTAACTGTCTACTAACTTTGACTGTGCCAGGAGGACTGGTTGTAGTTAGTCAAACTAACAAGTCACCTGGAACGTTTGTTGAGTTATAAATTGTCGTACCACAACAACGTATTGTGTAACTGTCTACTAACTTTGACTGTGCCAGGAGGACTGGTTGTAGTTAGTCAAACTAACAAGTCACCTGGAACGTTTGTTGAGTTATAAATTGTCGTACCACAACAACGTATTGTGTAACTGTCTACTAACTTTGACTGTGCCAGGAGGACTGGTTGTAGTTAGTCAAACTAACAAGTCACCTGGAACGTTTGTTGAGTTATAAATTGTCGTACCACAACAACGTATTGTGTAACTGTCTACTAACTTTGACTGTGCCAGGAGGACTGGTTGTAGTTAGTCAAACTAACAAGTCACCTGGAACGTTTGTTGAGTTATAAATTGTCGTACCACAACAACGTATTGTGTAACTGTCTACTAACTTTGACTGTGCCAGGAGGACTGGTTGTAGTTAGTCAAACTAACAAGTCACCTGGAACGTTTGTTGAGTTATAAATTGTCGTACCACAACAACGTATTGTGTAACTGTCTACTAACTTTGACTGTGCCAGGAGGACTGGTTGTAGTTAGTCAAACTAACAAGTCACCTGGAACGTTTGTTGAGTTATAAATTGTCGTACCACAACAACGTATTGTGTAACTGTCTACTAACTTTGACTGTGCCAGGAGGACTGGTTGTAGTTAGTCAAACTAACAAGTCACCTGGAACGTTTGTTGAGTTATAAATTGTCGTACCACAACAACGTATTGTGTAACTGTCTACTAACTTTGACTGTGCCAGGAGGACTGGTTGTAGTTAGTCAAACTAACAAGTCACCTGGAACGTTTGTTGAGTTATAAATTGTCGTACCACAACAACGTATTGTGTAACTGTCTACTAACTTTGACTGTGCCAGGAGGACTGGTTGTAGTTAGTCAAACTAACAAGTCACCTGGAACGTTTGTTGAGTTATAAATTGTCGTACCACAACAACGTATTGTGTAACTGTCTACTAACTTTGACTGTGCCAGGAGGACTGGTTGTAGTTAGTCAAACTAACAAGTCACCTGGAACGTTTGTTGAGTTATAAATTGTCGTACCACAACAACGTATTGTGTAACTGTCTACTAACTTTGACTGTGCCAGGAGGACTGGTTGTAGTTAGTCAAACTAACAAGTCACCTGGAACGTTTGTTGAGTTATAAATTGTCGTACCACAACAACGTATTGTGTAACTGTCTACTAACTTTGACTGTGCCAGGAGGACTGGTTGTAGTTAGTCAAACTAACAAGTCACCTGGAACGTTTGTTGAGTTATAAATTGTCGTACCACAACAACGTATTGTGTAACTGTCTACTAACTTTGACTGTGCCAGGAGGACTGGTTGTAGTTAGTCAAACTAACAAGTCACCTGGAACGTTTGTTGAGTTATAAATTGTCGTACCACAACAACGTATTGTGTAACTGTCTACTAACTTTGACTGTGCCAGGAGGACTGGTTGTAGTTAGTCAAACTAACAAGTCACCTGGAACGTTTGTTGAGTTATAAATTGTCGTACCACAACAACGTATTGTGTAACTGTCTACTAACTTTGACTGTGCCAGGAGGACTGGTTGTAGTTAGTCAAACTAACAAGTCACCTGGAACGTTTGTTGAGTTATAAATTGTCGTACCACAACAACGTATTGTGTAACTGTCTACTAACTTTGACTGTGCCAGGAGGACTGGTTGTAGTTAGTCAAACTAACAAGTCACCTGGAACGTTTGTTGAGTTATAAATTGTCGTACCACAACAACGTATTGTGTAACTGTCTACTAACTTTGACTGTGCCAGGAGGACTGGTTGTAGTTAGTCAAACTAACAAGTCACCTGGAACGTTTGTTGAGTTATAAATTGTCGTACCACAACAACGTATTGTGTAACTGTCTACTAACTTTGACTGTGCCAGGAGGACTGGTTGTAGTTAGTCAAACTAACAAGTCACCTGGAACGTTTGTTGAGTTATAAATTGTCGTACCACAACAACGTATTGTGTAACTGTCTACTAACTTTGACTGTGCCAGGAGGACTGGTTGTAGTTAGTCAAACTAACAAGTCACCTGGAACGTTTGTTGAGTTATAAATTGTCGTACCACAACAACGTATTGTGTAACTGTCTACTAACTTTGACTGTGCCAGGAGGACTGGTTGTAGTTAGTCAAACTAACAAGTCACCTGGAACGTTTGTTGAGTTATAAATTGTCGTACCACAACAACGTATTGTGTAACTGTCTACTAACTTTGACTGTGCCAGGAGGACTGGTTGTAGTTAGTCAAACTAACAAGTCACCTGGAACGTTTGTTGAGTTATAAATTGTCGTACCACAACAACGTATTGTGTAACTGTCTACTAACTTTGACTGTGCCAGGAGGACTGGTTGTAGTAAGTCAAACTAACAAGTCACCTAGAACGTTTGTTGAGTTATAAATTGTCGTACCACAACAACTTATTGTGTAACAGTATACTAACTTTGACTGTGCCAGGAGGACTGGTTGTAGTAAGTCAAACTAACAAGTCACCTGGAACGTTTGTTGAGTTATAAATTGTCGTACCACAACAACGTATTGTGTAACTGTCTACTAATTTTGACTGTGCCAGGAGGACTGGTTGTAGTTAGTCAAACTAACAAGTCACCTGGAACGTTTGTTGAGTTATAAATTGTCGTACCACAACAACGTATTGTGTAACTGTCTACTAACTTTGACTGTGCCAGGAGGACTGGTTGTAGTAAGTCAAACTAACAAGTCACCTGGAACGTTTGTTGAGTTATAAATTGTCGTACCACAACAACGTATTGTGTAACTGTCTACTAACTTTGACTGTGCCAGGAGGACTGGTTGTAGTTAGTCAAACTAACAAGTCACCTGGAACGTTTGTTGAGTTATAAATTGTCGTACCACAACAACGTATTGTGTAACAGTATACTAACTTTGACTGTGCCAGGAGGACTGGTTGTAGTAAGTCAAACTAACAAGTCACCTGGAACGTTTGTTGAGTTATAAATTGTCGTACCACAACAACGTATTGTGTAACAGTATACTAACTTTGACTGTGCCAGGAGGACTGGTTGTAGTTAGTCAAACTAACAAGTCACCTGGAACGTTTGTTGAGTTATAAATTGTCGTACCACAACAACGTATTGTGTAACTGTATACTAATTTTGACTGTGCCAGGAGGACTGGTTGTAGTTAGTTAAACTAACAAGTCACCTAGAACGTTTGTTGAGTTATAAATTGTCGTACCACAACAACGTATTGTGTAACTGTCTACTAACTTTGACTGTGCCAGGAGGACTGGTTGTAGTTAGTCAAACTAACAAGTCACCTGGAACGTTTGTTGAGTTATAAATTGTCGTACCACAACAACGTATTGTGTAACTGTCTACTAACTTTGACTGTGCCAGGAGGACTGGTTGTAGTTAGTCAAACTAACAAGTCGCCTGGAACGTTTGTTGAGTTATAAATTGTCGTACCACAACAACGTATTGTGTAACTGTATACTAACTTTGACTGTGCCAGGAGGACTGGTTGTAGTTAGTCAAACTAACAAGTCGCCTGGAACGTTTGTTGAGTTATAAATTGTCGTACCACAACAACGTATTGTGTAACTGTCTACTAACTTTGACTGTGCCAGGAGGACTGGTTGTAGTTAGTCAAACTAACAAGTCGCCTGGAACGTTTGTTGAGTTATAAAATGTCGTACCACAACAACGTATTGTGTAACTGTATACTAACTTTGACTGTGCCAGGAGGACTGGTTCTAGTTAGTTAAACTAACAAGTCACCTGGAGCGTTTGTTGAGTTATAAATGTAAACATTACCTGACGAGAATTCGATGTTTCAAATTTTCAAAAATATTATTTGTAAATAAATATTAATTAAAAGTCCGTTGGGAAATCAAAATATACTTCTTAAAGCTGCCCTTAAACATATGTATTGATTAGATTACGGATAAAGTTGTAAATTTTGTTTAAAATATATTTTTCATAAATAAATTTTCAAAGAATCCCTAAAATTTGGAATATTAATTTTTAATTTTATCGATATATGTTCTAAAAAAAGAAGAAAAAAAAATCTTTTGTTCAGTTATATTCATAAATTAAACTAAAAATTACTACACACAAGTTTTTTGTTTAGTGTGATTAAACCAACATAATTTTGTAAATATGTTTCAGGATTTTGAGGTATCGTTATTATAACTCTCAAGGCTAGGCATTATTGATGATAACATAACCAAACTTGTAAATAGTGGTTTGACTCAATTTTAGTTACAATATTTAGTAGTAAACCCCCAAAATGTTAACCAATGATTTTTATTTGCAATGTTACATTTTTACTAAAGAAAGTAGAGTTTTATAGCAATAACGTTAAATGATAAAAGAAAATAAAAGTAAAGAAAATAATCAACTAATAGAACATATCATTTGGTTTTATTCGATGTCTAAAGCCGACAATTAAGCTTATCGATAACTTCAACTAATAATTTTGAAAGTAAACAAATTTGTGTGTGTTATTATAAAACTATCTTTAAGTTAAAAACAAATCACATGTAACTCCTCAACAGTGAAGACCTTTACTGATTATATTTTAATTGTTATTTGAAGAGGGAGTCCTTCGTCATTAGTATTGTTAAATAAGTTGATGACTCATTGAATGCAAAGCTCTTTCAACAACAATAATGACTCACTTAGGCTTCCACCATTAAATGGAGTTAGCGAACAATGGATTGTTGGGAACTTATTAATCACAATAAATAGTATTCCATAGTTTAAATCCAAAAAACTACTTTTTCAAGATATCAGGTGTCAAAAAATTTAATGATGTTGCATTTACCCACCCGCCCCTACGCGTACAGTGGTACTGACCCACCCACCCGCCCCTACATGTACAGTGGTACTAACCCACCCACCCGCCCCTACACGTACAGTGGTACTAACCCACCCACCCACCCCTACACGTACAGTGGTACTAACCCACCCGCCCGCCCCTACACGTACAGTGGTACTAACCCACCCACCCGCCCCTACACGTACAGTGGTACTGACACACCCGCCCGCCCCTACACGTACAGTGGTACTAACCCACCCACCCGCCCCTACACGTACAGTGGTACTGACACACCCGCCCGCCCCTACACGTACAGTGGTACTAATATTAATATTGCTTTAATTGTTTGCCTACAATTTTTTTGTGTGAAATACGCAGATGGAACTTATTCACACAAAAAATACTAATTTACATAGTATTTTTTTTTTAAGGAGAGACCGACCTATTTCTTAACTTTACTCTGCTCATTCCTCATAGACTATTGGTCTGTGCGAGGAACTTATTCAGGCAGAGTAAGGGGGCGAACCAGTACAGTAGAAGGTGAATATTACTGATAAATCATCCAGTCTAGACCGAATTCGAGCCAGCGCTATCTCTAACCCAACCTCAAAGTCCTGACACCTTGGACCGATCGGCCACCAACGAATTTTGAAAAATCTATATTAAAAAAGGTTATGTCTTCATCATAAGTGGAATGAAAGCTCTTTATTTTAAATTAAAGCTCTAAATTGCATAATATTAATATATTATTTTCTATTCTACATTCAATGTTCTTTAATATACTTGAAATGGAAATGTTACTCAGTTATCATATAATTATTATGAACAATAAATAGATGCGGGGTAATTGTTTGCTTAATGCGCCACCATTGGGATCTTTAAACCTACAGTGTAGGTTTAATGGTAATGACTAATTAATAAATAATGGATAAAAAGCAAGATAATATGACTAACCAATCGTATTTGTCATCGGTACTCAATACTGCTATTGTAGAGTAATAAGTCATTACCATAGTCACACAATTTTAGCTTATCAAATAAATATAAGTTTGACAACAATTCAACAGCTGATATTTATATGAACAGCTGACATACCAGTATTTAGCAAGGTTTTCTTCAAACATTTCATTCCAATAATGGAATGTCAATTTTTGGAGCCAGTGCATTAAATATTCAAAATTATACTGTATTGCGATTACATACCTATCATAATGATTTACGTATGGTGTACTAAGTACCTTTTTATTATATGAAGTCCATTTAATTGTGAAACTACGTTGAAAAAATAAATAACAAAAGTTTTAAATATTAGTAATAGTTTTTTAAAAAGGAAAACTGGATTATTATAAAATAATCTTGAGCTAATTCAATTTATTTTGTCTAAGATATTCAACCTTTATTATAACTAAAATTATGAGTTTAAGGCTGTATCCTTATATTAAAGAATAAAACTTGGTTGTCATATAAGATGTCCAGTACTAAAAAATGCCGTTTTTAACTACTTGAGTGTCCATAGATAAGAAACGGCTAATATTACGGGGAAAATGCAAATTATAAAAAAGGCTTTAGAGTTACATTTTCTATCAGAAAAAAGTATTAAATATAGTATTATATAAGGAAAAAGTAATTGTCCACCATTTGAAATAATGGCGATTTATTCAAAATAGCTAAATGCATATTTTTATTAACGAGGAAAAAGTAGGTTAAGTTTTTCATTTAAAGTTTGTTATATCTCTGCAGGTTTAAAAGATATCAATGATCGAACAGTTAAAAAAAATCACACTATATACTTTTTTTAGTCCTAGTTCGTTATTTAGAAAAGGTAACTCCAAATATAAATGTTAGAACTATTTTAGATCAATCTATATTGCAATAACTATTAATTTAACTACCGGTATTGGTCAAAGAGAGGATTAGACATTTAAATGTGAAACAAAATAAAAGGATATAAATATGCTTTTGAGGTTTTAACGAATTATCATATATTCTTCATTAAGAAAGTATTGGATTTTTAGTAATATTAAAATAAATTAAAAAGTTAAAGATCGTTTCATTTTACCAGGCGACGTTAGAGCTAATGAGACCTCTCAAATACTTAACCTGGGGACCAACGGCTTAAGGGTGACTTCCGAACCACCACCTGTGACCGGGCAAGTAGGCTGCGTGCAAGGACGGGATCGCTGAGATGGTCACCCATCCAAGGGACAGCCACGCTCGATGTTGCTAGACTCCGTTATCTTGCGATAACGTCGGAACCTTATCACAAATATAATAAACTGGCAAATGAAATAGAAACAATCGTAGGTAATATTGTTATTATTAAATAGAAACAATCGTAGGTAATATTGTTATTATTCTTGCAGTTTAATATCTTAACTTCTATACGAACTTTTTTGTGGTCAAGTAGTTTTTTAAGGTTCTCTTTTAAAATTATGTTCATTTATAGGATTGGTAATTTATTATTTTAATTGAAGTCTACTCCAAATATTTAGTAGCTTAATTGAGCATAACAAGTTTTTCTTATACTGATTTATTTATAATATAACTAGAATATTATAATAAAAATTATTATTGTATAACGAATTGTTTAGTTAAGGAAACATAAATCAAGGCAGAAACAACCATCCACAACTTATCTTTTGTTTTAAATGAAGAACTTACATTTCGTTAATATACATATAGTGTCTAAATACTTAGAGTATTGCATTGAATGCTGTTAATAAAAAACGTGTGACTTAAGCTGAACGTTAACTCCGTTTGCTGCCCCCCCTCCCCTCTCAACTTACCGAATCATGGATAGTTAAAACATCAACAAATTTCTGAGTGGACTCAATCACAACGCTCATAATAGGCCTTTTGGTGTAAGCCTTTAATTTGATAATATATTTTGTAATAAGCTGTTAACGAATCTGTTTTGTTGCACTGAAGTCTGTGCAAAATATTAAACCAATATTAAACTGTGGAATAATATTTATTGTAATTAATAAATTCAAAATAATCCATTGTTCATTAACTCCATTTAATGGTGGAGGCCCAAGTGAGTCATTATTGTTGTTGAAAGAGCTTTGCATTCAATGAGCTATCATCTTTTTTAACAATACTAATGATGAAGGACTCCCTCTTCAAATAACAATTGAAATATAATCAGTTAAGGTCTTAGCTGTTGAATAACAGCAATGTGATTTGTTTTAAATCTGAAGATAGTATTATAACAAGACAAAATTTATTAATGATGCACAACTGAGTAGAATTAAAATTAGTAATAACTAATGGTTGATGAGATGCTTGTAAAAACTCATAAAAACATATTAAAAACTAAACTATATTTAGGAAGTGATTCAGACCCACAACAGGTTGAGTTGAATAATATTGAACTCAATAAATATTCAAAACACGTTCTAGTAAATTATAAGTGGCAATAAACGCTACGAGATCCGCTTGTTGGAATACTTATTGGTCTAGACTAGATAATGCAATGCCCCAGGTCTAGAGGGTTCATTAGAGATTGAAACTTCCTTATCGAACTATTTAGAAAGTATGATGTATATTTTTAGTCGATACATTTATAATGGAAGCTGATACGACCATAGTAAGTAAATATTTCAAGCAATGTACTGTTCTTTTGAACCTTCTGTTAAAGAAAACTTTTCCGCAGGGCAATTATTAGATCTATTTTTGGAATAGATAGTAGTCTAAATTTGCAAAAATTATGAACTTGTTTCATAAAAAAAGTTTCAGAATATTTAGATACGATTAAAATTATTTTAAATAATTATACGAGCATTTCTGTTGTTTCAGTATACTTTAATGTTAGTGCTTGGCATAGAAATGTTCTTTTACTTTCAAACTACATTAAATCAAGGCCAGAACAAAACTTTATTATTTTATTGAAGAACACTATTTTTAAATATCTATCTTACTAAATATATTTCATTCTAGATTTTACCAATTTCTATTATTCATCCGATAGAAATTAAACGGCCTGTTTACCTTCCTGGTCCCTAATATGTGTATGTACAACAAAAAAACAATTTATTTCTATGTATAATAGAAAAAGTATAAAGAAAAATAGTTTAAAGTACTGTATTGTTGTTATTACGATGATAGTATATTCAAACACTAAAACATAATTATGTCAAAAGTGATTTAAATTTCAAATGAATTACAAAAGTTTACGTTAAAGGCTCTGTATACAATAAGGGTGGAATGTACAGTGAATTTGTATTTTTCATAATATTTTGCAAATTTATAATCCTTTAAAATAATTATTTTAAAAGTGATTAAAACGTAACCATTACGTCAAAACATTCAAATAATAAGTAGATGTCAAATATTAAACAGTACAAGTAAACGTCACACAACACAAATTTATTACAATATAAGCACAAATAGCACAAATATATTAAAATAAAAATACAAAATGCACAAATATTATGATGATCGATTTCGGTGAACCACGCTCACCTTCCTCAGACTAGCGGGATTCACAAATGCATGGAAAATAGTATTCTACAACTCAATTTATAGGCCTATGATCACGTGACGCCAATAGTCAAAATGGTGGCTGCTACGATACTATTGGTTAATCCCTATTGGCTGCTGTTACTTCTGCCCTTTTAGTCGCTGAAAATACATTATTAAAAACTATTTTGGAATCAAAATTAACCTGTTCATTCATTAATTTATCATGATCTTTACACTTTTCTTTAAAAATAAATAACTCTTCCCAAGCATTCATAATACGACCCTTCTTACAAACTTTTTATAATATCTACATTTTCATCTATTTTATTCAAACTGTGGGTTCAATTCAGAAGGTGTTTAGCTACATTAGCTCTTTTAGTTTTCTTATTTTTAAAAGCAGAGACATGGTTATTATATCTTTTGTTGAAATTTAAAGTCTGACATATTACAATTATTACAGTGATATATATTCCTGAATTATTGAATTTATCTTCACTTTCAATATTTGGGTGTAAAATGTTGGACATAGTATTACAAGTCTTAAAAGCTACTTATAAATTAAATTTTTGAAATCTATTACCAAATTTTTGTGTAAACGGTCCATTGTAATGGAGGGATACATATTTCTTCTGTTCTTTATCGGATTTTTCTCTTTTAAGAATTGTTCGTTTATTTATTTTCAATTTTCTTCTTTATTCTACTTCCAATTTCATAAATGATTGATGCCTTGTATCCATTTGCAATAGCTATTGATTTTATTACATTTATTTCCTGTTTTCTATCTGTAACACTTAATGGTATTGGAGTATGCCCTATATATGGTATTGAATACGCCCTATATAACGTACTTCTGAAGCTAGATATTTTGTGTGACGGGAATGGACAGAACTATTATTTATTGTACAATTGGTTTGAGTAGTTTTTTGAAAATTCTATATGAAAGTTTGTTATGATCACGAAATATTTAACTTAATAACTAAATAGCGAACACATAACAAATTTAGCAGGTGTTTTTTTACTGTTTTAATAGTATTGTTAAATAATCTTTCAAACTCGAGACCATTTTGTTTACAATTATTTCACAAAAAACAAAAAGGGTAAATGTTTCAACCATGCTTGTATCCCAAACACAAAGTAACACATTGTATTGTTCTTGCAGTAAGTATGTTGTATTCAGTAATATAGCGCAGTCTTTGTTGGCATCAATTTAATATAAAATAGAGACAACAGATAAATATAAGGCCAAATACTTTGATTGGTTTTGTTTGCAGGGAAGCACGTGAGACCTGCAATAAAGTGAATTCTTCTGTACCACATAGACCTTAGTAGAATGTGATGCTTTACTTCTAGGGTTTAAATTGATTAAAGATTTATTTTATATTCAGACCTTTCAATTCCAATTCAGAGTTATACTTTTTTATATATGTTTAAAAAATCTAAATTAGTCTATGTTAAACTAAATTGACCGTAGAACGTTTTACGAGTTGAAATATCAATCACAATAATTACTAATAAATCATCATCGATCTAAGATCGATTGTATCATCGTTCTTGTAAATTACCTGTAATTTGATTCATGTGATAATGTGATTCATGACCCTTGTCTCAGTTTAACCCAAGGACAACGGATTCATAAATATGGTTAATTATGCAATCTGGCGATAGTTTATTATCCAGTTTTAAGCAGGCTTTGAAACTCAGATCTAAGATAACGTGTACATATTTTAATAGTATACTTCAAAAATTTTCATATTGTAAAACGTTTTTGTCTATTTCTATTTCATATATTTTTATTACTGACATTATCAATCCAGTCGTTGCTGTAATCTGTGGCTCTTAAAATGTTCTTTTAAAAGGATTATCGATATAAATTCCAAAATGTTGACAATAACACCAAATGTGTCGAAACTCGAGTATACCAGATGGGACTACACTAATCAATGATGACTCAATGTACCTAAACCTCCTACATTACAATTGCTCAGTTCAGGAGGCTAAAATGAATGGGTCTTAGTAATAGACAAATCCCAAACCATACGAAAGTTTACAATCTAAAGGTATTTTTTCATTTCAATTATCAACCCTGAATAATTAATAAATTTGGTTCAAGATATTTAAATAGCAATATACCACAAAACAATATAACCATAAATATATTTTTTACATTTTATATAAATTATATATCTTTAGTATCTAGCACTTTTTTTTATTTTTTGTTTCAAGTCCATAAAATATTCATACGAAACTATACAGGTTTAGCAATAAAGGTTGGTCCTAACAATGGAGCTTCTGCATAGTATAGGTTCGTTTACACACAAAATATTAATTTCCATGCATATATTTTCAAATGTAATATGTTTACATAAGTATAAATATTGAGAAAATAGAATATAAATATGAAGCTGACTGTATCAAATATGTTGACTTTAAAAATGATTAAAAAGTATCTTCAAAAGTTAAACTTAGTTATAATCTTCTCCCATGTTGATGATGTTTATGTTTCCCAAGCTAAGTGGTTTTACTTTTAGATGGTACAGAATATGGCTCGTGAATATTGAAGCTTGAATTTAAAAGACATTTTACAAAACATTCACGTCCAAAGTGCTTAAAGGAATGTTTTTTTTGGGCTAAAGTCCATTTAGAAATTTAAATGGTGATGTTTGACAAATAAAATGCCCCCATCCTGTTCCTATGTAATTGGTTTACTAAACGTTCGCCAGTAGGCAAAATGGTGGTTTTGGGACTAATCATTACGAACAAAGGGCGGTGTTTAGTCCAACAGTCATTACACACATCATAAACAACAAAGGGTGGTGTTAGTCCAACAGTCATTACACACATCATTACGAACAAAGGTTGGTGTTAGTCCAACAGTCATTACACACATCATTACGAACAAAGGACGGTGTTAGTCCAACAGTCATTACACACATCATTACGAACAAAGGGCGGTGTTAGTCCAACAGTCATTACACACATCATTACGAACAAAGGGTGGTGTTAGTCCAACAGTCATTACACACATCATTACGAACAAAGGGCGGTGTTAGTCCAACAGTCATTACACACATCATTACGAACAAAGGGTGGTGTTAGTCCAACAGTCATTACACACATCATTACCAACAAAGGGTGGTGTTAGTCCAACAGTCATTACACACATCATTACGAACAAAGGGCGGTGTTAGTCCAACAGTCATTACACACATCATTACCAACAAAGGGCGGTGTTAGTCCAACAGTCATTACACACATCATTACCAACAAAGGGTGGTGTTTGTCCAACAGTCATTACACACATAATTACCAACAAAGGGCGGTGTTAGTCCAACAGTCATTACACACATCGTTACCAACAAAGGGCGGTGTTAGTCCAACAGTCATTACACACATCGTTACCAACAAAGGGCGGTGTTAGTCCAACAGTCATTACACACATCATTACCAACAAAGGGCGGTGTTAGTCCAACAGTCATTACACACATCATTACGAACAAAGGGCGGTGTTAGTCCAACAGTCATTACACACACCATTACCAACAAAGGGTGGTGTTAGTCCAACAGTCATTACACACATTATTACGAACAAAGGGTGGTGTTAGTCCAACAGTCATTACACACATCATTACCAACAAAGGGCGGTGTTAGTCCAACAGTCATTACACACATCATTACCAACAAAGGGCGGTGGTAGTCCAACAGTCATTACACACATCATTACGAACAAAGGGCGGTGTTAGTCCAACAGTCATTACACACATCACTACCAACAAAGGGCGGTGTTAGTCCAACAGTCATTACACACATCATTACCAACAAAGGGTGGTGTTAGTCCAACAGTCATTACACACATCATTACCAACAAAGGGCGGTGGTAGTCCAACAGTCATTACACACATCATTACGAACAAAGGGCGGTGTTAGTCCAACAGTCATTACATACATCACTACCAACAAAGGGCGGTGTTAGTCCAACAGTCATTACACACATCATTACCAACAAAGGGCGGTGTTAGTCCAACAGTCATTACACACATCATTACCAACAAAGGGCGGTGTAGGTCCAACAGTCATTACACACATCATTACCAACTAAGGGTGGTGTTAGTCCAACAGTCATTACACACATCATTACCATCAAAGGGCGGTGTTAGTCCAACAGTCATTACACACATCATTACCAACAAAGGGTGGTGTTAGTCCAACAGTCATTATACACATCATTACCAACAAAGGGCGGTGTTAGTCCAACAGTCATTACACACATCATTACTAACAAAGGGTGGTGTTAGTCCAACAGTCATTACACACATCATTACGAACAAAGGTTGGTGTTAGTCCAACCGTCATTACACACATCATTACGAACAAAGGGCAGTGTTAGTCCAACAGTCATTACACACATCATTACGAACAAAGGGCGGTGTTAGTCCAACAGTCATTACACACATCATTACGAACAAAGGGTGGTGTTAGTCCAACAGTCATTACACACATCATTACGAACAAATGGCGGTGTTAGTCCAACAGTAATTACACACATTATTACGAACAAAGGGTGGTGTTAGTCCAACAATCATTACACACATCATTACCAACAAAGGGTGGTGTTAGTCCAACAGTCATTACACACATCATTACCAACAAAGGGCGGTGTTAGTCCAACAGTCATTACACACATCATTACCAACAAAGGGCGGTGTTAGTCCAACAGTCATTACACACATCATTACCAAAAAAGGGTGGTGTTAGTCCAACAGTCATTACACACATCATTACCAATAAAGGGCGG
Source organism: Stictocephala bisonia (assembly GCA_035578905.1). Classification (NCBI taxonomy): domain Eukaryota; kingdom Metazoa; phylum Arthropoda; class Insecta; order Hemiptera; family Membracidae; genus Stictocephala; species Stictocephala bisonia. The sequence continues at coordinate 368,369 of JAQJVL010000425.1, read as the reverse complement.
TGTTAGTCCAACAGTCATTACACACATCATTACCAACAAAGGGCGGTGTTAGTCCAACAGTCATTACACACATCATTACCAACAAAGGGCGGTGTTAGTCCAACAGTCATTACACACATCATTACCAACAAAGGGCGGTGTTAGTCCAACAGTCATTACACACATCATTACCAACAAAGGGTGGGGTTAGTCCAACAGTCATTACACACATTATTACGAACAAAGGGTGGTGTTAGTCCAACAGTCATTACACACATCATTACGAACAAAGGTTGGTGTTAGTCCAACAGTCATTACACACATCATTACGAACAAAGGACGGTGTTAGTCCAACAGTCATTACACACATCATTCCGAACAAAGGGCGGTGTTAGTCCAACAGTCATTACACACATCACTACCAACAAAGGGCGGTGTTAGTCCAACAGTCATTACACACATCATTACCAACAAAGGGTGGTGTTAGTCCAACAGTCATTACACACATCATTACCAACAAAGGGCGGTGGTAGTCCAACAGTCATTACACACATCATTACGAACAAAGGGCGGTGTTAGTCCAACAGTCATTACATACATCACTACCAACAAAGGGCGGTGTTAGTCCAACAGTCATTACACACATCATTACCAACAAAGGGCGGTGTTAGTCCAACAGTCATTACACACATCATTACCAACAAAGGGCGGTGTAGGTCCAACAGTCATTACACACATCATTACCAACTAAGGGTGGTGTTAGTCCAACAGTCATTACACACATCATTACCATCAAAGGGCGGTGTTAGTCCAACAGTCATTACACACATCATTACCAACAAAGGGTGGTGTTAGTCCAACAGTCATTATACACATCATTACCAACAAAGGGCGGTGTTAGTCCAACAGTCATTACACACATCATTACTAACAAAGGGTGGTGTTAGTCCAACAGTCATTACACACATCATTACGAACAAAGGTTGGTGTTAGTCCAACAGTCATTACACACATCATTACGAACAAAGGGCAGTGTTAGTCCAACAGTCATTACACACATCATTACGAACAAAGGGCGGTGTTAGTCCAACAGTCATTACACACATCATTACGAACAAAGGGCGGTGTTAGTCCAACAGTCATTACACACATTATTACGAACAAAGGGTGGTGTTAGTCCAACAGTCATTACACACATCATTACCAACAAAGGGTGGTGTTAGTCCAACAGTCATTACACACATCATTACCAACAAAGGGTGGTGTTAGTCCAACAGTCATTACACACATCATTACCAATAAAGGGCGGTGTTAGTCCAACAGTCATTACACACATCATTACCAACAAAGGGTGGTGTTAGTCCAACAGTCATTACACACATCATTACCAACAAAGGGTGGTGTTAGTCCAACAGTCATTACACACATCATTACCAACAAAGGGCGGTGTTAGTCCAACAGTCATTACACACATCATTACCAACAAAGGGCGGTGTTAGTCCAACAGTCATTACACACATCATTACCAACAAAGGGCGGTGTTAGTCCAACAGTCATTACACACATCATTACCAACAAAGGGTGGCGTTAGTCCAACAGTCATTACACACATCATTACGAACAAAGGGTGGTGTAGTCCAACAGTCATTACACACATCATTACCAACTAAGGGCGGTGTTAGTCCAACAGTCATTACACACATCATTACCAACAAAGGGCGGTGGTAGTCCAACAGTCATTACACACATCATTACGAACAAAGGACGGTGTTAGTCCAACATTCATTACACACATCATTACGAACAAAGGGCGGTGTTAGTCCAACAGTCATTACACACATCATTACGAACAAAGGGCGGTGTTAGTCCAACAGTCATTACATACATCACTACCAACAAAGGGCGGTGTTAGTCCAACAGTCATTACACACATCATTACCAACAAAGGGTGGTGTTAGTCCAACAGTCATTACACACATCATTACCAACAAAGGGCGGTGTAGGTCCAACAGTCATTACACACATCATTACCAACAAAGGGTGGTGTTAGTCCAACAGTCATTACACACATCATTACCATCAAAGGGCGGTGTTAGTCCAACAGTCATTACACACATCATTACCAACAAAGGGCGGTGTTAGTCCAACAGTCATTACACACATCATTACCAACAAAGGGTGGTGTTAGTGCAACAGTCATTACACACATCATTACCAACAAAGGGTGGTGTTAGTCCAACAGTCATTATACACATCATTACCAACAAAGGGCGGTGTTAGTCCAACAGTCATTACACACATTATTACCAACAAAGGGTGGTGTTAGTCCAACAGTCATTACACACATCATTACCAACAAAGGGCGGTGTTAGTCCAACAGTCATTACACACATCATTACGAACAAAGGGCGGTGTTAGTCCAACAGTCATTTCACACATCATTACCAACAAAGGGCGGTGTTAGTCCAACAGTCATTACACACATCATTACCAACAAAGGGTAGTGTTAGTCCAACAGTCATTACACACATCATTACCAACAAAGGGCGGTGTTAGTCCAACAGTCATTACACACATTATTACCAACAAAGGGTGGTGTTAGTCCAACAGTCATTACACACATCATTACATCTGCATATTAACCTTCAGATGTAACAACCAAGCTATAAAATAGTTAGGAAGTAAAACCATTGCAGTTTTACTTTACGTATTTTGACATCTATATATCATAATTGTTATGACATATAACAGTTATGAAAATATGACTTAATTCAGGAATACATGAAATAACATTAAATGTTTGAATTACTACTCAGTAATTCAATGTCATTATCACTTAATGAGGATAAAATATAACTAAATAAACGTAAATTTATTTGGATAACACGTTATATGTATGACATGAAGAAACCATTATTTGTTAACAATGCCATTTTTTATTGACTAAAAACGCCTCATTTAGGGTGATTTAAAATTTGAACTATCCCTCAACCTAAACTTTTTGAAGTTTAAATTTGTCAATTATGCTGGATGAGAGTGGTACATAAATTCAAATTGGTTTTTAAATTCCAATAAGTTCTACAATGACTTTCAAAATTACTAATAACTAAAGCTTCTGGAAACGACCATGTCAACGCACAATATCTTAGTCTATACAAATCTTTCATTAACATTAGTAAACATAAATTCTGTTTAACAGTGTTAAACAAAATATTTAATGAATACTGCTAGCCAAATGTAATAGATACCACCGAGGATGGCACATTACAGCATGGATGAAACGTTTGGTGATGTAAATATTGTAGATAACACCTTGACACGGTCGTTACCGGAAGCTTTAGTTATTAGTAACGACACCGACCGCTTAAGCTTACGAAATAAAATAAGCTTTCAAAAAGTTGGGCATTAAGTGGGTAGAGAGAGTGAGTAACTGAAAATGTGTCTAAGTCTGTAAATATATATTTTAAATTTTTAAGTTCAAACTTTTTATCTTTCTCCCAACATCTTTTAGGAGTGGGGGATCAGATTAAAATTGTTGTGTATTTTTTTGTAGTCCAAACAATGTCTTTAAAAAAGGTATTAAACGACTAAAACTTCCCTACACGACTCCTGACCTTCATCCCTCCCCCCACCCCCAACGCTTAAAAATTTTTGTACACGCACATTAAAGTAACCCCTCATACACAAGAGGATTACAGAAAAACAAAATAAATATATCTAAAAAACAATACAATTAAGGGGAGGGGCTGCAACCTACTGTTCAATCATCATAGGTTTGGGGCCGTCTTTTCTTAGGGTGGTTAAATTTTTTAAAAAATTAAGTGTTTTTCTAATCTTACAATGTCCTTTCAAGTGGTCTATTACGCGACTATAAGAGCTATTTAAAGCTGTATTTTACACATCGCCCCTCGGCTTCTGACGATCAAAAATATATAAACTAGAAATAATTATGTAGCCCCTCATATACAGGATGTTTTCAAAAAACTTAAAAATTTTTATTTAAAATATTAAAAATAACATAAAAGTTAAGGGGGGAAGGTGCAACTTATTTTTATTTTTTAAATCAATATATATTAGACAAACAGCATAAAATTAAATTAACTGCCAACATTACATTATAATTTCACATTTTAAACACTTAAATTTGGTCCTTACAAAATCTCAGTCTATACAAATATTTCACTATCCATTTACATAGGTAAGCATTTTGTTTAACATCTTTAAACAAAATAAGAACATTTTACAATGTGATAATTTTTATAAGAGTAGTGCTTATTTCAAGGATGATTTATTAAATATTTTCAAAGATAAAATAATTCAAAGGATATTAATTAATTCAATGTAAAAAAGTTACAAGAAAAATAAAATAAATTTATTCCTTTAAATATTGCATATACTATTATGTAAAAGAGAATGAATTATTTAACTAACGAAACTTGTATTTAAATAAAGTGTCTCATACTAAAGAAATAAAAAGCAGGTAAAGTTAAAGCACCGAAATTTCAGCCTCAAGATGTAATACTTTGATCAGCCTTACGTTTGAATTGCAATGTTGCAGGCTAAAGATAAGCATGTTTAAACACACTAAAAAACAACGGGCTTTATAAAAATTATATATATTAATTTCATTATTAAATAGACTTAAATAACACTCGGATTTTGCTTTTAAATTGTTTACAGGCTAATTTCAATTATTATATATAATGGAAATATTTCCAAAGTAATATTAATGAATTACTTTATTTACAAATGACATGTAGCGAGTAAGTATTAATATTTTATTATAACTACTTTTCCAAACTACTTAGCATTCTTCTGATGTATGAAGAAGCCAAACTTGTGTTTAGTTATAAGAGTATTAATGTAATTGGTTGTAAATTATATATTAACGTTAATTATAAATCAGTGTAACACTGTTTTTATGGAATACTATCATTTTGCTATAAATGACACTGATCATTGAATAAAAATATTTTATTTTAAGTGTCATACAGTAAGAATTTGAAAAGGAAAATAAATGAGGAACACTTTATTATTAATTAATTACTTACCTTAAATTACCGAACTTTAAAGACGCTACACTTTAAATAAACGTGCCAGATACGTTTTAGTATCCAAACTACAGAATAAGTGTTTGTTACACTGTGCATTGGTAACCCTAAAATGTAATATGTAAAGTATCAACTAAGCTAAATTTGTATGATCATTTAAGTTAGTGTTACGTGTTTAATAATATATAATTGATAATATTATTCATGATTCATCTCTAAGACACCGATCGTAGAGATATGGGCGAATATGAGGAGGAATGAGTGTGATGAGTGTAGATGAACGAGTGTAGTCATTGTTAATATTTGAGTTCCACTTAGCTCAGAAAGGACTATTTATAATTAGCCTAATAGCCAGGGCAACTATGGGACCTACAGCTTTATGTGGAATCCGAACCATGTAGTGTTGGTCTGATTTTCAGCTATCTGACAAGTCTGACACTTAGTTCTCTCTCTTACACAACATCTGAACCTTGACTACCATTCAACACGGACACTCCAGACTTCTCTAGTAGTGTCTACGTTGATGGCAACCATTGAGCGGACGCCGTGTCGGTATTAAGAGAACCGAGCATGGAACCTATCACCTACAATCTCCCATACACTTTGTCCCCAAGTAGCTGGGTTACAGCACTGCGCCACCAGTGCCGACAGTGCTGTAATAATACTAAAAACTAAACAAAATATGCGCACTTACACCAATAAATTTGGCCCGTATTGTCATACAGCAAGTCAAACACAAATAAACTTAATGAAGCGACTCTATCCACTCAAAATATGTCTCGTATTTTCATCCCATACATTATGTATCGTCTGATTATCTATTAGATAATTTTATAATTTATATTGTTTTCACTCACAACAAATTGAGAAAATTTTGAAAACTACTCATTTCTTTAACTTAGTTTAAGATTATTTGTTTAAAACTAATTTTATACTTTTCCAAACTTAGTGTAATATATAATAAATTATTGTTTTTCCAAAATTAAATAGTACGTAATTTATTTTAAAATCTTGTTGAAATACATCTTTTTTACATTATGATATATGAATTTTAAAATGTATCACAAGTTTTAGCAAATTTTTCCTAGTTAGAACAAAAAAGTACCAGAATGTTAACAAGTTTTCATTGTACATACAGTTCACACCATTATTACTCAAAAAACCGTTTATGTATATCATTTATACTTTAATAGGAGGTTGATAACAATGTTATTGATAATTTTTATGTATTTTAGAATTTAAACTTATAATAATAACTTATAATAACTAATAATAATGTGTCGTAACTTACAGGACATAAGAATTATAACAAGACCAAATAATTAGTTTTATAACCGCTGGAAGCCAACAAAACTAAATGTTAAAAGTCGTATGTCATAACGTACAATCAAACAAGAAAAACCGTCGTGAAATTGGATTTTTCATATGTCTCAAAGCTTTTTAGTAAACAGCCTTCAAACTCGGGTGCACATAATTTCTGCGTCGACAGTACTCATAAGTTTGACATATCGTCGTATTACAATATGTAGACCATCACTGGACCCTGCTACTGCTAGGTTGACCAAGGCCACAGTCACGCGGTGTCTTAATACTGAACCCTGCTACTGCTAGGTTGACCAAAGCCACAGTCACGCGGTTCCTTAAGGCAATTAACTAAACAGACCTACAAGATGAGCCCCCCCCCCCAGGCTTGGCTGATTCCTCATTAGGTTGATCCAGCAACAGTAGGAGCCTCGTTAGTGGTTAGTCCTGACAGACAGTAAACAGGATATACATGATTAACCGTTTGTAAGTCCTAAGTCGTGTAACCTGTTAATTAACTCTTACGTAATGTTTAATGAAGTTCCCTACTCATTTGATCTAAAGCTGTACTAGTTTAAAATGAGAAGTTCAAGCTATATAACTTAATTGAATTGCAATGTAATATATGATATCTGTACTGCACTTGATTGTAAAACCATTATAAATTCCATATGAAACCTTGCTCATATGAACCTCGATTAACTTATTGTGGAGTATATTTATTTATAATTTTAATCATTTTACGATTTATATGTCGTGTTTCAATACAGTTAGTTTGAATATGCTTCCTATACCAGCTACTAAGTACGTCATTACATTATCTAACATCCATTGTTTCTCGTCTATTTCCATTACGCCACAGTTCCTATCACATCTACCGTTCTACTAGCATGAAATTACTTGCTATTACCAAAGTACACTTACGTAGGTAAATCCTCATTCTTGTAAAGTTAGCATTATAGTACTCATATTATCATAATGATAATATAATCATTACAGTAATACATGTTGTTTCAACTAATTTTTAAAATAAATTACTTACAGTGAAATGTTAAAAGAAAAATAATTGATAATATATAATTATAAGTTTATCAAAAATATTTACTTCATTTTAAACAAAGTATGTGTAAATCTAATTTTGAGAAATGAGTATTTTTCAAAATTTTGTAAAAATTCGTGAATTAGAATGATGTCATTCATCTAATAAATTATCAGACGAAAAGAAATCGTAAAAAACGTAACATAACTACAAGCGTCCCCAAATAATAATAATTTAAGTTATTATTATATTAGTAAATGAAATTAATTAAGATATTATTAACTTCTAATTTAAAATTATTGAATGAAAATACACGTCTTTATAATATAGTGTTACTTCATTATAAATGTTACATAGAATATCAATGTAATTGTTCCACTGAAGTCTACCTCTTTCTTATCATTCAATAGTCACTTACATTCCTGAGCTCCATCGTTAAGATACTCTATTCCATAATTCTACTTAAAGTGTTAAAGCTACTTGCAAACTTAGGAGAATCTTATATGTTTAAAAGATGTTGAAACAAAATTGTGAATTTAACAAGTTTTTTAAGTGTTTTATTCATTTGTTAATGAATAACTCACATTTAGTATAGATATTTCTTCAAATTGGCCCTTAGCAGAGTTTGTTCAAACTCTTTATTAACTCTAACTAAACCTATATCTCAGAGACTAAGATCGGGAGTTCGGGTTTGAATCTCCACAATAGGTTTCGTGTTTTGATATATGTGAGCAGAGGAAGGCACTTGTGAGAAAAGGAAGGTAACAATTTCTCCTTCCTTTGCCTCCTGTTGGTTGTTTTTTTTTTTTTTTTTCAGGTTTTAATCTTCTTCCGGAGATGTTGTTTTCTGTGAATCTTATTTCCTCCCTTCTTTTCTTCCTTCTCGAGGTTTATCTTTGTGTCTTTCTAAACCCTTCAAATGAAATCTCCTAGCAAATGTTACCCACATATTACTTCCTACACAGAGCACTATCCGAAAATAAACAGCCAGGATACCTTTTTAATGGCCCCTTTACACCCTGTATAAGCTTGCCAATAGTCTTCAACTACGAGGATATAAACATTCCTTACATTTCGTACCAACTGTTACGCGTTGCCGCCTTATGCATATAAACTGAGATTCAAAAAACACATTTAAATACATCCCAACTTTGAAATCATACTTAGTAAGTTTATTTTGAAAATGCTAAGTCGATGCCTACAATGGGAGACTTATTGCTTTGTACTGTCTTCCAAAACACAAAATATAACTGGAGATACAGTCAAAACGTTTATGGAATCACCGCACTTAATAGTTGGCTTTGAATCCAACATAAGCAGCAAAAAAAAATCGCAACAAAAATTTAAATCCGAGCAATTTGTTTTAAATGCTAACCTTATAATTACTCAAAAAGCTAAAACGCATACATGTAATTCAACAAAGTGATTACTAAAAGACTGAAAATTGTGACCAAATTTCAATTAACGTGAGTGGGCTAATCTCCTCAGTTCTTTGACCTAATTCGACATATAATCAGACTGTTTGTGTACACTAATGATAATCCAAATTTAACGAAGTTTCGTTTTCAACTTCGGTGGCGTATTTTTATTTCGTATCTTGACAAAATTACAAAATTCAGTATTTCTTCAGTGTTCATCAGTGCAGTATTTCTTGACTATATGACAAATCATGTCGATCCTTAGATGGATCATCACAAATGTCGTAAAAATTAGGTTATTTTCTAAATATTTAGTAATTATAATATTATAACCTATCTTGTTAACAGCAAATATTAAATTAGGAACATTCCGTTGTTTTTTGAGAGGATTAAAAATAAGAAGGCAAAATTTTTTAATAGCCACCATTTTCCAATATGGCAAGTCAACTCAATTTTTTCTAACTGAACATTAAATATGTTATTGTGGCTCTAGATAGTAAATATAATGTTAAAAACCTTTTATACTTGGGTCCTATAAAAAGCTATACCAACCTTATACGAGTTGCATAGAGCCGAAATATTGGATCGATCTGTTATAAGTGAGTCCAATACGATTACGGTTTGAGAAGATAACAAATAGTTTTTAACCAAGATCCTTTTTAACAGCTAATTCATTAGTTATGTTATTAACGTTTAAAAAGTGGCTTGTCTCACAATAAGATCTTGAACATATCCATGAGATTATGTGGTAGATCTTTATAAGTTAACTTTTTATTTTATTTTTCTTAGTTTTTTTGTCTAAACACTATCGTTGTTTTCTCTAAAGTGGATTGATTATCTTACGAGGTCTTGCTACTTGTAGTGTATTGCATTATTTTATACTAGTTAGTTTACAACAGATACGAATGGTGGTTAGGCTTAAATTAAAAAAGAGTTAACGTACATAAATAATAAATTGTTGATATACTAACTTAAGTTTATTTCACGTGAAAATTAAATCAAACTAATGTTTTTCTTATTTTTAATTTCTATTTGCAATGGTCTTTCTGCAATTATGTAATTTAATTCATGTGATGTGATTCCAACAAAACTTACCTAGTGGATCTCTAATTTATTTTTACTAAATGCGAGGTCGTTTGTATATTTTATGTATCATAATGTGTATTGTAATTACTTGAAAGAGCATTATGATCATTATTTGCTTTTTGTAAATAAATAAGTTTAAAATATATTTTAATAGAGAATATAACTATGTTGAATTGTTAAATTTGCACATGATTTAGTGTATATTTTAATTATTAATACACACAATTTTGTATTAAATGTTTCTAAAACTGATATAATAAATGTTTTTAAATATAAAACAATATTCAATCCTACTCAAGTATTAATAAATCTTATCTTCGTGATATATTTTGGATAAAATATCTGATTATCCCTTTAAAAAAGAGTTTCACTGTTTCTAATAATTAATTATTTGCTATCATGTAATGATAGGAAATGTCAAAAAACCTTTGTGTAATTTATGTCATTTCGTAAATTTAATCATTCACTTCAAATCACTAATATCAAGCTATAATTAACTTAGCGCTCTGATCATGCACATCCAGTAGTACTTTCGTCTCATTTGATCCAGACTACAGTTACTGATATGATGTAACTGCAAAATTCGAGAGGTATTTGACTCAATATCAAATACAGAAATGGGTCAATAGCACATTACAACTATGCCTAAGCAAATAATCAATGAATTTATATTTATATTGTTTTTCTAATAAAATTATTGTTGGTACATGAAATGCAATTTCATATTAGCATTCAAACATAATATTTACTTATTCGGATTAAACAGCTTACCTAGAAGTCTATATAATATGCTTGTTGTAGGTTTGAAGCATTTTCACACTGGGTCATTTGATTATATTGTTTTAATTTACTGAGACATATTTAGATTCGTAGAACAACTAGTGACAATATAACTCAAAAGTACTATCAAATATAAATGTTAATGCGTTTAATAAGTACTAAAACAATACATAAAGTAAATATTTGTATTGTACTGAACAACAGCAAAATGAAAACGTCATTCATAAATAATGTTCTTCGTAAAATTATTATAAAATTAACTATATATAACATATATTTTTGTAAAAACAACAATGTTTCTGTTCGATTGAGTGTAGATGTTTTAATATTGTTTCTGATTAAAATATTTTATCATTTTTTTATTTAGAATACTTAATTATGTGCGAATGAAAATAAAGTATGAATTAAATATTATCTTTGTGGCCTAACTTTACGTCTCCTTTTGCAGGCTCAGGTAGCATGTAACCCATTGAAACGTAACCTAATTTAGCCCAAGGAAACGAGATATTCAATCAAACTTTATATGGTATTCTTACCTATTTCCCTAATGGATTAAGGTTAAAGGCTAGTAACTGTTTGTCTCGAAAGAAAATTGATTTCTTAATAAACACAGTACATATGGGAGAAATATAATACAAGTGAACATTACACAACACAAATTAATTTCAATATAAATAAAAATGTACAACATTAAATAGAAGGATTAATTTGTAAGTTTAATAATAATGTCAACGGTTAAAACACTTCATCAACACGATAATAAAATACTCGTGTATGTGCACGAAAGCTGACAGTATTGCAGTGGACAAATTCAAATAAAATCAATCACTAGGATCAGCAAAGCCTGTAGGTGATGACAGCTGGTAGTTCACTGGACGTTACAGCCTACGTGCTTTACAGCATGTAATTTCATCTGTGAAACACAGCTGACAGTGTTAAAGTAGACAAATGCAGGTAAAATCAATCACTAGGATCAGCAAAGCTTGTAGGTGATGACTGCTGGCAGTTCACTGGACGTTACAGCCTACGTGCTTTACAGCATGTAATTTAATCTGTGAAACAGAGCTGACAGTGTTCCAGTAGACAAATGCAGGTAAAATCAATTATTAAAGTCAGCAAAGCTTGTAGGTGATGACTGCTGGCAGTTCACTGGACGTTATAGCCTATGTGCTTTACAGCATGTAATTTGATCTGTGAAACACAGCTGAAAGTGTTAAAGTAGACAAATGTAGATAAAATCAATCACTAGGATCAAAAAACCCTAAAATTCCATATAAAAGTAAGGGTTCTTAAAATAAATAATTTTTTAATTTAAATGTTTGCCACGTCCGAATGGGTTTTCAATTTGTGGACGAAACAGTTTTTTTTATATGAATATGGGGTTAGGTATAAATTTATTTACATAAAACTATGCCATGTAGCATATATAATGAAATGTATAGAAAAATAAAACCTATTTGTATTTGAAATTGTTCTATTATTTACTACGGTTTTCAAATAGCAGATGAAATTATTTTTTTTACGTTTCCTTAGTTTTTTATATATTGGTTGTGTGAGACATTAGAAAAACCACTACATATGCAAGGTAAAGGGTCAGTAGTTGAGTGGATTTGATGCCTTTTTTAACTGAGTTGAATACTACGTGGTGCTTGTCTCATAGTAAAGCTATTTAATCAATGTATAAAGCATATCATGAGGTGACAACAGAACCTGGTGTCTACTATGTTGAACTTGCTTGACTTCTACCTTACAAACAAACGCTAGATTATAACTTTTGTGACGAGTGTCTATTAATATTTTCATTTATATGAACAAAATTAGATATATTCGATTATATATATTTATTGGCGTTATTTCTCATAACATGGAAAACGATGAGCAATTCTCTTTTTCATTCTATCTTTCTTTCTCAGCAATTCTATTTTTTTTTTTTTTTTTTTTTTTACACTTTGCTCTTGTAGTGAATGCCAACTATCGTTTTTTATCTGTATATGTCTCTATTTGTGACGTGAATAATAAATTATATTTTGTTTTATATATTAAATGTATTAAACATTTTTTTTAATTTTTCATAATGACAAATTACAATAATTTTTTCTACAAATTATATATTTAAACGTGACAGTCCTAACCTATGATACGTAATGTAAAAAGCAATTATTACTAATTTCTTTATGCGTAAGTAAGCTGTGACGTGAACAAACGTATAATACTTTGACTAGCTAACCTCACGTCCCGTAACCTATTTAACCTAACAAAACGTAGCTTATCCCACCCAACTTGTCAAATTAAATAAACTTTATTAGTCCCACGAAATGTATTTAATCTAACGTACTTAATCTATCTACTTAAATGTAACCAACCTAACCTATTAAGAAAATGCTATTTGAAGACATATTGCAAGATATTATTACCTATTGCTCTTAGAATAAAGATAAGAAGTGAAATAACAGCTTTCAAAGATTACTGTCCCATTACAGAACATATCCATAAAATTTTAGAGTAGTACAACAGAATACCTGTTAGAATGTCCGTATCTATCATTTGCTAGGAGTATCAAAATAAAAACGCTTTTCGTTAAGTAACGAATGGTTTTTACGATAGCTCTACAGCAGATTTTCCTCTTTAATCTCGTCTTTACAAAGATTAGCTTAAGAATGATTAAGATGGATTAACTTTGTCTTAAGTATATAAAAAATTTTTCATCTTATCAAGATCAGGTTATGACATCTTATGAAGTCAAAGTTATATTAGTTTTTTACATAGTCACTGCACTGCAGTGAAATAAATAAAACTTGTATAGTGTTTATATTTATATTATAGAACTAATATATTTCATATTACTATTTAACTTCCAGAAGTTACTCTGGTATATCTGCTACGAAAATGATTGCGTTGAAAATGAGTCTGTAATCACCAAATCATCCAATGTCCGCTATTAACGGTTAGATAAATATATGTTAATTATTTCACTAGAAATTAAAAAAAAAACACTATGATACAATCAAAAAGAATTTGGTTAACTCATAATGTATAATACAAATTATGCCGCAGATGAGACTTGGTGGTGACGTCACGTCGAGTGAAAACAAACAAGCTACCATACAAGATTGTTTAGAGTGAGAATATCTCGACTCTACGCCGTAGATGAGACTTGGTGTGACATTACGTCGAATGGAAACAAGCAAGCTACCAAACAAGATGGTTTATAGCGAGAGTATCGCGGATATACGCCGTAGATGAGACTTGGTGTGACGTCACGTCGAGTGGAAACAAACAAGCTACCAAACAAGTGGCTATATGAGGTTGAAAACACCATCCGAGGGAGTGGGAAGTGTTGTGCTCCTTATTTATTGTTGAAATTTATAATACTCTTCAATCGAAATCACTAAAAGTCAGACATAAGAAACGCCAATACACTTGTGTAATCAGTGTTTCAGTTGATAAACAGCAAAAGATCAGATTTATGTTTAAATTGATAGCGGAAAGTCATTTATTTCTTTTTATTTGACAAGTTATTCATATAATGTAATTACTTTTTGTATGACAATTTTAATTATTTTTAAAATCATTCAATGAGATTTCAGGAGAGGTTTGTTACGTGTCATGAGACGAATTAAAGTTTCTTGAATATACATAGGAAGTAGATAGTCTACGTCTACAGTCTATAAATACTGTATAATTAAATGTTTTGTACAAAATAATTGATGGTTAAGAAACTTCAAGTAATGCAATAACCCTTAAAACAAATATACTCGATTGCATTTAGGAAATTTGAGAATGAATATAAATTTACGTTAATATTCAAGTTTTAACAAAAGTATAAATTCATATGATTTGGACTGTAGATTATGGGTTCATTAAATTTGTTTTAAACAGTTTTAAAAAACGCTCCCATTGAACTTAAACTCAATATGCGTCATATATGTTACGCTCCATTTAAATATTTATTTATTTTCGTACCAAACAAAATTATTATTTTAAAAAAATAATTTTTAATTTTCTATGAGTTTTTACTTAAAATTCACTTAATATTCTCCATATTACCTTATAATCGTATATATAGATAGATATTTTGTAGACAAATATATATTGCACAAAAATAATAACTTCATATTTAAAAAAACGTTAGTATACTTTACCTTTATTACTAATGCAAAATACCTAACGACTATTCTTTGTACCTGCACTAAAAAGTGTTTAAATAATTTTTTTGTGATAGGCCTAAATTTTTTTTTACTGTGAACTATAGTAACACGGTGAATCTAAACCTAATAAAATACGGGGTGGTAAATAATATGAAATTCGATATTTTTGTAATTGAGATAACGTAGACACATGACATAATAAGTAAAGGTGTATACCAGTGTTGCCAATATTTCACTATACTTTTCATTGATTTTTATCATTTATCATCCAAGGTTGGTTGATATTCATTAATAGAAGCATAGGTTGCGTTTGATATACGTTAAAGGTCTATTAAGAGACATTAAACGCCACGAATAGGATCTCAAAAAAGTTTGTCTTGTCCAGTATTATGGCCGGTTGATTTTCATAACTGATAATAAGAATAGTACAGGAAGTAAAGTGATTTAATCTAAGAATGTGATCATTCACAAAAAAAATAATGACAAATAACACATTCAAGTCAGCATTATAAAAACAATGTTTATGTTACCATGTGATATTTTAGGCTCACTTTGAACATCTGTCATAATTAGGTTGAACATAAAAAGCATTGGATATAAATGTTTATGTCTTACATTATTAGTTATTACATTCAAGTGGCCATACCTCTGGAAAGAGTGAACCTTTCGGACCGGTTTGCTGCGTTCAATGTGTCTCTTTAATAGACCTTTAATTTTTTATCAAAATCAACCTTTACTTCTATTGAAGAATTTCAACCAACCCCTGGATGGGACATGCCCTAAACGATAAAAATCAATGAAGAGTAAATAAATTCTTGGTAAAACTGGCTACCACTGTGTAACATGTCATATGCATCGTCTTGCTTAAAAAGAATCAAAGAGTTTTCATATGTTATTCCACCCTGTATATTATTACTATTGATTGACAAAACGCAAGAGTTATTAAAGTAGAGTGAAGTTGTTTTAGTCCTATTACCAGGTAAATTAACGCTCTTGTCCACAAACGGCTCTGATGAAGTAACGTTATGTCGCTGCTAATGTAACTATTCATACTATCTGATTCAACTAGTCTAATCACGACCAAGCATTATAGAGGATGGTTACGGGTCATTTCCTGAATATATTAGTACGAACAGTAATAGTAATAACTGTCCCTGTTTGCGTACAAACAAAATAATATTCTTGTTGGCCAATTTGGCCTCAAGTCCTTACTTACAACTAAAGCTAAATAAAAAAAATATATAAAGGAAAGCGAAAATAACAATAAAAACATTTCTGTCTTGTTTCGAAAATATAATAGTACGAATACATTAAGCGCTAATAAACAGAAAAGCACTTTAAGCAAAACCTAGTAAAGTTTTAAAAATGCATCATCTGAAAAGTAGCTAAATTACTGTTATTAATTTTGGGATTAATATGTTAGTTTCCAACATAACATAAATTTAAATTAGTGAAACTGTTTGTTTAGTAAAAAATTAAAATTTCAAGTATTTAGTTCATCCAAGAATTAGTGGAAGGGTTTTTCTAATTTCAGTTAAATATTATGTTAAATATTAAATAATATGTCGTCAGTTTATGTTACAATTTAGTTTTGAACTTTAGGCTTACTAATATGTAAATATTAAGACAGTTAATCGTAATAAAGTTAATGGTCGTATATTTCAGTTTAAGATATTTACAACATTTGAGATTCTATATTTTAATTTATTTTACAGTATTAATTCACTTAATTTTACCAATTTTCAGGCATATAATGTTCAATAAACTTTGCTATGCATTAAATAGAATTAATTATAATCTAGTTTTTAACAAATATTTTTTAACTAATATAACAAAAAAGTAGTAAACTTTAATTATTATCAAAAAAAAAAAAACTTCTTATGGTATAAATTATTAAAATTAATCGGCTCATTTACTTTGGCTTCACTGACAAATAAAACAAACCGCTGGAAAAATGCGAATTCAAGCAGATGGTCTAAACCAAATAAGGATTTACATAAATCACAGAAGGGAATGGTGACAATTGAGGATTATTTTATATTCCTGTTAGGTGGCTTCTTTTTAAAATGTTCTCTTTATAAATAAAAGTGTTACATCAGTTTTCCAATATCTAATTCAACTAATGGGGAACTTTTTTATTCCTATTTTTGATTGTATATTACAGGTATATATATTGTATATTGATATTGTATATTGATATATAATAAAGGAGATTATAGAACACAAATGTTTGGATGCCATTCTTTAATAGGTATCATCATTTAAGTCAACGTTATTTCTCTTAATGTATTTAAAATCTAAGTTAGCTTTAAATTGTTAAAATCTGACACTGACAGACATTTGCATATTTCAAGGTCACGCTCCTAAACAAGGATGAAATCTAAGTGCAATTCAAACTAGAGATATGCCTCTAAGAATGCGACCTACCGAAAGTACTGGTGCGAGAGAGATGTACTGAGTGTTGGAAGTGAGAGAGAAAATTACTCTTCCCTACTGTGTCATTCCATTCAATAGTAGTCATGGAAACCAAATAGTAGGTAGCGTGATGTCAGTGTAGTAGTAAGCCCCACCCAATACGTCATCCTTAGCAGTGATATTGTTTGTTTGGTTAGATTCATCAACACTAACGAAACAAGGTTAGAATTATCAATTTAAATAATTATTCAGTATCAAGTAGCAATTAGTAATAACAATAACTCGATGAATAATATATTAAACTATAAATAACGATTAAAAAAATTTGTAAAGTTGATATAATTTGAACAGAAAAAGTTCCCTTAATTCAGTATTGAAAAGTAACAAAAGTACACAAAAGAAATGAAGCCACCAAGATCATTATTATTTATTGCAAGGCTTTCCTTTTTGTCACACTTAAACTCTTTGTGACTGTGAAGTTTATTAGTCAATAAATATAGAAACAAATTGCATCCACAGTAAAAATGTCACTCTAGATTTTATAAATATTTTTTACGATAAAAAGCGCATTAATTCAGTCCGATTCTTTTAAAGTAGTTTTCATGCATATCAATGAAAACATTTATTTTCCCAAACAAAATCCATCGTAATAAAAAAAACTGTTCATTTATTTTAAATTCATATTTTTCATCCTTTTAAAACTTTCTGTCTTCGGTCTGCGGGTGCCTGTAGACAAAGCGGCAGCCCGCATATAATACAATAAAATATGCACCAACTTTAAAAATATATAATATCTTTTGAATCAAATTTCTCATTACTCATTGGATTAGCAAGCGTAAGTTACGTCACAGATCTTCCTGGTGATGGCCAAGGCTGTTTCGTCTACTTGAACATGGAAGTCAACCAACCCTAGTTACTTGTGTATAATAATTACAACTAGCATTAACAAAATAAGGCTTCAAAAATTAAAGCCTTACCATGTCATGGAATGGGTTCAACAAATACAAAAAATATCATAAAATTATTATATAGGCCTTAATATAAACTAAAATGCCCTAAAGATAAATAGTTTAACTGTGACGTAATTCAATCTAGTACTATATTCGTCACCGTTGACATCACCGCTTCTTTGCTGAGGTCGTCGTTTCAAAGGTAAATATGGATTATAAATACAGTAAAACGTTTAAATTTACACATAATTTAAAGCTTACAGTTTATGATTGGCAAATAAGAGTTAAATTGGTTTTTGAAAACACATCTGGAACTCAATTTATTCACTTAGATTTGGGTGGTTGGACAGAGTTTAAGAAATGTTTTTGTGCAATTGACGAAGAATATAAAAAGAAGATTGAATTAACAATATTCTAATGTGTAATTTGGTATTGTTTAGATAACAGATATGGAGTTCGTAATGAATTTTCAAGGATTTAACAACCAGCATAACAATTACATCGTCAAAGAGTTGGCTATCGTATCTACAGACGAACAGATTTATGAATTACAACTCTTTAAACCACCTTGTGATTTCAATCAACTACCAAAAAATGTGCAGAAGCAAGTGGTGTGGTGTTAGAAATATTATCATGGACTTTTTAATGCACTAGCTATCAAAACAAATTATTAATGGATTGAAGCCATTTCAACAGCACGTATAGCTGAGAATTATTAAAAGCTCCCCGCATCCTATATTGTGATATAGGTGGACAGTTGAGAATTCTTCAGTAGGAAAGGGGAGGTTTAATTACACAGCCAGGACTAATTAAGAAACAAAGGCCTTGTTAACCCATTAACCCAGTCATTACAACCTTTATAACCCCTCTAGCTTACAACTTACGAACCGCTGCATACAAGATTTCACTTTCATTAACAGTAATATAGACTTTATAGAAGTAAAACCGTGCTTTTTGGTTTGTTCCTTAAACAATTTTAAAATGAGGTATGAACAAATATACAAAATCAATTTGAATATTCAAATTGATAAATTTTAATTTAACTACTAAATATTCAATTAATCAGATTAATTTATTACCGTACTCATACAATAACACTGTGTATCAAACAAATATTAATTTAATTTTTTTTTTTTTTACAAGCTAAATGTCAAGATAAGAATGAACATGAATTTGGAATGTGTGTATAAGTGAATGTAGTCTGTGTTACAAACTAAGTTCAAATATTCCTCATATTATAGTCTAATGACAAATGAACAGACATTGGCTATCAGCTGATCCCTTTTAAAATTTGTTTGACTCTGGGATTGAACTGAGAACCTTTAGCATATTCAGCTGTGGGCCTTAAGTAAACTCACTATAAACCAATTTTAATGGAGATGATAATTCTAGTCATTTTAATATGTTAATGATGTGATGTCTGATTTGCTATTCAGAGGATATTAATACTTGATTTCATTAATCTTCAAAATCGTTAATTTGTTAAAACGTCACTGTATAATTTTTATTATATAACAGATACGAAATGCATACTGTCCATCTTTCCCCAATGTGTATTCTATTTATTGAATTCATTTGTACTACACCTACTTTAGGCATTTTACAAGAAATGACTCATTGTAATCTTCTTACTAAAATCATCCTCGAATAACTACCTGAAACACCGCTTGACCTAACCTAACTAACCTGAAACACCGCTTGACCTAACCTAACTAACCTGAAACACCGCTTGACCTAACCTAACCTAAAACACCACTTGACCTAACCTAACCTAACCTGAAACACCACTTGACCTGACCTGACCTGACCTGACCTAACCTAACCTAACCTAACCTGAAACACCACTAGACCAAACCTAACCTAACCTGAAACACCGCTTGACCTAACCTAACCTAACCACCTGAAACACCGCTTGACCTAACCTAACCTAACCTAACCTGAAACACCGCTTGACCTAACCTAACCTAACCACCTGAAACACCACTTGACCTAACCTAACCTAAACACCTGAAACACCGCTTGACTTAACCTAACCTTGTGATTATAGCTGTCATGAATTTTGATTCACTGATACAACCTCAATGTTTAGTATCTACAGAATGCCCAAGGTCGGTTGAGATCAATTAAACAGTTCTTTTAGGAAATGAAACCTCTCTCAGACGTTTGGTTACTTCCTCATTAGATTAATCCTATATATATATATATATATATATATATATATATATATATATATATATATATATATATATTGACCCTAAACATCCACCAGCATGAATACTTTAGGCTTTTCACATTCTCACTCCTCCTCAAAAAATATGTTTTAAATATCTACCATCCCACCTAGCCTACACACACAATGTAAGTTGACTACCAATACAGTTAGCAGGAAGAGCCTCTCGTACGCAGCGCTTGACTTAAACTCGTAATTGTAGCCCTTTTTGAGGTAACAGTCACTCTGAATTTAGTGGCTACCGCTGTATAACATGTCATATGCATCGTCTTGCTTAAAAAACATCAAAGAGTTTTCATATGTTGTTCCACCCTGTATATTATTACTATTGAATAACAAAACGCAAGCGTTATTAAAGTAGAGTGAAGTTGTTTTAGTCCTATTACCAGGTAAATTAACGCTCTTGTCCACAAACGGCTCTGATGAAGTAACGTTATGTCGCTGCTAATGTAACCATTCATACTATTTGATTCAACTAGTCTAATCACGACCAAGCATTATAGAGGATGGTTACGGGTCATTTCCTGAATATATTAGTACGAACAGTAATAGTAATAACTGTCCCTGTTTGCGTACAAACAAAATAATATTCTTGTTGGCCAATTTAGGGCCCTCAAATCCTTACTTACAACTAAAGCTAAATAAAAAAAATATATAAAGGAAAGCGAAAATAACAATAAAAACATTTCTGTCTTGTTTCGAAAGTATAATAGTACGAATACATTAATCGGTAATAAACAGAAAAGCACTTTAAGCAAAACCTAGTAAAGTTTTAAAAATGCATCATCTGAAAAATAGCTAAATTACTGTTATTAATTTTGGGATTAATATGTTAGTTTCCAACATAACATAAATTTAAATTAGTGAAACTGTTTGTTTAGTAAAAAATTAAAATTTCAAGTATTTAGTTCATCCAAGAATTAGTGGAAGGGGTTTTCTAATTTCAGTTAAATATTATGTTAAATATTAAATAATATGTCGTCAGTTTATGTTACAATTTAGTTTTGAACTTTAGGCTTACTTATATGTAAATATTAAGACAGTTGAATTGTAATAAAGTTAATGGTCATATATTTCAGTTTAAAATTTTTACATTTGAGATTTTATATTTTAATTTATTTTACAGTATTAATTCACTTAATTTTACCAATTTTCAGGCATATAATGTTCAATAAACTTTGCTATGCATTAAATAGAAGTAATTATAATCTAGTTTTTAACAAATATTTTTTAACTAATATAACAAAAAAGTAGTAAACTTTAATTATTATCAAAAAAAAAATAACTTCTTATGGTATAAATTATTAAAATTAATCGGCTCATTTACTTTGGCTTCGCTGTAAAATAAAACAAACCGCTGGAAAAATGCGAATTCAAGCAGATGGTCTAAACCAAATAAGGATTTACATAAATCACAGAAGGGAATGGTGACAATGGAGGATTATTTTATATTTATTTATATTCCTGTTTGGCTTATTTTTAAAATGTTCTCTTTATAAATAAAAGTGTTACATCAGTTTTCCAATATCTAATTCAACTAATGGGGAACTTTTTTATTCCTATTTCTGATTGTATATTACAGTTATATATATTGTATATTGATATTGTATATTGATATATAATAAAGGAGATTATAGAACACAAATGTTTGGATGCCATTCTTTAATAGGTATCATCATTTAAGTCAACGTTATTTCTCTTAATGTATTTAAAATCTAAGTTAGCTTTAAATTGTTAAAATCTGACACTGACAGACATTTGCATATTTCAAGGTCACGCTCCTAAACAAGGATGAAATCTAAGTGCAATTCAAACTAGAGATATGCCTCTAAGAATGCGACCTACCGAAAGTACTGGTGCGAGAGAGATGTACTGAGTGTTGGAAGTGAGAGAGAAAATTACTCTTCCCTACTGTGTCATTCCATTCAATAGTAGTCATGGAAACCAAATAGTAGGTAGCGTGATGTCAGTGTAGTAGTAAGCCCCACCCAATACGTCATCCTTAGCAGTGATATTGTTTGTTTGGTTAGATTCATCAACACTAACGAAACAAGCTTAGAATTATCAATTTAAATAATTATTCAGTATCAAGTAGAAATTAGTAATAACAATAACTCGATGAATAATATATTAAATTATAAATAACGATTAAAAAAATGTGTAAAGTTGATATAATTTGAACAGAAAAAGTTCCCTTAATTCAGTATTGAAAAGTAACAAAAGTACACAAAAGAAATGAAGCCACCAAGATCATTATTATTTATTGCAAGGCTTTCCTTTTTGTCACACTTAAACTCTTTGTGACTGTGAAGTTTATTAGTCAATAAATATAGAAACAAATTGCATCCACAGTAAAAATGTCACTCTAGATTTTATAAATATTTTTTACGATAAAAAGCGCATTAATTCAGTCCGATTCTTTTAAAGTAGTTTTCATGCATATCAATGAAAACATTTATTTTCCCAAACAAAATCCATCGTAATAAAAAAAACTGTTCATTTATTTTAAATTCATATTTTTCATCCTTTTAAAACTTTCTGTCTTCGGTCTGCGGGTGCCTGTAGACAAAGCGGCAGCCCGCATATAATACAATAAAATATGCACCAACTTTAAAAATATATAATATCTTTTGAATCAAATTTCTCATTACTCATTGGATTAGCAAGCGTAAGTTACGTCACAGATCTTCCTGGTGATGGCCAAGGCTGTTTCGTCTACTTGAACATGGAAGTCAACCAACCCTAGTTACTTGTGTATAATAATTACAACTAGCATTAACAAAATAAGGCTTCAAAAATTAAAGCCTTACCATGTCATGGAATGGGTTCAACAAATACAAAAAATATCATAAAATTATTATATAGGCCTTAATATAAACTAAAATGCCCTAAAGATAAATAGTTTAACTGTGACGTAATTCAATCTAGTACTATATTCGTCACCGTTGACATCACCGCTTCTTTGCTGAGGTCGTCGTTTCAAAGGTAAATATGGATTATAAATACAGTAAAACGTTTAAATTTACACATAATTTAAAGCTTACAGTTTATGATTGGCAAATAAGAGTTAAATTGGTTTTTGAAAACACATCTGGAACTCAATTTATTCACTTAGATTTGGGTGGTTGGACAGAGTTTAAGAAATGTTTTTGTGCAATTGACGAAGAATATAAAAAGAAGATTGAATTAACAATATTCTAATGTGTAATTTGGTATTGTTTAGATAACAGATATGGAGTTCGTAATGAATTTTCAAGGATTTAACAACCAGCATAACAATTACATCGTCAAAGAGTTGGCTATCGTATCTACAGACGAACAGATTTATGAATTACAACTCTTTAAACCACCTTGTGATTTCAATCAACTACCAAAAAATGTGCAGAAGCAAGTGGTGTGGTGTTAGAAATATTATCATGGACTTTTTAATGCACTAGCTATCAAAACAAATTATTAATGGATTGAAGCCATTTCAACAGCACGTATAGCTGAGAATTATTAAAAGCTCCCCGCATCCTATATTGTGATATAGGTGGACAGTTGAGAATTCTTCAGTAGGAAAGGGGAGGTTTAATTACACAGCCAGGACTAATTAAGAAACAAAGGCCTTGTTAACCCATTAACCCAGTCATTACAACCTTTATAACCCCTCTAGCTTACAACTTACGAACCGCTGCATACAAGATTTCACTTTCATTAACAGTAATATAGACTTTATAGAAGTAAAACCGTGCTTTTTGGTTTGTTCCTTAAACAATTTTAAAATGAGGTATGAACAAATATACAAAATCAATTTGAATATTCAAATTGATAAATTTTAATTTAACTACTAAATATTCAATTAATCAGATTAATTTATTACCGTACTCATACAATAACACTGTGTATCAAACAAATATTAATTTAATTTTTTTTTTTTTTTACAAGCTAAATGTCAAGATAAGAATGAACATGAATTTGGAATGTGTGTATAAGTGAATGTAGTCTGTGTTACAAACTAAGTTCAAATATTCCTCATATTATAGTCTAATGACAAATGAACAGACATTGGCTATCAGCTGATCCCTTTTAAAATTTGTTTGACTCTGGGATTGAACTGAGAACCTTTAGCATATTCAGCTGTGGGCCTTAACTAAACTCACTATAAACCAATTTTAATGGAGATGATAATTCTAGTCATTTTAATATGTTAATGATGTGATGTCTGATTTGCTATTCAGAGGATATTAATACTTGATTTCATTAATCTTCAAAATCGTTAATTTGTTAAAACGTCACTGTATAATTTTTATTATATAACAGATACGAAATGCATACTGTCCATCTTTCCCCAATGTGTATTCTATTTATTGAATTCATTTGTACTACACCTACTTTAGGCATTTTACAAGAAATGACTCATTGTAATCTTCTTACTAAAATCATCCTCGAATAACTACCTGAAACACCGCTTGACCTAACCTAACTAACCTGAAACACCGCTTGACCTAACCTAACTAACCTGAAACACCGCTTGACCTAACCTAACCTAAAACACCACTTGACCTAACCTAACCTAACCTGAAACACCACTTGACCTGACCTGACCTGACCTGACCTAACCTAACCTAACCTAACCTGAAACACCACTAGACCAAACCTAACCTAACCTGAAACACCGCTTGACCTAACCTAACCTAACCACCTGAAACACCGCTTGACCTAACCTAACCTAACCTAATCTGAAACACCACTTGACCTAACCTAACCTAACCACCTGAAACACCACTTGACCTAACCTAACCTAAACACCTGAAACACCGCTTGACCTAACCTTACCTTGTGATTATAGCTGTCATGAATTTTGATTCAGTCTCAATCTTTCACTGATACAACCTCAATGTTCAGTATCTACAGAATGCCCAAGGTCGGTTGAGATCAATTAAACAGTTCTTTTAGGAAATGAAACCTCTCTCAGACGTTTGGTTACTTCCTCATTAGATTAATCCTATATATATATATATATATATATATACATATATATATATATATATATATATATATATATATATATATATATATATATATATATTGACCCTAAACCACCACCAGCATGAATACTTTAGGCTTTTCACATTCTCACTCCTCCTCAAAAAATATGTTTTAAATATCTACCATCCCACCTAGCCTACACACACAATGTAAGTTGACTACCAATACAGTTAGCAGGAAGAGCCTCTCGTACGCAGCGCTTGACTTAAACTCGTAATTGTAGCCCTTTTTGAGGTAACAGTCACTCTGAATTTAGTGTCTTCAGAACTTACATTGACGACTAGCTTCAAACAGACCTATTAGGAATGAGGCTTTCCCCTGAGGCTTGGCTAATTCCTCATTAGGTTGATCCAGCAACAGTAGGTACCTCGTTAGTGGTTGGTCCTGAAAGACAGTAAACAGGATATACTGAATTAACCGTTTATTAGACTATTTTTGTATTTATTTTATTTTTAAGCTTAGTAAATATAAAATCTGATATTAAAAGTTAATCAGGTTTTAGGTGTTACTTGCAGTATTGATATTTGTTTCACATAGTACAAAACTTCCCTCCTAGAACCTTTATAATGGAAAAGGCAACTGTGAAAATGTGGGTATAGGCACTGTTTTAGTGAGTTCAGTTTAGTTCAATAATGTTGGTAACTGTTTAGTTCTCTGCTAATCGTATATTTATACCTGAGCCTTATAATGATTTCCTTGGCTCACCATATATAACCAGTTGTTGCCTTTATTTTGTTTATAATACTGTCAAGCTAATTTTATTAAATTAGTTCCAACGACAGTAGGGTGTCAGGAGATTTTAATTTAAATTTTCTTATTATACATTGTGTTTGTGTTAAATTGTAATATTCAAAGCTACCTATAAAAGGTATTTAAATAAATAACACATTAAAATGGAAAAGTGCTAAAACAAGTATATGTTATTAGGTGAAAAAGCAGCTTTACTCTTTTTGTGTAAAAATATACCTGATTAAACACTATTATATTGTCTTCCGTGTTACTCAATTCGAAGATAAAAGTTTCGATAGTCATGCTTCAACGTGATTTCAAGGTTGAAGAATCGTTGATACATAAATGTTGCTTTGTATTTGAACTGTATGACAGAAGGTTAATGGAGGGACTTATTTATGGCCCTGGTTCGACTTAAGATTCTGCAATAAAATTGTGGAGTTTTTGAGGTTAGTAAAAATCTCTCAATATGTAAAGTCAAGCAAGTTGTTGATTTTCCTTGCATTAACATAGATAACTGATGAGGGCAACCTTCAACAGTAGCAGGTAGGTTGTGTACACAGCTATGGTAAATGTTCTGCATTCATTTAGCTATTGCTCACTATCAGCTACAACTCTTTTTTTATAATGGTCAATCAATATAACTCTAAAAAGGAATAAAAGTAATTAATTTGAAAGTGTATCGCTATAATGAGTGGTTCCCTAATCCTTTTTCTTGATATTACAAAACCTTTGAGTCGGTAGTAGTGGTGCAGTGCTGTAACCCATCTACTTTGGACAAAGTGTTGAGGTTGATTGTAAGCGTTAGGTTCTATGCTCGATCCTCTTAATACAAACATGGCGTCCACTCAATGGACACTACATTTGGGGTGTTCATGTTGTATGGTAGTCAAGGTTCAGATGTTGTGTTGGGAAGGTAACTGAGTGTCAGTCAGGCTTGTCAGTTAGCTGAAAATCAGACCAACACTACTTGGTTCAGATTCCATGTAAAGTGGTAGGTCCCTTAGATGCCCTGGTTATTGGGCTATTAATTAATTGTTCTTTCTGAGGAACAATTCACCTTAGTTAGTAACAATGACTACACTAGTTCATGTACACTAATCACACTCATTTGGCCCTCATATTCACCCATATCTTTACGATCGGCGTCTTATCGATGAATAATGAATAAATTGAGTTACATGATTATAGGACTACTGGTAATGAAAAGTGTAAAATTAACGATAATTATTACATCAATTAAACTGTAAAATGTAGAGATAAACGGAGAAAACATCGGGGAACATGTAAAGCAGCTTTTCTCATAAGTTATGTTAGGGTGCTTAATTAAAATGTGGCATGCACTAATTAAACTAAAGACCTTTGCAAGCTTTTACTGGACACTGAATATAAAATACTTTTTTGGGAACGTTCAACAGTTTAATATATATATATATATCTTTGTAAACCTGAACCCTACTAGAGAAGTCTGGGTTGTCCGTGCTGGATGCTCATGGGAAGAGAAACAAGTTTCAGGCAGAGACAATCATAATAATAATACTACGTGGTTCAGATTTCACATAAGGTCCCTTAGTTGCCCTGGATATTGAGGGTATTTATAAATTCTGAGCATAAGTCAAACTAAATTAGTAACCAGACTACACAGGTCATCCACATTCCCCTATAATCATATAATCATTCATAATCTCCCTAAAATGCACATAATCTGTGTTGGTGTTTCAAATCTGAATACCTCAATATTTATAAGCCAGTTATTTTTTAAGATGGTTGAGAAACATTTTATGCATAAGATGTGGTGTGAACAAATTGGCATGTTTTTTATCAAGCAAATCCTCTTTATAGTTTGTTACAATTAGATAAGGAAATGCCGATTTCCTTTTTAATCATACTCTACCCATTCTCCATAGACTATTGATCTGTGTGGAGAACTTATCAGACGGAGTGACGTTGTAAGGGGGAGACCAGTACAGTACTAAGTGAACATTACTGATAAAAACTAACTAACAGTCATAGCCAGGATTAAAACCAGCACAGGTACAAATACCTGACTTCCCAGACTGCTCAGCCACTAGCTCTCCCTATCAAATAAGAGCTAAATTTTATAATGTATGTACAATTAGTGAAAAACTATAAAAAAAATAAGGCAAGCTAGACTTCTAAATTTTATGGTATTTTTTTATCAGCAAACATTTTCGCAGAAAAGTAGTAAATTTAAATTTCTTTACAGACAAAGCACAAACACACACATAAATATTTAAGTTTTATAAAAATTAAGAAGTTGTTATTCTTCTTAAGAAGCTCACCAGTACATGCCGTGGGATAGTGGTCCTATGTGTGCTATCACCAGCTCGAGTGTTGATGGACATTTAACTGTTGTTATAGTTACCATTATCATTATTAAGTCTAAAAATGTGGTTACAGGTTTTTTTTATTAAATTTAAAACGAACTTTATTTATGTACTTAGTTTCATTTAAATTTGGTGTAACTGTACACAAGTTTTTACTCATTACAGTTTATGAAGGAACTTTTTAAAGGAAATTAAATAATGCAATATGTAACGGAGAGGATCGTTGGATGTGTTTTATTCACCAAACATGATCTGCTGTAGCACCAGTAACGTGTGATTAGTATACTTATCCCCCTCCCTACCCGCACAAGGCCACCCTTCTCTTTGTGATTGACTGACACACGAACAGTCAGCTGGAGGATTACTGTGACGTCAATGGGAGATGTGTGATATGAATAACGTCTGAACACATTGTGAGGTGTTATGAAATGAATGGCTTGATGAATCCTCTCTCTCGTCACTTTACCGAGTGATGAATGGTTACACTTGAGTTACACCTAATGCAAATTGATTTACGTACATTAATTTTATTGATACTAAAGCCTTTTTACTTATTTACATATCTCCAGGGGGTACGAACAGCTTTGAAGATTTGCTTTGGACTCGAACAAAATCATATCCTCGTCTGGCATGGGCTGATTTAACTACTAGAAATATAGTTGGATTAACACTAGATCATTCATGTGATTATGGGTGGTTTATCTAAACAACAATCACATAATTCTGAAATTTACAAAATATCGTGCAAATCTGAATCGTCAGTAACTTATTGACGATGCTTATGAATTTAACTACAGGGCCATAGACGCCCTTCTAGGTTGCAAACAGTCCACTTAATTTAAAGGTAAATGACGGATGGTTTATAATACAAAATCCATGCTTATACCATCGTATGACAAAGATTAAGGTAAACCTACAACCTGTATGGATACGATTATTTTACATGCCAGGTTCTTACACTCTAAATTTTGGTAAATGTCTTAAAAGTGCTCATTTTTTTCATAAAATGGGCTAGCTATTTTTTTTTTAAATCCTATACGGAGATCTAAACATACTTTACCAACGTGCAGTTGTTGGTGATTGCTATGGTACCGCACATTCAAGTCGTGTTCGTTTGGGTGATGGGATATGTTTAACCTATTTGATCCTAAATGACAAAAATGTATTTTCCCAAAGTAACAAATATTAAATGTATTTTAAATTGAAACCATTATGAATTTTATTTCATAGGCTTAAGAGGTCGGTGTCATTACTAATAAAAAGCTAAAGTCTCAGAGATACCACTGAGGATGACGCATCACAGCATGGGCGAAACATTTGGTGGTGTAAATATTGTAGATAACACCTTAACTCGGTCGTTACTGGAAGCTTTAGTTATGAAATTGAGTTGACCTAACATTAAATCTTAATAAATAAAACCAAAATGCCTGGAAAAGCCTGCGTTAATTGCAATCACCTTAATTGGCTTGTTATCCTTGGCAGCTTTATTCAATTTTAAATCAGATTAGTACTTTCTAAATATAATTTATAACAAATCCATTACATTAAAAAAAGTGTATTATACTTCTCTAATATATACATCAGATTATACGGAAGAAAAACATACAAGGTGGAAAAAATATGGAAACGCTTTCACATCAACATTATTTTTTCCCATAGATATTTCAAGTTCATTTTTATTAATTGTGTTCCACAAAGTATTTTCATCAGAATAATTTACTTAAAGCCCTTAAATAGCGGAGAAATAATACTGTTTAAACTAGTTACTTTGAGATTCAAATGACCGCTACTCTGGAAAGGATAAACCTTTCGAAGTCCAGTTTGCGGCAATTAATTTCTCTTGAATAGACTTTTCATTTGCTGCCAAACTCAACCTGGGCTTACGTTGAAGTTTTTCGTACAACTCCTCTTGTGCTGTCCCCTTGAAAATATGAAATGTCACTAATGGCGTTAAAAAGTATTTTCTATGTACAAGATCATGTACAAGATTTCACTATTACAAGTGAAGTCATATAAAAGTTGTTAAAGTGTTTCCATTTTTTCCTCCCTGTATATACCTTGTACATGTAAGGGCGAGAGGATGGGTCAATACCACTGTAAGTGTTTAAGTGTGTGAGGGTGGGTCAATATAACTGTAAGTGTTTGAGTGTGTGAGGGTGGGTCAATATCATTGTAAGTGTTGATGTGTGTGAGTTGGGGTCAATGTAAGTGTTTGTGTGCGTGGAGGGGGTCAATATCACTATAAGTGTTTGTGTGTGTGTGTGAGTGTGTCAGTATCACTGTAAGTATATGTAGGTGGGTCAACACCACTGTAAGTGTTTGTGTGTGTGTGTGTGGGGGGGAGGTGAGTCAATATCACTGTAAGTGTATGTTGGTGGGTCAATACAACTGTAAGTGTTTGTGTGTGTGTGTGTGGGGGGGGGGGGGTAGTATTACAGTAATTGTATGTGGGTGGGTCAATACCACTGTATATAATTGTGTGTGGGGGGGGGTGTTTATATCACTGTAAGTGTATGTGGATGAGTCAATACCACTGTAAGTTTGTGTGTGTGTGTGTGTGTGTGGGGGGGGGGGGGATAAGTATCACTGTAAGTGTATGTGGGTGGGTCAATACTACTGTAAGTGTTTGTGTGTGTGAGTGTGTCAATAGCAATGTAAGTGTATGTGGGTGGGTCAATATCACTGTAAATGTGTGTAGGTGGGTCAATTCCACTGTAAGTGTTTGCGGGTGGGTCAATACCACTGTAGGTGTTTGCGGGTGGGTCAATACCACTGTAAGTGTTTGCGGGTGGGTCAATACCACTGTAAGTGTGTGTGGGTGGGTCAATATTATTGTAAGTGTCTGTGTGTGGAGGGTGGGTCAATACCACTGAAAGTGTTTGTGGGTGGTTCAATACCACTGTAAGTGTTTGTGGGTCGATCAATATCACTGTAAGTGTATGTGGGTGGGTCAATACCACTGTAAGTGTATGTGTGTGGGTCAATAGTACTATATGTGTATTGGTGTACTAGTACATAAATATTTCATGGCTTGGTTATTATGTACATCCTGATAGTATTCGATATATAAATAACCTAATAACTTATGTTTATATAAAAATAGCATAATAAGTTACTTTGTAAGGTAATATTATGAATAAATGAATATTTTACTAACTTCTAATAAATCTAACAATTAACATGACATAAATATATAATGTAATAAATGTATTTTCTGGTTATTAACATAGTTAATTTTTTATATATACTAAAATGTTATTCCTTGTCTTATAACTCATAATACAATAATTAAAAGTAATAGTTTTTACTTAAATTAACTATTATTATTATTTCACGTATTCTGTAAGAAAATTATAAGTTTTAGCCTAACAAACTAAATATATGATTTTGCCTGTTTAAATGCAAATCATAGGGACAATGGGTTTCATTAAAGCCCTGAGCAACAATCAGCAACTTTGTTTTAGGTAACTGTTGTCGGCTACTTAAGCTACTTCGCTGATTTCCCAACAGAAGTCTACAAAATAAACAGAAACTAAACAAACAAATGATACTGTTATAAAATGTTTGAAAATAAACCTTCATACGCAGGCAGCAACTTCTCTAATCTGCTGCCAGAAAATATCAAGTGCAACAGCCCGATAGTGATGTAACAAAAACTAATGGTGTTGGGGGGGGGGGGGGATTTTGCTCCATTAAATAATTTGTAACTGGGAAATCTAGGAAGTCTTATTTATAGTTATTGCAGTGTATTGTATTGACACAATTCCATATCTGAGTGTGTATTTTTAAAACTTCTCTAACATTTTAATTGTGTTTACACTTATTTAGTAAAGGCAGAGTCATGATTAGACGGTCAGTCACACATATTGAACATTTTAGATTAATTTGAAGATGGGATTGGTCTGATTATTTAGATTAATGTTTGCATATTGGAAGAGCTGCTCAAACTTGTTGTAGATATACAAATTTGATGGTAGATTGACAGCTTAAAATCATTAGTGTGAATTGCAATATATTTAGGCCAATAGCAATGGTTGAAATTTAAATAATGATAATAAATCAGTAGAAGTGATCGTAATACAACACAAATACATTTCAATATAAGTACAAAATGCACAAATATACTACAGTAAAATGCACAAATATACTACAGTAGAAATACAAAATGTAATAATATATTAAAGTGTACGCACACAAATATACAAGTCTTTAACCATAATATTGGTTGAGGCTTGTATTGTACAAGTACTTGTACTGTAGAATATTTGTGCATTTTTTGCTTATATTGTAATATATTTGAGTATTTTGTATTTGTATTATAATATATTTGTGCATTTTTTACATTTGTTGTAATATATTTGTGTTGTGTGGCGTTCACTTGTACTGTATATATACCAACACGTACCATGCTCAGTAAAAAACTATTACATATTAAAATCGTGCATTTGTAAACACCGTAACCATCAATATACTGAAGTCAATTCGAGCCAATTTCACACAAGTAAATGATGGCCAAACAACCACCCGTAATTCTCGCAGAAGTACGAGTGAGTTAGGTATTTATATCTCCCAGGGTACTCTGATGTGTTTTATGGAACCATGACAGTTTATTCATAGTATATCCACATAAGTCACATCTCCCTTATAGTGTGTCATATCCGTGGATCTCATGCTGGTATTCATGTAACTATCACAACAATATTGTGACTTACTATTAAAACAGAATTTATTTATGACTACGTAAATTTGCTTATGGTGAATTTTTTAAATGTAGAACACATTTTTTAAATTATTCCACAATTTTTTATTTAAAATAGCGCTTTCGTCGGTTAAGGTATCATCAGTTTTAGTAAATTACAATTTATTTGTATTTAAACATTTATATATTAAATAAATACAATTTATTTAAATAAATATGTAAATTTACAAGAATTTTTTTAAGTCCAAGAAATTCGTAAA
The DNA here is from genome assembly GCA_035578905.1 of Stictocephala bisonia. Lineage (NCBI taxonomy): Eukaryota > Metazoa > Arthropoda > Insecta > Hemiptera > Membracidae > Stictocephala > Stictocephala bisonia. The sequence goes on along the minus strand of JAQJVL010000425.1, from coordinate 334,904 downwards.
TTAGTTATATAAAAATCGAGAATACATAAAAAAAACTGTTAGACTTTCAGGAACATACTATGCGAATGGCCTGGCTCCGATAATTTTAAAGAGATAAGAAAACACATAAAGATATATACACATATCTTTAAGATACGATCTCAGGGCTCAATATCAAAAGCGGGCTGTGTTATGAAATTTGGCATCGAGAGAGCGCCTGTAACTGGCTGACGCAATATAGATACCCCATTCATTTTGCCTCACCACTATACACTAAGGCGCTCCCTATACGAATGGTCACATCTACGCAATCTCGTGACTCATAACAGTAAAACTTTGTATCTATCACCTTTTATGGACATAATTGAGATATATTCCATTTTAGGAGCTCATCTCTTCGTCTACCTCACTAACAGTTTATGTCCAACTGATCCTTAAGTTTAAATTTTACGATTTAATTTACACACCGCTTGAAATAAAATTAAAAAAAGATTAGATGATAATCCTATTTTATGCATATACAGACAGATGTTTGCTGAAGTCCCCAACATTGACAGTTTGGCCAATTTTCATATATTTTGTGGTTAACATTTTAAACATATTTAGGCTTAATCTAACTTTTATCCACATTTAATTCATTAAGAGTGTAAGATTAAATATTCAATTTCACTTTAGTTAAGATTTTATATTTTTCAAACATGGTGGCAACTGCAATAAAAGTCCTTGTTTAGTTTGCCACTGTAGTGCTTATCGTGACTTCCCAACTACGGGAATGGCTCAGTAGAAACGTCATAAATGTTTATTTTATTATTTTGTTATTTATTTTTTTCTTTTTGCCCTTTGACATATCTAAAATGAAAATTTATCGGGTGAATTTATTACATAGATTTTTTGCAATGTTTTAGAAATGTTTATGAATTTAATATCTAAATAAGTTATGGCAGATTTGTATTTGATTCTATAACTTTGGGTTCATATACTTGATCTGAATATGTTTTTTGGTCGTCAATTGCTGACAAAGAATACAATATAAATTGAGTGATGTTTATATCGTGATTCATTCCAGATAATTTATTCGATGTTATTTTTCATTATATCTCAATTGGAATAGCCAATAGCTTGCTCAGTATATAATAAAGTAAATTGAACATAGTACTTCCAGTACTATAGTTCAAGCTTACTTTAACATAGTTCAAGCTGTTCACGGACTTACTTGAAACGGGTTCAAATTAATAGGTCTTCACGACCAGTGCAGTAAAATATATGAAATAAAATTACTAATAAATACATCACATAATTTCTTAAAGACGGTTTATAAAATGTGCTTTATTGTTATTGCATAAGTACTTTTCACATTCAGATAACACAGAGTGATGTCCAAGAAGGGGATAAACTAGTCAACGCCCTTCTAAAACCAAATGAACTAGTGTATTTTACCTTAATAAAACTCACTTATCACAACCGTCATAATTATCAAATCATCAAGTGGAAACCCGAAATATTTAGTCCGTCTTTTGTTTATATGTTCAGTTTGGTTTATATCAACTATATTATTAGTGGATGGAATTTTTAATTTAAATATTATACCACTACTCACCCCACACATATAAGTAGCGTCATTTGAAGAGGTATATAAGGTTTAAAATTAAAACAACACATGTGGGCGTGAAACATACATTTTAATTGTTGTCATTAAAGCCTATTTGTAAATAGAAAATACCTTTACATTAATATAATACATTTTCTTTATTATTAATTAAAATTAAAATATTTATTAGGGCCACTGAAATAAAAATATAAGGGGGTATATTAGACTGAGCTCGGAAGTCCGTCAGCTCGTGATCCTCTAGCTAACATCTGCCCTCACAAACGCTCACCTTGAGTCGTGGCGTAGAACTGCTCAGAGACAGGCTGGTTTCTAGCATTGTCCACCCCCGCTTTCTACATTACATAACGATGTTTGCAAGAGCCGACAAGTTGGAAATAATCAGGTTTCGTAGTGTCTTTCCATGTCGAAGGAGGGCCAAATTACATAACTGAGAACTGACGCTTATATCTATGAAATGAAATTAACTGAAACGGTACAATATATTATAAGGTATAGAAAGATACAGAACAATACAATTTCATAACTCATTTGCAATTTTTAGTGTAAACTATACATTGTACAAACTTAGGAATAAGATTTGCTATAGCTTATAGTATTGGTTGCCAGCAAAAAAAGATACATATCATAATTAATTTATAAACAGCGACATTTGTTTGGCTCCAATTATAATCAAAACAAATTATTATTAATCATTTCCGTGGCGTATGCAAACATAATAAGAACAAAGCTAAATACATATGTAGTCTTTTGCTACAACACAGTTCAAACAATTTCGAAAATATATCATAAAAACACTACTATTGATGTCACATAGTAGCAAGGACTGGTATGTTAATTGCTATATGAAACGTGAAGTTAACTGGCACGATTACAGAGGCAGTAAACACACAATTAAGTTAATTATTAAAATGTATCGCCATTTAGAATTCAATAATAAAATTGGAGGTACAAACAAGTGTAAACATGAAAGGCAGCTTTCTCATTGGGTTTATAATTAAAATGTGACGTACCGCGTAGTTGATTAAACAAAAGACTTTTGCAAGCTTGTGCTTAATATTCAAAATATTTTTCTATGAAAAAAAACTAGTAAAAATCAATGTTTTGACTGTTGTCATATACATATTTGTAAGATTGTAAGATGGTCAAAGAAATGTTGATCTTAAGTTTAAATTTGAATAACACAATCAACTTTTTAAGAGTTTTATATTATGTTTAAGTAAAAGAAAATTAATATTTATGAGGATTTTATAAATTTACTTCATAAATAATATAAGTTGTTGAAATTCAACTATGTAACTATGGATTTTTATTTTAAACCACGTAATAATTGGAAAAACAAATAAAACCTTAAAAGCCAAAAGAACATTTTTCAATACAAAGTCATACTGAAGATATATTGAAGTATCCTGTAATCGTTTTGGGTTTAAATATTGATTCGCAGTCTTTATATCCTCAATTGCTACTTTAGGTGCCACTTCTAATACTTATTCATCTCATTGTAATCCTCAACTGCCCTTATATTTTGTATAATTCTATCCACAAAAAATAAGCTTCTAATTAAATATTATACAACAATCATACAACAGCCAGACGTAATTAACAACCACTCTTAGTTAATGAACACTAGCTATCGGGTTAATGAGTGCGAACATTAGCCATACTTTCGGTAACAACATTTTATTTGTTCAATTATGTATCAATTGATTTTAAACCGTTATCAATCACTGGATTTGGTAAAAAATATACTAAACGTGTTGTTTCTTTAACATTTTTGTGTAATTTAAGGCTTTTTATATTTAACTTTAAAATATTTATACTGCAGACATGGACAATCCACTCATACAAAATGTTTTTGTATAATGTGTTTTTCTAAGATCTACATTGATACTAAATTTCAGAATTGTGTCTCAAGTCGTATTTTAGATACTTACGTTTTGTTTAGATCAGATAGTCACACAGACACAAAACGGATCGAGATATGCGCATGTTTTATTGCATTATTCGCTGTTTTTACTTTATTAACAACCCCGTAAAATAAGGGACAGTCAAAGTTGAACATGATTTCCAGCATTCGGCATTCATTTCCGGTCTTATTTTAATGGGCTGTCATTTTTCATCCTTTCCTACACTAAAATAATCTCATAATTTCAGCATATGAATCAAAATAATATATGAATGAATATTTAGGGAAATTTAATAATAATGAAACTCTAACCATACCAAAATTCTTACTTTCTTTAATAATTTAAAATCGTTTTAGCCATATTGATGTTTATTTTTAAAAATATATGTTTTATTTTTATATGTTGTTCAACATATCGCAAACTTATACGTTGAATTAATTGATGTGAGTATTTGAAAATAATAACTTTCTAATCAAAACATATCACAGTTAAATTAATGGGTTGTGTAATTGTTTCAATTATTTTAAAAATCAAGCAGGTTGATTTTAATATAGATTTCTTAGTGAAAAGTTGTAAAGAGGTCCGATTTATGCTAAAATGTACATAACGTGTTAGAAGTTGAACTGTTTTATTCACAAAACATGATCTCCTGTAGCACCAGTAACGTGTGATTAGTATACTTATCCCCCTCCCTCCCCGCACAAGGCCACCCTTCTCCTTGTGATTGACTGACACACGAACAGTCAGCTGGAGGATTACTGTGACGTCAATGGGAGATGTGTGATATGAATAACGTCTGAACACATTGTGAGGTGTTATGAATTGAATGGCTTGATGAATCCTCTCTCTCGTCACTTTACCAAGTGATGAATGGTTACACTTGAGTTACATCTAATGCAAATTGATTTGTGTCCCTTCCAGTAAATAATACTTCAACTTTAATGAAGACTTGAGAATTTTATGAAACTGAATGGCTCCTATGGTTACCTTACTATCTATTTTTCCGGACGAAGATGTAATCTTTTTCATTCAATTATATATATTTAAAATTTATTTTCCGGTTAGCTTTCCGGAAATAATATCCAGATTCGGTCTCAATTTTACTGGATTATGTATCTTGTTTCTACAGCATGTTTACCTATTGATGATTTTTCAATTTGTATAACATTTAAACTTGCTCTATGTTCTTTGTGTAGAGTTTTTATTATTCTTCCTGCTTGGCTTTTATATACATGTGTACATTGATCACAGTCAATTTTATTAATTTCTTTGTTTTCACTAAAACATTGTGATTGTTTTCTTGTAACATTTTGTATTTTTAACTTCTTAGTACTTTTTTTGTTTTGGATTTTAAATCTAAGCCATACTAAGACGAGGATCGTCAGTTCAAATCCAGCTAACACTGATAATTGTTTTGTGTGACATTAGTGGAGGCGCTGGTCAGTACCATGGTGAAGTAGGGTCCACTTTAAATAATGTGTCTGGCTTGGGATACATTATTTAATATTAACCATAAAAGATGTTGTATTTGTCATTTATAAACTAATTTAGTTACGCTGAGTTATATTCTCCAGCAAATTAACAGAAATTTGTTAATTCGTTGAAAAAATAAAAAAATCAGAAAAAGATTATTTAATTGGTTTACGTATGAGGTGTTATAAATGTTATTTTTATAACACGAATTTTAGTGTTGCGTTTAGTTTAATATTTTAGAAAACTGTTTTAAATAACTTGTAATAAGGGAGGAAGAAGAAAACAAATAAAACCGTGAAAGACATTAATTACAATGTTTGATATAGAAAAAGAACAAACCCACAGACGTGGGTCTCCATACAAGTCAGACAAAATAAGGTTCACCCTAAACTAATCTTATCAGAAACAAATTGGATCATATAAAACACAGAAGGGTTTCCTGTGAAGTATTCTGTTCATTTGTAAGTAAGATACGGTAGTAGTATCTTTGTAGATCTTACGATATTTTTGAATGCATTGCACTTTGACAAATAAAAATGTTTTGATGAATATGGTTTTTGGGGGGAAAAATTATAGTTCTTGTTCAGCTCAATTTCAAATATTTCAGATCTTGGTTGCAAGCTTTTGCTATTAATTAAAAATATTCAAGAATCTAACAAATATTTACAATATACTGAAACTCTGTAATATAGATGGCATATAAAATTAAAAGAGGCAACATACTTTACCATTGGTAAGTTTTAAAGACATCATTAGTTGTACTGAGTTAGTTTTTTTACTATTGAGTTAGTTTTTTTTACGATTTATCATGTAAATTTGCTAAAGACAAACAAATTATTTCTTTAATGGATTTACTAACTACATAAGCCCTCCCCGCTTCCACAGTATCTTCGCCACGCAATCCAGTGACGTCACAGTTAATGTGAGCTAAATCCACTTTGGTTCATTATTCAGATCTTCCATAGTATTCTGTTCAATTGTAGTATTTTTTCCCGTATCACTGTGATTTCTTGCGTACATGTTTAGCCACCGTTTCGGGCGTCGTCCATAGGTTAGAGCTTGAAGCTGGACTTGCTCAGGCCACTCAGCCAGCAATGATGGATGGCTGCCCTTGGCCATAGTAATGCCGGTTGGTGTCCAACATCCCCACTCCTCTCCACCATTCTAGAAGGCTGTCACAGTAGTTTTCCTAATTTCTACGTTGAAAATAGAACTATACCATTTCATATCTATAAATTGTTAAAAAATTTTATATTATTGAATAAGCCTGTCACTGAGACCATTCGACAGATGAAAACGCATTGTCAATAAACCATTTTCGATAACCAACGAAGAGAAAGGCAGACAACAAACTCTTATATGACATTGTGGCTTTTAATAATTGAACCTAGTGTTTATAGCTATTGTATTTTAATCTTATTCTTAAAGAATAAGAGTAAAAAATAAGAGAACAATTTTTGAGTTACTATCTAATATATTAGATAGTAACTCAAGTAATACTTTGTTGCTAATAATATGAAATGCGTTTGATGAATCAGGATTTACATTTTTTTTTTTTGTCAATATAAGCTTATTAAATATGTTATATTGTTTATTTCTACTTTTTTCTGGAAAAATATGCTGGTGGAAATGCTGTATTGTTGTGATATGGAGATTTTTACAACATTAATTTCTCGTAATAACAGAATATTTCAAGGGTACATTTTTAATTGAATCTTTGGCATAAAGAGATACGAAATTTTAATTTCGCCAATGCTAGATAAATATGTTAAGTGAACTGGTTGGGAGGGAGGGGGTGTGACCTTGATTTAGCAGTAGTGACTATCTCATGAAAAAAGTTTGTCTTTTTCCCTGAAACAGTGTTTAGTGTTATACAGGACGCACATAATTCAAAATGAGCTGACACAAATCCCAGATCTGAGAAAATTTTAAGAAATAATGAAACAAAGGTTGGAATTTGAAACTCAATTAATTGAATAAAGTTACGAGGAGAGTAATATTAAAATACAAAATAATTTTCTAGAAAATATATTATTGCAAAAATTGTCCTACCACTTTTTTAAATTTGACTTATTCCATTATATTATTTAAATGGCAATATATTTGTATAATATTTCACATTAAACCTAAGCTTACGACTGACTTTAAATCATAGTTATAATGCTTTTAACGAATTACACTCCTTATCTTCAATAAGTGACAGTGCGATGAGCTAAAAAGTGTAATTTGACACATTCCATTAGCAAATATAAAACCGACCATCAACTCTTCCCAATTAATTCAGACATGTCCTAGGTTTTACATTAATAAAATTTTGAATTTTTAATTAGGTAATAATGGATGAAAAATTTCTCGATTTAATTTATTTCAAGGAGATTAAAAGTATTTTGGTAAACGTTTCTTTAATTTATTGTTTCTTAAATTTTTTTTATTTTTTATTTTTTTTTTAACACTCAACCCTTGATTGGTACTATTACTTGTAATAAATGTCTGATATTTAAAATGGGTTTGAATGTTCACATTCAGAATATACCTGAATATCTGTCTCAAAATTCAATATAAGATTCTTTTTAGTAAAATTAATAAATAATCTGATACTAAATCAGTGACTAAAGCCTCAGATGCATAAAAGTAAAGTGAAAATGTTTTATTTCCCGAAAATAATTTAAGAATGCACTTCACAATTTTTTGACTGTCAGGAAACTAATGGAAACCTTGAAAAATTGTTTCCCAAAAGTTTCTTGGCAAAAGTGTACAAATAAATTTCTTATATCTTAAACATGTCTTGCATCTTGCCATTGCCTCGCGTTTTACACAGACATGTCTTACTGCTTAAATATTTCTTGCATCTTTTCACTGTCTCACATCTTATACACACGTATGCTATATCTTAAATACCTCTTGCATCTAGCCATTGCCTCACAACTTACACATACGTGTCTAACATATATCCATTGTGTCACACCTTACACACGTGTCTTGCATCTTGCCATTGCCTCACAACTTACACATACGTGTCTAACATATATCCATTGTCTCACACCTTACACACATGTGTCTAACAAAAATCCATTGCCTCACAACTTACACACGTGTCTAACAAAAATCCATTGCCTCACACCTTACACGTGTTTTTGCATCTTGCCATTGCCTCACACCTTACACATACGTGTATAACATATATCCATTGCCTCACACCTTACACACGTGTCTTGCATCTTGCCATTGCCTCACACCTTACACATACTTGTCTAACAAATATCTATTGTGTCACACCTTACACACGTGTCTTGCATATTGCCATTGCTTCACACCTTACACATACGTGTCTAACATATATCCATTGTCTCACACCTTATACACGTGTCTTGCATCTTGCCATTGCCTCACACCTTACACATACGTGTCTAACATATATCCATTGCCTCACACCTTACACACGTGTCTTGCATCTTGCCATTGCCTCACACCTTACACATACGTGTCTAACATATATCCATTGTCTCACATCTTACACACATGTGTCGTGCATCTTGCCATTGCCTCACACCTTACACATACGTGTCTAACATATATCCATTGCCTCACACCTTACACACGTGTCTTGCATATATCCATTGTCTCACATCTTACACACATGTGTCGTGCATCTTGCCATTGCCTCACACCTTACACATACGAGTCTAACATATATCTATTGTGTCACACCTTACACACGTGTCTTGCATATTGCCATTGCTTCACACCTTACACATACGTGTCTAACATATATCCATTGTCTCACACCTTATACACGTGTCTTGCATCTTGCCATTGCCTCACACCTTACACATACTTGTCTAACAAATATCTATTGTGTCACACCTTACACACGTGTCTTGCATATTGCCATTGCTTCACACCTTACACATACGTGTCTAACATATATCCATTGTCTCACACCTTATACACGTGTCTTGCATCTTGCCATTGCCTCACACCTTACACATACGTGTCTAACATATATCCATTGCCTCACACCTTACACACGTGTCTTGCATCTTGCCATTGCCTCACACCTTACACATACTTGTCTAACAAATATCTATTGTGTCACACCTTACACACGTGTCTTGCATATTGCCATTGCTTCACACCTTACACATACGTGTCTAACATATATCCATTGTCTCACACCTTATACACGTGTCTTGCATCTTGCCATTGCCTCACACCTTACACATACTTGTCTAACAAATATCTATTGTGTCACACCTTACACACGTGTCTTGCATATTGCCATTGCTTCACACCTTACACATACGTGTCTAACATATATCCATTGTCTCACACCTTATACACGTGTCTTGCATCTTGCCATTGCCTCACACCTTACACATACGTGTATAACATATATCCATTGCCTCACACCTTACACACGTGTCTTGCATCTTGCCATTGCCTCACACCTTACACATACTTGTCTAACAAATATCTATTGTGTCACACCTTACACACGTGTCTTGCATATTGCCATTGCTTCACACCTTACACATACGTGTCTAACATATATCCATTGTCTCACACCTTATACACGTGTCTTGCATCTTGCCATTGCCTCACACCTTACACATACTTGTCTAACAAATATCTATTGTGTCACACCTTACACACGTGTCTTGCATATTGCCATTGCTTCACACCTTACACATACGTGTCTAACATATATCCATTGTCTCACACCTTATACACGTGTCTTGCATCTTGCCATTGCCTCACACCTTACACATACGTGTCTAACATATATCCATTGCCTCACACCTTACACACGTGTCTTGCATATTGCCATTGCCTCACACCTTACACAAAAGTGTCTAACATATATCCATTGTCTCACATCTTACACACATGTGTCGTGCATCTTGCCATTGCCTCACACCTTACACATACGTGTCTAACATATATCCATTGCCTCACACCTTACACACGTGTCTTGCATATATCCATTGTCTCACATCTTACACACATGTGTCGTGCATCTTGCCATTGCCTCACACCTTACACATACGAGTCTAACATATATCCATTGTCTCACATCTTACACACATGTGTCGTGCATCTTGCCATTGCCTCACACCTTACACATATGTGTCTAACATATATCCATTGTCTCACATCTTACACACATGTGTCTTACATCTTGCCATTGCCTCACTCCTTACACATACGAGTCTAACATATATCCATTGCCTCAAATCTTACACACACGTGTCTTGCATCTTGCCATTGCCTCGCATCTTACACACACGTGTCTTGCATCTTGCCACTGCCTTACACCTTACGCATACGTGTCTAACATATATCCATTGCCTCATATCTTATACACACGTGATTTGCATCTTGCCATTGTATTACACCTTACATATGTCTTACATCTTGCCATTCTCTTGCATTTTACATACACTTGTCTCACATCTTACATATGACCTTATCTACCCATCAAATCTTACACGTGACTCACAAATTGCACGTGCTTCACATATTGCAAGTGCCTCACATATTGCACAGATATGAACTATGGGATACTATATACTAATGTATAAGGTTGGTTGAAGGGCCAAAACTTATCATCACTCATTTGTTTACGGGTGTGGGAGAGCTGCTCATACTTATTTAGTAAGTGTATGATTGGTTAATCTAGACTCACTTGTTTGGTTTGAACCGTGCTTCAGTTACAAAAGTGCACTGTTCTTGTTAAATAAAATGGCTAAATAATTGAGACCTATAACAAACATTGTCAGCGATAAAATTTGTGAAAACGTCCATATATACGTATATATTTCAATCAATTCTAGACCAATTTCACACAAGTAAATGATGGCCAAACAACCACCCGTAATTCTCGCAGAAGTACGAGTGAGTTAGGTATTTATATCTCCCAGGGTGCACTGATGTGTTTTATGGCCCTTGACAGTTATTCATAGTATATTCACATAAGTCACATCTCCCTTATAGTGTGACATATCCGTGGATCTCATGCTGGTATTCATGTAACTGTCACTACGATATTGTGACTTATTATTCGTACACAAATTTATCACATTTAATTTGTCTCATTTATTTATAATAATTGCTCTATGTTTATTTCTTTTAACTTATTTATTTGTCCTTAGGACGACATTTTTTAACATATTGGGTGACAATGAATTTCAAATGACGCGTGTTTATGAACAAATGTAGTCTTTATTACTAACTAAGGCTGACTATTTCTTAGAGACTAATATAGTAACTAATGAAAAACCTAGTGAAAAATTAACAGTAATAATTATAGGCAGGTCTATTTTAAAATTTGTTTGGCTCTGATTGGGGTCTAACTGAGAGTATTTACCTATTTCAGTTAAGCTTTAATTAACTTGGCTACCAACCAAAAAACAGTTGACAGATAAATATTTAACTGTAGTTTTGAATTACATATTTAGATAACCTAAGTCTGTTTCTGATTTTATTTTCAAAGTAAATACATTTTAACAGGAAAAACATTCCTTAAATTGTTATCTATATTATTACTATTACTACTAGTATTATTACTTAATACTTAACTCAAATATATTTTTTTATATTAATGAAGTAAGAGTTTTGTAGGAAAATGTCTTAGAATGGTTAACTTTTGCACGTCTTTAGATTACCTAAATGAAAAATCCGAAACAAGCCTTATTTCTGTTTGTATATGTATATTAATAGATGTCTCCTAGGAAAACGGGATTACCGTTATAGATTAAACTTCTTTATCCTTTTCTCCAGTAAGAAATATATAGCCTTTCTCTATTTCTATAATGCACCTCAAAGCTCAGCCCCATAGTGGTTCTAAAGTTACATGATATTCTCACGGATAATTTCTTATTTTGATATTACTATATGATTTTTTAGACATAACATTAGCTGTCATAACAGACTTTATTGACGGTTCCGATTCAAGATATCTGAAGTGTACAGTTTAGTTACCTATACACACAGCACAATCTAAATGTTACTAATATTATATTTTCACCCAGTAGCAAAATAAGGTTAAACAGCAAGCTACCTGTTACACATGCCTATCTTTCTTCATCCAATAACTATATCCATTTAGTCTAGTGGACAAGTTTTATTTTTGCAGTGACTTGACAGCTTCTAATGTTTGTATGTGTGGGATAAATTTGATTTTTGTAAGTACCCCTGCACACACTTTATTTGTAATAAATGGGAATGTTCCCACTTATTTAATGCAAGCTTGTAAGAACACCATTTCGGTAAAATTTAGAAACTTACTTTATATCGTATAAACTGTCATAAGGTATTAAGATCTCAGCTTTATATTGTAATAAAAATCTTTTAAGCCTACATCATGACATCGAGAACGTCGAAGTATTAACACACACAACTTGCATCAAAGCGCCTTCTCACCAGTAATATCACTGCACGTGTATGGGCGGGCAGATGGGTCAGTACCACTGTGCGTATATGGGCGGGCGGGTGGGTCAGTACCACTGTACCAGTATGGATGGGCGGGTGGGTCAGTACCACTGTACGAGTATGGGTGGGTCAGTACCATTGTGCGTATATGGGCGGGCAGGTGGGTCAGTACCACTGTACGAGTTGCATTAAAGCGCCTTCTCACCAGTAGTGGTGCCTTCAACAGTTGAACGCAATTTAGGTGGCGCGTTCATTTTGCCTACCCCACAGGCGCTCTGAATACTTGTGTGTTACTGCTACAATAATCTTATTGTCATTACGTGTATAATGTTCGGGAATATGCCATATAAAACGCAGTGTATTTCCATACAGAATCACGTGCTGCACTCACACTTATATATTTGGATAACAACTTTATAGCTAGATAAATAGTTTTCGTTTTATACGCTTTGAAATTATAGATAATAAATAGCTCGAATAGTGTTCATATTGCAATCCCAGCTGGGTTAGAGACGTAAATGCAAATTCGTTACGATTTTTTAAAGTGATCTATCTAGGGGGAACATTAAAGGCGTCCAACAATAAATATTTAAAGCGTCAATGATAAATACAGTTTTTGGAATAAGTACAAAATTGTATATTCAAATAGTGTAACCGGTTAAACATTTCCTCTAAAAATTTACTAAACTTTGACCCTTAATAGCAATTTTATGGAATATTCTTACGTAGTTTACTACTACGGTCAACTCTGCCACTCCACCGAGGTCGGACGAGACGAGAACCACGAGAGTCGTGCAGGGACCCGGTTCTCAACAGAAGGTTAAAAATGGCTCACTTTCTGATTCAATACTGACTGACACATGAATTTCATACATTGAAAAAGGTAACCAAATACTGCAATTTTAGTAATTGAACTAAGGTGTAAAACGACACCGTATTTTTACAGAAACGTATGCCACAAATGTGTGTTAGACTACATATTTTAAGTTGACTTCTAAATACATGTAATTCAGGGGGCTGTAAAGTTCCTGATCTATAATTAAATAATTAGCTGAGTATTATGAGAGAAAGATAATAAAAATAAAAGTATTCCGGATTTTATGTTATGAAACAAATTATAAAAATCAATTCATCCATTAAAATATCTTTATAAAATAAGCACACTAAAATAGAAGAGTGAACTTAAATATTGTCTCTTGAAGATGTTTATCATAGTATAAAAGAGCCTTTTGACTGTTATCCTCATATTTAGAAATACCGATCATTTAGAGTGAGGTTTGACCTGTGAGTAAGCAAAACTGAATTCTTTTAATGAATAGTATAGCCTGCACTATAAATGATGGTGTTTAAAGTGTTATTCTTGAAAAGAGCATGTTTAAAATTTAATGTTGTATTTTTTGCTGAACTTAATTGAAGTTTTTCAATATTAATATTTTCAACACTTGTAGTCTAACAAACACAGCTCTTCGAAAAATATAAAAAAATCCTATAAAACTTGCAGTATATTATAAGTACAAATAATTAACTGGTGAGTAGTATGTTATGAAAATATACATTTCTAAATTCACCTCAGTTAACTTGGAGGGAATGTCTGTACCACAATCGTACATGTCTACGGGCATGACAGCTGATGTCATGTACGTCCTGTTGTGTCATAGAAGTTGTCGTTTAAGTGTGTGTTAATGTTTTTATATCGTACATATTACACTAACGAAATTGCTTTTTAATTATGTCAAATTTACCTTAATTGTAGTTTATTTTATAATATCAAATAAGTAAACAAAGTATTAAAATCTTGGTTCCATATTGCTCGTTGTATAACACTTTTTGATTTTATGCTATGAGGGTAACGTGATGATAATTTCTACTGTATAATACCCTTCTTTATTAACATACTTGTAAACATAATCATACATTATTTTGTCCATGAAATCCAACATACCTTTTATTTCCAGAGATGTTTACGTTCTGAGCCGCTGATAATTTGCAATCTGCACAAACCTGTAAAAAATGTTTTGTTTCAAAGTTATACTCTATGTGTAAATAAAAATTCAAATGGCTCATTGTGGCTGCTTTAAAAAAATTTAATGACGAAATATGTATCACATTTGATTTATAGTTGTTTTCTTGGCTTAATCCTTTTTTTTACTTTGTTGCTATATTAATAGTGAACTATTAACGACTTATTATTATTTAATGCATAAAGAATGTAAAAAATTAAGTTAAATATTAATATTAAAAAAACAACGTTTTAAGAGCTATACAAATTCCTACTGCCTTCGGGTATTACTTTATTCACCCAATCGATATCTATAAATTGTAAGATAAGGTGGTAAATAACGCCTTATGATAACAGGAGTTTTTTTTATCGTGTTAAAACGTTGTTTTTCCTTTTCAAATAATAGCAAAATACCCAACGAATTAAGTACCAAAAACAGTCCAACAAATTATTTACAAATAGCAATTTAATAGATGTTCCAGAACTACATCAGACTACTCTTAAAGCATCTCAACTTGTTTGTTTTACAAGGTATTATTTGCTACAAGGAATCACGTTGTTAAATGTGAGAAAGTCATTTCTGTGGGCCCTAGATGTGTCCCACTGTCGGGCTGGTGACAAGTCGGATGACCCACGGCTATGTCTGAGCGGTGTCCTTAATCAGTCATGGGAAGGACTTGTCTTCCCCTCGTCTGTTCGTTCACATAGCATGGTCCACTTTTAAGACTTAAAAAATCTTTCAGGATAAATCAAAAACATTTATACGAGATATTTTAAAAGTAATTTACATTATATTATAGCTAAATCACATTGCAAACCTTGTCATTTTAAAGATCGTGTAGAACAAAGTAACATGTTTCGTCATATTCAAAAATAAATACGCGATTTTTCATTCAACTAATTATAATACTGTAATAACAGGATATTAAATTTATTCGGTAAATTAAGGACATATCGTAATAACCTTTTGTGCCTTCGTTAATCCAGCAAAAACTAGTAGACAAAATATTTGACCAACTGTATGCATTTATATTAGAACATGAATTTTATGTAAAGGTGCTTAGAATTCATGTCATAAGTGAAAATAAGGAATGTGCTAAATACGTTAGTTACCTATGCCTAATACTATTACCAATATGCCATAAACCGCTAATTACGTTCGGGATTAATAAAAATCACAAATTTCTACTGTATATACGATAAGGGCTAAGCGTTAGTAAAAATAACGTTCGTATGCGTTTATGTGTTCTTTATTTCTTAATATGGCGCAACAATGTTATAGTATACGACGGAAACATAATTTTGTTGTAAATTTATCAATATTCTATATACTTTTTTGAACAATCACATACGACAATATAAGAAAGTTAAAAATAATTATATTTCTCACTAAACTAAAATTTAGTAATACAGTTAGGACAGAGTGAAAATACAAAATAAAAAATTACGTTCTATAAAAATAAATTATTCTAACATTATAATAACTAAAAATGGTTCATTCTAACTATTCTGATAGGGGTTTAGGAATAATTTATTTTTTCATAGCCGTCCCACAATTAGTTGTTATTGATAATTTTAAATTGAGTAGTATTATGGAAAAAAATTAAACTAGTTTCCATAAATATCCACTACTGATATTCAAACTACATTTTAAAAACATTTTACAGGAAAATACATAGCTACGCTATCAACCTAAATATCCAGGTTTAAATCCAACTTTCATTAAATCCAAGTGTCAACTTTGGATTAAGTGCCGAAATGTCAGAGGAATTTACTGGGGAAAGGTTACTATAAATTGTTTCTCTGTGCAGTTAATTGTAAAATCTAGTGCAGTAACAGTTCAGTTTTCCTGTTTTTAATTGAATTCGCTTTAACAGTACGTTACTTTGCTATATCTGAAGCAAAGGGAAAGCCTAAATTTAAAATATTGATAAAGTTAGCAATGTTATGTATCATTTATGTACTGCCTTTTTTTTTTTTTTACAACTTAGACCTATTCACAAATTAATTTGAATTAAAAATCCCAAATAAAATAAACTATGATTCTAAATAAAGATGTAATTTATGATTTTTAATAAGATAGATTGCCTTTAAAACAAGTAAAAATATAAAACGTTTAAACACGATAAAAAACTAATTTTTAATTAAGTTGTGTTACTTTAGGCCCAAGTTTAATGTCCATACGTCCACTTCAGCTGAGGTTTATGTTTAATGTCCATACGTCCACTATAGCTGAGGTTTATGTTTAATGTCCATACGTCCACTTCAGCTGAGGTTTATGTTTAATGTCCATACGTCCATTACAGCTGAGGTTTATGTTTAATGTCCATACGTCCACTTCAGCTGAGGTTTATGTTTAATGTCCATACGTCCACTTCAGCTGAGGTTTATGTTTAATGTCCATACGTCCACTACAGCTGAGGTTTATGTTTAATGTCCATACGTCCACTTCAGCTGAGGTTTATGTTTAATGTCCATACGTCCACTTCAGCTGAGGTTTATGTTTAATGTCCATACGTCCACTTCAGCTGAGGTTTATGTTTGCCGAGTGTTGTAAAAGGATAATATGATTCCTCAAGCCTTTGTTTACTTTATTCGACACAAGTTATCTATCAAAATAATTTGTAAATTTAAAAAATTACACTATACAACTGTATTATGAAGCTATTTTCCATTAAATCTACTGAAAATAGATGTAATACAACATTTTTTCTTAGAATTTTATCGATTTCTTAAAACCTACGATTTTATAACGTACAACATGAATAATAAGATCATAAGGTTAAATACCACTGTTTTTATATGGGTAGGTGAGTCAATTCTACAGTACGTTTATAGGTGGGTGGGTGAGTCAATACTACAGTATGTTTGTAGGTGGGTGGGTGGGTCAATACTGCAGTACGTTTATAGGTGGGTGGGTGAGTCAATACTACAGTACGTTTATAGGTGGGTGGGTGAGTCAATACTACAGTATGTTTGTAGGTGGGTGGGTGGGTCAATACTACAGTACGTTTGTAGGTGGGTGGATTAGAAAATACTACAGTACGTTTGTAGGTGGGTGGATGAGAAAATACTACAGTACGTTTATAGGTGGGTGGGTGGTTCAATACTACAGTACGTTTGTAGGTGGGTGGATGAGAAAATACTACAGTACGTTTGTAGGTGGGTGGATGAGAAAATACTACAGTACGTTTATAGGTGGGTGGGTGAGTCAATACTACAGTATGTTTGTAGGTGGGTGGGTGGGTCAATACTGCAGTACGTTTATAGGTGGGTGGGTGAGTCAATACTACAGTACGTTTATAGGTGGGTGGGTGAGTCAATACTACAGTATGTTTGTAGGTGGGTGGGTGGGTCAATACTACAGTACGTTTGTAGGTGGGTGGATTAGAAAATACTACAGTACGTTTGTAGGTGGGTGGATGAGAAAATACTACAGTACGTTTATAGGTGGGTTGTTGAGTCAATACTACAGTATGTTTGTAGGTGGGTGGGTGGGTCAATACTGCAGTACGTTTATAGGTGGGTGGGTGAGTCAATACTACAGTACGTTTATAGGTGGGTGGGTGAGTCAATACTACAGTATGTTTGTAGGTGGGTAGGTGGGTCAATACTACAGTACGTTTGTAGGTGGGTGGATTAGAAAATACTACAGTACGTTTATAGGTGGGTGGGTGGGTGGGCCAGGACTACAGCACGTTTATAGGTGGATGGGTGGTTAGTACTACAGTACGTTTATAGGTGGGTGGGTGAGTCAATACTACATTATGTTTATAGGTGGGTGAGTGGGTCGATACTACAGTACGTTTGTAGGTGGGTGGATGAGAAAATACTACAGTACGTTTATAGGTAGTTGGGTGAGTCAATACTACAGTACGTTTATAGGTGGGTGGGTGAGTCAATACTACATTATGTTTATAGGTGGGTGAGTGGGTCGATACTACAGTACGTTTGTATGTGGGTGGATTATAAAATACTACAATACGTTAATAGGTGGGTGGGTGGGTCAATACTACAGAACGTTTATAGGTGGATGGGTGGGACAGTACTACAGTACGTTTATATGTGGGTGGGTGAATCTGTACTTCAGTACGTTTATATAGGTGGATGAGTCAATACTACAGTACGTTTATTGGTGGGTGATCAAGTCAATACTACAGTACGTTTATACTTGGGTGTGTGAGTCAACATTACAGTACGTGTGTAGGAGGATGGAGGATGGGTGTGACTTCTAATCAATGAAAAAAATAATCTATAAATTAAATAACTTATCTAGCAATACCAAATTGTTTTATATCCAGTGGACTGTCTGGTTTTCATTATTACATAACATTTCACTATGATTAGCCACGCCCTGAATTTTAGATGATTCCTCTTTTATTTTAATTTACATTTAGTATTACCAATAATAATTAAACAAATTAAAACATTTTTGTATAGCTACAATCACATTGGGTAGTTGTATTCAGTTTAGATGTCTTATTTACAACAAGCAAATTTGTTAACAAGTATGGAAAGTTAGGATTTCTCTAGTTACATATATTAACAATAGTTTATTGTGAATATGAAAAATAGTTTCTTAGTTATTGACTATTTCCCTGATGAATCCTGTAGAAAATGGAAGGACAATTATGGAAGTAACAAATTAATGAATTAACGAGTTAATTTTGAATCTTTGATAGTAATTTTACAATTTATGTTCAGCAAAAGAGAAATTAAAAGTAAATGACCAGTAGAAATGGACTAATTAAAATTTGGCGATTGCAGCCAGTTTCCCGACCATGAAAAGTGTTAGTACATAATTAGCGTAATTGAACACCATGTATTTCCTTTGGGGATCACTCTGGTCTGAGGAAAGTACATTTATCACTATATTACTTTGTATATTTTGTATTTATACCATTAAAAGTGTGTGTCGTGTGATATTCACTTGTTTTTAAACTTATAGAAATTTTGTCAACAATTAATTATTGGTTGCAAACATTGAATTATACTTTTATATACTGGAGACTAGGGGATATGCCACAGCTGACATTGGAGCTTGTAGCTAAGCTTGGTTATAATATATGTGTTTCCTTACACAAGGGAGGGATGAGCTGCGCGGATTTATAAATGTGGCACTGTTTCGAGAGGATTTCGTGATTTACTTCGTATTGCATTATTTAAATGTACACACCACCTTCATGATATGAATGAGTTAGTAATGCATTACTTCTCATCGTGAGTAACAGAAAAAGTAATATCGTCATAATATCCCCCAAAATAAGTAATATAATTTTATGCAAACATTTAGATTATTTTATCAAATAACTGTAAGTAGTATTCGAATTAGTAAATACTTAAATAATTGTTATGGTAGGAATTGTTCTTTATTATTTCTGCCGCCCCAAGGGGAGAGGAGGCAAGCTAACAGTGACACATTTATTTTTCTAGTTTTGTTTTGGATGAAAGGATTGTCTACGTGACGTACTTTCTCCGCATCTACTCCATTGATACTCCAGGTTACATTATAAGATTTAACAATTTATCTATTGTAAATCATTAACCACCTCAGTTACTAATTGATAAATACCTCATCTAGTAACTATCAATTAGCACTTTATAACTTAGTAGTTTTTTTAATCAAAGAAACTAACTAAAAATATCAATCAATGACAGTAACCATTTTTTATTTATGTATATTTGTTCATATTCCATTTGATATCCAAATAATGTTTGATTATTAGTAGCAGCCTCTAAATTCAGTCTTCAATAGTTCTTTTAACACAATTCACACTTTGTAGCCTCACATGTCAAAAGCTGCCTAAATTCATTACAAAAATACACATTATTCATTTATAAATAAATAACAAGGATTGTTCACTACTTCACGTGTGTTTATGAATTAAGTTGTCCATTCATTTTATTTGAAGATATTCATATTGTTTATTTTGCTTGCATAACAATATTTAGCAGTTAAAAACAAGCTTATTTAGTATAAGTTACCTTAATTAATCGGTTAAACCGCGATGAAAACATTTTAAGTAGCTCGTGGAAATGTTTCCGGAGATTGTTAAAAGCCCTTTTTGTGTCAAGATAAATGTTTCTCTGACAGACTTCTTAAATAACTAATTAAATAATGACTATTTTTAACTTCTTTGATTTTGTTTTCTTCAACCAAAAGGTTGTAGAGGATTGCCAGATTTGTCCAACTGCACCAATGTCGTTGATAAAACGTACTGACTATAGAGCTCTGGTCTTACAATCAATGAATGTGTCAGATCAGATGACAATATACGAGATAGTCATTTTACGTCATTTACTTCAAAATTAACTTGTTTCCTTAACATAAATAACCCCATCCTCGGAATAAGGAAGTATTATCTTACTTCTGGCTACTTACTGTTGGCTCAAAGTTATTCCTATCAACATCGCACTGCGTCAGATAAAGTAGGATTCGTTAATACACAAACTGAGCCTAAGTCAAAGTAATTGAGACTATATCCTTTTGAAATTTAAATACATTACTAGAAGTCTTAGAACTTAGGCTTGAGTGGCCGGTGTCATATCTAGAATCTACATTTTCCGATGACAACCACGTCAAGGTACTATCTACAATATTTACAAGATGACCAGACGTTTCGCCCATACTGTGATGTGGCATCCTCAGTGGTTTCTCTCAGACTACCACTGAGAAACCACTGGGATTGGCAAGTCTCAGAGAAACCACTGAGGATGCCACATCACTGTATGGGCGAAACGTCTGGTCATTTTGAAAATATTATAAATAGTACAGTACCTTGATGCGGTTGTCACCGGAAAATGTAGATTCTAGTTACATTACTAGAAGGTTTTGCGCAGAGCTTCTTATAAACTCCCCGGTATTCCAGTTGAGAAGAAGGCCCATTACTGGTCACTCTTTAAATTAAATTTACTTAATTTCGTGGAGCTTTGAATGTAACTCCATCGGTTAAGAAGTTTTAACTTAGATAGATCTCCCTACCGTATCTATCACAACATTTAGAGATCTTGGATAGTCAAATGCCATTAGTTCAAAAGTGCAAGGTTTTCCGCTATTTAGAAACCACGATAATATGTGTTCTTCATTACTAATTTTTACTTTCATTTCTTTTTTCTTTCTCCGGGTCATTTTCGATCCTTGAGCACAGCAGTTTTTTTATAAGAATCAATATGGGGTTACCAAAAATAAATCGACTTTTGATGCTGTAAATGCCTTCATATTTGCAAGAGCATGGGCTTTTTGACAATAGTAAACCGTCAGTTGGTATTCAAATTTTTTCGATTTACGAATAGCGTTTGACATCATAAACCACAAAATACTTCAAGAAAAACTCAGTTATCTGGGTATAAGGGGTATAGAACATTGGTGGATCTGCTACTATCTCAATGGTAGGAATCAAACCCTACACTGATTCAGGGAAACTGTGAACGGTGGGCTACCATCTCCGACAATGGTTTCCAGAGGGGTCCTCAGGTTTCGGTCTGGGACCTGTATTATTTCTCTTATTCATTAATAAGCTTTTCTTTGGATTAAGTCCAGTTGAATAAATCTGCCTGTTCGCTGTATTCAGCTGTATATTTACAGCTCTTTAGTTAACAAGCCAAGTTGTTGAAATTGTTGATAATTACAACGAAAAGAGTAATTTTCTCCTTCAATGTTTTAATTTTCTTTTTCACGTATAATAGTTGGTTATTATGGTTATAAGAAACAAATAATTTATTTAGGTATCAATAAAAGAGAACACCTCAGCCCACTCACTTTCTTCGTCAGAGATTCTGAATATAATACCACCACCGCAATGAAATTTATTTGTGTACAAATATATCAACATCTGCGCTCTAACGAACAAATAAACCAACATAATGGACGTCTAAGTTCTAAGGAATTTTTAATCTCTGAAACATATAATAATACTACTTAGATGCAAGTGTTAGACTGGCTGCTTATTATGGTATTGTTTTTACGTTCTTAACCTACGCTGTATATGTGTGGGGTTTTGAAAATCTAAACACCAAATGTATGTTCAGACTCCAAAAAAAGAGCAATTAGGGTCAGTTACCAAAAACCACTCCGAACATCCTCTAGTCCACTTTTACAAGAGTAAGAAAATATTCTAATATCTCCTTCTCACTTTACGTATAACCAATTTTGTTTGTTCGTAAAAGTAAATTTTCTCAACGCAGTAACTACTTCACTAATACCTACAGTCTTTGGCCAACCAACATCGATATACCTGCTCATAAAACTAGCTTCTACGAGAGAAAGGATTCGTACAGTAGGCTCAGGCTGTTTAACCCACCACCGAGCTCATAAAACTAGCTTCTACGAGAGAAAGGATTCGTACAGTAGGCTCAGCTGTTTAACCCACCACCAAGCTCATAAAACTAGCTTCTACGAGAGAGAGGATTCGTACAGTAGGCTCAGCCTGTTTAACGCACCACCGAGCTCATAAAACTAGCTTCTACGAGAGAGAGGATTCGTACAGTAACCTCAGGCTGTTTAATCCACCACCAAGCTCATAAAACTAGCTTTTTTCGAGAGAAAGGATTCGTACAGTAGGCCCAGGCTGTTTAACGCACCACCGAGCTCATAAAACTAGCTTCTACGAGAGAAAGGATTCGTACAGTAGACTCAGCCTGTTTAACCCACCACCGAGCTCATAAAACTAGCTTCTACGAGAGAGAGGATTCGTACAGTAGGCTCAGGCTGTTTAATCCACCACCGAGCTCATAAAACTAGCTTCTACGAGAGAAAGATTTCGTACAGTAGGCCCAGGCTGTTTAACGCACCACCGAGCTCATAAAACTAGCTTCTACGAGAGAAAGGATTCGTACAGTAGACTCAGCCTGTTTAACCCACCACTGAGCTCATAAAACTAGCTTCTACGAGAGAGAGGATTCGTACAGTAGGCTCAGGCTGTTTAACCCACCACCGAGCTCATAAAACTAGCTTCTACGAGAGAGAGGATTCGTACAGTAGGCTCAGGCTGTTTAACCCACCACCGAGCTCATAAAACTAGCTTCTACGAGAGAGAGGATTCGTACAGTAGGCTCAGGCTGTTTAATCCACCACCGAGCTCATAAAACTAGCTTCTACGAGAGAGAGGATTCATACAGTAGGCCCAGGCTGTTTAACGCACCACCGAGCTCATAAAATTAGCTTCTACGAGAGAGAGGATTCGTACAGTAGGCCCAGGCTGTTTAACCCACCACCGAGCTCCTAAAACTAGCTTCTACGTGAGAGAGAATTCGTACAGTAGACTCAGCCTGTTTAACCCACCACCGAGCTCATAAAACTAGCTTCTACGAGAGAGAGGATTCGTACAGTAGGCTCAGGCTGTTTAATCCACCACCGAGCTCATAAAACTAGCTTCTACGAGAGAGAGGATTCGTACAGTAGGCTCAGCCTGTTTACCGCACCACCGAGCTCATAAAACTAGCTTCTACGAGAGAGAGGATTCGTACAGTAGGCTCAGGCTGTTTAATCCACCACCGAGCTCATAAAACTAGCTTCTACGAGAGAGAGGATTCGTACAGTAGGCCCAGGCTGTTTAACGCACCACCGAGCTCATAAAATTAGCTTCTACGAGAGAGAGGATTCGTACAGTAGGCCCAGGCTGTTTAACCCACCACCGAGCTCCTAAAACTAGCTTCTACGTGAGAGAGAATTCGTACAGTAGGCTCAGCCTGTTTAACCCACCACCGAGCTCATAAAACTAGCTTCTACGAGAGAGAGGATTCGTACAGTAGGCTCAGGCTGTTTAATCCACCACCGAGCTCATAAAACTAGCTTCTACGAGAGAGAGGATTCGTACAGTAGTAGGCTCAGCCTGTTTAACGCACCACCGAGCTCATAAAACTAGCTTCTACGAGAGAGAGGATTCGTACAGTAGGCCCAGGCTGTTTAACCCACCACCGAGCTTATTAAAATCTGAAAGAAGAGTGGTTTAATTTATAATAGGACCTCAAAGAATTTATGGTGTGCTATGCCTATTTGAGGCTCTTTTAGTGTTGTGTGCCTATTTGAACGTTTTGGAATTTCATTCACTGCCATATTAGTGAATTATTGTTAATTAGATATTATTCCTTCCATTACTTTTTTTTTAACGCCAGTGGTACTTTATATTCATTTTTCAAACGTTATTATGAGACAACGGTCCAAACTCATCAAGCTAAATTTAGTTTAATTGCTTAACAGCCTAATATGTATTGAGTCTATTATGTAATGGTTTCTATTTTTTAAATAAAGACTGTCTGATTTTGATTCTTTTTAAAAAAACACTTGAACAAATGAAAGTTAAACAAATTCCAAGTAGATCGGGTTCCTCACTTCCCCTGATATCTAATGATCAGTCAACCATAGCTAGTAACAAGGACCACATTCACTCATAAAATATAATCCTCAATATCTTGACTATCGATGCCTTAATGATAAATAAATAACTAGTAATTACAAACAAAAGGTTTGTTTGAAGTAACTAAGTTAAATCATAATGAATGTTGTTTATATGTTATCAACATTTCAAAGGAGTACAGGTAGTGTTTCCTTTAGTTTTACACATTTTTTCTAAATGTAAGGAATACAATTTGACACACATTAAAACTGCAAAAGTTTACCAAACAAATCAGATTTTACTGTAAAAATAACTAAATTTTATTGCATAATTGTGTTTAAATCGTAAAATTACAAAAGATTTTAAGATTATCCAAAATCCAAGTATCCAACAAGTATAAGGTGCGTTGTTTAAGTGTAGGGCCAGATCAATTTTCTAGATAATTTACTTTAAAGCTATAACTTCAACACCAAACTGTTCGGTTGATATTAAAATAATCAAAAAGTAACTACTTATATTCTAAAAACGTATAAAATATTACGTTTCCATCACCCTTTTTGTTTTTCTCAGTATAGTCATACATATTTTAGAACAATACCATCAAATGATCATTTGTTATCCTTGTTCCAGTAAAGCTCTGTCAGTATTTCTGTTGCATCAGTAGAAGAGAGATAAATAAGCCAAATGTTAAATGCGAACTAAATAAACCTTGTCAGAGATAAACACATTACAGCTGTTTCCCGAGCCCCGCTTATACTCACTCTTCCATATTTTTTCAATTTAACATATTTATGTTTTATGATTTTTTCCAGAGATTTTATTTACCATGTTTGATGTTGTATTTTCATTGGCTGAAAATATATTTCTTTATTGCAGCGTTCCTCTTTAGATAACACCATTGTTATGCTTTTAGAAGTATAAACTTAGAATAAACTAATCAAATCCATTTATGACAGTATACGTTGTAATAAAACAAAAAAAACAATTCTTTCGTCGCTTTTAAAATTTTAGTATTGGTTGGTAAATAACTTATATATTTTTTCTCGCCTCAAAATTGACAAGTATAGAAGCTTTGCTTTGGGGGATATTATCTACAAAATGTGTTGTAAAATCTAAGAACAGGAAAATAACAGAACTATATTTTACTATTACCTACACATTAGCTCAAATTTGGATTGAGATGAAACCTGGAAACGTTACAATTACTGGACTGTGCCTCGGCTGACTTGTAGGGGCGACCTTGTCACAAAGAAAATAAAATTAGAAGTCGCTTTCTAATGGTAGCAGTGCTAATACTCGACATCCATTCAGCGCACTATTGGTGGTAACCTGTTGCTTTCCTATCTGTGACCATAATGACAGAGATGCAATGTGATGGTGTCAGTAATAGTGCTGAAGATATTCATCTTAATATACGAATATTAGTGTCAAGTGAAGCATTTCAAAACGGGAAATTAATTATATCCTTGCCTGCAGTGATTTCTGTAGGACCCCTCGTGGGGTGGAACAATTTTGGAACTAACAGTGTAGATGTTTTACTTCCTAAATGATTTTTTTTTTAAATGAAAACAGAAATTTTTTATGGCCAATACATTATTTAAAAACTATTTTCATTATCAAATAGTTTGCTCTGTTTATTTATTTACATTGTACTCGATTATCGATTGTGTACAAAATTCACTTCAGTTGTCTTTTCGGTGTTTTTTTTATTTATAACATATATATTATAAAGACATTTTAGATATAATTAAAAAAAACCTTAAATCTTTTTAGTTTGACGTGTATACTATCAAATATTTTGCCTGTATCGGAAGATGTTACATTTAGTATTATTAGACGTTTTTATGAAATAGATGCTTCTTATGTTATATTATTAATTGAAGTCATGTTTTTCAGTCAATCCTTAAAATATTACAGACTAGCATCTATTACCAATTTCATAGATGAGCATGTATTATGAATATAAAAAGTACTATTGGAAATGTTTTCTATTACTTTATCATATTATTACAGGCATATTTTTAAATATTTAATCATTGTTTAAGCCAACATATCAATTTAGACTATAAAGAAAATCTAGGGGTCCGAAAATATCCAATATAGTGATCCCAAATCAAATATGTCCAATATTAATGACTTTAAAAAGAGCAAACAGTGTATTCTATGACATAAGTGAAGATTGTGTGTCATTTATGATATATATAGTGTCGAATCTTACTATTATTTCCTTACTAAAATGACATGTTTAAAAATGATTGTGTAATGTTAACAACGTCGAATCTCTATCATAAATAAAGTAAATCGTGTCACGCACGTATTGGTGGTATGTGATTGGTAAGGATTGTATAGAGTCGTTAGAGAGGTAATCACAACTGCAATCACGTTCACATGAAGGGTGTATGGTGTCATGTCTCCTTCCATGTTGGGTTGGACGCTGTCAGAAGTCGTGTCACGCACGTATTAGTGGTATGTGATTGGTAAGGATTGTATAGAGTCTTAAGAGAGGTAATCACAGTCTGTAATCATAATCATATGAAGCGTGTCATGTCTGCTTCCATGTTGGGTTGGACGCTGTCAGAAATCGTGTCACGCACGTATTAGTGGTATGTGATTGGTAAGGATTGTATAGAGTCTTAAGAGAGGTAATCACAGTCTGTAATCATAATCATATGAAGAGTGTCATGTCTGCTTCCATGTTGGGTTGGACGCTGTCAGAAATCGTGTCACGCACGTATTAGTGGTATGTGATTGGTAAGGATTGTATAAAGTCTTAAGAGAGGTAATCACAACTGTAATC
The DNA here is from genome assembly GCA_035578905.1 of Stictocephala bisonia. Classification (NCBI taxonomy): domain Eukaryota; kingdom Metazoa; phylum Arthropoda; class Insecta; order Hemiptera; family Membracidae; genus Stictocephala; species Stictocephala bisonia. Next base: position 307,378 of record JAQJVL010000425.1, on the reverse strand, counting down.
ACGTTCACATGAAGGGTGGATGGTGTCATGTCTCCTTCCATGTTGGGTTGGACGCTGTCAGAAGTCGTGTCACGCACGTATTAGTGGTATGTGACTGGTAAGGATTGTATAGAGTCTTAAGAGAGGTAATCACAGTCTGTAACCATAATCATATGAAGAGTGTCATGTCTGCTTCCATGTTGGGTTGGACGCTGTCAGAAATCGTGTCACGCACGTATTAGTGGTATGTGATTAGTAAGGATTGTATAGAGTCTTAAGAGAGGTAATCACAGTCTGTAATCATAATCATATGAAGAGTGTCATGTCTGCTTCCATGTTGGGTTGGACGCTGTCAGAAATCGTGTCACGCACGTATTAGTGGTATGTGATTGGTAAGGATTGTATAGAGTCTTAAGAGAGGTAATCACAGTCTGTAATCATAAGCATATGAAGAGTGTCATGTCTGCTTCCATGTTGGGTTGGACGCTGTCAGAAATCGTGTCACGCACGTATTAGTGGTATGTGATTGGTAAGGATTGTATAGAGTCTTAAGAGAGGTAATCACAGTCTGTAACCATAATCATATGAAGAGTGTCATGTCTGCTTCCATGTTGGGTTGGACGCTGTCAGAAATCGTGTCACGCACGTATTAGTGGTATGTGATTAGTAAGGATTGTATAGAGTCTTAAGAGAGGTAATCACAGTCTGTAATCATAATCATATGAAGAGTGTCATGTCTGCTTCCATGTTGGGTTGGACGCTGTCAGAAATCGTGTCACGCACGTATTAGTGGTATGTGATTGGTAAGGATTGTATAGAGTCTTAAGAGAGGTAATCACAGTCTGTAATCATAAGCATATGAAGAGTGTCATGTCTGCTTCCATGTTGGGTTGGACGCTGTCAGAAATCGTGTCACGCACGTATTAGTGGTATGTGATTGGTAAGGATTGTATAAAGTCTTAAGAGAGGTAATCACAACTGTAATCACGTTCACATGAAGGGTGGATGGTGTCATATCTCCTTCCATGTTGGGTTGGACGATGTCAGAAGTCGTGTCACGCACGTATTGGTGGTATGTGATTGGTAAGGATTGTATAAAGTCTTAAGAGAGGTAATCACAGTCTGTAATCATAATCATATGAAGAGTGTCCTGTCTGCTTCCATTTGGGTTGGACGCTGTCAGAAGTCGTGTCACGCACGTATTGGTGGTATGTGATTGGTAAGGATTGTATAGAGTCGTTAGAGAGGTAATCACAGCTGTAATCACATTCACATGAAGGGTGTATGGTGTCATGTCTCCTTCCATGTTGGGTTGGACGATGTCAGAAGTCGTGTCACGCACGTATTGGTTGTATGTGATTGGTAAGGATTGTATAGAGTCTTAAGAGAGGTAATCACAGTCTGTAATCATATTCACATGAAGGGTGGATGGTGTCATGTCTCCTTCCATGTTGGGTTGGACGATGTCAGAAGTCGTGTCACGCACGTATTGGTTGTATGTGATTGGTAAGGATTGTATAGAGTCGTTAGAGAGGTAATCACAGTCTGTAATCACATTCACATGAAGGGTGGATGGTGTCATGTCTCCTTCCATGTTGGGTTGGACGATGTCAGAAGTCGTGTCACGCACGTATTGGTTGTATGTGATTGGTAAGGATTGTATAGAGTCTTAAGAGAGGTAATCACAGTCTGTAATCATATTCATATGAAGGGTGTCATGTCTGCTTCCATGTTGGGTTGGACGCTGTCAGAAGTCGTGTCCAATGCATTGTGGCAAGTGAATAGGGGACAGAACGTATTCGGTCAACGTTTTAAAGGACTTCTGTCCAAATCGTCTTTTGTCTAAGTTTTTAAAAGAAAATATTCTATTCAAAGAATTATTCATACAGTATTTCAAAACCAAGACTTAATTGGGTATTTTATTAGGAGTAAAATAATATTTTCTTTTACAGTTTGTGTGGATCAGGAATGATTATTTAATGAATTCATCCATAAAACGTAGATAATCACATATATTACGTTATGTACCAAATACATAAAACCTGTTACAATGATAATTACGATAGGCTTTGCTAATAAAATGTTCTTTTTATTCGTTTTGAGCAATTACACATTTTTAAAAGTTTATAGTTTTTATATCAACTCAGTAATAGCAGTATTCCCTTTAAAAATAATTATTTTAAACAAATAAATGTTCAAATGTACATTTTAATTAATCCTTTTTTAATATTTAGTCGTAATAGGGAAATGTCTTTTTTTTAATATACCTGAGTGCTTCAAAAGACTTATACTGTATATTTAACTTATTATTTACTGAAAAGTGTTTTAGAGAAAAAGGTATTTTTTCAATTGTAGTTAATTTTAATGAGTTATTACTTAAACTAAAGACAGTACTTCTTCAATAAAATTATCAAAAGCTGGGGTTTTTCAAAATGGTGTTTTTAATTTTTTTATTATTTAAGAAGCTGTTCGTTCATCTAGGCTTGACAATGCTGCGATCAAAGCACCACGTCAGTGGATGTATATTACACACAGATTTTAAATTTACTTAAATGATACTATAAGCTTACTTTTCTCGTGCGAATAGATTTATCTTACTAATATCTTATTTTTAAGACAATTTCGCATATTCAGTTGAATGAAATAAAAAATGAAAAACGTGTTTCAGCCTGATAAACTTAATATGAACTAAATCTTAATAAACATTTCTGAAAATATTCTTGATGAATTAAGAACTATAAATAAAGAAAACTAAATCAATATAAGTTCATCAGGTTTAATTAGTTTAGCTAAATTAGTATTTGTAGTTTAATTATTCAAGATGATGTCATAGTCATTAAAATATTTGAGGACCTTTATTAAGTATTAACTTAATTTAAAAAAGGTAACTATTAGTAATATATAGTGTTTTCTTTCATCGTAAAATCTTATTACATTTCTTTGTTAAACTCTATTTCAATAAAACTGTCTACAAAATTCAAAATTCTTCTGAAATATACCATCTATTATATATTATATAATATATTAATTAATTATTATATATATTCGATTCGAGTATATATATATATATATATATATATACTGTATATACAAGTTAAAATATTTCACCAAATCATAATATTAACATTTTTGTTTAGTCAATATAAATATGATATTATATTTGAATTACATGTGATGTCAGTCTGATTTAATAATAGTTTACCGAAACGAATGTTATCACAGCAAACAAAGCAAAGGCAATTTATATATTTAGAGCCAGTACATGTGTCTAGTGCAGCCACATTGTTTATGGAGCACCATTCTTACTATCCTGATGGGTCCTTAGGAACTACTCCATTCCAAGTGTTTCTAATAACCATGAAAAATTGCAGATGGTGTTATTTTGTACAATGACATCTCTAAAACTATTTGAATGTCACTATCCGGAGACGTAACTGATATAGACAATTAACGTTTCCAATAACTTCCAATATACGATAGTAATAACTTTGGATAAGTTTCTTCAATCTGTGTTAATATTTTAAACACAATCTTGAATTTTCTTTATTGGCTAATAGTATTTTTTTGAATTCATTTGAATACAAAATCCATAGTTTTAACGTAACATTTTTTTTTACAAACTGAATACTTGTTAATTTTTCGACCAACTTAAAAATATTCTCGTGATTAGTGAATTAAATTTAATAATTTACCCCAGAAGTTACATTTATCACATTTTGAAATTGAAAATAACAAGTTTTATAACATTACTTACAATCAAGTCATATACTTTATTTTATAAATAAACATAAATTGCTATTTTACACTTTTTCACAACGTCTCGTGACGGGGGACAGAAGACCACATTGAGGGGGTGAGTGTTCCCCAATCCAATCTCTGCCTTAGCCACAAGTCTTCCCCCGAGGCTCAAGAGTTACTGACGTCATTGGGTCTACACCCCCCCCCCCTTCTTACAATGGTGTGGATTGTTGAATTTTTTCTATAACACTGTTTTAAAATACTAACATTCCATGAGACAATCACTAATTAGTGTTTCTTGTAATTCAAAATACCCGATTCGAATATTATAAATTTGGCTCAAATTAAAATAAAACCAAAAATATCTATTCCCTAAATTAAAAAATATATATTTCGATTGAAAATATTCTAAAATAGTATTTTCAACTTTTTATTCGATATTTGTTATATATGTTATGACATATCTTAATATGTAAAATCACATACTTACTCATAACGAAACCTCCGGAACTACTAAACAGATTTTAATGAAATTTGGAGGGAAGTTAGCTTTTGTATCATAGTGACCCTTTAAGGAATTATTTATCGAAATGTTATCCCTAAGAGTTTTAAACGTCCCCTAAATGTTTTTGTTCCATAAAAGTAACAATGGCATTAATTCAATAATTTATTTAAAAAAATTAATACAACAAACATATATGATGACACCAAAGCTTGGCTATTTGGTTTTCATTGAAAAATGTTTAAGAGCCTTTCTAATAGCTCTGATATTATCACTCTACTTTGCATTCCCCTAAAATAAACTTAAAGGGTTTTCTAGGTTACAAAACGTGTTATTTATGAAAACTACAGTGGACTCAGCTTTTATAATGATACGGTGATTTCAGAGAGGGGAGGGTAAACAAGCGTAAAGAACCACCCCTAGTAAGCAACGTCCGACGGCTAGTATACTATAAAACACGAGGGAAAGGAAGATTAGAATAATTGGTTCATTTGACTTACTAATGCTCTCAAAACACCCATATTTAAATAAAATAATCTTGACGCATAAAAAGAAGAAAAACCAGTTAACTGGAAACATATGTTTCTTCGTTTCGTTTTTAGTTTAGGTGGAATTTTGAAGGTTTTGAAGAAAACAAATTAATAATTTCACAAATGAAATATTCATCAGATTATTTTACAATTGTTGTACATTCATCGTGAAACTGTAAAATAATCTAGCAATAGCATAACAGGCAAAAATTCATTTATGAAAAATAAATTTGTGGAATTATAAAATGTTTGATCTTTACAGTTAATACAAAAGTGATACAATAAACAAAATTATATTAATACAGGAAGTAGTGTACAGAATTGCTTAAAATGATAAAAAATGTACTTTGCTGAAAAGTCTATTTAATTTGTAATATTCTTATATTTATTAGTAAATTTAAGGAATTAGAGAACTAAATTCAATCATAGATACAACTAGAACCATCAATGTAACCATCGAGGTGGAAGGTAAGGTTATGAAGGAAGCTTTGCAATGTGTTGAGTTTAAAATCCTGAGTAAGAAAATCCTCAAACAGATCCACATTGTCGAGCACATTTATAGCATTCTTCAAATCCTTTTATGAAAAAGAATGGGGAGGGGAAGGGCCAAATCATTCTTCAGTAATTTCTCTTATTTCGCCTACGTTTTACTTCCTAGGCCAATCATCCTAAAAAGCCTAGGCCAATCCTAGGCTAAATCAAGTAAGAATGTTGCCATATGGTACATAACACAGTACTCTTGTATATATATAATATTTAAAACTCATAATTATATTTTTCCTGTGGTAATTAATATTTTTATAATAATTTGTATCATAATATAGAAATAGCTCTTTCATTTCATTTAATATTACTATTTAAATTAAGAGTTTTATTAATATGCAAATAATTAATTACTCACTGTTATTTTAAATTTATTTATCTTATTTTCCCATAGGTATCTATAAGTATTTAATCTCGTCTTAAATTATCTAAGGCTACTTTTCTGGATAAACTAACAACTGGTACTCTTAAAACTCTAATTAACCTAATATGCACTCTTTATCACGAAAAGTCCTAATGTCTAGTTGTTACATTGCTTGATGGTAATATATATGTAATAAAATTAATATATTTATTGATTCTATCCATTATTAAGACGCTGGTCTTTAAGATCCCATAACTCGAATATAAGGTGAGAGTGATGAGTGTAGCTGAACGAGTCTAGTTATTGTGACTAAAGCTGACTGCTCCTTAGAAAGAGCCCCTAGAAAAAGCCCAATAACCAAGGCAACTAAGGGACCTACAGCTTTACGTGCAATCTGGACCAGGTAGTAATGGTTGGATTTTAAGATAATTGGCAAGAGTGGTGCTCGGCTCTCTTCCCTACGCAACCATCAAACTCTGACTGCCAGCCAATAAGGATATCCCAGACTTCTCCAGTAGTTTATATGTCGATTACAACCATTGGTTGGATGCCGTGTCAGTATTAAGAGGACAGAGATCAGAACCAATGACCAACAACTTCCACAGCACTTTGTCACTAAGTTACAGCACTGCACCACTAGTCCCGTCTCGAAAGGATTTAATTTTCGGAAAAGTGCCTATGTCATTTTGTTATTTTCAGTTATAAATTATCTAACCAAAGATGTACGCAAATAATCATAAATATTCCAAAATAATTTCGGCACGATCAAACTTTATCACTAAGAAAAAAATAAAACGTTGTAAATTAATCAAATAAATCAACGTAAAGTCATATTGTTATATTTATTTTATTGTCTTTTCAATTAGCGTGTGTAGTTATGGTCTCTACTTTGTTATTTTGTTCAATATTTATCTTTGTTATTTAGTCCGTAAGTCTTTGTTATTGAATATGTTTACGATTGTTAAGCATTTAAATTTCTATTTGGTGTTTTACAGTATATTTATCTTTTGTGTTCCACAGTAACCTAGTCATATTATTACTAGTTTTATCATAGTAAATTCGTATCTGTTATCTAGTACCATAGTATTTATTCTTATTTATCTTAAAGCATCACTAGCACAGCTATTTATTATTTCATTGTTTTGTAGATTAACAAATCAGTAATCTTATCATTAAGAAGCATTTTGCACTTTTTTCAAAGCACACTTCATCAACAACTAAATATGTTTGTAACTCCCTTATCTGCCTTCCAATAAATTTTGCAAAAAACGTAAAACTTAAAAAATAATAATAAAAAAGCATTAGTGAAGGCAGAAGGGAGATTAGGTTCGCACATCAGTCATACAGCTCACATAGCACAATTGATACATAATGTATGCTTGTCACTTTATTATCTCTTCTGTAAATGGTTTAAAACGTAAATAAATAAATCAAGTAGAATTCCCACTAATATGAAACGTCATTTGTTATATTTTCTAACAAAATTGTTTATGTCTTAAACAAATTCAGTTACTTTTCCCAATTCATATGGTATTAAAAAATTAAATAAGAGCTTGGTAATTTCATACAGTATAACATATTTTTATATTAATATTGCCCATATTATATTTATTTCCCCACTTTAATACAGCTTTATAACTCTGTAAATGTATATGAGTAATATAATACTTTTCATTCATATAATTTATTGAATGAATTTAATGTCTGGTGTATAATGTTATTGCTTTAATGTTATACTTCACATACAGGGTTGACAAAAGTCTGGAATATATTTATTAATTTGAAAACCATTGAAATAAATGTAATGACACTTATCACTTGTGTACATGTTATTATACCAAACATTTAGACATATTTTAATTGTTTTCCGCATAGCCAGGTGATGGATGCGAATTTGGCCCATGAAGGAAGTCTTGAAAATGTTAAGTGTAAGTCTACCTCGAGATATACCTCACTTTAAAGGTCTTTGTTTGTAAAACACAAGATTCCAAACCTGAGGTGAAAAGGATGACTCAGTCAGAAAATACTGCCACTCAAAGAATTTAATGTCAGGGTTGGGCAAAAGGCTGGAATGTAATGAAACTTTGTAGTTACTGTATGTGCATGTCCCGTTTTTTGCCCAGGGGGTGTCTCATGAAGGAAGTCTTACATTTTAAATGTAAGCCTACCTCGAGTTATACCTAATTTTAAAGGTCTGTGTTTGTAAAACACAAGAGTGCAAACCTGAGGTCAAAAGAATGACTCAGTCAGAAAATATAGTCTCTCAAAGTATTTAATGTCATATAACTAACACCGCTTAAGACAAAGTTAAGATAGTTATTATATATAGCTGCTTAGAGCTATAATTTATCTAATTGGATATTAGAAATTAAATTTCACAAAAAATAAGTAACAAATTACTATAATAATATTCTTAAACTATTTTTACGGACACCTATTTTCAAAAGTGTGTAAATTGTTCTTATTTTATCTTAGTTAAATAGCATAGCTATTTTTACAACGTAGTCATTTGGTACGATTGTTAACAATCAACAACATACTCAGCAACAAGAACCTGAAACTGTTAAATAAATAGCCGTATAACTGAAAAGAATTAGTAATATGACATTAAATTCATTGACTCGCTGTATTTTGTGAATGAGTCATCCTTTTGACTTCAGGTTTGCACTTTTATACTATACAAACAATGAACTGAATATTAGAAATTAAATTTTACAAAAAATAAGTAACAAATTATTATAATAATATTCTTAAACTATTTTTACGGACACCTATTTTCAAAAGTGTTTTTAATAAATTGTTCTTATTTTATTTTAGTTAAATAGCATAGCTATTTTTATAACTTAGTCGTTTGTAAAGATTATTAACAATCAACATTATTCTCAGCAACAGGGACCTGACTCTGTTAAATAAATAGCCGTATAACTGAGAAGAATTAGTAATAGGACATTAAATTCTTTGACTCGCTGTATTTTGTGAATGGGTCGTCCTTTTGACTTCAGGTTTGCACTATTATAATGTACAAACAATGACCTTTAAAATGAGGTATAACTCGAGGTAGGCCTACATTAAAAATTGTTAAGACTTCCTTAATTGGCCATCACCTGGCTATGCGAAAAACAAGTAAAATATGTTTAAATGTTTGGTATAAGAACATGTCCGTAACTGCAAAGTTTCATTACATTTCTTTCAATAGTTTTGAAATTAATAAATATATTCCAGACTTTTACCCAACCCTGTATATTAAATAACAAAATCACTTTGTAAATATGTGGCAAATTCATTATTTATTCAAATATACGATTCTAATGAATCTAATTTAAAATACTTTTTACGAATTGTAATGACTAAAACTCTTCCTGTAATCAGTACTTGTTAAAAGTTTGTCAAGTTGTTTAAAATAAAATATCACTTTTAGAGTAACAAAGCCTGTTTATGCAAGAACGAACTTTACTTTTATCTTTGAAAATTAAATCTAGCTTTAAAACTGAGAAATTAATGTTATTCGCAGTTGTCTTTGAAACTTAGTAATGAGACCATTATCAATATATAGTCTATATATAGTTACAAAGTTTGTAGTTACAAAGTAAGTATCTTCCCTCCTGTCATAACTTATATTATGACTAACCATTTGTGGACTAACAAATCATCATTTCTTTTGTTTTATGAGACATTTTTCTGAAAACTGTGTGCTTTTCTTCAGTTATAATGCTTTTTATTTTTTCTATGACTTATTTTCTGTTAACGTAATATTTTTAAGTACAGTACAAATTTAAGAGAAAATAATCTCAGATAATTAATGTTTGATACTACAATTATAGGCTATTCCAACCAATTGGATGAATGTTAAATGTTAACACAGCTTAGGCTTATGTGTACATTTTTGTTTGATGTTTTAACACATACAGTCACCCACAAATTAAACTATAGAAATGTTGACAATTGACCAATGTATTAAAGTAACAAAATACGTTCAATTAACCTAATCACAATATGCACCCTTTATCACGAAAATTCCTAATGTCTAGTTGTTACATTGCTTGATCGTAACATGTTGTAATAAAATTAATATATTTATTGATTCTATCCATTATTAAGACGCTGGTCTTTAAGATCCCATAACTCGAATATAAGGTGAGAGTGATGAGTGTAGCTGAACGTGTCTAGTTATAGTGACTAAAGCTGACAAAGCTCCTAAGAAAGAGCCCCTAGAAACAGCCCAACGGGCGTTCAAACAAAAGTGCTTTTCGAGAATTGTTCGTAACGCATGAGTGGCCTAGATAATTGTGCTATTGAAAAGATTGTAAAGAAATCCCAAGGAACTGGGTTTTTGGCTGATTTTAAGGGGTCGTGCAAGACTGTCAGCCGAGAGGGAAGGTGTGGTGGACAGTCCAAACAACCTTGGCACAGAGCACAGTAATTGCGTCTGTCCACGACCACTTTTCACAGGATATTGACAACAGAGTTGCCGTTATACACATACAAACTTCAATTGACTCAAGAACTTAAGCCAACAGACCATTTAAAATGTCGTCGTACAGTCGCCGATTGCATACACGAACAGAGATAGGTGGACATTGATTTTTCCACCAAAATACTCTTCGAGGATTGGGTTCTTCCATCTCATTGACTTCATCAACAAGCAGTTAAATTAAAACAAGTTAAATATAGTCTTATTTTACCAGGTGAAGTTAGGGCTAAGAAGCCCTCTCTAACACTTAACCTGAGGATCAACGGCTTAAGATGATATCTGAACCACGGAAGCAAAATCTGTTAGAGGTCATAAAAATAATAAAATAATAAAATAATAGAGTAATAAAATAATAGAGTAATAAAAAAACTGTGGCCTATATTGGAAGATGAAGACACGCGGTTTCAACAAGATGGCACCACATGCCATAAATCTCACCAACTATGGCCCTCATGTGGCAGGATGGACGCATAATTTCCCGCAATAGTGAAGTCTGTTGGCCACCAAAATTGTATGATTTGGCTCAATTAGACTTCTTTCATTAGAGCCATGTGAAAAGTAAAGTCTATGTCAACAAGCCAACCACCATCCATCAACTCAAAGACGAGATTTCACAGTCCATTGATGAGGTTTAGGAGCAGTTATGTCAGGTGTTGGTGTCTTGGTGAGGTGCGTATGCTGAGTTTAGGAGCAGTTATGTCAGGTGTTGGCGTCTCGGTGAGGCGCGTAGGCCGAGTTTAGGAGCAGTTATGTCAGGTGTTGGTGTCTCGGTGAGGCCTGTAGGCCGAGTTTAGGAGCAGTTATGTCAGGTTTTGGTGTCTCGGTGAGTCCCGTAGGCTGAGTTTAGAGTTATGTCAGGTTTTGGTGTCTCGGTGAGTCCCGTAGGCTGAGTTTAGGATCAGTTATGTCAGGTGTTGGCGTCTCGGTGAGTCCCGTATACCGAGTTTAGGAGCAGTTATATCAGGTGTTGGCGTCTCGGTGAGACCCGTAGGCCGAGTTTCTCTCACGAGCGTAGATAGTGACGAAGGGGTTGGCACTTGAAGCGTGTCCCCTAGTAATTAGTATAAATTTGGTAACTACAAAAAATCAGATAAATATTATTTTATTCGCTCTCCTCCTTGTAGCAGCCCTGTTTTCGAGACAATTGATGAAGTAATAATTTCCAATATCTAAATAAATCACTCTACGTTGTAGTAACAAAGCCTACACTAGTTAATCTGCATTTATGACACTCTTTACCTATAAATAATCTCACAATATTGAAGTGTTGTGTTCTAATAGATACTAAATATAAATTAATAAATGAAAACAGGCGTTCAACTTTTAAGATATTGTTTTATTCACCATGCAAAAATAAGCAAAATAAAAATGTCAAAATGCTTTAATTGCAAAATGACAGTCATAGTAAACTTTGTAAAGCAGTAAAATGGTCATCTAGGACGAGTTGTTCAAGCTACCTTTGGTAAAAACTTAGTCTAGCTAATGAAATACCCATGCGGGCGGGCCCTCATCACTGACAGGCAAAGTACTCTTTTGCACATCATTTAAAATGTGTTCTCTAATGTGAAGTTGTATGTAACAAATAAGGAATATGTACTTGGTAGATTTCCGAGATAAAGGTTAATATAATAATTAAGTCAAATAATTATTACACTATAAATAATGCCACAATTTATAGACTGTGCTTGTAAACAATTAAACAAATTCAAATACATTTTTATCGTATATGAAATTTAAACGCGTTGTATGTTTTACTCATATTTAGAAAAATTTTTCAAAACTATTCCACAAAAACATACTATTGTATATATACACATGTTAAATAATAATATGTTTACACAAATGTTAATCTGGTGGGAAAATTGTTTTAACACTTACAGATAATCTTTGAACCATTTATGTTTGTTAGTATCCTGACAACTGTCTATCTAAATTCGTGATGTAACAATTAACAAATTTATCAAACAGTAATACTATTTACAATAATATAAATTTTGTTAAGAGAAAATTATAGTGAATTAACATGCAAAACACGTTCTCAGCCGCAATACAAAATTTCATAATTTATTATAAACAATACATGATTTCTGTATTGGCCTATTACCCGCACACTACCTTAGGCCTATCTAGGCGTTACGTTTCCGCGTGTTAATAATATAGTTTTCATCATAGTTTTGATCTAAATAAATAAATAATAAATCGAATTTATTATCTCTTATATATACAATACATACATTACATTTGACAAAATATGAATAAGTCCTTCTCACCAGGCTGCCTTTCAAGAAACAGAAAATAAAACTATACTCAAATACAACTAAACAAACATAAATAGCACAAATATTTTTAAGACTTATACACTTAAGAGACAATAAAATAGGGCCCCTGAGGCATATATAGTCTGTTTTGGGGTTCCTTCCTAATAAATCACACAAAATAAAAATCCAACGGTAGCTAACAAAACTAATTTGCTTTTTTCCCTATATTACATATTATTATTTACAATAAAATAAAAACTACAAGAAAAATATTTAATCTAAAAACGAAATTGCATTTGTGCCTTTAATAACAGTCTACTATAAGAAACTAATCTACAAAATGAAGCTTTAACTTAGAATGACAAATAAATCCTCAATTTTCTCTAATGTCATTAACCAGTTCTTAATCCCCTTCAAAAATACATTTCTATTTAACGCTTGTTTTATTTCAATTGGTATCTGGTTATATAATCTTGGCGCAGTGAAATTAAAACATTTAGTATAAAACGTACTTTTTGGCTTCGGAATTTGAAAACAATCTGTGTTTCTTAACTTTTGCTTGGCGATATTTTCTAAATTAATTAAATTTCCACTTCTTGAATAAAAAACTTTAAGTACTTTATACACATATAAATTTCTTAATGGAAGTAGTTTTAATTCTAAAAAACAGGGATAAGAAGCTTCTCGTATGTTTCTTTTCAAAATCAATCTGACAAAATGTTTCTGAATAACTAATATAGAGTTCAAAGACAACTTATAAATCCCACCCCAGCATACTAACCCATACTCTAATCTACTCTGCACTAGTGCAAAATATATAGATCTCAGTATCTTCATAGGACAGATATTACGTAAAAAATAAAAAATTCTGACCCCCTTTAACAGTTTAGAGTATAAATAGGCTATTTGTTTTTCCATGTAAGATCTTTATCCAATATGACTCCCAAATACTTAACTTGATCCCCTTCTTTTATATCTGCACATTTTGAGCAACTCCCTTCGATTCACAAACAATCTATGCAATTGTAAATTAGTACGTTACATTCATTGCTAGTTTTCTTCAGACTAAAAATAATAAAATTTGTTTTTTCAGTATTTAACACTAGATTGTTTTTAGCAAACCACCATCTAATTGATTTGAGATCAGATATCATACCATCTTTTATGTTTTCTATACTCTCCCCACCATAACTGAATGCGGTATCGTCTGCAAAAGATGTAACCTGCCCCTTAAATCTTGCTGTACACAAATCATTTATATAAATTAAGAAGAGAATTGCTCCCAATACAGATCCCTGTGGAACTCCAAATAATATCTTACCCTCACTACTATATACATTATTAATTTTGACACATTGCCGTCTGCCCGTTAGATAACTCTTGAACCATTCAAAAACTAGACCCCGTATTCCACAATTATATAATTTTTCCAAGAGGATTGTATGATCAACCATATTGAAAGCCTTTTTAATGTCCAAAAATAGTCCACTTACTTTCTTATTATCATTAATACCCTCAATTACTTCAGTTACAAATTTTAACAAAGCTACTTCTGTGTTCAGTCCCGTTCGAAATCCAAACTGATTTTTACTAAAAAAATTAGTCATTTCTAGATATTTTAACAATTGTTCTTTCATTATTTTTTCTTTAACCTTGGAGAAAGTAGCTTTCATATATAAATTTAATTTTTATTGTGTTATTTACCATGGAAATAAATGTTATTTACATTTCTCTAAATGATTTTAAAAATATAGCCAACCTATCCAACCATACGTGATATAACCTATCTAACTGACTTATCTTAACAAACGTAACTAATTTAATAATTCTAAAGAAATATAACCTTGCCTAACCAACAACCAACACCAAATTGTCAAATAAGTTCTTGTCTAAGGTTGGAAGCTTGTATTTGTTTTTATTACTGTATAAAACTGCCTAAGATCGTTTACATTTAGTTGAAAACATTCAAAAGTGTGTATAAAGGAATTCAACCCCTGAGATCAAGACTGAAATACGTCAGAAGCAAGATGGCGGCAAGATCCGGTCGGAAGTTTTCCCAGACAATATCGAGATCACGCTGTATGTAATAATAACATCCGTCAACACACAACCCTTGCTAACTGACGATTATTAAACTTCAATCCCCCTATTCCTTCTATCTTAGAGTGTTTACTTAATATAAGTCTTGAATACTTTTATTGATTTTTAATCTAAAAAAGATTAGTAGGGGTACGCAGTGATCTGTGTCTCAAGGCTTTTACAACTAATTCATATCTGATAAATAATTGATCTATTAATATTTTTTTATATTACATCTAAATTGTATTTATAGTACATTTATCTAAATTATATTAGCTTTCAATTTACACTAAATATTCAGATATAGATGAAAAAAAAATAATTCAGAGTTACATTTATGTTAATGTTAGTGACTTTAGGTGTCTGATCATAACATTAAATGAATAGAATCATTGACTTGGTATTAGTAACTATGTAATAAGCTTGAATAGTCAACATTATTTATCAATACTGTATAAGTTATTAGATTATCAACTAATAAGTGAAATCAGTAGCAAAGAATGGCGTAAACAAATATACATATACAGTTTAATTGAAAATAATTATAACCAAAGATGTTTGTTATCATACAGCTAAATCTCAATTAAATTTCATTAGCAAATGAAATTGATGTCATCATAAATATGTTCAAATAATTTAAAATTGGTTATTTAGATGTGCATGAAATCAATACGCCACAAAACAATTTGTGAAGTAATACATCCTTAAAGTGTATTGACTCAAGTTTTGGTTCTACGTTAGAAACAGAGAAATGTGAAACCTATTCCAAGCTTGTTACTTAAAATTATATATTTTTTACAGGGCTAAAACATAGAATATTCTTCATTTAATTTACCTAAAGATGCACTGCTCATTAGTTTTATTATGTTTGTAATTATCAATTAATTATAATTGCTAGTGAAATGAGCTAATAAATATGTAATGGAAGTAAAATAATAAATACCATATAAGATACGTTTAAGAGTTTGTCATAATAAAGCAACTAATATCTTTAAAACAATCTCTTGCCATCTAAAATATTCTAATATCTAAAACAGGTGTTAGATACATCTACAAACGTTGGTCTATTTAACTACTTCAAGAAGACTTAAGATAACTTTTCTAATGTTTAATCCTAAAAATGCTTATTGGTGTTAAAGTACCAAAAGACCATCATTTATTATTTTTTTAGTAAAAACCAGATAAACTCACGAATACACGTGCAATTAAAGCTGAACGACTACAAACTATAACATACTGCCTCACAATGGTTTTTTATCGTAAAATGTTGAACAACAACAAAGTAACAAGCCTCGTGTATAATTCGTTTGTGAATCCCTGACTTGATGATGGTAAACGTAAGTCGCTTAGTACAAAATATGTACTTATATTGTTGTCGTACTTATGTTGGAGACTGAACAATTAGTTGTTTGTAATATATACCAAAACTGAATATTCTATCTAATAAATATTTATGAAAGGAATTAAGAACAAGCAATATTCTAGTTTACTTAGAGCTTTTGTAGTGTATACATTGAACGACAAGTACAGTATTGTTGTTTTAACTTCATAATATTATTTATTTAGTCTATGAATGCTCTTTCGTCATTTTTTGTAAATTACTATTATGCATTTTAACTTATAACAGTTTCTTATTTCTTTTTTTATTGATACTATTTTTTAAGAATGTAGTCTACATCTAATTTTGAACTTATTGTCTTTTCAAGATATTCATAAATAATAATCACTGTTTAATATGGTACTGGCTATTATTCACGGTTTGTTTATTTGTTTACCCTCCGTGCTTTTTATGAAGCTGAACAAAAATGTTAATCGTTTTTTACCCTAAACGTTTTATCATGAAACGTTTTATCATACTTACTTGCTTTTTGTATAGTTTAAATACTTGTGATTTTTCCCAAAATAAAACATGCTAGTAGTGAAATACTATTCTATCTTTTACCTTCTCCTGTGATTTTATATAAATAAGCCGCAATCTAATCCATCAAAAACTAAAGTTGCTTTCATTTGGAATTATCAAAATTCAACATGTTTTTTCGTAAGATTTACATTAACAAATTAATTCCAATAATATCCTTAGCTCGTCTTAATCATCCACAAAATACTCCTATTCAAAAAATAAACGTAATTCATCTTTAAATAACCACTTTTTTTGTTGATTGTCTTTCCCCACCTGCTTTTAGATATGATAGCACCTTTACATAGTGCTGCCTATTTGCATCCAGACTGAATTGCAATCATAACAATAAATCATTCTATCATTATAATTATTATTATTTTTTCTAGAAAATGCATCTTATGATTTTTTATTGAAACTGTAACCAGACTAAGAATTTTTTGATTTTTATTTTTATAATAGCAAGTTGTTGGTTATATGGAAAGTCCCAATTTAAATCCAAACAAATTTCAAACATAAAATATAATACATAGAATAGTTTTATGATAACAAAACTTTAAGTTTTACAAAATGGTAAATTGATTTTATTACATCTTTAAATATGTTTGACCTCTTCTGTAAAAAAAACGACAAACAGTCTAAATATATTTATTACTCAATGCAAAATATATTTTTGGTTCCGATAAAACTTCATTGCATCAAGAAGCTGATACCATTGATTTTAATACATACAGATAGATTTGTCATGTAATGAAAAATTATTCGTATGTAATTATCAGCTTTTTATGTCCATTAATGGAACGTCGGTGAGCTCCGATTTAATTGTAACGCATTTTAAATCAGCTACAGTGTAGTATACCTCACTAACTAATGAAATTACTGCCACAAGAATTAAATGTATGACATTTATGTTTTATGTAATAACAAACAGAAAACAGACATATATTTTTATGTGTTAATATAATCAAGTTTCAGCCATAGTTTGAGGTTGTCAACCCTTTACATGTTTAACCAGATGGACTAAAACATTTATATAAGTTAATAAGTTATACAGGGTGTCTCGTAAGTAACCAGTCAAACTTCTGAAGGTCATTCCTTGGGTTAAAAGAAACAAACAATTTGAAAACTTAATATCTCTAAAGTTATTTAAGATAAAAACCATGAAAATTGATATAAATGTTGATCTTTATACTGTTCATGTACCATTTAAATTTAATTTTCTTTAAATATTCCTTTTCAAAATGGCGGCCATTTTAGTTTTTAAAGCCAAATATTTTAATAACCTTAAATTTTACTAAGAACCTGTGAGTTACAAAAACGTTTAAGAATTTATTTCTACAAATAATTGTATAAAAATGTTTAAGCTGATCAACTATTAAATGAGAAATTACAATTTTTATTAAATAAAAATACGCTTGATATTTATAAAATTGGAATCTTTAGTAAAGTGACATTTATTTACTAAAACCTAAATACAGTAGGAGTAGGTTAGAAGTGACGTTTATTACAACACAAAAACAACAGTAAAGAAAAATACACAAAAGAAAAATACTAGTAATCCTACAACATGTGCTCAAAGTTCCCACCATCCATGTCTATGCATCGTTCTATTCGATTTCTCATAAAACTTCTCATTCATTCAAATAGACCCGGTTTCTGTCTAATCTTATTACAACCATCCACTATTCTTTCCTTTAACATTTCAATACCTCCAACAGGTGTTTGGTATACCAAAGACTTAAGGTAACCCCATACAAAAAAGTTCAGGGGGTTTAAATCAGGAGACCTGGCAGGCCACGCTACAGGACCACCACGGGATATCCATTTGTTTCTAGAAACCTGTCTTAAGTGTAGTCTTAACTAAAATGTGCAGGACACCATCCAGCAAGAACCACACTGAACTTCTTTCATGTAAAAACATGTCTTCTAATAGTTCAGGTAATACATTTTGTAACAAGTCTAAATATGATGCTCCGTTTAGTCTATTTGGCAAAAATACAGGTCCTAGCAATTTATCTCCAATAATCCCTACCCACACATTAAGAGAAAAACGTACAGTACTTGGTGCCTGCATTGCGATGTAGCATGAGGGTTGAAATCAGCCCAAAAGTGGTTGTTATGGTAATTTAAAATACCTTCTCTTGAAAATCCTGCCTCGTCGGTAAAGAAAATACTTGAAAAAATTAGTGGAATAAAAGCAATTTTTCCTAAAAACCATTGACACAGATTAATTCTATGCTGGAAGACTTTGAACTCGTATATGATATGGATACAATTGTTGATCTTTCAAAATACGCCACGCAGAGGTTTTTGGCATTCGTTCTACCTATGACAACCTTCTGACACTCGTACTAGGGTTTTCTTCAATGGCATTTAATATTCTTTCTTGAGCTCTAACAGTTGTAACTGAAACTGGACGACCCAACGTTTCAACTTTAGCAAAAGTTCCATGCTCCCTCAGAGACCTATGAACAGTTACGAACGTTTCTCGGTGAGGAGTTCTTCGATGAGGAAATCTTTCTTCAGAGTCGTACTGCCTCGCGTGAATTTCCATTAGCCAATCTATAAATATAATGAACGTCAGCTAATTGTTCATTTGAATAAATGGGCATTTTGGTTCATAAAGAAACTAAATAAGATAATATATTAATACCAGTGCAACTACAAAAACTATCTAAAGAAAACCCCCTTAATATCACTTTTTTGTTTAGTAATGAAATCCAATTAATAACAAATAAAAATAGGTGTTTTCCAACAACGAACTGTCAATTTTGACTATATGTATTTTCAATGTCCAAATCAGCTGTAAAAATCTGTTTAGCACTAATCTAATTAGTAAATAAACGTCTACTAAATTTTTCAATTTTATTAATAACAAGCATATTTTTATTTGATAAAAATTTTAATTTCTCAGTTAATAGTTCTTCAATCTTAAAATTTATTATACAATTATTTATAGAAATAAATTCTTAAACACTTTTGTAACTTGCGTTTTTAGTAAAATTTAAGGTTATTAAGATATTTGGCTTTAACCATTTAAAATGGCCACCATTTTGAAAAGTATTATTGTAAAAATATGATATTTACGTAGTACATGAACATTATAAATATCAACATTTATACCAATTTTCATGGCTTTATCATAAATAACTTCTTTCACGTTACGTTTTTAGTAAAAAACACGTACAGACAGATAGCCGGATAATGACACAAACTACTAAAATTAACTGCTGAATTCTAAATATTACTTTTCTTACGTTATGTTACTTAAAAACATATTTTATGTTTATATTGTGCTAGTAAATATCTAACTATAAACAATCACAAAACTATACTATAAATAAATACGGTCCATTTAAGTTATTTGTGTTAGTAAACAACAGTAGTTTGAAATTAAGACAATCATTTTGAGTCGGTCATTTCAATCCTCGTGTTTTATGTGTCAAAACTGTTATCGAGTGTTTTATATATAACAGTTTATATATACTGTTTATATATATATAAACTGTTATATATAAAACACTCGATAACAGTTTTGACACATAAAACACGAGGATTGAAATGACCGACTCAAAATAACTGTCTTAATTTCAAACTACTGTTGTTTACTAACACAAATAACTTAAATGGGCCGTATTTATTTATAGTATAGTTTTGTGATTGTTTATAGTTAGATATTTACTAGCACAATATAAACATAAAATATGTTTTTAAGTAACATAACGTAAGAAAAGTAATATTTAGAATTCAACAGTTAATTTTAGTAGTTTGTGGACTTCTCAGGAACGGAAATCCCAAAATTGCAAGGATTTGCTATTCCCGATTAAAACCCGAGTAAATTATTTAATTTACTAGTTAAATATAATTCGATGAAAAATTAAATTTTGTCTGATTAAAAATTAAATAGCAAAAGCTTTAATGTGTTTTTTTGACAAAATATGATTTGATTACTCGATACAAGTTTGTATGTTGATAAAATAGAGGATAATAAGTATTATATTTATATATATATATATAATACTTATTATCCTCTATATATATATATATATATATATATATATATATATATATATATATATATTTTTTATGATAGTAAGGATAATATATATATAATGAACGCACTTTGTGGATTTTCCTTGAACAACGCAAATTGTAATTTAATTGTAGTATAAAACAATATATGCATTCTATTCCTCTGGTAATACAAAGTTATTCTTACAAAATTATTATAAAAATAATATTTTTTTAGATTTATGATGGTTTGTAACGATTTATTTCATTGGTTATAGCTAAATATCGTAGAATTGTTACAATTATGTAGAAATAACAGACAACAAAGGACATTAATGCCATTTTTAATTTCTTTTCTAGTAGCAATCATAAATTACTATTTCAAAACTAGTTTATAATTTTACTAATATTTTACTAAGAGGTCTTATTGTATTTCATTTCAAACTATAGTTCGGTATTGTAAGTTCCATTGAATTTGAAATGTTTATAAACCAAAATAGCATCTATTAGACTTGAAAATAGCATTTTCAATATATTTTTAGTGTATATATATTTTTAATGTATATAGTGAATACTATTTATGCACAATCAACTGGAAACTAAACTTTACTCATTTATATTCAACTGTACAAGATTCCAAATAGTTTGGCTGCGTATATTTATAGAAAAATGTATATAATTTTGTTGGTACGATATAGATCTGTTAACTTAAAATATAATTGTGTATATACAACTTATTTTAATCGTACATTTAGAATTTAGGCTAAATATATCGATCGACTAAAAATACGTAGAAGACAGTCTTAAAAAATCATATTTTTAGTACAATTATAATTCTAGCCTTCAAAGGCTGTTGAGAAGTTTGAACTTTTCCTACAGTTTTTCGTTTATTTCAATCTTTAATAGTTAAAGAATAGCCTAAAAATCTAAAACACTATATAAAATGAAGTTGTTTAAACCATTATTCAGCTTTAAACTATTTTTTTCAGATAAACTTTCATTTTGTAGTTTTTTTACAAATCCATTGAATCCATAGACACATTTAAAAATATCACACTTATTTGTACAGTTTAAATACTTTAAATGCTTTTTAGTTGTGTAGAATGAAATTGTAGAATCACTACTGTACGTATACTATGGACAATTACATATTATGTTATAAGTCATTTTTAGTTGATTTAGTTCGTGAAATGGTTTCCCATGGTTAGTAGATTTTATGTTTTGTCATTTTTAGTTATAACTGTGTCGAGATGATACGTTATTTGGTAGTACACTTAACGAAATATTTTCGCTTATTATAACTAAATTATTTTTTGGTCAATTTATCTTTAATCTTTGAATTGTTAAAACAGTTTAGCTATTTCAGAAAATTTATGTATTTATAATATTAAATTATTAACACACTTAGAGAGATTTTCTCATTACAGTACAGACTTTATAACACCATTAAATTTTATTACTGCACTCAATTCTACAGTTAAACTATTTAAAAGTTCCACTGCTTACTCACATATAAATACTCAAATTACAAAGCACAATTGACATTTGTTGTTATATATATATAGAATATAATAATGAGCAAATTTTCACAAAATTTTGTTTTTATATATTCCAATTCTAATCACTACATAACATTGGAACAAATAAATGTGTATATTGATTTTTTTCTTTTACAAATACGAAAATATTTTTACGTTTTATAACCAAGCATTTTATTTCGTATTTTACAATTAATTTTTCATTAGATCACATGTAGCAAAATACGTGAATTTATATAGTTTATAGTATACTTACTAATTACAAAAAAATTCACATGTTTAGCTATCCCTATTCTTAATTTTTTTGCATCAATGTCTGACGGTGAATTAATTGGAATAGGTAAATTTTATTATTAAAATTTAAGAATTTACCCGAGTTTATTATTTTTATGTGTATTTAATATTGTTTGGATAAAATTACAGCATAGAACGGAATTTAAAACATCTAAAACATTTAGATTATGGAATTTAGAGGTAATCTAGCAATAAATTTACTTCACTTTCATCGAACATTTTAATATAAACTTTGGTTTTAAAATTATGAAAATTTAAAGTATGTATTCGTATCACTTTAGTATATTTTTGATATAATTTACTTGAACCATTTCATATTTCATGTAATAATGTTTTAATGAAATAAAGTTTATCAAAGATTAATTTTAAAGAGACGATCCTTTCTACAGAGCGTTATCTAATAATTTATTTCTAAATGCTTTGATATTTCACTTTCCTATCACATAAAAAATTTACTTAACGTTTTAAATGATAAAGATTAATTTTATCAGGCAGAGTCCTTTACAGAATGTTTTCTATTTTTTTCTCTTCAGTTTTATTTTTTACTATATAACTACTGACAAACCCTTTCTGTCGAAGTAGATTGAGTATTTCGTAGCAGCTAAATAATTTATCAACTAAGATATATTCTCAAGGAAAAAAATAGATGACAAAATAATTTAACCAAATATAACGGGCCAACCATTTGTCTTAACATAATGACAATTATGTCATTTTTCTTTTTCAGATTAGATGACGCGTTACTCTAGAGTGATGACTTACAGAAGGTGTGTTGGTAGAGGGCGCACGCCACGGCACGCTCGAAACCACTGGGCGCTCTGACGGGGCGCTCTTATAGCACGCGCACGCCTCGCGCCCACCGACCCCTCTCCCCCCGCCCACCTCGTATGTCGTGGGCGACGAAACTACCTGCAATAGTATCTCTTTTGGACATTCAAACTATGTTTGTACAATGTGTTTTGGGGTAATGATACTACTAAACATATATTTCTTAACACATTGAGTTTAATGGAGTGTTATTAAAAATAAGTGTCATCTTTTCTGTAAATAAAGTGATTTAATCCAACAGCATACAGATGAGAATATGATGAAAAATACACTTAAATTTTCTGTTTTACTAAGTACCGAAATTACCGGCATTTCTTTAATACACAAAAAGCTTATTTATTAGTGTTCAGTTGTACTGTTACAAATTGCGCAACTGCAAGAATTAATATGGAATGTTTTTATTTACATTTTAACCTTTTTTCAGAATACTCTTGAACTATCAGATGATTGCTGTAACTACGGCATTGAATCGTACAATAATTTATTTCATTTTTCAAGCTAGACATACATTATCCAAATGTTTGTTGTAATATTTACAGATTAGATAATCTTTATTGAATATATGTTTTTAAAAAATGTATCTATTTGTTAAGCTCTATAAGGAATCTGAACATTTTGAGCTCTCATATTTACATTATTAAGTAAAACTATGGGACACCCCTGCACACTTCACGTGTCAAACCTTTTTTTTTTTTTTTTTTTTTTTTTTTTTTTTTTTTTTTTTTTTTTTTCAACCATAACCTATATATATGTGAAGTGCCACTCACTGATCACGAGACCCTAAAACTGGCCCAAACTGAGTTGAAATTTGTATGGATTACATATTTTTTATTGTAGAGGTGCAATTGGGCTAAATTTTGGTTATTCCAATCCTAAATGAAATCCTTCCTTTTAACATCCCTTTAAAGAACCCATTCTCCCAATTAGTAATAGCTCAAATTAACATTTTAAAAAGCTGGTAAAATACTGAATACTAGTTCAGGATTTTAAATATTAGTTGTAAAAATAATAATTCAGGCACGAGACATAAACCGAGGCCAAAATCCGAGGTTACCTCCGTATAACCATTAATAGAGTTGGTTCGGGAAATGTGTTGGTGTGTTCTGAGTATACAACTAAATTTTATCGATGATGAGGGTTTGTTTTACTAAAATATTTTACTGTAAACCTACACATTGGGCGTATGTTTTCACAACAAAGTTTTTTATTTTTGTGTAATTTTTTTTTGTTATTGATACAGACTGTAGTTGTAATGCTTCTTCATTCGACTAGAAGGCAAGTTTTTTTGTGATTTTTGTCCCTCCCAAAATATTTACGTTCCGGATATTTTGTGGCGTTCTCTATCCTTAGCACTACATCTCTAATTTTGTTTATCATTCCTCTTCTCTTGCATCCCATTATATTTACACTACATAGTTTTGTTCAAACTTATTTAGTTCATACTCTATTCTATATAAAACCTTATCACCTCTCATTTTTTCGCATTCTCTACATTTTAAACCTTCGCACCTCATTTATAAATCAACACAAACCAGTACCCTTTAAAGCCCTTTAAGCTCTCTATTTTTATTATTTTATTATTTATTTTCCATATAACATAACTTTGCACGCCAGTTTACATAGCTGTAAGCCTCTGCGTGAAGTAACGTCTGCTCAGTTGCGACTCGAACCTGGGTAATATATTACCTGTAGTGACTGCTAACATAACAAACATTTTTCTTTATAAGAACCCAATATTTAACGACATATTTTTGACCTTATATTATCATTTTCTTGCTCTCATTAACATTTAGTATTTATAGTCATTGCACCCACCCCACAATGTTGAATATGACTACTGAAAAGAAATATCCTGAATTTTTCTTTTCGGCCTACAATTTTTTTAAAGCGTAAATCGATAGAAATAACTATTAATTAATGTGAACGATTTATTTTTATGAAGTACAGCCAAAAATAAGGACATAAGTTATCTACCGCCATAAATATGAGTTTTATTCTTTTATTTTATTTAATAATTTTTTCAGCTCTATCAAAGAGTACTACTTAGTTAACAAGGAACTAGCAAACAAATAACATTACCAAACACTGGACACGTTTTCTGCATCATGTTGGCTGGACCTGGCCGATCAGAAGTCAATTATGTTAATTCAATGGCATGTCCATGTTAGGGCTTCTGGTCTTTGTCTTTTTACCCTGCTATCTAATGTTGCTTCATTACATTATCTGACATTCGCTTTAGCACCACTTTATTTTACTTATCTTATTCTTTGTTGTAGAAGTTAATTCCTGTCTTCATACACGTGAAAACAATATTTTGTGAAATGTATCTTGTTCATTCATGGAATGAGTATCGTAAAACCCTTTCAACAAATAACAATAGAAAAATTATATTTTACAATTTCCTAGATAATAAATATCTAATTGTGAAAGCATGCACTGACTTGTTGACGTATCATTAATTCTCCAACTGTTTGTGAAAGCATGCACTGACTTGGTGACATATCAATAATTATCTAATTGTTAGTGAAAGCATGCACTGACTTGTTGACGTATCATTAATTCTCGAACTGTTTGTGGAAGTATGCACTAACTTGTTGACATATCAATAATTATCTAATTGTTAGTGAAAGTGTGCACTGACTTTTTGACTTATCATTAATTCTCCAACTGTTTGTGGAAGTATGCACTGACTTGTTGACATATCAATAATTATCTAATTGTTAGTGAAAGTGTGCACTGACTTTTTGACTTATCATTAATTCTCCAACTGTTTGTGGAAGTATGCACTGACTTGTTGACATATCAATAATTATCTAATTGTTAGTGAAAGCATGCACTGACTTGTTGACGTATCATTAATTCTCTAACTGTTTGTGAAAGCATGCACTGACTTGTTGACATATCAATAATTATCTAATTGTTAGTGAAAGTGTGCACTGACTTTTTGACTTATCATTAATTCTCCAACTGTTTGAGGAAGTATGCACTGACTTGTTGACATATCAATAATTATCTAATTGTTAGTGAAAGTGTGCACTGACTTTTTGACTTATCATTAATTCTCCAACTGTTTGTGGAAGTATGCACTGACTTGTTGACATGTCAATAATTATCTAATTGTTAGTGAAAGTGTGCACTGACTTTTTGACTTATCATTAATTCTCCAACTGTTTGTGGAAGTATGCATTGACTTGTTGACATATCAATAATTATCTAATTGTTAGTGAAAGCATGCACTGACTTGTTGACGTATCATTAATTCTCCAACTGTTTGTGAAAGCATGCACTGACTTGTTGACATATCAATAATTATCTAATTGTTAGTGAAAGTGTGCCCTGACTTTTTGACTCATCATTAATTCTCGAACTGTTTGTGGAAGTATGCACTGACTTGTTGACATATCAATAATTATCTAATTGTTAGTGAAAGCATGCACTGACTTGTTGACGTATCATTAATTCTCCAACTGTTTGTGAAAGCATGCACTGACTTGTTGACATATCAATAATTATCTAATTGTTAGTGAAATTGTGCACTGACTTTTTGACTTATCATTAATTCTCCAACTGTTTGTGGAAGTATGCACTGACTTGTTGACATATCAATAATTATCTAATTGTTAGTGAAAGTGTGCACTGACTTTTTGACTTATCATTAATTCTCCAACTGTTTGTGGAAGTATGCACTGACTTGTTGACATATCAATAATTATCTAATTGTTAGTGAAAGTGTGCACTGACTTTTTGACTTATCATTAATCCTCCAACTGTTTGTGAAAGCATGCACTGACTTGTTGACATATCAATAATTATCTAATTGTTAGTGAAAGCATGCACTGACTTGTTGACGTATCATTAATTCTCCAACTGTTTGTGAAAGCATGCACTGACTTGTTGACATATCAATAATTATCTAATTGTTAGTGAAAGTGTGCACTGACTTTTTGACTTAACATTAATTCTCCAACTGTTTGTGGAAGTATGCACTGACTTGTTGACATATCAATAATTATCTAATTGTTAGTGAAAGTGTGCACTGACTTTTTGACTTATCATTAATTCTCCAACTGTTTGTGGAAGTATGCACTGACTTGTTGACATATCAATAATTATCTAATTGTTAGTGAAAGCATGCACTGACTTGTTGACGTATCATTAATTCTCCAACTGTTTGTGAAAGCATGCACTGACTTGTTGACATATCAATAATTATCTAATTGTTAGTGAAAGTGTGCCCTGACTTTTTGACTCATCATTAATTCTCGAACTGTTTGTGGAAGTATGCACTGACTTGTTGACATATCAATAATTATCTAATTGTTAGTGAAAGTGTGCACTGACTTTTTGACTTATCATTAATTCTCCAACTGTTTGTGGAAGTATGCACTGACTTGTTGACATATCAATAATTATCTAATTGTTAGTGAAAGT
Source organism: Stictocephala bisonia (assembly GCA_035578905.1). NCBI lineage: Eukaryota > Metazoa > Arthropoda > Insecta > Hemiptera > Membracidae > Stictocephala > Stictocephala bisonia. Next base: position 279,915 of record JAQJVL010000425.1, on the reverse strand, counting down.
GTGCACTAACTTTTTGACTTATCATTAATTCTCCAACTGTTTGTGGAAGTATGCACTGACTTGTTGACATATCAATAATTATCTAATTGTTAGTGAAAGCATGCACTGACTTGTTGACGTATCATTAATTCTCCAACTGTTTGTGAAAGCATGCACTGACTTGTTGACATATCAATAATTATCTAATTGTTAGTGAAAGTGTGCACTGACTTTTTGACTTATCATTAATTCTCCAACTGTTTGTGGAAGTATGCACTGACTTGTTGACATATCAATAATTATCTAATTGTTAGTGAAAGTGTGCACTGACTTTTTGACTTATCAATAATTCTCCAACTGTTTGTGGAAGTATGCACTGACTTGTTGACATATCAATAATTATCTAATTGTTAGTGAAAGTGTGCACTGACTTTTTGACTTATCATTAATTCTCCAACTGTTTGTGGAAGTATGCACTGACTTGTTGACATATCAATAATTATCTAATTGTTAGTGAAAGCATGCACTGACTTGTTGACGTATCATTAATTCTCCAACTGTTTGTGAAAGCATGCACTGACTTGTTGACATATCAATAATTATCTAATTGTTAGTGAAAGTGTGCCCTGACTTTTTGACTCATCATTAATTCTCGAACTGTTTGTGAAAGCATGCACTGACTTGTTGACATATTAATAATTATCTAATTGTTAGTGAAAGTGTGCCCAGACTTTTTGACTTATCATTAATTCTCCAACTGTTTGTGGAAGTATGCACTGACTTGTTGACATATCAATAATTATCTAATTGTTAGTGAAAGTGTGCACTGACTTTTTGACTTATCATTAATTCTCCAACTGTTTGTGGAAGTATGCACTGACTTGTTGACATATCAATAATTATCTAATTGTTAGTGAAAGCATGCACTGACTTGTTGACTTATCATTAATTCTCCAACTGTTTGTGAAAGTATGCACTGACTTGTTGACGTGTCAATAATTCTCCAACTGTTAGTGAAAGCATGCACTGACTTGTTGACGTATCATTAATTCTCCAACTGTTTGTGAAAGCATGCACTGACTTGTTGACTTATCATTAATTCTCCAACTGTTTGTGAAATTATGCACTGACTTGTTGACGTGTCAATAATTCTTCAACTGTTAGTGAAAGCATGCACTGACTTGTTGACTTATCATTAATTCTCCAACTGTTTGTGAAAGCATGCACTGACTTTTTGACTTATCATTAATTCTTCAACTGTTAGTGAAAGCATGCACTGACTTATTGACGTATCATTAATTCTTCAACTGTTTGAGAAAGCATGCACTGACTTGTTGACGTATCAATAATTCTCCAACTGTTAGTGAAAGCATGCACTGACTTGTTGACTTATCATTAATTCTCCAACTGTTTGTGGAAGTATGCACTGACTTGTTGACATATCAATAATTATCTAATTGTTAGTGAGAGTATGCACTGACTTGTTCAACTGTTTGTGAAAGTAAAAAGCTAAACTTTTCCGAATCCGTTGGTATTTTCTAACTAAAAAAGCAGGTATATCAAATCTTTATTTCTTTTTAAAATCATCTCAGAATGGAAGAAACACAAATTTGAAGTAAAATCAGTTTCCACGCTACTTCGTTTTAAAAAAGTGATTTTGAGAACAAAAATATGTAAGGTTTAAACTTGATGCACCGTTTAGGACCTACATGAAGAAATATGCTGAAAGACCAGAAAAGGGTTTTTTCAATGCAAATCTTCTTTAAAATGAAAAACAACTAACTATTTACGAGAAAGCTTTTAGTAACAGCTGAGGAATTTCAGATAGGGTAAAACGCCCTTTTCCTCAATATCTCATTCTATTATTTTGGTCATTTAAAATTGTTTTAAAACACTAAATCATTAAAAACACACGCGCACACAAACTCACAACATATTATACCAAACAGACATTTCTCTTATAAAGTACGGGAGATGGGTGGGGTAGATTATTTAGATCCCACATGAGTTTAAGGAAAGCTATGCCTAAGAAGGATATAATTTTATTTCTATTTACTACGAAAAGCTCATTTTTAATTGTATCATCTATTTTTCTCAGCTGTTCGTTATTCGGGTGTTACCGTCATTTTGCTGTTCCTTTCAATGTTCCACACTTTCTGAATGAAAGTTTAATCTATTTCGTATCTAAGACGACAGAGTCCCACAGCAAATCATTATTGTGATTTTTTTATATGAATATGAAAGTAAAAATGTTTGGTGTTTCTGTCGTTTAACGTAAGATACTATAAAAATATTGCTTCAAGCAAAAATTTAATAGTTAATTGAAGTCTGGAAAAAGTTTTGATTTAAAGCTAAACTGTTCAAAAATGTCATAATTATTTAACTAAGAAAAGACTTTAATTTAAAGAGACAGCTAGTAATTAATATATATTTGAATTGATCGAGGAAATCAAATTAAAATCGTTATTCTATTACAGTAATCGTCAATACGCTTAAGTAGATTATATTAATGACATTCATTACCATTGCTAATCATTGACTTGAAACTAACTTAAATAAATACAGTTAATTATATAAATCTCGTTTATTTATAAGCCTTATTTTATATTAATTGTATACCTTTGGTGTTTGAAACACTGGAATTAAAACTAACGTGATTACGTATTCAAGTAAGAAAAAATAACCACTATGAAATTGAAGGCCATCGTAATAACTTGTTGTCAACTTATTATTAATAATAGTCATACCTGTTATATCTGTTTCGAGAAGTGCAGCTAAATCGTGTTAGTTGAATTCGTTGGAGGTTCCAGTTTTGTGGAATTCTAAACCTGCCAGTCAGTTTCTTAATGTTCACTTGCAAACCTTTTTTTTTAGTAAGAATTGAGTATATTTTAATAATGCTAATTTATTAATGACATTTTCTAGCTTATAAGTTATTTAGGGTTGGTTACAGTGAAAATATTCTACATTGACGCAATTATTCAGAGTTTTACTGTCAAAATGAAGGACATTTATAGACTCCCGATAACATCCAAGCACGGTAAGTTTTACAGTCCTTGGTAATCTTGCCAAATCGTCAATATAAACTATTCTCTGGGTCAAATGCATTTTGATCAATTAGGTACTAACTTGGTTCATCCAAACGCACTCTATGAACTCTAATGTTTAATTTAAAATTTGCACATTTGTTTTGCTGGATGGAATATCGTAAGTGTGTCAGAAAACCTATTCTACTGGAAAATAACCTAAGTTTGACTTGCCTAAATAATTGTAATACGTATATTACATAGTAAATTCGTGTTTTATTCAGTGTTCCATTGACGGTGTTCAAAATATTTGTTTATTCAGTGTTCCATTGACGGTGTTCAAAATATTTGTTTACGTATTTAAAAGTTTATGTTCAAATGCCTTTTCACTGGAACTATTTTAAAGAACATCTGTCATCATATTTTAGAATCATAATTTAACAAGTAAAAGTTGTTATAGGAAATCTTATCATTACTTTGAAATTGGAATCAAGTGGGTTTAAGTAACTGATGGATGAGGATGGAAGTAACTGAGATCCTAATATTAACTTGGTTGGACGAAAGTTTGGGATCCAGTTACTGTCAAGAACAGTTTTAATCCCAAGAGGTCCTGACGCATTTGTCATCCTGCCCTCAGGCAATAATTCAAATATTGGGCCAGGGCGAATCTATATTTGTAAAACTTTATTGACAAGTCAATTTAACGGTGTTGAAAGTGTGGGAGCAAACGAAGGTAAAATATTAATTAATTCCGTAAACGAATCGGTCCTCATGAAATTTCTTAATCTGAGAAGAAGTTAAGAAGAATTGAGTTCCACCCAAGTGGTCCTAAAAATAATAATATTTTACCATTACAATATTTGTACTAATACATGTAGCATATGTCATGTTTATACTGCTGTAATCATTGAGTACTTTATTGTGTATTTAAAACTTTACATTTACATTACAACTTTTATTTAAAACTTGTTTACATAGTAAAAACAACTTTTAAATAAAATCAATACTAAATATTAGTTCTGTTGCTTTTAAGAGTCCTCTTGCTGTTAATATAGTCTCAGCCCGAGGCCGAAGGCCGAGGTGACACTCGCGCAGTGGCTGGAGGGTTTGGCATGTGTAGCTTGCAGGGGTGTCCCCGGGGTTTTTATTTATTTATTTTAATAGTGATAGTAATTCAGTGTTATTATTAATTTATTATTTAAAAACCCTAACACTATTTAAAAGGAACTTATTAATGTATATGTAGTTTCCAGAACTTTTCATTTTTTATATTGATGGATGGAAATGATTTTTTTTACTTCAATTAAAAAAATGGTAAGCATATATTTGTATTTATAAAATCTATACTAAAATTAGCAAACAGTTTAAATAGTTATATAAGACACACTATTAAACAATATCATCACATCTGTGTCAGTGCTTAGACTCGCACTTTTGAGATACATTACTGTCTCCAAAATATTTGAACCTCAAAGAAAAGCAAAAATCATAACTAGATTAATGAAAATGTAACTGTACCGATAGTAAATAAATAAATGACAATAAACAAAACATTTACTAAATCTTGAAATTGATTTTTAATGTAATTAATTACATTAAAACAATGATGAACATGCAATAAAAGAAGTTTTGTATAATAAGACGTAATTCAAATGAGCTTCAGTAAATAATTGTCTAAGGAGAAATTGTCGTCGTTGTCAGCTTTGTATCAGGAAAGAAGGTGAGAATTTTGAACTTTCATTGTAATAGGTATATTTCAAAAAATGGTACTGTAATTTATCTAATCTATTTCCTTATTGCTTTGTTTGCTTGTAACAATTAATTTTACTTAAAAATTCATCAACTTTAATGTTACTGTATTACACTAAATATTTATTAAATGATTTACTTAATAAAATTATAACATCAGCACAAATAGCAGTTACATTATTGCTCTAGCCTTTTTGAAATGACTTGTTAGCTTTGTCCATGCGTAAAACTCCGCGAAGAAGCGTCGCAACGCGAGGGTGGACAAGTGGCCAGCCCGCAAAAACGTGTACTTATTTAGAAAAATACACCAATTCTCAAAAGAAGCTAACGAATTCGTTAATGTGTTAGTACTTTTTAATTCTGCATTAATTAGGGAAGTTTTTAAGATATTTGGGCATTAGCTTAGGGTAAAAATACATTTGCAGTCACCGTTTGAATGTAGTAGTAACTTTGTTAAGTTAAAAAAATAAAGTTTAAACACTATTAATTTATGTTTTAACATTCCGTTTAACATGTTTTTAACATTCCGAAATGCCTTAAAACAGTAAAATTATGCAAATATACTTATTAAAATTATATTGTAAAAGTTTTAAGGCCATGCGTGCATTATTTCTTGCATAAAAATGATTTTTTTTTCGTTGCAATACACTTATTTTTTTAAATATTTAAAAAGTCAATAGCTCGGTAACTATTAATAATACGATAAATACATATAGGACATTTGTTGTTGGAAATGATCCATATAACAAGCCTGTAAGTTTGGATGTCGACTTTTGGGACACCCTATATATTGGTTTTTTCGTTTAATTGATTTTACAACACAAGCTGGGGATACTCAAAGCCACAATGCCGCAGCTTCCAGACACATGGTTTTCAGGTAAATGAATTATATCGTCCTGTCACCCAAACTATGGCCTACGCCCTGATACATACGTGATACATAACCCTGATACATACGCGATACATACACCCTGATACATACGTGATACATACAACCTGATACATACGTGATACATACACCCTGATACATACGTGATACATACAACCTGATACATACGTGATACATACGCCCTGATACATACGTGATACATACACCCTGATACATACGTGATACATACAACCTGATACATACGTGATACATACAACCTGATACATACGTGATACATACACCCTGATACATACGTGATACATACAACCTGATACATACGTGATACATACAACCTGATACATACGTGATACATACACCCTGATACATACGTGATACATACGTGATACATACAACCTGATACATACGTGATACATACGTGATACATACACCCTGATACATACGTGATACATACGTGATACATACACCCTGATACATACGTGATACATACAACCTGATACATACGTGATACATACAACCTGATACATACGTGATACATACAACCTGATACATACGTGATACATACGTGATACATACGTGATACATACACCCTGATACATACGTGATACATACAACCTGATACATACGTGATACATACAACCTGATACATACGTGATACATACAACCTGATACATACGTGATACATACACCCTGATACATACGTGATACATACAACCTGATACATACGTGATACATACGTGATACATACAACCTGATACATACGTGATACATACGCCCTGATACATACGTGATACATACAACCTGATACATACGTGATACATACGCCCTGATACATACGTGATACATACAACCTGATACATACGTGATACATACGCCCTGATACATCCGTGATACATACACCCTGATACATACGTGATACATACAACCTGATACATACGTGATACATACACCCTGTTACATACGTGATACATACAACCTGATACATACGTGATACATACGCCCTGATACATACGCCCTAATACATACGTGATACATACAACCTGATACATACGTGATACATACACCTTGATACATACGTCATACATACAACCTGATACATACGTGATACATACACCCTGATACATACGTGATACATACACCCTGATACATACGTGATACATACAACCTGATACATACGTGATACATACGCCCTGATACATACGCCCTAATACATACGTGATACATACACCCTGATACATACGTGATACATACAACCTGATACATACGTGATACATACACCCTGATACATACGTGATACATACACCCTGATACATACGTGATACATACACCCTGATACATACGTGATACATACACCCTGATACATAAGCCCTAATACATACGTGATACATACAACCTGATACATACGTGATACATACACCCTGATACATACGTCATATATACAACCTGATACATACGTGATACATACACCCTGATACATACGTGATACATACACCCTGATACATACGTGATACATACACCCTGATACATACGCCCTAATACATACGTGATACATACACCCTGATACATACGTGATACATACACCCTGATACATGCGTGATACATACACCCTGATACATACGCCCTAATAAATACGTGATACGTACACCCTGATACATACGTGATACATACACCCTGATACATACGCCCTAATACATACGTGATACATACACCCTGATACATACGCCCTAATACATACGTGATACATACACCCTGATACATACGTGATACATACACCCTGATACATGCGTGATACATACACCCTGATACATACGCCCTAATAAATACGTGATACGTACACCCTGATACATACGTGATACATACGCCCTGATACATACGCCCTAATACATACGTGATACATACAACCTGATACATACGTGATACATACACCCTGATACAGACGTGATACATACAACCTGATACATACGTGATACATACACCCTGATACATACGTGATACATACAACCTGATACATACGTGATACATACACCCTGATACATACGTGATACATACACCCTGATACATACGCCCTAATACATACGTGATACATACACCGTGATACATACGTGATACATACACCCTGATACATGCGTGATACATACACCCTGATACATACGCCCTAATAAATACGTGATACGTACACCCTGATACATACGTGATACATACGCCCTGATACATACGCCCTGATACATACGTGATACATACACCCTGATACATACGCCCTAATACATACGTGATACATACAACCTGATACATTCGTGATACATACACCCTGATACATACGTGATACATACAACCTGATACATACGTGATACATACAACCTGATACATACGTGATACATACACCCTGATACATACGTGATACATACAACCTGATACATACGTGATACATACACCCTGATACATACGTGATACATACACCCTGATACATACGCCCTGATACATACGTGATACATACACCCTGATACATACGCCCTAATACATACGTGATACATACACCCTGATACATACGTGATACATACACCCTGATACATGCGTGATACATACACCCTGATACATACGCCCTAATAAATACGTGATACGTACACCCTGATACATACGTGATACATACGCCCTGATACATACGCCCTGATACATACGTGATACATACACCCTGATACATACGTGATACATACACCCTGATACATGCGTGATACATACACCCTGATACATACGCCCTAATAAATACGTGATACATACACCCTGATACATACGTGATACATACACCCTGATACATACGTGATACATACACCCTGATACATACGCCCTAATAAATACGTGATACATACACCCTGATACATACGTGATACATACAACCTGATACATACGTGATACATACACCCTGATACATGCGTGATACAGACGCCCTGATACATACGTTATTTTCTTAAAATATATGACTGTAGGTCACTGAACATACAATTTTTTTTAATTAATTTTGTATCTAATTGTTACTTTATGATTTTTGCGTTTTTCATGTGATACATTCTCTCAATCAATCAATCGATAAATTTATAAGTGAGCCATTCTACTGTGTAAAATGGATTTCATTGAATACATAAATTAAATAAAGGAATATAGAAGCGAAATACCACTCAGTTTGTCATTCTCCAAAACATCATCAAGAGCCCGGTTGACTTTGACGTAGTACAATATGCACTGAGAAAGTGTTTACGAAACGTCATTCTTGAAGGGCAAAATATCCCATAACAAGTATTTTTTTCTCCCATATGAATAAAATTGGTAATAGTTCAAGACTAAAATACTGAAAAAACGCACAAACTTAATATCGTTATGTTACTATTAAAAGTAGATGCAATACAGTCATTATCAACTAAAACTAGTGTAGACAAAGATCAACATTTATTAGTCAACATTTAGTTATTTACAAACCCAATGTTCATGCCATAGAGTTAGTTAATTAATTCTTAGAAATTTAAATGTCAAAAAATTACAACAGTTTTTGTATACAAGTTCTTCAACTGAAACACTTTGAAACGTGGGTATTGTAATACTTACAAATAAAACAATATAATTATCAAACTTTCAATTCAACTTATTTATAATAAATATAAATGTCAGCTTTGATGAAGCAATACACTCCTGTATCCGGAAATGTTGATTTTTACAGTTAATCCTAAACGATGGGACTGACAACAAAAAAATGTGTAAAACTCGTGTCAGAGGATATTAAACTGATTAGCAAGCAACAACATAAAGTGACGTAAAAATGTGTATGTTTCGATGGTGACCCTTGTCTGGTGCAGTGATGAAGGACTCTCGACCTAGCACTGTCAAGGACTTTCCACTAAACTCTCAACTAACCGACAGATCCTAATTGCTTTAACACCTGAACACGTCCTCTCCAATCACACTCCTCGTCACTAATTGTTATGGAATGTTTGATCAAGTGTTGTCCTTTTACTTAATTCGGTTAGAAACCTGTGTGTTGCTCGTAGCACACTTATAAGTTGTGCTTTGACCCCAGTTTAACTTATGTGTCTTAAAAATTGCCATAAAATAGCTTATTTTATGACAAAAACCATTTAAGATATTTGTACTGACATTATAGGTTAGTAAAATTACTTTAGTTTCATGTAAATAATAATTATATTTTATGCTGAAAAATCGTTGGTTTTATTTTTTTCTTGTGAAGTAGCCCTGAATATTTTCTTTACAATATAGTATACAGATCAATATAGGCCAAATACCATTCACATGGACTCATCGTGAAATCTCCAAACGTATACGCCCAACTAACAAAACATTTCTATGGAATACAGATTTTGTTTCACTCAAGTCACAGAGAATAACGAAACAGAGGTCGCATCCAGTAGTGTACTGAATGTGTGTGGAGTAGTTATTTTTCCAGTTTGCCATGAGATGACAGGACCATGTCTTTCCCTCTCTCATTAACCCCCCACCCCCCCAATTCCACAAGGATAAACGTATTGATTATTAGCACAGTTAGATAAAGTTTCACATTGGTTGCAATCTACTCCTAACTGTCGCTGAGGCGTTCGTTGGGGCCATACGAAAACGATCTCCGTTCCTTTGTCTCTGAGCTGAAGCACACTAAGAAAGGAAGTTTTGACATTCCGTCCGTAAAGAAGTATAATGTCCCTTACAAGAACCCTTTTTTCCCATAAGAACAACATTGGCAGTAGTTTGACATTACATTAAAAGAAAATGTTATTCAAACAATACTTAATATTGTACTTACTTTAAAAGACACTAAAAATTAAATTTCGTGTGACTTTCAATAGAGAGAGATGCCCAATTAATACAGGTTTTCTTTGCCTGCAAGCTTATTTCTGTGTTGTAGACGATGGACGTGACTTCCGAAGCACGGGAGTGGCACAGGGGTACACTATTGTCACGCCGGGAATCGAACCCTTAGCTTTGGCCACTCTCTTTAGTGGTTTAAAAGGTTATAAAGGACAGTTGACCAACTAATGATAATTTAGTCACGATTTAGTCACCAAGTCCGAAGGTTGAGATATTCAGAACCTACGAATAAATCATTTATACGTTATGATAGCAGCTTTTATTTCTGAATTTAAGTTGGTTTTGTTACAATCAAATTTAATACTAACTAATTTTTGCTTACGACCAACGAAATCGAGGCAAATAATCTTCTTCTTAAAATTATTATCTTACTTCAACTATAGTAAATTAAATTAACAATGACAAGCACACTGTTATCTACAAGTGTATAAGGAGTTCGCTATGTTGACGTTTATTCAGCTACAAGTATAAGATACGTAAATAAATGTCATGATTCAATGAGAAAGTTGCCAGTAGAAATTATTCATTTGGAGTTATTTTTTATAGAGGTCAGTGTTTGAGTAGCCACATTCAATGACAGTCTGTAATCATGAGTTACTTTTGGACTCTCTAATCAAATCACCACTGATTTTGTAAGCGGTCTGTGATATTATGATTTGTCGACATGTGGTTACAGAGGATTTCTTCTTCTTTTTTAAAAACAAACCTTGAACATTTATTTAACCATAAAATTTTAAGAAAAGAAAATATTTTAACTCTTGGGATTTCATTGCTTCAATCTGTGGGTTCCAGATATTTCGATTTGTCTGTAAGTAGGAAAAATATACAAAAAGTATGCGTATTTCTTTTTTATTTATTTATTCTTAAGAAGGAACCCGTCAAGATGTAAGCGAATATAAATTTCGAATGAGTGTGATGAGTGTAGATGAGCGAATATAGTCATTGTTACAAACTAAGGCAAATTATTCCTTTGAAAGTGTCATTAATAAAAGCAAAATAAACACCGGTGGCTATCAGCTGATTTCTTTAAAAATTTGTATAACTCTGATTGGGGTGGAACTGAGAATCTTTATCTAGTTTTTTTATTAATATTTAACTATTTATTGTATTTATGCATACACTTTTAAAACGTAAAACTTAATTTGGCCATGTGATCACGAACTTAATGCATATTTACATTATATTCATGTTCAGACGAACAATTTAGGTGTAAAATACGTTACCAAATATCAGATTTACCAATTATGACTAAGCGAATAGTCCAATAATTAACAGATTCAATTAAAACAATAAAAGATTTATTCTGTAATAATAGTAACCATAAAACTAAATAGCTTCATAATACGGTATTTTTTAGGAACTCACAAATTTAAGAGGTGTTTTATTTCAAACTTGGTAACAGCTGTACAAATTAGTTAAATAAGAAATTCAAGTTACATATAAGGTACAGTTTAGCCACTCCCAACAACCTAGAAGCTTGGATTTTGACAGTTAAACAGTCCTGGTGCCCAAGCCATATGAATATTGTCTTGATGTGGTTTCAATAAAACTTTTTTACTCATAACGAACTGCAGTCAGAAGATGCTACACAGGCAATAGCAAGTAATCCAAAACACATTGTTTAACATACAAAAACATGTATCAAAACGATCATCCTCACTATTATCGAGTGTATATCTCGTCTACGGGTTCAAGGAGAAAGACAGCCATGTTCGGCAATCACTTGTATAACAGCCGGTGACAGGCTCTGATAAATTAGTTAGGACTGCCATCATGTTTAAATTTCGAGTCAACAAACTTATACAAAATACACATGTATCAAAGTGTTGAACGTATGGTTCCACTTTCATTAGCAATTACACTTGATAATCGAGCTTGGTGCAAACCGGATCTGTGTCCTATCTGCTCGATCAACTGAAACACACCAACATTAGTTGTTCCTTGAGTAAAGATGTCAAAGTGTTGAACGTATGGTTCCACTTTCATTAGCAATTACACTTGACAATCGAGCTTGGTGCAAACCGGATCTGTGTCGATCAACTGAAACACACCAACATTAGTTGTTCCTTGAGTAAAGATGTCAGTGTTGAACGTATGGTTCCACTTTCATTAGCAATTACACTTGACAATCGAGCTTGGTGCAAACCGGATCTGTGTCCTATCTGCTCGATCAACTGAAACACACCAACATTAGTTGTTCCTTGAGTTAAAATTACCGAAAAGAAATAAAATTCTCTTACTTACGATTATTTAATCCAATTAATAGTCTTGACCTCAAACATAAATTGTTAATAGTAGTCATAGCAAACTAATGTTCACGACTGCTTGATTCTATTGTGATGTCAACATTATATCGAATAGTATTGGCAAATCTAGCCTTCCTAATTTTTCTGGAATTGTGGCGTGTATTTTCCACAATCTAATAACATTCGCTTCCTGCAGACAGATACCATTCATTACTCATGGTTATTATATGGGGAAAGTGCTGAAATCTAGTTTCATTTATCTATACCCGACACTACAAAAGTATAATCATCACAATTTGCATGTATGTATTTGTTACTACCACACATCCTATTTAATTGTTTACATTATTACTCAAAACTCGATGTGTCGGGGGACAAAATGACATTTCGAGCAGACTTCACACACTCAATGGGAATGTGTAAAATTCAACAAAATGGACACCACTGTCACTAAAATAACTCTATAAAACTCCATTGTATAATAACTCTACAAACATCTAAAGGTGTACAATACTATACAGATTCACGTGTCGATTATCAAAATGGCCTTTGTTTGAGAACATACTCGAATAAGGCATCACATTATGAATATATCTCTCCTGAGTCCTATTATTTAGCTTGGGCTAAACAAATATTAGCCCGAGCAGGTGGCTGAGAGGTCTAAGGCGTCAGGACTCTGGCCCGGACCAGCAGTGATCATCAGTAATATACGTCTTGGACTATACTGGTTCTCCCCCTTACTCTGAACAAATTCCCCGTACAAATAAATTGTTTACTAAAAGTAGGCAGAGTACGTTTTTTTTATTAAGGACATCATCCTTTCCTTTAAAAAAGTTAAGAAACGAAGTCAAAATATGTGGGTCTCTCTGCTCCAACAAGCAATAACCTGCATTACTGACAAACTATGTATCGGACATCTTTTATACCACGTTTAGTCGTAATTAGTCGTTTAGTCGTATATTATCACACGAGAAACTATAAGCTGAGGCTGATACCGTAAATGCAAAACTTTTACTCATGCCCTAAATAAATAAATTGCTTTTATTTTAATAATAATTAATTTTCACAATTTGCGTTATAAATACAATTTACAAATCATATATATTGAGCCACAGTACAGGATTCTAAAGTATATAATACTGCATAAAATAAAAATGTTTGATATACTGTTTCTAAAACAAACTAAATTTCAAGCAGATATAAAGTACGGTACGGCCATGACTATTCATGTACAATTTAAACAAAAACAGGTTTGAGAAAATTACGAAATGCCTTTAAGGCAAAGCCTAAGTTGAGGCTAAAGTTCAAATAAAGTAAAATGTATGCTATAATAAATTGTAAAATAATTCTTGATATCTGAAGTAAATGTTATTTAGTTATCTGAAATAAAAGGTTATCAATATTTTCGATTCCCTAATATCAATTTAGAATTGAAATATTTTAAGTAACTTGCATTAGGGATAAAATGTCGTAGCTTATTGCATATTTTTGGCGCTAAGGAATTACATTTTTTATTTTAAAAAGGGGTTGCCCGTTTAAAACAGGGTACAAGGGGTTGCCCGAATGTACACAGAAGTCTGCTGCATTTCAGTGAGCAAGTCGATGCTTCATAGTAAAAGTATCCAGTGTGTCCCACCGGTCGCGTTGGTTTGCCCATTAATTTATTATACAGTATGAATTGTAAAGCATTGTGTATCCAGTATGGCCATGAAAAGACTGGCTAACAATGCAGACCCATGGGATGTCGGGAAGCAGAGTGGTTCTACAAAGATTAGTTTTAGTACAAAAGACGTTATTGCTCACTTGAAATACAAGGAATTTATTTATTTTTGGGGCATGGCTGTAGTATTGAATGGCCATGAAAACTGTTGTATCTCTATTCTCTCCAATAGTTGGGTGGATATTGATCTCTAATCATAGCAATATTCCATTTTATAAGTAACAACAATAAAATGAACAATGAGTAATATACATTAGCTATTATTAATGAGTAATATACATTAGATATTTATCACGTGGTTCTGACCTACAAGGAAATTATAAGCGAAATCGGTTTAATTAATTATCAATCGGTGCCTTCTGGTATTTAGGTTAGGTTACGTTGTAAGCATTTCCACCACGGATTGTTAGGTTAGGTTTGGTAAATTTCACATAAAACCTTCATATATGTGAACTGTGTACTTCGTTTATACGCACATAGGCCTATACAATTCTTCAGGTCCAAACCGAACCAAACAAAACTTTGAAGTTGTCACTAACGTTTCGGTCATGTCCTAGTTGATCTCTTCAGGGCTGGCTGTTCATTCAGCCCTGAAGAAACTTGGCGTAAGTAGTCGGACCCAGAGATGGTCAGCTAGAACGCGACTGAAGCAACAATGGCAACATATACATTTTATATACGTGATTACAGGCCAAGACCCAGTGAACGTAAATATCGTTCTTAAATTGGTTCGCAGTGAAGTCTTACTGTCGGCGCAGAAACTACAGTATGTGCACCGCTGTTTTAAAAGAAACTAAGAGACCTATGAGAAATTCAATCATACCATTGTTTTCCTCATTTAATTATGCGTTATGACATATGAATTACATTTTAAATTCTAGTTTAAACTTCGATAATTTTTATCCTATTTGGAACAAAAAAGTACCGGAATTTTAACTAGTTTTCACTCTACATCAAGTTTACACCATTATTCCCAAAAGCCCGTTAATGAATTGTATTTTTATACATTAGTACATGGTTGATAAGAATGTTCCCTATAAGTTTCATAAATTTTATAATATTATCCTTTCAAGAAAAAAGGTTTTTATCAAGACCTGAAACATTGTTTTCTTGGCTTCTGGAGGTCGTAAAATGAATTACTTGGTGATGTTGAAACTCATATAAAATGTATTGTTACAATACATTATTTTTATATGTAATGTATTGTACCACTGTGCACGGGTGGGTCAATACCACAGTGCGTGTATGGGTGGGTGGGTGGGTCAATACCACAGTGCGTTAAAACAAATTTTTTTCTAAGAACCCTCGAAGCGCCTGCGCTATTAATGATACAATTCCCGCAATACATGTCTGTACCTGAATCACGGTTCAGCGCCGTCACATATTGTAAATACGATCATACACATGAAAGAAACAAGCGGTCACATTCAATTAATAGTGAGCTAAACGTGTTTGAACATGTTTGATCTTGTTGTAAAGGATTACAACAAGATCAAGTAATTAATTTTACAACCTCTAAAAGCCAAGAAAACAATGTTTCAGGTAATTGATAAGAACTTGTTTTCTTTAAAATATAAAATTCTAAAATTTGTAAAACTTAAAGGAAACAGTTCTATCAATCATGTACTAATGTATAAATGTGATACATTAAGGTTTTTTTTTTTTTTTTTTTTTGTAATAACGGTGTATTTTTATGCGGAGTGAAAACTATTTAAAATTCTAGTATTTTTTGTTTCTACTAGAATAACATTTTTTTAATTATAGGATAGAAAAATGTAACAATTCATGTGTCGTAACGTAGAGTTTAATGAGGAAAACAATGGTATCATTGGAATTTTCATGGGTATGTTAGTTTCTTAAAAAACAACTTTCAAACTCGGGTGCATATAACTTCCTGTTCCAAGACTAGTGGTGTTTCAGTTTGCAATTTTAACTCAGATTAGTGCTATAATAAATTAATTCTGTACGTCAGTAAATGAGCTAAATAAAAAATCAAGTAAGGTTTCTTGAAATGACAACATAGAGACAACATTCTGTGGGTTAGTTTTTGACCACAGAATCACAATCTGACAGTCTTGAATTCAAATAAAGGGTTTTTTCAATAATGGGGATAAATTTTTCTAATAAAAATCTTCTTATCAATAAAGTTTAATTTTAGACTATTAATTTACCATTGAGGGGGGGGTGAAAGTGTTACAAGTTAATTTTAGTTACTTTGTTTCTACTCTTTTGTTCTGGAAAATGTTTGTCAACGAGGTAAATTGTCACCTCAATAAGGTGAAAATTTACCACACCAACATTGGATTGCAACATCAGTTTATCTTTACTCACTTATACTTCAAAGTATATAAAATATAAATCACCATTGCTAGTTTACAGCGTAATTTGTACATGATATTCATTTTCTCACACAATCAAATAATATTCCTAAAAAGTTATTCACTGCAACGAAAAACTCAATATTCAATATCAAACAACCGCTAAAATAAAAACACATATACGTCATAATCAATGATGTTGCTAACTGCCTAACAAGCGCAGAAGTATATATGCAATACCTGCACTGCATGCGTGTATTTTAATCACAAAAATTGCTGTTCAATACAAAGGAGTTGAAGAAAATCAAGAACTACATGAAGCTACCATGTACAATTGGTAGATCAATCAATCATTGCGAGGTACTGAACAAAAGTTGTTTATAACGTTTGACTAAGTAACAGTTCAATCGCAGGTAACTGATGCGTAACTGTGGTCATATTTGCTTTGTTAATGTCTTATAAAAAACCAAACCATGTTTTTCCTTAGCAGAGTCCAATTTAATTTTCTCAGGATTCACCGTATTTCAAGATTCTGTTACTATAAATATATCTTTCCATTGCACATTTTCAACTTGATAAAATTTTTAAAGAAACTGCAATTTTTGATTTGGGGCAAACCAAAAAGTAAACTACTTACAAAATTAAGGAGCTTTGCTAGTTTAAACCACTTTGTATTTCAAACGTTGTATTCGTACCACTCCAGGTGTCCACCCTGTATATAAAAATGTATGTAACGTATATAAAATAAATTTCAAGAAATATAAAGTCCCAAATTTAAGAAATTTACAGATTTTTATTTATATAATATGCAATTACAATAAAGTAGAACTAATGAATTATTTTATTTCATAACATGCTTATACTTTTTAATAGCTGTTGTATTTTTACTCTGCCTTACTGTACAAGTTTCTTAGAAAAATTGAATGATGTCGACATAACGTAAGCCCTCAATTTTATATAATACTAGCTGTACCCGCCCGCTTCGCCGGTCATAATATTGAGTTTGATTTAGAACCTAATAGCTGAAAGAATTCGAGCATTTTTGCTTCTTCTACCAATATTAGATTTTTTAGGAGGCATGTTATAAAAAGTAAACTGCAAAACAAATAATTATTTATTTTTTATTTTCACGTTTCACCACATGTTTTAATTACCGAGGAAAAAATGTTAACACCAAATACAGATCACCTGATCAAGTAAAAGTAATGTGTGCTACACTCTCAAGGTGAAATGTAGAACTACAATAAATCAAAACATATACAGTACTGTTGTTGTGAGACCTTCAATCTGCTTATGGCATGTGAAACTACATTAAACCACATAGTCATATGTTTTTTGTAAACAATTCAGATTCTCCATTTGAATAACATGGGATCTTTAGGAGCCTGTGGGGCGGGACCTTGTGGATGGATCTGCATCAAACTTCACAGAAACCATTTCGGGAGTATACAGGACAATATCCTAAAGTTTCATGGCGATCGGTTGGATGGTTTGGCAGCGCATAAACTTCAAACATATATATATATATATATATATATATATATATATATATATATATATATATATATATATACTAGCTGAACCCGGCGGACGTTGTCTCGCCTTTCATTTTCATAAAAAGTAAACTGCAAAACAAATAATTATTTATTTTTTATTTTCACGTTTCACCACATGTTTTAATTACCGAGGAAAAAAGGTTAACACCAAATACAGATCACTTGATCAAGTAAAAGTAGTGTGTGCTACACTCTCAAGGTGAAATGTAGAACTACAATAAATCAAAACATATTATACAGTACTGTTGTTGTGAGAACTTCAATCTGCTTATGGCATGTGAAACTACATTAAACCACACAGTCATATGTTTTTTGTAAACAATTCAGATTCTCCATTTGAATAACATGGGATCTTTAGGAGCCCGTGGGGCGGGACCCTGTGGACGGATCTGCATCAAACTTCACAGAAACCATCTCGGGAGTATACAGGACAACATCCTAAAGTTTCATGGCGATCGGTTGGATGGTTTGGCAGCGCATAAACTTCAAATATATATATATATATACAAATATCCTCTTTTATAAATATAGATATATATATATATATACAAACATCCTCTTTTATAAATATAGATTTAAGATTCGTATTCTTAAATGTTCACAGGTACAGTGAATTTTTCCCCTACAAAATAAATAACAAAGTGAATAAAATATTACCTTAAATTTGAAATATGAACATTTTTATTTATCAATTACAGGAAACAATATTCGATAAGCTGTCGGGATAAGTTAGGTCGTTTTAACACCTAGAAACATTAGTCACAATTAATTTATCAAATTATTTATTGATGAGCCTCAAGCAGCTAGGAAGGATGTGTGAATTTAGTTATTTATATGTCTTAACGCTTTGAAGCACGCGAGCTCACATTTTTTAAAAATATTTGTGTTTTTATATTAAGAACTATCTAAAAAAGAGTGAAAATGCCATTAAAAGTTTTAAAATGTATTTTTTTTCCTTACTCAAATTGGTGGTGGTTACAAAGTGAAACCACTGTGCATCAACTGACATTTTAGGTGTTTTCACCATGAAACCACTATGCATGTTATATGAATTTGGAGGTACTACTGTACTTATGATCAATGTAATTTTTAAAATACAGTTTTATTTATGTTTAAAAAGTTTGATCTCTATACAACTAAACTGAGCAAAAGCTGAGCAACTATTGTGATAAAGAGCAAAACATTTTTTCTGTTCGTTAGGACACAGACCCACATCACAATTTGAGCACTTTGTACGATGCGCTCAGACGTACTCCGTTCAGGCATGTACGATGCTTCTGCATCGTAACAGTCTTCTATTCACCCTTGCTGCACAGTGCTTTCAGCCACCTACTTTTTTACAATTAAAATCCAAATTTCAGATATAACCTACCTTTTCTAATTTATAATTCGCTAAAACAATGTGTGAGGCATAACTAGAAGTAAAATATTCAAGTTAATGACGAAAAAATAACGTTGTAAAGACTAAATGAGTCTGGAAACAGCGTTTCTAACCTCTCTCTTGCATACCCTACTGCGGTGTGACACCAAAACTATCTCTGAACAGCCTGAATAGCACAAATAGATTTTAGTTTGACGTTCCGCCGATTGGTAGACACTGTATAGATCTAGTGTCTATTACCAAATCCGATAGATAGCGTAGTAATGAAGAAAACAGTGGTTTCATTGTGAAACCATTAATGCTTCAAAAGGTTTTAATTAAAGCTGTTTTTTTTTCCTTGCATTGATAAAGGCCTCTAGGCCGTCAAGCAATACGTGTTTATATAACTTTTTTGTTAAATTTTACAGACAAATTAATGTTTCTTAAGCAGTGTTATGCGCCTCTTTTACTGATCGCTATACAATTTGTCTAGAACTCTTGAAGGATTGAACATGAAGAAAAAAATGGATGGTACTTTAAGAAAATTAGACTGGAACAAAATTAGCGAAACAGTAACACTTAAAGATTGACTAGCATAGTCAATGAAAACTATGTTAACCAATATTCAAACATTCTTATCAAGAACGGTATGTTTCCTCAAAAACGCTAAATTAAAACCCTGGATCACTCGTGGATTGGTAAAATCTATACATACCCACAACAAACTAAGTAGTAGAATGTATTAAAAAAGAACCATTCAATATCCGACTGACTAACAGGTTTATAGGTTATAGAGATATGATAAATATTTTAATATGTCGCACAAAATCTGAATTCTACAACAGTAAAATTAATGAAGCAGCTGGTGACGCTTGGACATTTTGGACTTTAGTCAATCCGGTTTCTGGTCGGTCTCCGGGCCTTCAGTGGATGCGGCGGCTCTGTCACACCTTCCACAATTAAGGATATTACGAATGAAGTTAATAAATATTATGCCTCTGTTGATGAGCAGCTCGCAATCCTAGCGGACCTCAGGTGGTAAACGACACTTCTCACACTATTGATGCTGATTTTGAACTAAACCCTGTCAGCCAACAACAATTGATTAAAATTGTAAAAAGTTTGAAGGGGGCTCATCACCAGGTTGGGATAGAATCTCCTGTAAAATTATAAAGGCCAATATACATGTATTTGGTAGATCCACTGCTACACTTAGTCAATCAAAGTACCAGAACAGGTATATTTTCTTATGCTTTCAAAATGGCTAAAGTGATTGCTATTCATAAATCTGGTTCAAAAGCATAATTAAATAATTTTAGACCTATTTAATAGTTAGTAACAATAGATAAGATATTGGGAGAAATGTGTAAAAGCTCAATTGTCCAACTGTCTCAATCAAAATTATATAATTTAAAAAATACAATTTGAATTTAGTAGTACATAAAAATATGTCCGACTCTCTTTTTGAAGTTAATAATCATATAGCAAATAATATACACAGTAAATAAAGTTCTAATAACACTTCTAGACCTAGCCAAAGCTTATTCAATTAACAGGCAAAAACTATTTAAAAATTGTAATGTATTAGTTTGAAGTGTAGAACTAAAGATTGGTTTACTAGTTATTTCCATATACAGGAGCAATTTGTTAGTATCAATTGTGTGAGAGGTGATCAAAATAATGTAGATTATGGGTTAGTACAGTGAAGTACCCTTGGCCCTCTGCTTTTCCTAATTTACATAAACAATATCTCTCATGTCAAGATTAGTGGGAAATTATTCTTGTTTGCTGATGATATCGCCTTAACATCGACAGGGTGTATGTGGGATGAGGTGAATATTTATATGCATCCAAGGATCTCAAAAATTTAAAAAATTGGTTTGATCACAATATTTTGTCAGTAAATGAAAGTAAAACTAAAACTCTACCTATATTTGTTAGATATTCGAAATGTTGCAGGTCCCAGTATACTGGCTACATTCCTGCGGTGATCCATATTCTGTGACCTGTGGCTGACATAATTGAGCAGGTGGACCATTACAAGTACTTAGGAGTTATTTTTTATGACAAACTAAGCTGGGTGCCACATATCCAGTATTTTAAACTAAAGCTACGTAAATTGGTATATGCATTTAATCAGCTTGGTCAGGTTCTTACTCTGGATTATCATAGGCTTGTCTACTTAGCTTACGTATAGTCAGTCCTGAGTAAGGTATCTTGGCTTGGCCAGGACTTTCTGCAGCTACCCTTGAGCCATTAGTCGTTACGCAAAGAACTATTATCAAAACAGTTTGAAGGAAACCAATAAAGCACTCCTCTATGCAACTATTTGAAGACTTACATGTTTTGAATATCAGACAACCTATCATTAAAACACTTGTTCTATACATAAAGTTAAATAAAACACAACTATTTTCAACGTTACAACAAAGTTACTCAACAAGATACAATAGACAGTATGGCTATCTTATTCCTAGAGTAAAACATAATATACATTTGTCAAATTCATATTATCTGGCCCACGTTGTATATAGAAATCTCCCAGATAAGATAGTGGAAGGGAGGGTGACAGTCGTCTTGTTTAAATGCAGGCTGAGTGAGTGGTTGTTTCGAACCAGTAGGGCGACTGCTGAGGCACTGATGAGATCCCCGTGTACATAAATTTATTATCGTCAACAAAAACCTGCTATTTTTTTTTAATGAGCTATGCTTCTCTTTGACAGTTTGATATTTGTATACTTATATCTAATTGTAAATTGCTATAATTATTGTAGGTTATGATATATTATAGAAATGTTTTGTATTTATTTTTCTTAGATAAACTGTGTGTAGTGATACAAACATGTAAAAACAGTGACAATGACTGAAAAGATTCATGCCCACGCACATACTAATGTCTATGTAGGAATTATTTCTATTATAAACTTACTTTATAGTTAATTATAAGTAAGTTTATAATCGCATTAATTATAATTAATAATACATAAATACTTTTATCTATTCATTCATTCAGTTGTTGGAGAAAATGTTTATAACAAAGAAGAGCTGGCACCAGAAGTTTTGGTGTTTTAGACAGTTTCTTGCTTAGTACGACTTGCTCATAATGCATCAGCTCAGCATCCCACAGTTATTTGTTCTAACTGTGAACCTCCTGTTCACAGATCTGCTATAAGTAGTAATTACTAAGTATATATATATATATATATATATATATATATATATATATATATATATATATATATATATATCAGAGGAACCGATAAATGTTTTTTTGATAAATTTGTATACCATTTTAGTTTGGGTGGTAAAATCTAATTAATTAAGATTCAAGATAAGACTACTTCATTCAGTTCAATCTCAATCAAAATCAAAATTTAACGTTGAAAGAGACCAATTGCTCTGACTTTTAGTGATATATAGTTTAGATTCTAAGATAAGCTGTGTAGGTCTCTTAGTTAGTCTTGCTATTAGACTATTAATACATTGGCCTTTCTGAGGAATATTCAACCTTAGTTAGCAACAAAGACTACACTTGCTCATCTAAACTTATTCCCAAACCATTTGCCCATATATGTCAAATTGCCGCCTTTAGCATTAAAACATTTATTTGTATTTAGGCTGTAAAGTAATGAATCTTTAGGAAACCGTTTCAATGTGTACATGAAACCAATTTTTCAAGCATTGAGTTGAAACATCAATTAACACAATATTTTTGTTATTATTTAATGAGAATACTAACAAGTAGTAAGTTATCAACAACTCTTCGGACAGCTGAACAAATCTCACTTAGTAATATGCAAGTACAGACTTGCATATTACTGAGTGAGATTTCTGTAACAGGTTGCGTTAGAGAGGGTTTCTTAGACCTAACTTTGCCTGGTAATATAAGGCATCCTTTAACTTTTTAATTTATCTTTTTTAATACATAAATGTACATTAAAAATATGAAAAATGTAAACTAAATTTTACAGTCAAGTTTTTGGAAATAAACTTAGTAATACAGAATTTCGTAGTTCATACTTTCAGAAGCACCAAATTCCCAGGTGAGAGATTTCAGACAAGTATGTGAGAGCCTTGCCAACTATGTCTCATGCCTGGAGTGTTCCTTCACTGCTTTGTAACTTCCTTGTTGGGGATAGATAACTCTTACCTCCACCTACATAGTTCATGTTGCTCATATTTAGTTTACAAGGAAATTATGGAATCTCTACCAATACCAAGTTACAGTGGCTTTGTCAATGTCATTTTCACTTTTGTAAAATTATTGTTAATATCAATTTTTTACCATGTTAATGTTTTTTTATGTTTCTTGTATGGCAAGGATTTTCTGTTTAGTATAAAAACGTTGTAATTATCTAGAATAAGGGCTTTGTGAAGTTATATGCTGAAAAATTTTTTCATAGTATGTTATTAATAATTCAGAATCCAGAATGGTTTGATTTACTGGAAAAGCCGGGAAAATTATAAAAAGTGGAAAATATTTTTTTTTTAGTACATACAGCGTGGTGAGTCCTCAAATTGTGCAGAATGTTGTCCTGATTACAAATATGACATGGGTTTTTTTAATCAGACTCTTATTATTAGGCCTAGGTGAGGTTTGTTGTAAGGTTAGATAGGTTGCATTCTGTTTTTTTAGATTTGGTTACATTAGGTTATTAGGGGTTAGGCTGGTTTTTGAGATTAATTTTTTATAAATTAACCGTCAGGCTAAAACCATTTTATATCAAAACACAGACAAGGTAGAAAGATATTAAAAGGATGATTTGAGTTTTCTTTGAAGATATAGTTTAGTAAATTGTGAGGTGAAATATTCTATACTTACACTGAAAATATTACTTTTGTTGAAATTTGAACTGAAAATGTTTGTAACAAGAAATTTTTTAAGTATAGTAATGTTTGAGAAATTGACTATTTTATATTTAAAAGCTATATATATTAACTTGTTCTAAAAATATCAAAATTATACTTGGAAAAGTTAACAAAAATGAAAACTGGTTGAAGTTTTATTATAAGTAACTAAATTTAGTTGGTATTTTTTTATTTGAAAAAAATCACTTTTGAATTTCAATATTTTGTTAACATTCCTTTTTGTTACTCACAAATATTCATGTATACTTTAACAGTCTATACAAAACAATATGACAACGGTAACAAAAATGTAAATCTAAATAATTGCTCAAATTTAATTAGTACAAAAACAATAACTGTAAATTTAATATATAAATGTCAAGTAATAACTAGTTAATAACATTTCAAAATATATAAATAATATACTATTATTTTTAACATATTGGAAATTAACTTTTTTAATATTGTACCTCATTTGTAATATAAGCATTTATATTCAAACCAAAAAAAAAAAAAAAAAAACGAGACACTGATAGGAAATTGTTGTAAAAAGAAATATTTTTTCTCTATACTTCTAGATAAAAAGATAAGAAAGGGTCTAGATAATAAAAAACCAATAATGTATGATTTTGTTTGCAGTCTAGTTGTATCCTGCTATTATAATGCTTCTGTAACTAAATGAAATGAAATGAAATGAAATGAAATGAAATGAAATGAAATGAAAAATGAAATGAAAAATGAAATTAAAAAGTTTTATTTTTTGAGGCAAAGTTAGGACCATTAGGTCCTCTCTTACACTCAACCTCAAAGAAAATTAAAACATAACTACAATGAGTATATCTAAGAGTTCATACATGTTCACTGCTGCTGAGCACATTATTTACAAGTTTAACAACAATAAAAATTAGAGTTTTAAGATAATTAAAACTAAACAAATTAAGAATAAAGCATGAAAGAACATAAAACAAAGAAGAAAACAAAAACTATTACTTACATGAAAAAAAATAAATAAAATAAATAAACAAATAAAAAATAAATAAATAAATACAAAAAAAATAATAATAAATAAAAATTATTCCATGAACTGATCACAACAATCACACATCACACATACACCCAGTCCAACATTGACAGCACGGCCAAGGCCTACAACCCCCACGAATCCGCCGACAACCACTCCCTTAGTGCCGCAACAAACTGAGCTCGACTATCAATATTTCGAGTTGAAGGATCAAGTTTATTCCACAATCTGCAGGCAGTGACAGTAAAAGATCTATTGTGAAGTGCTGTTCGATAAGCTGGAATAGTTAACATTGAAGAACCCTGACGTGTGTCCCGATTACTTATGCTGAAGTTAAACACAAAATTTGAAGCTAAATAAGAAGGATTTTTGGATTGAAGAACGTTGTACAGTAAAGATAACATTTTGACTTTTCTGTACTCAAGTAACTTCAGTAAATTTAGCCGTCTGAAGTAAGGAGTGATATGTTCATCTCGACGGAGATTGAAAATATAACGTAGACAGTAGTTCTGCGCTCTTTGAAGTTTATCAGAAAGATGGATAGGCATGTCATTGATGACAATGTCGCAGTAGTCAAAGTGGGGAAATACAAGAGTTTTCACTAGCATAATCTTAACATCTAAAGGTAAACAATTATAATATCTCTTAAGGTGTGAATACCAGTAAAATCCCTATTACATGTTAAAGATACATGATCAGACCATGTAAGTGTATTATTCATAAGGAGTCCCAAGTTCTTAATTTTGTCACAGTATTTTAGTGAATTATTATCAATAGAGATGCGGGGTAATTGTATCAAGATCAATCTGTGCCATCAGTCTGTTATGTCCAATAATAATAGGTTGAGTCTTGTTGTTGTTCAGTCTTAAGCTGTGTCTGAACGCCCAGTCACCTAGAGATTTAATGTCAGAATTCATTCTATTAACCCCTTCATTTAAGTCTGGTACATCAACGTGTGAGTATATTTGTAAATCGTCAGCATAAAGGTGATATTTACAGTGATAAATGCTGTTGGACAAGTCATTGATGTACAGAGTAAACAGTAGAGGTCCAAGTACAGAGCCCTGAGGGACACCTTTGGTTACACTTCCCCAATTAGAGTATTCGTTATTCACATGTACACGCCGACGCCTGCCAGTCAGATAGGACTCAAACCAGGAAATACTGTCAGACGAGAAACCAAGATGAGAAAGTTTGACTTTGAGCAGTGGATGATAGACACAATCAAACGCTTTAGAAAAATCAAACAGAGTGAGCAATGTCACTTGTCTGATGTCCATAGCTTTTCGAATATCCTCAGTGATAAATAGAAGTGTAGTGGTGGTACTGTGATTTCTCCGAAAACCTGACTGAAACTTACTAAGAAGATCATTACTAGAAAGATAATTACATACTTGTTGGTGAACAATGTCAGTAGGAAGAAAAGAGGGAATAGAAATTATCACTAAAGATAACTAATTCTTTTAGTAGTGAAACAGCAAATTAAAGTAGTTTCAATATTTATCTATTAAAAATGTAATTCTAATAATATGTTTAATATACAAGTAGAAACCAATATCTTGTAAACTGACCATTGTAAAATTTAAAACAATAAGTTATAAGCATTTAAAATATTATACACATTATATAAGTATCTTCCAAAAACAATATTATAGCTACACAGATTAAGGACTTTCAGGAGAGTAGGCACCAAATGGGTTGTTAAGACCTGTAACCCTACTCTACTAGTGAGCAAACTTCCGCAAGATTCTTTACTCAATCTTGTTTAGGAACAGATGCGCCAAGTCTCACGGGACAATGCCCTTTTAGCTAAAGTAAAATTAAAGCGAAACACGCTTTGTTTTGTAGGAATGATTTTCGTGCTAGTGAAAAATAACAATTAATGTTAATTGTTGGCGAAAATACTGTGTTATAGTTTACTATAAAAGTTCAACGACTAGACCAGTGCCTTAATTATTTAAGTTTTGTCTAAGACAGGAAAGCCGACTTAACTTTTTAAAATGTTTTCTAATAAGTTCTTTGAAAGTTCATACACACAAAAAGGGTATAAACAAAACAAAATTTTAAAATTAAATAACAACAAAATAGTTACGGAGATAATCATCAAGTATTGCTAAATATTTCTAAAACTAATTTTACTTGCCTCAATATAAAACCTAATACCAATTCCATTTTATCAAAATTACAATTAGATGGTGTGGATAAGTTGTTGATAACACCAAATTTCTTGGATTACACATATATAATAAATTAAGTTAAAATTATTATATCGATTATGTGGCAAACAAAACTTTATCAGGTATATCCACACTTTACGGGTTTCAAACTGTTGTAATTCTAGTTCACTTTACCTAAATTCACTCACATTTATCTTTCAGATTAAGTATCTATGGAGGAATCTCATAACCTCATATATTATAGACAGACTTTTGATAGTGCAGAAACATGCAATCTGCACTAAGGTGAAATTGGATTGAAACGAATCTGTAAAGCATAAATTTAAACAACTTAGCATTATGAATCTTTTCAGTAATTGTTCTTATCAATGTATACTGTTATACTGTTCAAACTCCAAACACTGTCTCATCGTTAGGGAATTTTCACCAATATTTCACAAGAAAAAGAAATAAGTATTCAATTCTGTCCCATAGGTTCAGGCTCTTTGAAATAAACCAACGCACATGGGTGTAAAATGTTATAAAGCTCTCTCTACAATTTTAAGATTTAAAAAGTTTAACACAATTTAAAAATAAACTTTAATAAAATACTGTTTAACTAATCCTTTATTCTCAATTGACAAATTTTTACACAAAGATTTTTCTTAATACAGTAACAATATTTAGTGAATATTATTTCAGATAAAGTTTACGTTCCTGTTATAGAATAGTTGTTTGCCATTCTTTGTACATGTATACATATGATGAATAAAGATGTATTTCAGATTGTTCGGTTTTATCTTCAGTCCACCATAGGGTTGATGTAAGACTCAAAAGATCTCACTGTGATGGACTGAAGATAAGGCCAGCGACCTTGAAATAGGTACTTTTTACACTTTTATGTGAGTATAAAGTTTCAAAGGACTTACCATGGATTTTTTTAATAGGCCTGTTCTTAACAAAACCTAAATGGTCAAGTTAAAAGTTAACCATATTTTGAATACTTAAAACTAATTGTTGCAATTTTTAATTGTAAATACCAAAAATGGTTATGAATATGATCCATATTTTTTAAGAAATCTAAGCTGCACCAAAGAAATGAAAGAGTCTAGACTTACCTAATCTTTCAAGTGGGAAATTTCTAAGAATCAGTACAGTTTTCATATATACATTTGTTTAGCAAATATGCTTATGATCAATTTTTGTTATTTTTATTTTTTTTATTTATTCATAAGACGCCGATCGTCAAGATATGGGCAAATATGGATTTCGAATGAGTGTGATGAGTTTACATGAGCGAATGTTTATTTATTTAGTAAAGTCACTGATATGTGCAGTTTCAGGAAAGAACTGAAGTTTATAGTAAAGTCATTAGTTTCAAGTTCAGATATATTAATTAAAAAAAATATATTAATATTTTGTTAGGACTGGCATCTTATTTCAGTTAATTTTTACTATTTGTAACACAGTTATTTAATCAAAAATATTTATTTTTATTCTACTATGATGGAATAACGATAAATATCGATCCTCATTGCTGGGTTATTTTTAATGTTTTTTATGGTTCTGTCTGTTTATTGTTATACTGGTAATTAGTTTATTGATGAATTGTTAATTATTTTTAATTATTAATAATTATAGTAACTATACATGAATTTTTATTACTAATGTTATTTTTATTCTTGGATACTCATTGCTTCTATCTAATTATCAGATAACTCATAGCGTTCGCATGTAATTGCACTGACTGACGACTATTAGATTTTCACTCAAAACACAGATAGTCAAATGGGTATTAATATATTATGTGTTACAAGTTCCGCAACAAAACAGTGGGCAAGTCTCTGATGTTCTTAAAAATTGAGATGCCCCTACAAGAGCTATGCATCAGTCAACAGGAATCATATAACTTTTCTATGATTATTTCTAAACAACAACAAAAATAATTTATTGAAAACAGTTTAGCTAAACAGCAATTTATGTTTATTTAACATATTCATTGAAATGGCTTTCCTTCATGTCAATACTCTAAGCTTCTCAATAACAAATGCCAAGCCAGTCAGAAAAGTACAGACACTTTTTTAAGACTGATTTAATATTTCTCGCTATCTTTTTTCAACATATTAATTATTGTATGAAACATTAACTTGCTAAAATCTGACTTTTATCAAATGTACTGACCAGCGCCTTTTCAAGTGGTTTCTTCAGTCTAAATTATACAACATGTATATCACGATAGGATCCATATTTGAATTTGTCAACAAGCAATTAGCACTACACGAGCAAACTTTATGAAGTATTACACTGTGTATTAGCTCCACTACTAATTATGTGGTAGTAACAAACAAGTTAGCAAAGTGACCAAAATGTCTTAAGCCTATTTTGAGCAAATGCTAACAGCCAACAAATTGAAATTGCGTGACCAATATGGAACGAGCCAAAGTTTCACGTTCTGGGGCATGCAACACAACTTGCCATAGTCAAACCAGCTCAAAGAAACGGCTGATTTCTCAAGTTATGGAATGCTTAAGTTTTTAAAATCATAATGCCCTTGTCTGCTGATTTGACTTTTTTTAAACATTACCACTGTACGTGTATGGGCGGGCGGGTTGGTCAATACCACTATGTGTATGGGTGGGCAGGTGGGTCAATACCACTATGTGTATGGGCGGGCGGGTTGGTCAATACCACTGTGTGTATGGGTGAGCGGGTGGGTCAATACCACTGTATGTGTATGGGTGGGCAGGTGGGTCAATACCACATTGTACGTGTATGGGTGAGCAAAGTACTGTTTTTTTCTGACTCTGTTTCTTCCCACTGGTGTAAATTCATCTAAAATACGTCTCTTTGCAGATAATTCATCCTTCACAATCTCTAGTCCTTGTAATGAGACTGAAGCAAATTGCTTTTTCTGAAGCCATTATTGTGTCAAAATAATCAGTTAATTAATCAATTAACTGATAAAACAAAACTTTTAAATTTTAGTAATCTAATAAGGCTGGAGCAAACAAGATCAATCTTGTTAAAAAGTAAAATCAGGTTAAACATTCTATAATAAACAAAACTGCCTTCAATTAAAAAATAAATGTGTTATATCTCACATGTATATAGCATTGAATCTCTGACATGAAATATTGTAATATTTTCAATTGAATTGTCTCTATGACAAAAAGAAGAATAACAGAAGAGTCAATGATGAATAACAGAGGATGTAATTTCCGTCTGTTTGAGGTTAATTGCAAATTAGCTTTGTGCTAGGTTTAGAAATGAAACTAAACAATGCAATTCTATTACTAAATCAATTGGCAGAAAACATATTCTACAGGTAATTGTATTTTGTCTTGTTTTCTGCATCTGTAAATAAAAAAAATAAAAAAAAAAAACACTGACCATTTGTTTTTTGAAAACCAAAAATTGACAGTATTTTTATTTAATTAACACAATATGTATAATAAATTTATACTTTTAGTAAAAATGAGATTTTTTAGATTTAATATAATTAGTATTTAAATATAAATAATTTTAAAATATAAACCGAGTTACTTGTTTATTTTATTATGATTTATTTTTTTATTTCAGTAAAAGAGTCAAGTCCTTCATAGTTTCATCGTATATATCAAAAGAATTAGCACTTTTTATGATATTACTTATATTTCACTAAGTTAAAAAAGTGGCTTTTAGCCCATCGCGGATTAATTTATTTAGTACACTCCAGTGGATACGAATTAATTTGCACAACAGTGCGGCGGCAGAACAGTAACAGCATGCTGAAAAAAAAAAACTCCATGTAATTGCTTAAATGTAACAGTGGCCTGCTGGAGTAACGGCGATAAAGCAGTGGCAACAAATGGCGAGCCAGGTTATAGGTTGGCAGGGACGGGAGTCATAATCTAAATATTGCACACGCAGTTCGGGCAGAGATATCAACGTCGAGTTATTGAATAGACTAGGCTTGGCGACAACGGCCTTTTCTGTGTCTATTTCACTAACCTCAATGTCACTTGCTATATCGATGCACCGACATAGACAGAAATGCACTATATCCAAACTTAATACAGTATTATATTACTGAACAAAATATAAACTGCTGCTTCAACTTCAACATACTACTGTTATCTATAGGATATTAATGAAAGTTTTTTATAAATGAAACATTTTTTTTGAAATACCCAGTTGACCCAGAGAAGCTTACACAACCTAGTAGAGTCTATTGTAACTATTTTGGAGGTCAAAGTAAAAGCAGGTCGTTTATGCGAGCTGAGCTTGTCAGTGATCTGCAATGGGTTAAAGGATTAGGTTTTATCATATATCAGTAAATAAGTAATACAAAATGTATGATAGTACTGGTATTTTATTCATGTAAAAAGTGGATTTCTTAATATAAGGCATATATATATATATTATATATATTTATAAATAAAGTTAGTAAAAAAAATGGAAACGTGAAATACAATAAATCAATTATGTTAACATTTCCAAAACACAAATTTAAGTCACACACTTAATACAACATACAAAACATAGCAGTCTCAAAATGGATGGAATGTTGTGGTAATATAGATTGGTAAAAACCGCAGGTACCAAATATCTGTATGCAACTACTTCTTGGCAGTATTTTGATATACATTTTTTTTGATTAGATAGAATTCAATTTAAAAATTATCAAAATATATTTAAACTCAAGTTTAGATGATAATTTAAAATAATCATGTGCAACCAAAATAACGGAACATATATCACTTAATTCTTTTAAGACAAGCTAATTGAAACATTTTAAATAGGCACTATCCAAAATCTAAATTAAACAGGATATTATTAATTGTTCATCAGTTTTAAATCTAACTACACTATAAAATAAAAGCTTTTATTGTTTCAAAATTATGATAGACCTAAGAACAATGACCAGTCAAATTTTATTCATTTTTGAACCATTACCTTACTCTAAGCTGGAGTTAATTAGTTGAGTGAATTAAGCTTAGTGTCAATGAAGGGTAATTTAAACTATTGTCCATGTACATTTCAATTCTATAACTTTTTTTCATATATATTTAACATTTTTACACCAGATATTTCAATCACAAATCTAACGATGATGCAATTTTTCAATTAGTTTTTTAGCATCTTGCAAACTAGGTACTAATGTCAATACATGATTAAATTTAAAGCAAAAATAGAAATTTTAAGTAAAATTTAATAATTTTTAATTAAAACTAAAAAATAATCAATTTTTATCGTTGCAAATGTATTAATTGTTCAAACAGAAATATATTGTTTAATTAAAGGCTTCACAGTAAGAATAAGCCTTAAACTGAGTAAAGTTAACTGGACTGAGTAAATATTTTATATAAATAAAACTAGTTTTTTTTAAAAAGTGAGTGTTGCCTTTCAAGTAAACAATAGCATCATATTTAGTTAACAATTCTTGTTACATGAATCTTTATTACTTGTCTTAAAAGTGCTAATTAAATTGTGATAATAATTACTATCAATGTGTGAATATGTGTTCATCCTTTAGAACATAATATCTAACAATAACTTAACCAAGATAAAATAATTGCTACTATGACAAAAATTAAACAAATAATTAGCAAAAAAGCAAATAAAGAAGAATATAAATTAAATATTAGATACAAAAATAACTACCTCAATTTATAAAAATATTGCAAATATTTTTATAAATAAATGTTTAACATGGGCATATATTGTGCAAACTATTTCAGAAAAAGCATAAAAAATATATTATAATTTTATTTGTAACCTACAATTATAGACACATTTCAAAATCCAGAAAATTACTCTTCTAAACTGAAAAATTAATACTTAGGCTTCATAAAACATAACTTAAAGATTATATGTCTTATATACAAAGTTGGAAATGATATGAGTAAGGCCAGTTTGGTATGAAATGTCTACCAACTCTATTGATCATAATATAAAGCTAAACATTACAACATGAATAACAAATCTTAGATTATCAGTAACAAGGCATCATACATTTGGCAACATTCATTGCTACAGATCATAAACAATAAAAAAATTTAAACAAAGTAATAAATTTAAATTTCTTAATATTAAAAGCCATTGCAATTAGTTTCTACTTCTTACTGTCTTGTAACAATTTAGTGATAAATTGCTTAGACAAATTACAGATAATTGTTCCTCATTCAACTTACTGCAAAAATCTAAAGGAACAAATTATCAGTCTATTGCTTAAAAATTAAGTTAATCGGAAAGCCAATAGAAAGTAGTAAAGCCAATTATAAACCTATAGAGTAAATATAGGTTTATAAATAGAGTAAAAATGCAATGAATAATTTCACTAAATCCAAGCATAAAAATTGTAAATTAAATTTCAATAGTTGGAGTTTTAACATATTTCTTCCACTATATTATGGGAAAGAAGAGAAAATTTGCTGATTTGTTTTAGAAAGTCTGACATAATTTTATTTTAGTTTGTTTACATGAGATTTTACTTAAGTTAAGAGTTTATCCAAGTTTTTTTATGTACGTTTAGTTATTTTCTTTTAGCCTATTAGTATCTAAAATAACATTTATTACTTATAAAACAATGTCAGTTTGTTTTACAGAATTTTGCCAATAGACAGAATAGGTATGAAATGATAGAGGAAGGGGTTGATTTCAGTTTTTATCTACAGACTTTGGCTTTCCACTTAATCTAAAGAAATTACTGAGATTGTGGTTTTTAGTGGGGATAATTTAACCAAAATGTATGCAACAATTGAAAACTTTAATAAATAGAACTATTTTACTTTGATTCTATTCTCTGCAACCTATCAACCCAATTTAATTGAAACCAGATTTTGACATTAAGCATTTAAGTTATGGCTTTAAATCTGGTAACTTCCTGACTTTAATCCTACAAAATATGCAAGTAAAAGACAATAACAACTGGGATGAGGTTTAAAAGTTTTAAAAAATGTTTACATTTTACAGATTTAAAATATTTAAACGTTAGCATCTTTACTACAAACGTTATTTATACTTCACACTAATGCCTTATGTATTTAATGTAAAATAATTTGTATATTGGTAAAAAAGGTCAGGGGATAAACTAGGACTTTACCTTGATTAATTATTAGATTGCATTTTAGTACTAAAAAGAATAATCAGGATTTTAAAAATTATATGACGTTCTAATTTTCACATTAATAAAACTCTGGCTCTGATTGAAGATAAGTTATTTTTTAAAGGCACTTGACAATGTTAGTGCTTAATAAAATAAGCATCTAAATAAAACAAAAATACATGTAGTAGTTTGTAACTAAACAAAATGAAATAATACACAATATGATAATATTAGATATCTATAAAAATGTGATCCACACATAAATAATACCACGCTTTTTAGAATACAACTATTGAAAAAAAATGTTAGGAGAAAGACAATTTAACTATCACTAAACCTACGATAAACTATACAATAGAAATGAAACTGTACTAATTTACAAATGTATATATGAAAAGAACAAACAAATCTGTAGCCTACTACAAATGGATGGAATAAAAATACTTGGATGATTTAAAGACACTGTGATACCATACGTACTCAGGTAAGTAACTACAATTAGCATAGGTAAATGTTAGAATCAGATCTAAATTCTTGTTTGTTTAAATACAAAATACGTTATAAAATAAAGTCAAAATTAATCCTTAAATTCATACTGTTGGGGTATATAAATGTTATCTCTCATAGTATGTTACTATACAGCGTGTTATTGCTGAGAATTGATAATTCGAAAGAGGCCAAGTTCTGTCTTTAACACTTATACAACAGATAATACACATTTTACTTTGCCTATTTGCTTTTATAAAAATGCCTATATAATTCCAGGATTTATTTTAATGTTTTTATCAATATTAAATAGCGTGTGCAGGTAATTTTGACTTGATTATAGTTAAAGAATATTACTTACTTTAATTATAATCAATAATTTTAATAAATATTTCCAAAAATAAAGGCTCACAAACAAAATAGGTAGTTCTAGGCTTAGAAAATGGATTCATTTGTAAATCTGGTAGAAAAAGTTTTCATTAAAAAATTATTTGTTTGTGATTATTTCAAATTTATAAATTTGTTTGATTGAGAAAATGGT
The DNA here is from genome assembly GCA_035578905.1 of Stictocephala bisonia. Classification (NCBI taxonomy): domain Eukaryota; kingdom Metazoa; phylum Arthropoda; class Insecta; order Hemiptera; family Membracidae; genus Stictocephala; species Stictocephala bisonia. The sequence continues at coordinate 244,073 of JAQJVL010000425.1, read as the reverse complement.
AGATATTTGTTAGTATATATGTTTTCAGACAAACCCATTACGAGAGTTGGTGTCGTCCATCTGCATTACAAGGTTCTTGCTCTCTCGACGAAGTTCATAGGCTCTGTTAGTGTCCTACAAACATACAGAATACGCCTAATGAAGAGCAGCTTAGCAATATCTTTTGCAGGATTTTTGTTCTTAATTAAATGAGACATCAGGCAGCAATTTTAAGGGCTATGATACAAAATTAGCAAAAAGTTCCTGAAAGTCAGTTAAATTTGTTTAATTTTTACTTTTTAAAGTAATTTCATTATAACTATTCAGTTTAAACTATTTAAAATACATGCAGTCAAATCCCAAATGTAACTATGAAGTATTTTATTTACATTACACAAAAGTTTAACTAACTTATATTTGTAACACTAAGATGTAACAATGTAATTTAGTTTTCATTAATTAATTTTGAGAATTTTTAGTTGTATCAAAAAAATTCTGAAAAATCCTCATGGAGGGCCATAAACACTAAGGCTTTCCAGCTCTGTTTTTACTACACCTTATTAAGGGTCTCGATTACTGACATTTATGTGCATTTAATTGAACACTACATGTTGATTGACACAGAGCGATGAAGGCTGGCTCACAACTCAGAGCGCCACTCATAGTGATGCTTGACTTAGGTAGTAGTAGCTTTGAAAAAGGTTCTAGAGTTAAATGAACCAGCATATTTTTTGACACATCTTTTGTAGAAATAACAATTAAATTATATTTAGGAACAGCTTTACTTTTTATGCTTTTAAAAAGTTTAGGAAGGTTAAATGAATGTATTTTACTTGTATACACCCTCAAGTTCATAACTAATTAATGAGAACCCCTTCACACATCACATTCACATCATACATGAAAAAGAGGCCAGAATAATATCTTAATCTTACCTTATATAGGATGTATGACGCGAAGGAGTGAATAAAGAAAGAAATAACACCGAAATAGTAGGAATATGAGAGATGGTTAAAGTTGGGGTACATTAGCCAGTCCCTTCGAGATGACTGAGTCCAGAACAACCACACGGAAACGAAGATCAAGAAAGCTGAAAAACAAGCAAGTGATTAAAATTTGCCTAATATGTATTTTACTACAACAGTTTTAAAATTTGCATATAAAAACACAGTTCATAACAAAATAAATTTCTTTTAATCGACTACAAAATAGGAAAGATAACAGATGGATTAGAATAGCACAAGAACTTATTGGTATAATTATACGATTGGTCGGTAGCGTAGTTGGTTCAATCCCAGCTTCATGTGCTAAAGGTTGTCAGTTCGATCCCAATCAGAGTCAATACATTTTGAGAAGGATCAGCTGATAACCACCGGCTGTTCATTTGTCATTGGGCTATTAATTAATGACACTTTCTAGGGAATAGTCGGCCTTAGTTTGTAACAATGACTACATTCGCTCATCTACACTCATCACACTCATTCGAAATCCATATTCGCCCATATCTTGACGATCGGCGTCTTATGAATAAATAAAAAAATAAATGAATAAAATAAATAAATATTATTTTATTATAATATTATATTATTATAAATATTATAAATATTAAAATAAATAAAATAATAAACAAAAGTTCACAAACTGTGCGGCTGAATCACCTTCCTCTACAAATCACATTTGTAGTTGTAATCTCGGAGACTTGTCTCCACACAGGAAAGATACATCCTTGAAAGTTCAAAACATGGAAAGTTCTTTTAGTCAAAATTCCCCGCCTGCCAAAATAAGACAGGAAAGATTGCCATCAGATCCGGGGAGCAATCAACCAAAGGAACTTACGGATGAATCGGAGCATCTGAATACACCGAAACAAACACTGAAGACCAACACCTTTACAAACTTCGCCACAATAAACATAAACTCACTAGCTAAGGTTGGAAAACTCAAAACTCTACTGGACACTGCCATAGAGCAAAGGATAACAATACTCGCCATACAGGAGATGAGAAACACAATGCGGGAACCATACGAATCACAGGGATTCAGAATCTACCAAGGAATCCCCGGAAAGAGAGTAATGAAAAATATACCACAGTTCGGAACAGGTTTCATAGTGAAAAACACAATAATAAATTCTGTCAAGGAGTTCAAGGCCTACACGGATAGAATAGCAACTCTGACCATCAGGTCCGCAAACAAGACGTACACGCTAGTCAACGTGCACGCACCCACAAACGAGAAGAACAAAACTGACCCAGAACCTGTGGAGGGATTCTGGAATCTACTAGACCAAATCCTCACTAATATTCCATCAAACCACACTAAAATCGTGATGGGAGACTTCAATGCGCAGATAGGAAGAGAGAAAAGGTTCAGGAACATTGTTGGGGACTGGCCGGCACAAAAGAAAACTAGCACGAACGGCAGAAGATTGATAGAAATTTGCAGAGAACACAGAATGGTGATTGAATCGACCAGATTCAAAAGAAGACCACACAAGAAGAAAACGTGGAAACACACCGATTGGAAAAAGGGCGAATACCAACTTGACCATGTCTGTATGGACAAAGACCATCACAGAGAAATCTACAACGTTAAAGTTCTGAGGGGAAAGGACCTGGGTTCTGATCACTACCTGTCCAAAATAAAAATCAAAATAACACCGGCTGGGAAAAAGAAAAAAAGAGCCAACCGGTTGAGACGAACCTACGACCAAGCAAAAATACAAAACAACACACAATACACAATGAAAACAAACACAGTCCAATCAGACACGGAACTGGAAGTACTGACAGAGAAGTTGAAAACAATAGCCGCAGAAATAGCACAACCCGAAAAGAGAAAAAAACACCAGTGGTGGGACAGAGTGTGTGAGGAGGCAGTCGACAGGAGACATGAAGCGTGGAAGAAATTCCAAAATAACAAAACTGACGAAAATTTTGCAATGCTGACCCAACAACGGAAACTAACTCAAAGAACGTTAAGAAATAGCAAAAGAAAGTATCATCACGGACTGCTGGACCAAATAGAAGATAGCTTTGCCAAAAACAACTCACGGCAATACTGTAGAACATTTAGGGAAAAAACCAAAACCTTTACACCACCAACCCTTATGCTCAAAAACAAAGAAGGAGTAACGGCACACAACGATGAAGAAAATGCCAACATTATGGCGGAAAGCTTCCGAAATCTTTTGAACTGCGAAGACCCGATCAATATACTCGACATAAATACTAACACAGAAGTCAGGACACCGGAAGAGAACGTACAAACACCATCAAAATCAGAAGTAGAAATAGCAATTAAACAATTAAAAAACAACAAAGCTAGCGGAGAAGACCAACTGACAGCAGAGCTCTGGAAGTATGCCGGAGAAAACGCAGTTACCAGCCTCCACAAGAACATTCAAAAGATCTGGAAAGAGGATAAATTACCGACAAGATGGACAACAGCAATAATATGTCCCATCCACAAAAAAGGGAGTAAGACCGACCCAGGCAATTATAGAGGGATCTCCCTACTGGACTGTACGTACAAGATTCTCTCCAAAATAATTTATAACAGGGTCAGAGACCAACTAGAAAAAGAACTGGGAGAATATCAGGCGGGATTTAGACCGGGAAGAAGCTGCCCAGAACAAATATTAAACCTAAAGCTAATCATCGACTACTACAAGTCGAGAAACAAACAACTAGTAATCTCTTTCATCGATTTCCAAAAAGCCTACGACAGCATACATAGAGAATCTTTGAAGAAGATACTGAGAAATTTAGGCTTACACCCCAAACTGATCAAAATGATTGGGCTTACACTGGAGAACACAACATCTAAAGTCAAATTCAGAGGAGCAACCTCAGACGCGTTCGAAATTAAAACAGGATTAAGACAGGGGGACGGGTTGTCCCCAATTCTATTTAACTGCGCACTGGAATATCTGATGAGAGAATGGAGGAAGATTAACCCAGAACTAATAAAAGTAGGAACGAAAATCAAAGTGAACTGTTTAGGTTTTGCGGACGACTTGGCTTTATTAGCAAACAGCATAAAAGAGGCAAGAACGCAAATTGAGACACTAGAAGAGATAGCTGGGAAAATTGGACTAAAAATCTCGTTCGAAAAGACCAAAATCATGGTCAGGGATCCTCTCTGCGTTGATCACATATCAATTTTTAACACTAAAGTAGAACTGGTAAAAAAATTCAAGTATCTGGGGGAAACAATAACACACAACAATAACGAGAAAATCAACTGGAAAGAAAGAACTGACAAACTGAAGAAGTCTCTATTCACAACTCAAAACATATACAATAAGAGATGCTTATCAACAAAAACCAAAATCAGACATTACCAAACGGTGATTCTCCCGGAAATACAATACGCATGCGAGACAATCTCCGGACCTTACAAAATAGGAGAGATAGAAGCAATAGAAAAATTAGAAAGAAGGATAATAAGAAAATGTATAAACAAGAAGAACCTAGTGGAAGGTCAATGGAGAATAATCCCAAACGAAACCGTCTATAAAACAATCACTCCACTAACAGAATTCTTCAGAAGGAAAAGGATATCATTCCTGGGACACATATTGAGAACGGAAGACACTAGACTAGCTAAACGACTGATCGACTTTTACTGGAATAAAAAAATCAAGTCAAACTGGGTGAGAGAAGTGCAGAAGGACATGGAAGAACTAGGAATCTTGAAGGAGGATCTCGTAACAAAATCACAGAAATACAGCGAATGGGTAAAAACAAACACAATAACACTCACGCACAAACCAAGACCAAGACGAAATGTGGTGTATTCAGAGGAGGAAAGAAGACGAAGATCGGAACGGCTAAAAAAAATATGGGCTAAAAAGAAAGAAGAGACAGCCAAACAAATGAAACAGCTAAGGACGACTACAAGTTTTGAACTAAAGTGATCCAATAGGGTCGTAAAAGCAATAAATAAATAAATATTATAGTGCTGCATCTTCTTTTTTGTAGGGACTTATAACGTCCCAAAGTGCTACTTTAATTGGCCCCTTTTTCGGACAGCTTTTCTTAAATTCTGCAAATCAGCTACTACATTAAGCTGGACCAACAAGACTTTTATGTAGAATACAGATTTATTTCAATTAAATTCAATAAAAATAATAACTAACTTTATATTATTATGTTTATAAGGAGTATATTCTTCAATTTCATTCACAGTCTATAAATAAATACACTAAAACCAACAACTGATGATTAGTTTATCTAACATTTTAACTCATTTCACATTTTTAACATTGTTTATTTAACACTTATTTTATTTTAAATATTATTTAATATTTTCTGTCATAATATTGTTTCTTTCATTTTGATACATACAAACATTATTTTACATTTAGTAACTCTCATTTTATTTTTTATTTAAGTAGTATTAATAAATGTCACAAATAAATTTAAACTTAATAATTATTTACATTAATAAATAGACTGGCCGATAAAAGCCGTTAGTGACCTCAACAATTCTTCTTTAAACAAACCTTTTACATGTCCAATAAATTAAACATTCAAATCAAATACTTACAAGCAATAGCATTACAGATAAACACGATTCCCGTCAGAAGCCATTCATAATGGATGATGCCTCTAAGAGGGATGCGATCAACAATCATGGCCGTAATCACAAGAGAGGCTAAGGACAGGAGGAACGCTATGGTCATCCACACCTGAATAGCTAGAAGCCATCCTAAAACACAATTTGTTAACAAATTATAATAGTTTTAACTTGATAATAACACATCACTGCTTAGTACAGATGATGTTAAACAATAACATTCAACATATCTATCCCAAGTGTGTTTTGATCAATTCTAAAGACAAAATTGGACAAAAACCCTGGGAAATTGGGTTTGGCATTTGACTATTGCCCAACAACACTCCTATTTTTAGTACAGTAGAACCCCGATTATTAGAAACAAATGGAGCTGGACCTGTTCCCAATAGTAGAAATTTCCAATAATCAGATGTTACATTATTTTAGTACTTGTGAACAGTAAATGTGTACCCAGATTGAATAAGTATTATTTTAAAACTATGTAGAGAATTACATTTACAGTACAGTATAATTTTTAAAATAATTTTAAAAAGTATTTTATTTTATTTCAATGGTTACAATCACTCTTTTTCGTTTGGCTGATATCCTAAATCAATAGACTGTAAAATTGCACAATTTATGTTTAGTTTTTTTAACATTCTACCATACTTTACTTACTCTATAAATTAATAATTGAAATTGTATTAAAACACAATAATTGACAGGTATAATGCCAATTGTTTTACCAAAGTGTTTTCACAGCTTGACGAGTTAATAAGGTTGATTTTTATACTGTAATGACACAATAGTGTATTTTTATAAAATATTGTTATACACCGACACTATGTATTGTTTTAATGATGACAATTGATTTGATTATATGATGTTTATTCACTGTTTGTCTATACATATGTTTAGTGAAATTATTTTAACAAGCTATCCACCAAGTTTTAACAATATGTTAAAATACATTCATAATATGCTTTATACACTAGATTTTTTTTATCTAAAAACAAAACAGATCATAAAAAACAAAGCTGAAATTGTTATTGGTCCTCAAAATAACTATATTCATAGATTTTAAAAGATTAATATACAACAAATAAATTAAATTATAAAATCAAAAATAAAAAGATCAAGTAAAATAATCAAGTAATTTACCCTTTCAGGGCCAAAGCGTCTAAATAATAGAGACTGGAATTTGTGCATAAATTGTCTATTACTACATGGTAAACAATCCATATTATGGTAATATTTAATATCATATGTTATTTTTTTATCAATTGGACAGTTTACAGCAATCCCAATACTTCAAATTAACGATTTTTAGCTGTTTCCTGTTTTTATCTGCAGCCTAAAAAAATCTGAAAATAGACCACTTACTTATGAGACAGCTGTCAGTGAGCTCATTTTCACACACACTTTTGTTTTTGCTGCTTTGTTCACTGTAAGTGTTAGTTGCTACTGGAAAAAATTGGTATTCCTTTATTGAATTTCTACATATAAGTTCTTTATTTGTGTCATGAGTTTATTATGAAATGTTTAGAACTTACAGCTTTCAACTACAATGTTGAAATTGATATTATGTGATAAAGGATGATATCTACGTCTTTATTCATGACTTTTCATGAACTGTTAGTAGCCTGCATGAACATTTCTTACATTCTAAAATAGTTTTAGTTAGCATAATACAGTACAATTAGTGTTGTAACACACTAATTGTATTGTAAAATATTTGTGTTGTGTGATGTTCACTTGTATTATACTTATATAAAGATGAGTAGAGAAAACTCTGACAGTGAGAAAATCATCTATAAGATGCAATAATGAAATTTGTTGTACCTAAAGCCTACTAGAGAAACTTTTTGTTTTTTTAGTAAATTTATGTTTTACACATGGATTTTAATATATTTAGCTCCTCTTTACAATGGTATCACTGACAAAATGTAATATAAATATTTTATGAATAAAACTTTATTTCAAAATTAACTTTCAACTTTCTTGTTTTTACAATCAATCAATCAATCAATCGTTTATTGCCATGTTACATATTACAGTATCGACAAAGTCATAGTACAGCATACATACAACGTTATGGCTGCAGAGAATAACTCGTGTACATCTATAGTGACAATTACTACATTTAGTAACAGGATGATGGACACCAAAGAGAGGTCGCTTTTTATGGCTGCAGAGAATAACTCGTGTACATCTATAGTGACAATTACTACGTTTAGTATCAGGATGATGGACACCAAAGAGAGGTCGCTTTTTATGGCTGCAGAGAATAACTCGTGTACATCTATAGTGACAATTACTACGCTAATACTAAGAGGATTTTGGGGCAATAAAAGAGGGACTTACAAGGTGCTGGTCCTGCAATCGCATGCCAAAGTGAAGAACACACCCATACACGTACAGTGATATCGACCCACCCACCCATACACGTACAGTGATATCGACCCACCCACCCACTTATACACGTACAGTGATATTGACCCACCCAACCACCCATACACGTACAGTTTATAGTGCATACACATACAAGTATGCAACTTTTTAACAATGAACTTATCTGTTAATACTTATGTAATTATATTTTCTCATTGTTTCTTAGTTTGTTATCAACTAAATGAAAATAAAATCATATACTTCGTAGTACAGTCATTTTATAATAATTTTTTCCTTGGCATCAGCAAAACTTTGAAAAATTGCACGGCATTTTATGCATATCACTTTGAGGAATAGACATGGCACCAAAGGCTTCATATCTTTTAAATTAATGAAAATTAATACACAACAGAAAATTTCACTAATAATACTACAAATTAAAACATCAAATTTCAAAGAACGTAATCTTATTAATATTTGTTTACATTTATAAATTATAAAATTCAAATTCAAAATGATACAAGGTGTTAAGATCAATAAACAAATTAGCTCATTATCCCAGAATCTATAGTTTCCGGTGATAACTGCATCAAGGTGCTATCTACATTATTTACAACATAACCAAACATTTCGCCCATGCTGTGATGTGGCATCCTCAGTCTTATTTATGAGACCGAGATCAGCGAATGACCTTCCAGCTTTTTTTAACTGGTGGTGAGGTGGTTACTAGTTTGGCAGGTAGCTGGAGGGGGGCGGGGGCATGACCCACATGACCTACAGTCATTGGCAGACAACAATTAAAATGGATGACTCAATTTTATTTCAATTTACTTAAAAATGGTTCCTATGTCTTTGGAAACCGTATACTATCATCTTCATTAAAATTATTTCTTCTTTTATATATTTCTATAGTTTTCCTTGTGATTCTCGGGTAGTAATGCAGGATGTTGGCAAGGACTTTAGTTTGGTCAAATAAAATTCCATTAGTTTTTGTACAATGTTCCACAACTGCAGACTTTTCCATATCTTCATTCTTAGTATGCCTTATATCTTCCTTAATCTTTGTGGAAATTATCCTCTTGGTTTCTCTAATGTAGACTGACCCACAACTACATGGTATTTCATATACTACAGGCATAGCTAATGAAATTTTATCTTTGACTGGCCACAAAAAATTTGTCAATTTGTTTGGAGGCTTCTAAATGGTTTTTATATTTTCTTTATTTAATATTCCACCGATCTTTTCCGTTGTTCCCTTTATGTAATGTAAATATACCTTTTTGAGGTATCCTTATCTTGTTTTGTATCTATTATATTTTCTTGTTGTTTCCTCTTTAGCTATTATCCCATAGTATTGTTGATATCTCTACCTGAATATTCATTCTGTTTTCGTGTTGAATGTAATATTGTATTTGTCTTTCTTCCAACTATTTGGGTCCGAAATGTGAATGGAATTAACTTAATTGTTTACAACTGCACTCTTCTATGCTGGGTGGTGATGGGAAGCAGCATTTAGATATCTGTTGGTATGTGTAGGTTTCTGGTATATATGCCAAATGGCTTATTCATTCGTCTTTTCTTCTCAAGGTTAAAACGTCAAGAAAAGGCAGATTTAAGTTATTCTCAATTTTCATTGTAAACTTGATATTAGGGTGAATAGAATTAATATGGTGCAGAAAATCATTCAATCTCTCTACCATGAGGCCACACGGCCCATACTCATTTACATAATGATAACATGCCATGGGTTTCAAATCAGACATTTCCAGTGCCTTCTTTTCAATTACTTCTCCAAATAGAGATTAGCTGCAACTGGTGATAGAGGTGATCATATCATAGCTGCCCCTTCAGTTTGTTCAAAGAACGTCCCATCAAAGAAGAAATAAGTGGTAGGGGTGGATTAACACATTGTATGCTGAAAGACTACATAACTGCGCACCGTATTGGCTAACCACAAAACAATATCACTAAGTACAGTCACCCTTCCTACAAAAATGGCGGGAACAGAAAACGCACTACTCTTGAACATAAAAACTGGCACAACAAGCGGGGAGTGATCCGACAATAGCTAAACTCATGCTAAACTAATGCATTTGAAGCAGGAGCACTACATAAATTAACGTAGTCCGCCAGGCATGCCACTGCTGCGCTACATAAATTAACCTAGTCCGCATTCAACGTGTTTAAGCAGGGGGGGGGCAAGAAACGGACATCTAAAAGCGAAGAACTGAGAGGGTGAGAGATAACCACAGAGATGGATCCACCTCTCTGTGTTTTTATGACCTCATTTTTTATGCGACCTTTTGGCTTCGATAATATAAGTCTCTTTTAATGAAGATACTTCAATATCAGGACATAAATATACTTCTCAGTGTTTCTGAACATCTGAATAATCACCACATATATATTTCAATTAGACTCGACTGTTACGTAAACATACAAACACCTGTATTAAATGTATTCATTTATATTAGATTGCCAATTTGAATACTATATTTAGTGACCAATTGTATTTTTTCTCCATTCCAAGATGAGCCCATCCACCCACCCGTCCACCCATACACGTACGGTAGTGTTGAGGCACCCGTCCACCCATACACGTACAGTGGTATTGACCCACCCACCCAGCCATACACGTACAGTGGTATTAAATAAAAAATAATACAAATAATACAGATCTTTTAAAGTCCACACTCTAAATTTATTGGAGCAAAAACTGAACGAGACAGTCATGTGTTCTCTAGAAAGTATTCTATTACAATGTATAATGATCTCCCACCCACTTATACACTTACAGTCGTTATGATATTCCCATTCAATCTTACACGTGCATTAGTTATAACCCTCTCACCCAACCTTACACGTGCAGTGTCGTTAACCTTCTCACCCACCATCGTTAACCAATACCACTGTAAGTGTATGGGTGGGAGGGTGGGTATTGACCCACTCGCCCACCCATATACATATAGTGGCATTGACCACCCACCCACCCATACACGTACAGTGGTAATGACCCACCCGCCCACCCATACACGTACAGTGGTAATGATCCACCCGCCCGTGGTATTGACTCACCCGCCCACCCATACACCTCCTGCCCACCTATACACGTACAGTGGTATTGACCCACCCGCCCACCCATATACGGACAGTGGTATTGACCCACCCACCCAACCATACACGTACAGTGGTATTCCAATGTTCCCACTCTATGCGGAAGTCGCACACACTACTGTAATTAAAACCACATCGACCTTTCACAACATTAAATGTACGTACAATTTAATTTTTTAGGAACTAGAACTATCCACTTTTCATATCACAATACCACTGTACGTGTATGGGTGGGCGGGTAGGTCAATACCACTGCACGTGTATGGGTAGGCGGGTGGGTAAATACTATGTGTATGGGGGGCGAGTGGGTCAATACCACTGTAAGTGTATGGGTGGGCGGGTGGATAAATACCACTGTATGTGTATGGGCGGGGGGTGGGAGGAGGAAAATCCTGGATACCCTGTGTTCTAGCAAGATCAATGCAGACCTGGATCAATACCAACTGCACCACTGCACGTGTATTAGCGCGTGGGTGGGTTAGTAACACTGTAAGTGTATGGGTTAGCGGGGGGGGGTTAGTACCACTGCACGTGTATAGGTGGGTGGGTTAGTAGCACTGCAAGTGTATGGGTGGGTGGGTGGGATCAATATCACCGTACATGTATGGGTGGGCGGGTGGGTCAATATCACCGTACCTGTATGGGTGGGTGGGTGGGTCAATATCACTGTACATGTATGGGTGGGAAGGTAGGTCAATATCACCGTACGTGCATGGGTGGGTGGGTGGGTCAATATCACCGTACATGTATGGGTGGGCGGTTGGGTCAATATCACCGTACCTGTATGGGTGCGGGTGGGTCAATACCACCGTACCTGTATGGGTGGGTGGGTGGGTCAATACCAATATCAACAGTGCATGTATGGGTGGGCGGGTGTGTGTGTGTACACATGATACTTGATATTTCTATGAAATATCAGCTAGGGGATTGAGTTTGGGGAGGGGGAAATGAAATGAAAAAAGTGTTATTTTGTGAGGCAAAGTTAGGGCCATTAGGTCCTCTCTTACACTTAACCTCATAAAGAAAAATTAACCCCACTGTACTGTATTAAGACCACTGTACGTGTATGGGTGGGCGGGTGGGTCAAGACCACTGTACGTGTGTGGGTGGGCGGGTGAGTCAATGGCACTGTACGTGTACGGGCAGGCGGGTGGGTCAATGCCACTGTACGTGTATGGGCGGGCGGGTTGGTCAATGCTACTGTACATGTATGGGCAGGCGGGTGGGTCAATACCACTGTCCGTGGTAATAATTACTAAATATATCATTGAGTATTTGGCGGGAATAAGGAAATGACTGACAAGGTGCTGGCCTTTACGTGCGCATGGGATCTATCCGCTAGGATGATTAAAATTTTTTTGTGTAATAATAAAAACTAAAATGTATTTGATTAGTGTTGTAGTACCTAATTTCAATCTTTTTAGAAATAAACTGATATTATTTGAATATACAATAAGTATTAAATATAGTAGTAATGACATAAGTGATAGAAAGGCCATTGCTTCCACTCGCCACAGAGGACAACACATCTATCTCTATCAACGACACTATTATACGCCTGCTGCTGCAGCTGTTTGGCTATGCAACTTGCATGTTTACTTGCAAGATTATGCTAACTTTGATAGCCCATCAGTATAGTGCTGACAGATTTTTCTCCACCCTTCAAGATCTCAAAACATATCTAAGATCTAAATGTGGTGAAAGTTGTCTTAATGGACTGGCAATGTTGTACATCAATTGGGACATAAATATGGTCAAAGAAAAAGTGATAAATAAATTTGCTCTGATGAAACAAAGAAGCATAATTTGTTACTGTAATAATAATTCTGTATTTAAGATTTGTTTCATTATTTTTTGTAGTTTTAGTTTTGTTCTCAAGCATTTTCTTTACTCCTAATTTTCATTATACTTTCATTTTTTTTATTTTATCATGCAAAGTTAACAACATTTAAGTATTAAGAGTTTCTATACGGTTCTGTGTTAAGGATAAAAAAATGCTTAATAGTTATTTAAAGATCTTTAACAGTTATTTAAAGATACAGTTTAGTTATAATTAAAAAAACAAAAATATTGTTTTTTGTAAATATAACAATTTTTTTCAGTATAACAACAAAATTATTATTTTTTATTACCAACAATATTTTGTAGAATTTAAAATAGCAACAACAAAACAAATTTGTAGCACTCACATTTGTTTATTGCAACCCTATTATTATTACTACTAGATATTTTGCAATCAGTAAAAGTTATTGACTTGGTTTTTTGAGGTTAACTAATCCAATGTTATTTCCAGTTTTTATATTTATGTGATTTATAAACAATACTCTTAATGTCGCGTGACAACTAACGCTTTCATCCAGTAGGCCTACATATAAAATTTCTTTGAAACACGGCTACAGTATTAAATACAATCACATATGTTATTTTAGTCATAGTACAGACCGGACCATGGTTCTAAGTGTGTAGTAGAGGTAGTACAAGCAAAATAGTGAATATCCCCCACCATATTTCTCCTATGTCTATTGTGTAAAGTCTGCTCAAAATCTTATTTAGATTGGCTGCTATTTTTTATAATTTGCTCAATGGTGCTTGTGTTATTGAAATTATAGATATAAAAACTGAAACAAAGATTGAGATAGTAATAACAATAACCATAATAATTAAAATAATAATGCTTCTTCTATAATATTGTGATCTTACAATAACTTATTTGGTAACATGCCATGAGAGAAATGTAAACACTCATTAAATAATGAAAACATATTTTTAAAAGAAAACAAAAAACAGCTGATTTTGTTCAATTCGAGAACACACTAATTAGAAAATACAGTAGTTATCACGACAAGGATTTGCAGTAGCACATCATGAACCACCCAGTAGCAACACTCCCATTGCACTGCTGTGGGACTAGTGAGACGCAACACACTATAAAAATGGCCTTGACAAAATATTTGACATGTAATAATAACAGCTGTGAATGTAAATAATACAGAAATATGCACTCCTTTCTCCCCTTACTATGAGCGCTAGATCCGTGCTTGTCGTAAATTTTGTAATGGAGTGTCGCTACTAGGTGATTTATACAGTGGAAGTAGACTGTGTTGTTACATGGACGAAATCAGCTGGTTTGATTATTCTATTAAATATTGGTAACTAAATCAACCAATCACATGGGAGTATTTTCTAGGCATCGTGACCAAGATGTTTATTTTTTAACATGAATGTATCACTATCGTTGCAGAGGGAAACGCATTGATGCGCATGCTCGAACCACAAACACACGCACAGAACTATATACTCGAACTGGTCAATACTAAAAATTAGTTATGGAATGTTATGGACTATTTAGAGTATGAAAACAGCTGTTTTTCGATATAAAATTATTTAAGTCTGTTTAACTGTCTATATCTCTATTTTCACAGTCAACCAGATTGCAAGAGAAAGCATTTCCGAACTTGAAATTCAAAGGTAGTTTCAACTTTTGTATTCTTATATGGAAATTGTCAAGATATTGTACGTTAATGCGAGAACATGATGTTAAATAAATTCTGATTTATTTATCAACATTTTTCAAGTCCATGCCCCCCAAACCCCTCGGTACCCCCCAAAAGTCACATCCTTTATCCTGTTCAGCTAGCTCCGCTAAATTGTTGTTAAGAATATCCTTGATTATTTAAATGGTTTCGTGTATTGGAACCTTAAGGCCGGTTTTCACATAGGGTATTGTGCTCTTACTGTGTCCATGTTGCGCGTTTTCAGCAGTAGGGACCCGGCTACTGTCGTGCTCCTACCGTGTCCCTGTCGTTCTCCAGTCTTCCCTCACTTGCAGAAACAGAATTTCTGCTACATATAGCCAAAATTGCTATATCTAGCTCAAAATGTTACATGTAGGCTAACGTGCTACATATAACATTTGCTTTATACCATATTTTCTATATAGCATGTTTTGCTATATTTAGCTATATAACATGTTTTTTATATAGCACGTTTTGCTATATAACTTTTTTTTATATAGAATGTTTTGCTATATATAATTTTTTGCTATAAAGCATATTTTGCTGTATAAAATGTTTTGCTATATAGCATTTTTTGCTATATAGCATGTTTTGCTATGTATAGAACTATTGTAAACGCGGCTTTAGAATGTAGAACTCACTACTCTGTCACCGAAATGGATCAGGACGCTACGGATGTTGTTATTGCTTGAGCGGTTTATTCAACAGTTGAAAAGTAAATAAATAAGATGAAACGGCCAAAACAAAGGGGAGTTTCACACATCTTTGAGCCAGCTAAGAGATGACTTTGAAAAGGTCCGTAAATATTTCAGGATGAGCTATCCGATGTTCGAATATCTCCTTCTACAGTGTAGAGACAGTTTAAATTAAAAAATGCAATCGATCGGTAATTTTCGGAGGGTAATTTTTTAACAGTGCCCACCCCACCGCCTGTTAAAAAAGAAAACTGGAAGGTCATTCGCCTATCTAAGTCTCATAAATACCACTGAGGATGCCGCATCACAGCATATGCCAAACGTCTAGTTATCTTGTAAATAATGTATATAGCACCTTGACGCAGTTGTCAACGGAAAATATAGATTCTAGCAAAGATTATAGAACTATAGAGATAGTTTACTCAATAACATTTTGCATGCTCAGTTTTTGGCCTGCTATCTGTTGGCCAGGCTGTGAAGCTTGGGTGTTTTGCTAGTGGGACAGTGCTGCTGTCATATGGAGTAGACAAACGGAGAACCTCAAAATAATGAAGTCTCAACAAAAACATTTGCAATGTGGCATTACGTCAACTCAGCAGTCTGCACTGCCTGGACAGATAACGCTGGCCTGGCCCTGTATCGGGGCTTTCAGTTTTCTTTATGGTTCATTTGGTTGTGAGATGCGAGTAATGTTAATGTTAACATTTATTTTTTAAATTACTATTACTTTTAAGGAAGACTTCAAGACAGACTTATACTGACAGATTGGTAATACAATTGTCTAAAACAACGTGTTTTTACTAATTTTTTGTATTTTTTGTCATTTTCCCGCAGTTTCTATTTAAAAATTTTAAATGGTCACCATTTTAAAATTTTGAATTGGAGCAAGTTGAATTTTTTTCTAGAATAGGTCTCTGTTATCTTATCTTGCTTAGTCAGTTTCATAAAGATCAGTTAAGCTAACTTGGAGACAAAAATTCTGTTGTGAAACAAAAAAAAATGGCAGATATGTGGTAAATGAAATGTTTATGAAAGGAAAGCTATTTTTGTTATTTTCTCTTTGTTTTGACCTATATAACCATTTCCTGAAGTATAGCAATTTACTTTTGGAACATCCTGTATATTTTTGGTGTAGTTTCAATTTGTAAATTGTAATAAACATATATATTCAAGACAGAACCATTGGTGCTGAAAGTGTATTTAAATTTGTGTTTCAAATCATTGCAGTGTCCATTACATATCGATATAAATAGCAGTGGCGGGAGCTAGGGGAGGGGGGCAGGAGGGAGCAGTTGCCCCTCCAATATTTCATACTTTCATAATTTATTATTAGAAAATACCTTTATTTTCATTAAGTGTTTTTTTTAACATATTAATAAAAAATCTACAATCTAAAAGAATAAGAATGTGCAATTCAAATTAACGAATTCAGAACAGCCTTTGCTACTGCGTTCTCAGACGTCAGGAACAAAGTCTGTGTGGCCAAACTATGTAGTTGTCCTAGTTACAGATAAAGTGAAACACCTTCGCAGCCAAGTGTTTCACCCTCACTTGCGAGTAGCAACTGTTTTTAGGTTAGGATTGTTATAGCCACATATCACAAAAGTGAATAAGAGGTAGTGCACTCATTATGTTATAAACTGATTCCATCTAAAATCTAGTTTGAGTTAAAGGACCTATTTTTGAGGGACATATAGACCGGCTAGGCAGTTGTGTTTGGTGGTCATGGTTTACAGGTGGTATGTGTGAATGATAGATGATTGTGTGTTCAAAGAATTGTATTTTTTTCATTAATATTGATTTTTTAGTTATGATTTCTTATAATTATTTTATTTTTACATGTTGAGTCTTTTGATTAATAGTTATTGTTCTTAATGCAATTAGTTTTATATTTTGCTAACAGAATATTTTATATTATTTAATTTATTAATATTTGTTAATTTTTAGTAATGTAGAGAGGACTGTCAGTCTCGAAGTCAGTCACAACAGAGAAGCCAAACAGACTGCTCGGCCGATTCATTGCATCATTTTTACAAGAGATTACACACAGTAATCTACATTTTACATTGTTACATTTTCATAGTCCATCAATAAACAGTTTTCCTTTTAAAGTTAGTTCAGTGCTTCATTTTTAAGTTTACACCCTTTACAGTTGTGTTATTTAATTGACACCACATGCGTGCCAGGATTATCCGGGCTCTCGTGTGTGGAGCTGATTCATCTTTAGTAATAATTAATACGTTAGTAGTGAGGTTTTATTCGTTATCGGTAGGTACAGGTATACGAGTTGAAGGCTTGAAGGTACAACCATATTGTAAATCGGTAATTTTTTTACATAATTTTTTAGTTAGGTGGTAGTGGTCCTCATGGGAAAAAGAATTGTCATTTAGTAGAGAATGGTATTTTTAAGTGTAAACTTGGAACAAAAATCACATTTTTACACTACCTGGACTTCGAAAAATGTCTCCTACTGAGCCTGGTGATAGAGAATGGTTTTTTACGTGAACTAAAAAATAATTTACATTTTTACACGACCTGGACTAAGAAAAATTCCTCCTAGCGAGCCTACTCCTGGCCTATCCTGGTTAAAGTAAGGTCAAGTTACAGGGATGTCTGCTACTGTAACTAACAACACCATTTTCTGTAAATGATTTTTTTTCTTATTTCTATGAGGACCTATACCGCATAAAAATTATGTACAAAATAACTCATTTACAATATGGTTGTACCTACCGATCACGATTAAAACCTCACTACTTACGTTTATACTTGAGAATTTGGTGGTAATAAAGGGCGGGACTGACAAGGTACTAGCCCTGGTATCAGCATGGAAACTGGAGAAATAACTATTCAACACTAACTTGCAAACTTTCTATTGAATGCAGCCTCTGTTTTACTATTACTAACTTATTTTAACAAATTGCCTCAGTATTAAGGTCTGAAATGTATTTAATTAAAGATATATAATCAAAAATGCACCTGTTATAGCTGCTGTGCAGGAAAATGTATAACTTTTTGTGCAAATAAATAGATAAAAATGCATGTATCTTTTTATAGATTTGCATTTTTCCTACGATTACTACAATCTCTTCTGAAAAAATGTCTAAACTCTTTCTTTCATCCAGCTTTATGATTGATTCTATGACAACTTATCTATTTTAAACTAGAACAAGTCTAATAAATTAATGATATTGGAGTTATGGTTCAATTTAAATGATAATAATGATATACACACCTGGCAGAAGCCATTCCCGAATTACATAATATTCATCACTATAAATGTAGTGGCAGCCGTCAAACATCTTGTTAAATTGGTGGTAGGGGAAACGGAACTCGTGGAAGCAATATTGCCACAGACCCATATGTTTGAAGTCACTGAATGTCTCATCAAACGACTGGACCCAGTATGGGCTGCAATATGAATGAAAAAAAACTACAAATTTCTTTATGAAGATAATGCTATACACTTTTGAACACTTAGTTAATCAGTCATATAATGCTCACTCTATTAAGGCAGACAATTACTTCCATTGTAATTATGCATAGTTCTTAATTTGATGCATTAGTTTATACAGAGAAGTGTGTTATTTATAAATTTTATAAATGTAAAATCTATCAATTTACACTTCAATCAGGCACTTATTAAATGAGCTACACTGATGCAGAACCAGGTCTTGCATCTTTGATAAAACTGTTACAGTTCAGCTGTTTTAGATTGTAACCTATTGAAAGAACTGGTGCGAGAGAGATAATGTTAGTCGTGGAAACCAGTGGCGTAGGGGTGACTTCCGAACCACCACCAGTGACAAGGTAGGCGGACTGCTTGCAAGGATGGGATTCGTTTCATTCCTTTTTGTTTAACTGCTGAATATTAACTAAATTAATAAAATAACTACATTAGATTACTATTGAAACCTTCAAATCGAATAAAGCGGAGCCTTACAATCGAATGTGAATAAAACCATGCTTACAACCTTCCCTGACTTAACATTATGAAAGATCTAACTTCCTTAATATTACAAACACCATTGTTACATTCCAACAGATGTTAAACTGTTTGGAAATCATGATTTATATTTGTACAAATGTTACTTTTTGTACCGTATTCATTTAAATGTCTCTCCACATTATTCTAATGGGCGAAAAACGAACATTGAGGACTTCCCTTGCACTTCAGGGTGAAAATATTAAACAATTAAGACCTTATTGCACAACTACGAACAGAGGCAAATGTTTTGACACCTCAACCGTTTAAATTGGTTAATAAATAAGGGAGGAGTTGCTTGACAAAAATCGGCTTCACGTATTATATATAAGGATATGATGTAAAATGATTTCCAATATTTATTACAAGTGATAAAACTAAATAACATTTTTTTTGTATTCTTATTTCCTTTAAAAAATATTGTTGAACATTTCAGCAAAACAGTATTTTATTCTTAACAGGATATCAATCAATCAATCAAATCATCTTTATTTTCGTGTACATCGGTACAGTAAATAGTGTCACAATAGTTTACAATTCAATGCAAATCTACAAACTAATACAAAAATACAGTAAAACAGTTATTACATATTGGTATTAGCCGCTAACTAAGTGTCTAATCTTTTAGAGAACTCATCCAGTGAATATGATGGCTTAGATAGCAAGAAAAGTTTAAGTTTAGTTTTGAATATATTTAAGTTTCCTTCATTTTTTAGATCATTTGGCAAGCTATTTATAAATTTTGTCCCAATAAAAGAAGTCTTTTTATTATAGAATGTTAATTTATGTTGTGGTATGTGAATTTCATTTTTCCCTCTGGTATTATAGCTATGTATGTCTTTTCGGAATGTCAGTTTATTTTCATTATTTTTTATGTACAAAATGCAGTCAAAAATATACTGATCGAACACTGTTAGAATCTCTAAGTTTGTAAAGTGTTCTCTAACATGATCATAATATTTAAGATTTAACATTATTCTAATTGCTCTTTTTTGCAATAAGAGTATTATTTCCAAATTTGTATGTGTACTTGCACCATAAACACAAATACCATAGGATAAATATGAGTGAATGTTTGCATAATACACAAGTTTTAAAACTGGCAAGGTGCAGATACGACATTCTTTTTAAAGCATATAATCCAGAGTTGATTTTCCCAATAACATAGTTTATATGGTTGTTCCAACTTAGATTTTCATCGACCTGAAGACCCAGAAATTTTGTAATCTTTATTTTATTTAAATTATTCCCATTTAGGTTTATTGACGGTTCTACTAAATTATGTCTTTGTTTTGTACTAAAGGAGATAAAATTGGTCTTCTGAATGTTTAAGGTTAAACCAATATTTTGAAAAAAATTATGAAGATTTGACAATTGTACTTGGCAGCCTATTTCTAGATCATCCTGATTAGCTGCAGACACAACCATGTTTTCATGACAAAGATATTAATATAAAATGTATTCATTTGTGATGAGTAATAAGATAGTTATGTTTTTTTAACTAAAACATTGCTCTAAAAGTGAAAAATGGCTTGGCCTTCAAGGCACAAGAGCTCATTTTAAAGTTGGCCTTTAACACGCATTACCCAAAAAATGTATTGACCTTAAAAGGGTTAATATTTACCTTAGTACTACTGTGTATCTGCAAATATAATAACTCTCTTTTTTATAATTTAGCCCCTCTATATTACTTACTAACAAATGAAATATTACACATACAATTTAAATGGGCCTATATTTTTTTTTTTTTTTTTTTTTTTTTTAATTTTGTCATGTTTTCATTGGGTTAATCAATTATTGTAATTTTCATACCTGAAAGCCTTTTGGGAATGTCATTCCTACTGTAAAAGGAACTTCACCAGCACATAAATAACAGCAGAGTAAAAGCAATTATCATATTCCAAATAATAAATAACATGGGGCAATATGTCACTCAATATCACTTGTTGAGGCCAATAGCTTATGCTACTAACTGAAATACAACTAATGTTTAATATGTATAAACTTAAGTGAAGATTCAAGTATATGCAAGGATTGGACTACAGTATATAAAAACACAACCGAGATCTAATATTGAAAGTATGTTAAGACGACAATGTTGAGAAACTTTTTATTGTTTCCACAATTTAAAGTGGAATGACACTTTTTTTATGATTTGGTTTGAAAATTCAAATTTTGAGTAGACAATGTAGAGTATATGTCAAGGGAAAATTAACAATATTATATTTCCTAGACAAAAAATGAGTTTTTTTATATTGAGACAGATTTATGATAATTTTATCTGCGAGATGCTTTTAGTTACAATTTACCTCATGAATGAAATCAGTAGAAAAATCCCTCCAATATAAGAGAGTATTCCTCCAGTAACAAGTCCATCTGAAACAGAAAAAGGAAAAATACTGAACAACTGTAAGTTAACATTAGCAAAGGTATTATTTTTAATCATATCATCTTGTAATAATTTGCTCACTATTCAATATAATTTTCAAAAACTGTTACATTATTTAGCCTTTATTTAAGGTTTATCTACACTACCATAACACACACAAAATATCTACTAAGGATATTGTTGAGTCAAAAAATTAATTGAATGTTTTTAATCTAAATGTTGTGCTTAAATTTTTTCTTGGGTTTTCATATCATTTCATATACAGTAGACTGTCTCTTAACCAGCCACCTTGAGACCGGAGGCCCAACCGGATAACGATTTGAGGCGCTCAAAACCTCTTTATATTACAGTTTATCTGAAGCAATTAATTTCTTTATTTATAATTAATTAATATCTGCTGTTCTCACCGAATGAAGTATATTCACAAAACACATAATTAATCGCAAAGGCATGTGATTTAAATGAAGATAATCTACAACTTTAATTGTATTATCGGTAAAGGTCTCCACACGATGGAAGCTCTTGACAGACTAGTAAAAATAGTTATAATTCTTTATACAACTGTAAACACGTTGTGTCAGTAATTTAATGAATCATAGATATTACTAATATCACCAAAGTCCATTTTTGGCTAATCACTAACGCTTGAAACTTTGTCTCATCGATATACGGCCGTTTAAAAAGAAGTCACTGTTTTGGAAAAGGGGTCAGTTATAAAGCGATGGCCAATTAAGAGGGATTCTGCTGTAGTCTACAATTTAAATCAAGTTTCCAAACATCTTAATATTTAATTTAAGAAAAATTGAACATTTCTATGAAACCTTACAAAAATAAAATTGTTTTACTTTGTCATTTCTCAGTAATTACCATACCATGTTATAAATACGCTGTTTGATACATCAACTATTCACAAATCCATCTATGTATTCATGAATTAACAAATGTCATGTCTTTTCATACAGTCTAAATAATGACTCCTGATTTAAATGAAATGAGGTAGTTCAAAAGTAACAGAAATAAAAAGGGAAAAAATGTTTCATGTACAAACTTACTTAATACTGATACAATACCTTGAGGAATGATTATTATAGACCAAAATAGCCGAGTTTTAACTTCGTGTTAAGTGTAAAAAAATATAAAAACAATTAAAATAACTTAAGTTAAGCCTCCTATGTTAAAAAAATTAAGCTAGGAAGTTCAACGAACATAAAAATTACAAAAACCCACATAAGTAAACTGTTGAATTATCAACAAAAGGAATAACCCCTAAAATTATAAGATATTAGCAAATACAATAACCTCAAAAAGCTTTGGTATGGGTCCAGACAACTACAGGCCTTCATACAATTTTAACGGCGGTTTAAACCACTTGTCTAGGCCTCTTGCTAACTTAATAGTTAGTACTCCTGTTTCATATGCAGAGGGTTTCAGGTTCAATTCCCAAGAAGCCCACAGCAAATTTGCTTAAGGGGTTTGGACTGTCCCATAACATTGGTAGACTAAGTTAAAAATGCCACTGTCGTAAAAAAAAAAAAAAAAAACATAGTTTCAACTATTTAATTATTTATACACAGCAAAGCCATTTTACAAGAATAATTACAATGTTTATGGTTGAATTAAATGAAGTAGGTATACAATTCAAAGATACATTCACAACAACATAATATACGCAGCTAGGTTTTTATGCACTTTCTAGATGACTCGCCAATTTCGACTGTTGACTTGATTTGACCAAGTTAGAATAAGGTCTATATTTTAAGAGAAAACACTTCATTCTGCGGAAATAACGTTTTATTAAAAAAATCCTAAAATCTAAAATTTAGAAAATGTTATTTTTTATTTAATTACCCTATCTCCATTGTTTTTCATGATTTTTTGTTGTTTTTTTCTACTTTTTGTGTGCTGAACACAAATTTGAAAACTATTTCGGTTTACATGCATTCTTTTTATAACAAATGTAACAAGTACGTATCATTTTATATAAAAAAATTAAAAACGTATTTTATTTTTACTATACAACATATAAGTCTTTATATTAAGTTACAAACTTGCATAGTTTCAACTCTCTATTATCAATACTGTAACAGGTCCACCAAATTGATAGATGAATTAATTAATTTAAATAAATAATAAATTATTTTAATGAAAAGGGATATATTTAATTAAAATAAATAACAAATATTTAGCGAATGTTCAAATAATATTCAAAAATCATTGCAAGCGAGTGATAAGACCACCCAAGAAGACAGACAGGACAGAGGCGTCTATATTTGAGATACAATGACAGATGTTTTCTAAGAATTGAACGAACAACGTGCCTTATTCATTGTCGTAAACAGACAAGCGCCATCATGTCACCTAAGGACGAGTCCAAATGGTAACCGAAAGGGGAGGCACTATAACCAAACAAAGGACGAGTCCAAATAAAGTGTCTAGTAACAAAAAAAGCCACGGAGTGCAGCACAGTACGGGCGAACAGTATACGATATGGGTAGCGACCTCATGGTCTAACCGGAAATTCTAAACTCTAAAAACCCAAGACCCATAGTTGTACCGGAAGAGAAAGTAAAAGTGGGGGGATCCGAGTTCGACGGTTGAGAGGTGTGCCTCGCCCCAGTTTGCGAACCAGACACCACCAAGCAGGTCTTCCCACAGTGACACCATCGGCTCCGGGTTACATCTACGGGAGAAAATGTTAAAACATTTGTGCGTTTTAATATATTAAACAACAGTCATTAGTTTAACAATTAATTATCATATTATTTTAAATTGCGTAATCTTGAGTAAACGACGGGACGTAAGATGGATATGATCTTCAGCCAAGAACTCTGCCTCCTCAGATAAGCTATAATATAAGTAGTTTATAAGGAATGATTAATAATGTTTTTTATTAGTTTGATTAAAGTTAAAATTTTATATTGAAAATCTTGTTTTGTAAAGCAAATTGAGACAGTTATAACACTTCATGTTATAATCAAATAATGATTTTATTCTTTGTGGAAAACATGTGATTAAAGTAATTTTGTAAAGACTATACCGTCTTGATTTATTGTACTATATAGTTCCACCGATTTACCTTAACGACCCTGAGAAATAATTAAAAATCATGCTCTAAATTTAAATCAAATTAAATAAAGTTTGTTACTTCTATCTTTAAAAATAAAAAATAAATCAATGTGATGCAATAACCTCCTCAAGGTAGCACACTACAGATATTAAATCAAATTGGTGATCAATCAAAGACACCCAATAATTTAATTAAAATTAAATTAAATTAAATTATTCTGATTTAATAAACAGCATTGATTAATTTAATCAATAGATTAAATTAATATAATTAAATAAAAAAGAACAATGTTACAGAATGGCACCTAACAACGTGGAGCTATATAGTACAAGCATTAATTTATTTAAAAAAGGATTTAAAAAATAATTTATCAACAATTTATTAGAAAATTACAATCTATGTGAAATTTTATTTAAATTTAATTAACTAATAGAAAGTTTTTGTAATTATTAAAATCTAAAAAATAAAAATAATGTCAAATGCAGACATAATCCAAAACACGGAGCTTGACTCCGAAGACTCAGATACGTCTCTGAGCATTATAAGAGATATAAATTTAAATAAAAATAAAAATGAAAACAATGAAGCTAGGCCAGAATCAAGTAGAGAATACACATTGTCCAGTATAATGGACATGCTGGTAAAAATAAATGCTAAACAAGATAAGTTTGAAAGCAAACTCAATGAAATAAATGATGAAAATAATAAGAGACTAGATGTAGTAGAGGCTAAGTTAGAAGCTAAATTTAATGAAATTAGCAACAAATTAGATCAAACTGAAGTAAAAATAAATGAAGTAAACAATAAAATCAAAGAAGTGAGAGTAGATGTTAGCAAAGATAATGGAGTAAAGGAGGATAGTGATGTAAATGAAATAAATGAAGTTAATAATGAAGGTAGGAAAGAACCTATCAAAGTAAACAGAGTTGAGGACAAACTAGTATCAGACAAAATAAATGTGCTGTTAGGAGTGAACAAGGACATAAATACCAAGCTGGAGCAGATTAATGTTAAGCTAGGGGGATCGAGTAGTAAGATGAAAATAATGAATAATAATAAGATGAACTTAAATGATGACGATAACATGAGAGTAGATTTGCTACTAAAAATAACTGATTAAATAAACAATAAACTTGATGAAATAAATGTAAGGTTAGATGGAAAAAATGTTGAGATAAAAGAAGTAAATAATGGTGTCATGAAACTAAACAATGAACTTAAAATGAAGGCTAACGAGCAAATAAAAGATGTAGATGATAGGACAGGTCAAGTTAAAGACAACTTTGTCAATAAAACTAAAAAAGTAAATATAGACTTTGTTGAGTACAAGCTAGATGAACACTTAAAAGTAAATGCAACACCAAGTGAGATAGGCTATGAATTAAATAGTAAAATCAGTAGGCCTAGAATAAATGATGAAATAGAAAACCAGATAGGGTATCTAAACACAGTGTTAGATAACAAAGTAGAACAAATAAACAAAACCCTAGCACTTTAACTTTGAAAGTGTAGTAGATGACTTCAGATGTCAAGAAAATAAAAAACTAAAAATGATCAGAAGTAGGATAGAGGAGCTAAATGAGTTCTTTGAATTCGAGATGACTATCATAAATAAATACTGGGGCATTGATAAGCAGAAAGAAGTTGAAAATAATATGATGGGGGGTGAAAACTTTGATGTAGACATGGAGGACTTTGTAAACTATGTGATGAGATATTATAATATCTCATGTTTCTCAAACTTTAAATATAAAAAGAAAAAAGTTAGACCAGTGCTCTCGGATAACTACATTTGCTCAGAAAACTAAACTGTAAACTTAGCTATTCACTGAAAAATACTTAGATATTATAATAATAAACAGCAATTGAAACAAGGTAACTTTAATGATAGGGGGGTTGTATAAAAACAAATGAAGAAAGTGTAAGGTAATTATATAAATGAAAAAATATTTAAAGAGGTCATTTAATAATAAACAAATAATAGGCCTAGTTGAAGAATTGTAATATTGACAGTAAGATGAATATGTGATTAAATAGGAGATTTAAATATAACATTGAAATAATATGACATTCATGTTAAACTAAGATGATGAATAAATATTGTTAATGGTAAAAAGGACTGTTAAAAGAAAAATATCCACAAATGTCATAATAGTAAATATATGGTAGGCCTAATTAAAAATTTGTGAAAAATAATAATAACCGGTGAGTTGTTACTGAGTAAAAAATATAAAAAGATTTAAATGTAACTTTGATAATAATATGTGTTAAATGAATATAACAATAATAACAAAATGATTTTTATGTGAGAATAAGATAGTTTGAGGAGATGTTTTATAGTAGCTTGTTTCATAATCCATGAATGTTTATATTGAATATTTTAAAATCACAACATGATAAATGAGTAAAACTAGAAAGAAGTATGGAGATTTACTAAAATATATTGTTGCCATAACCCATGTATACATACATAAAATATGAAAAGAAAAAAAAAATAATAATGCAATGACTAGGTTCACATAAAATGAAATAGGTGAGATAGGCCTATCTTGTAAAACTTTGTATGATAACTGGTTAATGCTAAACAATGTTCTAATGACTTGTCAATGTTTATGCTAAAAATGATTTAAATAATAATATGATATGACTCAAGGAAATATTAAATCATGATGAAGTAAATAAAGTATAATGTAATACTTTGCTTTTGTAACTCTTGTATGTTGATATTGAATATAATCCAAAGACACACATTGTGTATACTCTATTAAAATAATGAAATGAGAAAATTTCTTTACAATACTATGTTATTGTAACTTGTTTATTCTTATATTGAAATGACTAAATGAATATAAAACAAATGATAATAGGAGATTGATGTGATACCAAGCTGATTTAGGGAGATTCTTTAAACTACCCTGTTAATATAACTTGTTTATGTCCATATTTTGAATACGACATTGGTAGAATGTGCCATGTATGTTAGACTGAAATGCATCAAGATTTTTAAAACACTTTGTATTTACAAATTGTTTTGTTTATAATGAATACTACTCAAACAACAATACGATATGATTCCAGGATGTGTTTAACTAATATGATTTAAGGAGAGTTTTGAAAAGTATTTTGTTACAATGACTTGTTTCTGTTTATATTGAAAGTAATCAGATGAATGTAATTCTGATATTGAATATGATGAGATGATACCTATGTTTGACTAAGATGTAAAGGAGATTCTTTATAATACTTTTTTAATGCAACTTGTGTATGTTGATGTTGAAATAACTCAAGTATGTTCATTGTATATGCTATTATAGATGTTTATGATGTTTAATCATCATAAGAATTTTATGAAGGGAGAATAGCCAGTGGTTAATAGCAGTACGATTCGACCATAATTACAACTAGTCACTTTCCAAATTCTAAATTCTTTAACGCCAAGTACTCTATTAATCACACAATGGCACAGTATTACAGTTTCAGGTGTTGGTTAACCTTGACAATAGCGTCTAAAAACTAAAAGCTTACAGTGATCTGTAGCATGGCAAGTCCCCATTTACAAAAGTCATGTTGCAGACACCATTAGATTAGTAATTTTAAAATATAACATAGTAAGGGTAGATTGAGACATTGTAGATGTGTCATTATAAATTTGTTAGTAAACTATTGTACTAATATTGGTGCAAACAATGAGTAATATAGATCACAGAGTAATGTGACTGTAATGTAATAAAAATGTTTGATGGTAATAATATTGCAAATGAATTTTATTTTGTCATTGATGCAAATAATAAATAATGGAATTTAAAAAGTTTAACGTGAGTAAAATGTAACAGTAAATATGAGTAATTATTTTTATGTCAACAATAAATAACCAATAATGAGTTATTGAAAATGTTACAAACTTAATAATGATAATTAACTTCATTGATGTCAATTTGAAATATGTCAAAGCAACATTAGTAGATGTATGAATAATTAAAGTTTTGTATACAAGTAATATGTGTGTATACACAAGTAATAATAGACAATATGAAAGATGATTGAATATGAGTATGTTTAAATGTTTGTAAACAAATTTTTACTTCAATTAATTACTGAGGAAATTAAAAACAGGCTATTTCTATAATTAACAGCCGGTGATTGAATTATGTTATATGTATTACTTAATGGAAAAGGAAATTAATGTAATCATGTGAATAAAAGAACTTTGTACTGAAACAAACTTTCAGTGAAACAAGTTGAGACTGTGTTGGTCATTATAATCAATAGTGAAATGACCATTAGGCAAAATGATTGTGACCAAGAACCAGTGACAATTAGAAACATTTTGAAACATGGACACGAATGGACACAAGTGACATGGTGAACGGTGCAGTGCCACAGACGGGGGGTCCAGACACCGACGTGCCTTGCAGACCCATGACGGTGGAGCTGTCAGCCCAGAAGCACACCAGGTGATGATGACTCATCCCATTGACGCGACACTGCAGACCCTCTATACACTAGGAGAACAGCACATGCTCGAGAACAACAACTTGTGCATCAACCAGTTGGCTACATAAGACAATCTTTGTTTCATTATTCATAGTCTCGCGAGACCCATAGCTTTGTGAATCAGACAATATCAGAACTTAATTATGGTGTTCCAATATTTGAAACTTAAAATGAACATGCGTGCGAACCAGTAAAAAACCTTTTCATGTGGACCGTTTCCAGTTTTCAACAAATGAGTGACTTCTCATGATAAAGTGACTGTTGTATATACAACTAGTAATGGCTCAATGTAAAGCCAAAAGACATGACAATATAACATTCAAAATGATATTTGAAAAATAGTTAAATAAAATATTATGTATATATTTTTTGGAAATATAGTTATGATTAGCAAACTAATTGTAATCTATGAATAATAAAATAAAAATATGACTAATACAATTAATGAAATATTAACAATGAAAAAATGACAATTGTATTTATTGACAATTTCCTTATAATATTCAATAATATGTAAGATATAAATATTAATTCAAATAATAATTTAACTCTTGGAAAGAATTGCAGTAATCTTTATAATAAATTACAAAGTAATAAATAATAATAATAACTTGCATCAATGACAAAGAATTATGTAATGTATCTGTTGTTCATTAATAATGTATAATACAAATTGTTCTTGTATTAACATAGGATTTGATAAATCATTAAAGTTAATCAATGCTTGTATATACGAGGGCGGTTCAATAAGTCCTTAGAAAATACAAGATAAGTCGCAAAAAGTATCAATATTGTTTTATTTTTATTTACTATCATCTGTTGCTTGACAACTGTGAAAGTTTCAGTTGATTTCATCAGCTGATTTCATTGTTGTCGTTGATTGAATCAGGAAAGGTTTGTTTATTTAGAATGATGGACACAAGTGAGTTTCGTGCTGTGATTAAACACTTTCATTTGAAAGGCTTAACACCGAAGGAAATCAAAGTTGAGTTGGATGCTGTTCATGGTACATCTGCTCCTGTGTTGGCAACTGTTTATAACTGGGTAAACGAGTTTAAACGTGGCCGTACATCCACAAAAGATGAACATCGTTCAGGGCGCCCAGTGGAAGTGACAACCCCAGAAATGGTTAACAAAATCCACGATATGGTTTTGAGTGATCGGCGAATCAAAGTGCGTGAAATAGTTGAAGCTACAGGCATATCACAAGGCACAGTGTTCACAATTTTGCATGAAAAATTAAATGTGAAAAAACTCTCTGCAATATGGGTGCCGCGCTTGCTCACAGAGGAGAATAAACGCATTCGTGTGGTTGATTCTAAGGCTGTCTTGACAGTATTACGTCGCAATCATGGTGAGTTTCTGCGTCGATACATAACTGTAGATGAAACATGGATCCACCACTACACTCCAGAGTCAAAGGAACAGTCGAAACAGTGGGTTTTTGATGACGAACGGGCTCCAAAGAAGGCAAAGACAGTGAAATCCGCCGGCAAAGTTATGGCCACAGTTTTTTGGGATGCACAAGGAGTAATCTGCATTGATTACTTGGAAAAGGGAAAAACGATAACTGGAGAATATTATGCATCGTTATTGGACCGACTAAATGAAGAAATCAAGACAAAACGTCCGCACTTGAAAAAGAAAAAAGTTCTTCTGCATCAAGACAATGCACGTGTACACACCTGCGCAGTTGCCATGGCAAAAATAATGGAATTAAAGTATGAGTTGTTACCACATCCACCTTATTCACCAGATTTAGCCCTCAGTGACTTTTTCTTATTTCCAAACTTGAAAAAATGGCTCGGTGGACAAAGTTTTATGTCAAACGAAGAAGTGATTGCCCAAACGGATGCCTATTTTGAGGAATTGCCAAAATCCTACTTTTTAAATGGCTTATCCATGTTAGAGAAACGCCTAATGAAGTGTATAGAGCTAAAAGGAGATTATGTTGAAAAATAAACAATAGTTTACCCGAAAAAATGTCTTTTTCTATCTTATTCTAAGGACTTATTGAACCGCCCTCGTAATTTGATGATATGTGTACCATGTATTTCTGATATACAATATATGGTCTTGTTTGATAACTTTGATTTGGGACTGATGAATTTCATTCCAAATAAACAATAAGTATAATTTGATGACTTATTGTGTCAAAATATAGTGACATATTAATTTAAGAATGTATTAAGTAATTTAATGACTAGTTAATAATTATGAATGTACTTGAAAATTGTTTGTGATTGATAGTTGACTGGATAATGTAAAGACTTGTTTAATGTATAATGATTGTTGTGAGAATGAAAAGGATCGAATATGGAAAAATAGTACTTAAAGACGGATTAAGGATTGAAATTGGGTATAAAAATTTAAAAATGGGTAATGGATTGATAATAGGTTACAGCATCAAAAGAAGGTTTTAAGGGTTGAATACGGATACTTGTACTTAAAGACGGACTAAGGGTCGAATATGGATAATTGTATTTAAAGACGGGTTAATGTTTGATGAATCGTGAAAAAAGTTGATGATTTTTCAAATAAAGATGTATTTGAAAGATTTAATAGGGTGTTGATAAAATAAATGATTGATAAATTGTTGAGTCAATGAATGATAATTCCTCTAAGAAGTGATGAATTATATGATAGGTGTTTGTAATTAGTAATCAGATAATTTTGATAATGATGTTGGAAAGATGATAATTGTAAACAAGTTAAGGATTAATCAATTTTTGAATAGTGAATTAATGATTGTTGATTTGTATGTTATTGATATTGACACATAACCTATGTATTGTAATTGATAATTTCATGTTACAAATCATTGATTGTAACTGGAAACTTGTATAATTTTAGATGATGTATAATAGTTAATTGATGATATGGAATTTATGAAGTACTACTTTTGACTTGTGAATTTTGATTTGTGTATCATTGTTTTTGATTCATGATTATATGTAGATGAATGAATGATTCATTGTTAATTTATAATTTTTGAATCTTACTAACGATTTAAATAATTTGTTAATAGATACTGATCATTTAATATTTAAAAAGAAATTATAACTTAGTGATTAATTAATTTTGAGTAATGCTCATAAACAACTTGAGGATGCCAAGGTGTAATGTATAGTTTTTGTTTGGCAATTTTTAATTTATGACTGATGAAGTTTTTTAATTGACAACTTGTAATGATCAAATATATGCTAAAATTTTTGTTAACAATTATATATGATGAAATACTGTTAAAATTTTAATCCATAAATTGTTGAATTGTTAATTAACAATTTTGATTTGTTGAATTGTTGTCTGATGACTGTAATTTTTGAATAATTAACTTTTGATTGATAACTATGCAGAAGGTAATGACCTATTGAATGATGAATTTGTAAATGATTAACTTATAATTGATTATTTTGTAACTTGTTAAATGGTAATTCATTGATTTGCATAGATAACTTAAATAATTTTGTTGTGATAAGATTGTTCATTTTAGACTTTACTTTTTACATGAAGTTTAATATGTAAATTGATATTGAGTTGTATGTTAGTTGATAGTTTCATTTCATTCTAGATATAGTAAACAATGTAAAACTAAAACTTATCTGAGGAACAATCGACAATTTGGCGAATCGTGTTTAAAATCAAGATTTTTTGACTCGTGTTACTCACACATCGCAAAAAATCGGGGGGTACTGTAACAGGTCCACCAAATTGATAGATGAATTAATTAATTTAAATAAGTAATAAATTATTTTAATGAAAAGGGATATATTTAATTAAAATAAATAACAAATATTTAGCGAATGTTCAAATAATATTCAAAAATCATTGCAAGCGAGTGATAAGACCACCCAAGAAGACAGACAGGACAGAGGCGTCTATATTTGAGATACAATGACAGATGTTTTCTAAGAATTGAACGAACAACGTGCCTTATTCATTGTCGTAAACAGACAAGCGCCATCATGTCACCTAAGGACGAGTCCAAATGGTAACCGAAAGGGGAGGCACTATAATCAAACAAAGGACGAGTCCAAATAAAGTGTCTAGTAACAAAAAAAGCCACGGAGTGCAGCACAGTACGGGCGAACAGTATACGATATGGGTAGCGACCTCATGGTCTAACCGGAAATTCTAAACTCTAAAAACCCAAGACCCATAGTTGTACCGGAAGAGAAAGTAAAAGTGGGGGGATCCGAGTTCAACGGTTGAGAGGTGTGCCTCGCCCCAGTTTGCGAACCAGACACCACCAAGCAGGTCTTCCCACAGTGACACCATCGGCTCCGGGTTACATCTACGGGAGAAAATGTTAAAACATTTGTGCGTTTTAATATATTAAACAACAGTCATTAGTTTAACAATTAATTATCATATTATTTTAAATTGCGTAATCTTGAGTAAACGACGGGACGTAAGATGGATATGATCTTCAGCCAAGAACTCTGCCTCCTCAGATAAGCTATAATATAAGTAGTTTATAAGGAATAATTAATAATGTTTTTTATTAGTTTGATTAAAGTTAAAATTTTATATTGAAAATCTTGTTTTGTAAAGCAAATTGAGACAGTTATAACACTTCATGTTATAATCAAATAATGATTTTATTCTTTGTGGAAAACATGTGATTAAAGTAATTTTGTAAAGACTATACCGTCTTGATTTATTGTACTATATAGTTCCACCGATTTACCTTAACGACCCTGAGAAATAATTAAAAATCATGCTCTAAATTTAAATCAAATTAAATAAAGTTTGTTACTTCTATCTTTAAAAATAAAAAATAAATCAATGTGATGCAATAACCTCCTCAAGGTAGCACACTACAGATATTAAATCAAATTGGTGATCAATCAAAGACACCCAATAATTTAATTAAAATTAAATTAAATTAAATTATTCTGATTTAATAAACAGCATTGATTAATTTAATCAATAGATTAAATTAATATAATTAAATAAAAAAGAACAAGGTTACAATACTTACTACTCTGTGAAGTTTTGAGCTGTAACGGATGTGACTGGACTTGAACCCCTCAACAATATGTTAATCATATTTGTTTTAAATTCAGTTCTACTGATACAGTATACTTCTTTTATAATTGGTTGCATTACCTATATCCTCAAAAGTACATATTTACCACCTTTGAGAAAAATTTCCATTTTTTTATCATATAAACAATTTCTTTTACGTTAAGATACTGTAGCGGATGTGACAAGAAAGTACAAGATGTAATTTTAAATGTTTGTACATGATTTTTCTTGGCAAATAAAGGATATATAAATTATAAACATTGGTACAAATAATTTAAACAAATTACTATAAAAAAAACTTTAATTGTACATAAGAATATTGACTTTTTATAACTTTTCTAACAGATAGCTTAATGCAACAAACTTGCAATAATACTATTTTATATTAATTCAGACTAGTAAATATGAAATGTAAACAGTATGTAAATAAATAAATATAACTATTCTAACAGAGGCAATAACAATTATTTTTCACAAACCACAAACATCGATAATGTGTGAAAATTGATAGATTGTGTGTTCATGTCCTACAACAATAATCTTAGGTTCATGTAAAATTTCTACAATATCCAAAAATGACACTTTTTTCATCAGCCTCATCAACTACAAACTCTCTCTTGCTTTTATTATACTTTTTCATGAACACAACATCCACATCTCCATCTTCATTCACATTGCTCTGGCACACCGCAACATATCGGTAAGACTTTCCGCTGGAACTTAAAAGCTAGAGAAGAACATATGTTGTAGGAATAAGACACTCAGGACTAACAGTTTGAGATGGCTTTATGGTAAAATCCTCATCACAATAATTTTGTGTCACTTCAGTGGCGCTCGTACTATGTCTGGTTTCAAAATTATCATCACTGGAAGTTTGATTTGTCTTTTTGATTTTTCTCTTTCTTTTCCAATCTCTATATTTCTTGTCTTTTCCTATCTATTAGTCTTTTGTTTTCTAAAAGCTTGGAATCACACAATACGTTATTTTTACTTTTTTCTCTGTTTACTTGATTTCACAATTTCTCTAAAGTATTTCTTCCATATTTCTTCATTTTCTTTCTTCTTACTTCTACATTTGTCCATTCTGTTGGGAGTACACAAGTACCATATTCTGCAACAAAACAAAAAAAATTACTATATTTGTAAAAAAAAAATACAACGTTTAGTAAGTTTTTGGTTTTGTCACATCCGTTACAATATTCGGTAATTATGCATTTACTTGCCACCTCTGAAAATACGATTTCTTGATGAAAGTGGTGAAATATGGGTTTATATCTCTTGAGGAGCTTGATTTCAACTGCGGAAAACTCGTTTTTTACCGAAAAATCGAAAACTAGTTTTTATCTGATAGTGAAAAAAACCAATTTTTTTTAAAAAATCTTTACTTTTGATATTTTTTTATTTCTTGCATTTTTTTAGGCTGAACACAAATATATAACTGGTTTTGTGGGAAAATTATTTTTTCAGCCCAAAAATGCATTTTTTACTGACATAACCAAATATAACTTATCTTAATTGTCTATTTTCTCAACGAAAAATCGTAATTTGCGTTAAATTCGAGTATTTGGCCTCTGTGACAGCTTGCCGGCCATCACTCCAGTGGGAATATAGGCGAATCCAGTTTTTGTGATTAATAGTTGTTGTATATAATTATCGTGTAATGGCCACTAATCGCGATTCGCAGCAGTAGTAGTTTTTTCCGTTATATCTCGAGAAATAGTTGTGTAATAGATCAAAATAGTTTTCAAATTCGTATTCAGCGCAAAAAAACACATCAAAATAAAAAAAGAAGATTAAAATACCATTTAAATTAACGGAAATATTACAAAAATACTAATAGTTGTGACATTGGGGTTTTCATTAAAATATGTTACTTCCGCGGAATAAAAAGCATATCTCGTGAAAATATAGCCAATTCCAGACCCATTTCAAGCAAAATGTTCCAAATTTGTTTGGTGGCAAGAAACTGCATAAATACCCAATATTCTAATGTCAAATTCGTTATGATTTTGTTAGAAAATGTTATCTGAGAATTATTTTAATAATATAAGTACCGAGAGATCATACCATAACCTCACTTTCTAAAGTATGAACTTAACACATTCATTTTTTAAGATACTATGGTAACTTCGAGATTTTTAATGTAACAGATGTGACATCATGTAGTGATGTAATGATATCTTAAATAAAAGGAATTGTACTTACCTTATTTACATTAAATCCAAGGATGATGTTGCAAAACAGTTAAAACTTGCTTCCCTCCAAACAACAGAAAATTGACTCCACAGTAAAGATTAATTACAGCTGATTTAAAAAAACTTATTATTTAACGTAATGAAAGCTTATAACAACTGCCAACATTAAAAATGAAAAAACTTTTAAAAAACAAAATTATAAAGAAACCTACTAGTTTTGTTGAATACAGTTCTTTTGTTAAACAAATAACCTAAAATATTTATCCAAATATAATACTGTTTTTATTGTTGAGGTACACTTTATAAAAAAATGCCTGTTTATGACAATTATTTTTCTAAATATCACGGAAAAACTTTGTTCATGCAAATCACCAATGGTGGAATGGTGGCCATATGCACTAACGTTATGGAGCTATGGCTAGCCACCAAAAACAGATCCCCTTATATTCCGAAACATAGGTATACCTCCACTGAGGTCAAGCGCCCAAATTTAACGGAAATTCCTTTTTTTTAATATAATAAACCTAAGGATAAGGATAAGTCATATATTTGATCAGATTTATAAAAAATATATTTTTAAGCCTGAAAAATTAATTTTAATGAAAACCCAATTATATAATCATGTTCAGATTTAAAAACAAGTAGCCGAGGGAAATAGAAAAAATGATTTCTTTAAAAATTCCAATTTTCTAAAGTTTTTTCACTAGGCGCTAAATTGCATAAAATCTATTTTTGATTTGTGGGTAAAAACGAGATTTCTATGGTTAACCCTTTTACCGCCAAGGGCCTATATATAGGCTCTAATAAGTTGGGCAGTCGACCGCCAAGGGCCTATATATAGGCCCTGGGAGTAGTGACGCTCGACCGCCAAGAGCCTATATATAGGCCCTGGGAGTAGTGACGCTCGACCGCCAAGAGCCTATATATAGGCCCTCTGCATTTTTGTTGTTTATACAATGAATTATTTAATTTTTTCAGCATAAATATATATCACTATATTCAGAACAATATTTACAACAAGAATATAATCTACTTTAGTTGAATACAATACTTTTGCATAGTAAACACAAAATATGTGAAAAACGTCAATTATTTTTGTCAGTGCCCAGCTGATTGAATGGTGAAGAAATCAGTTTCTGTCTGTTGTGTTCCTGAGATTGGTGTTTTTAGGTTATGATACAAGTATGTATAGTTTATTCAATTGTGTTTATATGAATTTTATTATTATGTAAGTGTATTTTTGTTTTATATTTATACTAGTACAGTGCCAAAATGTGTGATAAGCGACGTTCACCAGTAAGTGAAGGAACACTGATAAACAATGATATTCAATCAGGGACAAACATTGTAATTGATGATAATGTTTATGATAGTATGGATGATTCTAGTTCGTCTAGTATGTTATGTATGTACGCCTATAGGCTTTTCTATTCCTAATTCTGATTAAAATGAGTTGCTGTACTATTTTAGTCATATATTTATAAAAAAAACAATTCTTAATTTTTTTAAATGAAAACTTACTCAATTGTTCTCTATTAAATTTCAAACCAAATTATATATACAAAGAATTTTAAAATGACATTTTTATTTTTATTATTAACTTCAAAATTAAAAAAATTTTCTAAACTTTATTTTGCATTTTATTTTTGCTCCTACGAAACCGTTATATGTTAGTAATAGACTAGTAAGTCATATCACATTAAGGATAATTTCTTAATGAATAAAATGGTGAAAACAGAATTCTTCTATCTTTC
This sequence comes from Stictocephala bisonia, assembly GCA_035578905.1. Lineage (NCBI taxonomy): Eukaryota > Metazoa > Arthropoda > Insecta > Hemiptera > Membracidae > Stictocephala > Stictocephala bisonia. Next base: position 205,902 of record JAQJVL010000425.1, on the reverse strand, counting down.
AAATTGATGTAACCACAATCGTTTTTGTGAACGGTTGTAAAAAGCGGCAAAATGCTCTGGCGGCCGGGCGACACGCTATGATCCTAGCGTCTGGCGGCTGAGTGACACATTGACCCTCACCTACTATGGCGGTCGAGCGCTCGACCGGCAATAATTGTATGGCGGTAAAAGGGTTAATATCAACCTCCTTAAGAATTACCAATTCGTTTCACCACTTTTTCGACAAGAAATTGTATTTTCAAAAGCGCTTAGAAAGTGCATTATTACCAATGCAGATTGTTTGAGAACATGCAAACATTAAGTTTACCTAACTTTAGCAAAGTAATGGACGAAAGTCATTTTCAGATTGAACTGAGTGTTAAACTATGATCAGAGTTCAACCCTGCAAGTGTTGTTGTTCCCCCAGTGTGGCAGCAAAATTAGTTGTTTCGCAAAGGTTTATTAAATTAATATTCCAGCTGCCTTATTATTGTATAACTTGTTGTATATCATTGTTTTCAGCCTGAAATGTAGCATTTGACAGTAAATATATTAGAAGGCTAACTTTATTTTTGTAAATATGGTATGAGATAAGAGACAAAATAAATATATAAATAAATAAATTATTTTTTCTTTTGCTTATTTATACAACACCAGTGATATTTATTTTAGCTTGGTAGTTTCTTTATTTCATGTAAAATTTTATACAGATTACAAAAATGTATATGTATCTATAGAAACCAGTACTTGATAGGAAGTTATAAGTTCCAAAAAGTAAATTCGCACATAAATAAAAAATTGCGTGTTTTGCATTTGCTGCCATACCTTCAATACACTAAAAATGTATCATCTTCAGATTCAGTAATCTCACTTTGAAATAGAATATCCTGAATATCACTTGATCTACAAGGATCTGTCATTATGAATGATGTTCTTATCAAACAATAAATTACAAAATAAAATAAGCGTAACTAAGATTCATGCCAGCTACAAACAGGCCTACCAGTAACCTGCAGTGTTCATATATAGGCCCTATATATTTACATTTTCTAAAAACAATAACTATATTTACACTATAAACAATATTTGACTGTATGTATGAAATAAAACGGTAAAAATTAGGTTAGATTTTAACAAAATAATATGACGACGGTAAAACTGGAACACAGACTACATCTGACAAATCGACGATTGTAGTATAAAATTCATCAGCTGTTAGCAAAGTGTATTCAGTCAAATGTGCAACCAAAGACATCTAAATATAACAAATGGAACCTCATTAACCAATTGGTGGTGATTATAATGGAATTTGACATATAATAACATAGTGGTGACGAAACAAGACGGTCGGAAATTCCGAGTCACACCCGTAATGGGTACCAACCATCGGAAATTCCGATGGCTCACACTTGCAGGGTTAAACCACGATGGAGAAAGCGGCTCTAAGTAACCTAGGTGAACTGATAAACTTAATCTACGCCTATGGACTAATCAACTAATTTCCTAAGTTTAGGCCTAAATATTTTATTAGGTTATTCATTGATGAGCTTTTTGTTTATTTAAATTGATCTTGAAACATTTTTAAAATGTTATAGAAGAAAACAATAGACAAATCCTAAACTAGGGCTAAAGTCCTTTGGCTATGTAGGCCTAGACTAGGATGGAAGTAAATGCCTGCCTAGGGGCTAGTCTTAGGTTGTAACCTCTCAATTTCACAATGAATTTTTGTTATTTTACATATTTAGAACAGTTTAGTATGTTTTCAATTAAAATGTCCAAAATAACAGGCAATATATGGGCAAAAAAACGGTAAATCCCCACATAAGTAAAAGTACACTTACTTGATGCTCTGTGATATTCTTGTTTAGTTTGAAATAATGTCATTGTGTTATCTTTTGATGAATGCTGTAACAAGAATTAAATAAAATCAATGTTATTTAAAATGAAATTCTAAAAATAAACCATGCTCAAAATTCTTGTTTACAAATAAGCCGTTTCTCCCAGTCTCTTGGTCAGCAAGCAGTACTCACTTAGCAGTTGATTTAAATGTGTAGTGCCACAAAAACAAATTAAAATATCCGTAAATGATTAGAACTATTAACTGTGCTAAATATTTATGTTTTTTACTAATACAAAATGTTACTGTTCATTTTATTGTACATCATACTACAAATAAATTTGGTATTATTGTTATACATTTACTTGTTGCTAAGTCGTAGTATATTACGGTAAATTAACTCATAACTACACGTTACAAAATATTTTAAACAAACTGCTATTGAATTGTGAGAGGAATAAGATTTTTGTTACTTTTCTCAATATATTTTTTATTTCCTAATCACTACTGCATTATTTTGACAAATTTTAACATAACTTAGGATTTTCTTGTTTGTCTCGTAATCAAAATAGCATGACTAAAAATGTAATATTAATGACTTTCGTCAAATATACTTAAATTCCCTCAAGATGGCAAGACTGACAACTGACGTAATTGACGTGTTTTCCTTTATTGTCTTTACATACAATCCTAGGACACGCCTATACATAGAGTACGAGATGTTATATTGAAGATAAAATCCCTACATATTCCTTGTAATGTGAAGTACTGCTTTTTATAAATATTATTAAAATTGCAGTTTATAAAAATAGTATTAAAACAACTTGTTTAAACAATATTCCATGTTTTGATATATTTGGCCTCAATGCCAAAATTCTAAGAGCCATCTTACTTTATATGTGAGGTAACGACTTCCCTTTGTATTGGCAATGGATGTTTTTCTGATATACCTAAGTTTAGCAAGGCTCTTCTTGTACATAAAAAAAGGGCCGAAAATATGTTTACCAACTGTATACCTTATTCGATAATACCAACAGTGTCAAAGATCTTGGAACGTCTAGTACTTACACAACTAGTTTATTTTCTAGAGTAAAAAAATCTGTTCTCCTAAAGTCAGTTTGGTTTTAGGTCCAATCACAGCACTGTTGAGGTCATTCCCTTTCTGATAACTGATATTTACAGTGGTTTTGAGGCAAATTAACTTATATTACAGTATTTAGATCTTATGACATACTCAAGGCCTTGGTAATTATGCAGTTTCTTGCCACCTGCCGGCCGTCACTCCAGCGGGAATGTATAGGTGAATTCGGTTTTTGTGATTAATAGTTGTATATAATTATCGCGTAATGGCCGATAATCGCGATTCACCGCGATAGTAATTTTTCTGTCATGTTTCGATAAAAATTAGTAATAGACCATAATGTTTTCAAATTTGTATTCAGCGCAAAAACACACATCAAAATAAAAAAAGGTGATTAAAATACCATTTAAATTAACGGAAATATGACAAAAATACTGAAAGTTGTAACATTGGTTTTTTCGAATTCTTCGGTAAAATACGTTATTTACGTGGAATAAAAAGCATATCTTGTGAAAATACAGCCAATTCTAGACCCATTTCAAGCAAAATGTTCCAAATTTGTTTGGTGGCAAGAAACTGCATAAATATTAAGGCCTTTGACACTGTGGTACACGGCGTTTTAAGGGATAAGCTATACACACACACACACACACACACACACACACACACACACACACACACACACACACACACACACACACACACACACACACACACACACACATATATATATGATTCTTGTTTTCAAACTTTGCAGTAGCTATTTACAAGGTTGACACAAAACTGTTTAATTGGAATGGTGGTTTTCCACAACTAAAAAAGTTGAAATTTGATTGCCTTAGGGCTTTATTTTGGGGCCTACCTTGTTCTCGTTATTTAAAAATTATTTGCTTCATAATGTTATATGTAATAACTCAAGTTGTTTCCTATTTTCTTATGGCCTAGGCCTGTGTATTGAGTTAAAAAATACTGCAATTTAACTATGTGGCTAATATAAAATCAAAATTAGTTAATGCTTGGTGTTCTGCCAATGGACTTAGTCTTAATGATAAAGTTCATGATTTCAAAGTCAGCCTTAGTTATAATTGTAAGCCTTCTCTAAAATTCCTAGGTATAATGTTACAACCCTTAAGTGGCAATAGCATGTCGATTATGTATCTTCTCGCTTGGCAAAAGGAGTTTTTATGCTTCGCTCATTAAAAGATAAAGTTACAAATGATGTACTTCTGACTGAGTACTACCATTAGTACCTTTGGTTTGACTATACAAAGAATATAGTTCCATCCAATGCTAAATTTGGAGGCACGGAATATGAGAGCAACCGTCCTGCTATCTGTTGTCAATCGAGTTAAATAAGGCGAAATTGCCTCAAGTTTCTAGTGTTTAAAGAGCAACCTTCGAGCAGTAAAGGAAGATAATTACCTCTTCTTGAGTTTAGCTGCTCTCCACCCTGCCCTGGCTGCCCAAATTGTCTACTGTCACCACGCCAATTTTCCTTGTCATTCTTCCTTGTAATTTGTTGTGTGTGCAAAGGCATCTCAATCTTTTAGTTAGGGGTTTGTGTAAATAGCAATTACTGTACATTTATATTTTGAAATTTAGACTGAATGTAGATCTAATCATTTCAACCCTAGAAAAATTAAAACCACTGCATATTTAATTACAATAATTAAAGGGTTGTTTTTACGGGTCGAAAAATGAATGTTGCCCATATGAATCACACGGGCCCAGGGGGTTTTTAAGCAAGAAAACTAGTTTCAAGTTACACTTATGGAATATCTGTACTCTTGATTAATCAAGCAATTGTCTATTTGTTCTTTTTCTATTCATCCCTTCTTTGTTCTTTTTTTGTTAGGCATATAGTATATTTTTTTTGATTAAATGATAGTTGGTCTCATTGTAGTTATTAGTATTTATATACATAGATCATTGTTTTTGTTAAGTTGGTTGAAGTCAATTGTTGTTGGAGTTAATTTATTGATTGTTGTTTAGTTTTACTTTCTTTATTGCTATTTATTATATATTCTAAAATAATTATTTGTTGGACATTATTTATATCCATCTTGAAGCTATCTAGTAAGTATTGATGTTAATTTTTATGTTGTACTTTTGTATGTATAAGTTGCTTGTTTGTACATTTTTGTAAATGGCACTGAACATTGATAAATAAATAAATATCATTTTTACAGGAAGAATCAAGGATTATAATTATGTTTTCAATTAAACTGAAATATACTATTCTAGACAATCTGATGTTATTAAGAACTGATATGTTCCTAAAGACAACGTTGTTTTTGGACTATAACATGGCTAATCTACTGACATGATCGTCCCACCGCGGATCACCTTCCAATCGCGCGCCGAGGTATTCGGCAGTTTTTGACTGTTCAGTTATTTCTTCATCAATCAAGTATCCTTAAACTAAAGTATAATATAAACTTAATAGTAAATCGTAAGTGACACATCGTACAGTTAAAATGTGTAAGTTCCAACAAGAATAATAAGTAGTATAGTAAGACAAGACAACAAATTTAAGTATAGTAATATCGTGTTAGTAGTTGAACATTAATCACATTTAAGTGTCAGCGCCTTTTGTGGACAGCATTTCACCAAACACTAAGTTCGAATGGGGAGTTCACAATAATTACCTAATGAGTTTTGGTGAACGCTCTCATTCATTAAAGGTCCATTCTAGTGGAACATAACGTGATATTATGAGTTTTTTTAATGCGAAATCGTCAAGAATGGCCTTTTTAAAGGTTTTATATATTTAACCGTAAAAAGTATTAAAATACTAAATTTTTTACTAAAACCAACGCATGGTTTTAGTATAAAAATTCTACTACTTCACGCCTTTCTAAGGTGATACTTCAAATGATACGATTATTATTTCGTACGGAGTCGCATATTTAGGCGTTTTTCGCGGAAGAAAACCGCCCCTTGCTCGTATAGCAAAATAATTACTTACGATATTTTAAAATGTTCACCCAAGGAGTTTTTCACTTTACTTACTTTTTACTTAGTTTTTCTTACTTACTTTATAGGCATAAAAGATTTTGCAAGCAAATAGCATAATATCTGTTTACTAATTGGTTGAGTGCTTACAAAATCAGATGATAACGCCTGAATACAAGTTCACTGTATACTGGATCGAGGGGCCAACTACCACAACTGTGATACCCACTACCATAGACCTTCTATTATTATATATAGTATAATAGAAGGTCTATGCCACTACTGTCTACTATTGTTACTCTTATTACCACTCATCTCAATCTCATATTGTTTCTTGACAGGACTTTGGACATTGTTGCTTGTTGGCTTCATGGTTACTATCTAAGCAAATCTCTTGGCGATAACGAAAGAAAAGTAGATAATATCATAGTGATTTTATTTTAATTTTAAATATAAACACTAATGTAAAGAGGAGGCAAAAGGAGTAATGAATATGGGTTAAGTATAACCTCAGTATAAAAACTAATAATTTATATTTTATATTCTGACAGTAAATCAATTGGAACTAAGTCAGTACCGTTCAAAATATGGCTTAATTCAATTAGGAGTAAGTCTGCACCTTTCAAAATATGGCTTAATATAAGGAAGTATGGCCTAATGTACTTTGGAAGTATGCTGTTAATTTGGACTATTGTTAAATATAATTTATTGCCATTATTTAAAATGTAGATTTTTCCATAATTAGGCTATCAAATTGTGCTCTTGAGCAATTGTTTTGAAATAGGGGCCCTATCAATGTTTGAATTTTGTTTGGTGAGTCTTGCTGTTGAGTGCAGTAATCTTATTCAACCCTGTTAGTGCCGTGCGTTTTCCTAAAAATTCCACAGTAATTTTTTAGGGATTTTCTTTATTGTATTTCCCACGGTACTTTGCATACCAATTTTACACGTTTACAAACATTTAAGGTGGTAATAAAACAATAAGATGTGGAATAGACTTTTTTCACATGTCTGAAGCCCAGTTCAAAAGGGAGTTGTTGAAGACCTACATGAGCCTTGATGTCAGCTAGAACTTATGTACATTGTAATCTTACATGTTATGCTTTTGTTATTCAATTATTCGTTATTGTTGTACTTATTTTTCTCTATTGTACTTAAGTAATACTTGCATGTGTTTGCATACTAGTTGCACCAGTTTATATCACACTAATGACACTTTCTAAGGAATAGTCGGCCTTAGTTTGTAACAGTGACTACATTCGCTCATATACACTCATCACATTCATTCGAAATCCATATTCGCACATATCTTGACGATCGGCGTCTTATGAATAAATAAATAAATAAACTTATTCAACCATTAATTATCACTCTTGTCTGTATTTATGATATTGTACTCAGTATAGCACCTGCATGTTGTTGCGCACTAGTCACGCTAATTTATATCAAATTAGTTATACCAAACTTTTTAACATACTTATTACTAATTATTTATTACTTTGCTGTATCATTGTCTATTGTCTAGTTAAAATTATATATTCTTTAATCAGTCGTTTGTGCAATATCGTTTGTAATTGTAAAATGGTGTATACCATATATGTACAAATAAATAAATAAATAATGGTTTCACAGACCTGCTTACAACAAAAATAAATTCTAAGTTTTATATGATATCAATGTATTTACAGTCAAACAAGTAACATGAAAAATAATATATTTAGTATTCACATAAACTTAGTAAATTTTAGGATCTTACAAAAAGCTTTTTTGCTTCTTTTTGAACATTTTCTAAATATAAGAATAGCTCCAAATGTCAGAATAACCATTAGTTTAAAATTTGATGTACTTAAAAAAAAAAAGTTATAATGCATTATAAACTATAGAAGAAAAACAATGAGGCTATAACAGCACTGAACTGATTGTTGCCATATACGTTTGAGCTGATCAATTTTTCAATACCTGGAGAAAAAAAGTAGTAAATATAATACTCGGCATACTTAACCTTCTAATGGTTCACTATATTACTCTTTGTAGTTACGCATGTTTTGCTAATGTTGCAGTGTATACGGTATTTTAAAAAATCATAAAATTATAATTTACAATAAAAAGAATATCAAGTAGCATATTTCCTTGTTCCCCATGAAATAGAGAATTAGGAATAAAATATTGCAACTGATTCACTAAGAATTTTGTAAATAAAAGTTTCATAAACAATAAAATAAAAAAAATAAAAGAAATTTTTAACCCTACTAGTGGCAGGCTGTTTTTAGGGGTTGCACAAGGGGGTTTACTAAAAATATAAACTATACAGTATACATTGTTTGTTACACACGTTACATTTCAGAATGAAATATTGAATTATAATTTTGTATTTATAATTAACTACTACTTTGTATGTATGTATTTTTTTTAAATTTTATACATGAAAAATATAAAATATTTTCTAAAATATACTTGGGACCATGCCCATAAAATTTACTTATATCACGTTTTTTTCAATATCTGAGATAGCTAACAGATTTTAAATGACTAGTTTTTGAAAACAAGTAACATTATGGGTATATATTTCAATAATATAAGTAAATTGAAGTTATCTTACAAAAACTAAACATATGTACTTTTCCTATAGCTTAGATCTCGCCTAAGAGTTTTTGCCATTATTAAAAAGAAAAAGAAATGTTACAGTATGTATATATTGTTATATATATATTTCTCTTCAGAAAAACATAGAGAATAACAAAATTTAATTGGAAACTAAATATACAATTTGTAAAATGTTCCAACTGAAAAAATGGTTACTTTTCCGTGTTTTATTAGACTCAGTAGGAAAGATGCTACACATGCAATAAATTCTAAATGTTATATAATACAGTATATTAAAATATAAAGTTTCATCATGATTATTTAAAGCCATATAAAAGTTATCAGAAAAATAGCTAAACCGTAGCGAAAATTTAACATTTTTAGTTGAGGTAATCACAGTACAATAATACCCATTGAAACATTTTTACCTCATTACTTTTATTATATAATAATGTAGGCTATATGATTAGTAAAATTCACAAATTGTAGCTACATTGATTGAATAAACTATATACATTGAAAAGTTGAAAATAAAATTTCCTTTTTTATATAAATCAATTAAGTAATAGTAATAAAGTAATCACAACAATACTAATATTTGTCAAAAATATCTTAACACAGTAACACTGATTTCATTCTTAAATCAAAACATGTCATATATAATAATATACATGATTAGTAAACAAATACTCAATTTGGTTTTCAAACATCAATTATGGTGCGAATACAGAAAATTACTGTGTTGTTTGTTGTCACTTCATTCCAATACGGAAACGGCTCAGACTTAGAACATGTGATATTTAACGTTAGACTATAATCTTACGTTTCCAGTACCACCAAGATTGCGTCGCTAAGATACCGCTATGCATCGTGATAAAATAATTACTCCAGATGCGTCCAGGTGACGTCTAGCCGTCACATGCCAACCACAAGCAGTCTGCAGAATATAATGCTAACCACAAGTAGAATTATAAAATCACTCTAATCCAATTTAACTTCTTAAATGTGTGCTAATGAAATGTATAGTAGTATTAACATTTTAAGTTCCTTATATAATATCAATAAGATAACAAATATTATTAACTGAAAGTTATTTTTTGGCATTCGATTATTTATGATTGGTATATTTGAAAGAGACTTCAAACTCTTCAAGTGTTAAAAAAAAAAAAAAAAAAAAAAAAAAAAAAAAAAAAACTTCAAGAAGTATTAAAACTCTGCCATCTTCAGGTATACTTTAAGGCTACTCACTGAAGACTACATTAGCCAACTTTTTATAGTATTTTTTCCTCTAGACTGATGATTTTTCAAGGTTGAGTGGAAGAGAGGACTTCATAGTCCCAACTCCACATATAAATAAGGACATTTATTTATTCATTCATTCATTCTTAATTACAACAAATTTTTTTGACCCACATACGTTCTGTGATTTTAACCCTCCCTCCCACCTATACACTATACACAAAATAAACTTTACTAAACACCAGTTTATTTTGTTGAAAATTGACAATTTTAATAAACTAATAATATATAATATAATATTATATAATTTTTTGGACATGGTGAGCCATTGCTTTGAAGTCAGGAGTGATAGATAGCCTAGCATAGGAGAGAGGCAATATTTCAGACTGTATTGCACAGCTAGGCCAAGGACTTTGTGATGGGAGATTTGTATTAAGGATTTGAAGCAACCCCATTTCCCAATCAAAAAGGAGTTGAAGACCCTCTACTGGCAGATTATGGTTTTCTAGATAGGCTAATTATGCAACTCTACTCGCATCATAAAAACGAAAATTTGTTGTTTCAAGATTCACTGGCAAACTACAAATAAATTGTAATTTGTTAGTTGTAATAATATATTTCTAATAAGTAGTAATTGTAGTTTAAATATTCATTTATTTTATCTAGCCATTAAAATAGAAGTTTAAATTAAAATTTATTCTGTAATAAATTAGATAAATCTTTTGCTATTTATTGTGTTTATGTTTATAGGAAGCAACATTTTACATTATAAAGTATCTTTCAATTATGAATCCAGAAAGTGCAGTCAAACTGGAAATAAATTCAAGCAATGAGTAAGTAGATTTTGTATTTTATTTTTTGTAACTTTACTTGTTAATTTACATGGACCTAGAATTTTTAGTGAATGTAAGAAAGTGTGTGAATGATAAATGTAGAAAGATTATTTAATATACCATACTGGTGTTTTGTCATTCCAATTAATTGTAAATATGTCTTGTTTTAGCAATAAATAGACAAAGATTTATGATATCCAGTAAAACTTTATGATACAATTTTTACTTAACATTGTTCTTTTGTCACATTTTTAATAACTGTACTTATTACGTTGTTATATATCTTTTACAAAATGTGTCTTGTCCATCTTATAATAAAAATATAAGATTCATGTTAAGAGATTTCCAGAACATATTTTTATCAATCAAGATTTCTGCCCCAATATTTAATAAAGAAGATTGTGCTGGTTTTAACAGGTTATTTAAAACTGTTGTATCTTTAGTGAAAATGTTTTTTATTCACAGGTTTTGATTTTTGTTGAATATTCAAACCGATGATGCTTTGCTCACAGCATATTGACAGTTAGTTAATGGACAAAGTTTGTAATTCATCATGGTTTGGAAATTATGAACTTCTATATTTATAATGGATGTATTTTTTTATATTGTTTTTTAGAAAATTCATTTTGACCATTGATTATAGCTCTGTGTGCTAAAGTTGCATAGAGACATTTCATTTTTTAATTGCTAATAACCCACTGGCCATGACACCAACCAGTTGAACTCTCAAGTGTTGAAAATAGCCTTCAGGCCCAACCATGCAACACTTGGTATGGGGTTTGGTAATGGATAAGATAATGAGGGAGGAATTTAATATGAAAATAAATAAATCAAAAACAAAATTATGACATGTGACAAAGAAGAACAATCTGAGGTTCGAATCCACGTAGGCAATGAGCTACTTGAACAAGTTGGAGATTAAGAGACGGATGGAGCATAGCAGATGTAAGAAGCAGAATTTATTAACCTAAGATTTCCTTGAAGAAGAAGATCTGAACATCTTTAAGCATTAGTCTTGAACACAAGAAAAGGTTATATGTTGTGAGTACCTAACACCTAAAACCTAACATAGCTCCTACGAGGCCAAAAATTAATACTTCTAACCGGCCAAAAAACTCTTCTATGTATGTACACTTATATTCTGACAGTCAGGGGAGACATGTTCTACAACAAATCGGAAATATGGATAGAAAATGTAAAATCACTTCTTTCGTCAAACCCAATGCCAGGTTTAAGGACATATTACCTTCTTCAACTGAGAAATTTGGACAAGACGACCTAGTTGTGATAATGGGTGGAACTAATGATATTGCCCTCAATGCTGCTAAGGATGTACTGTCGAATCTACGAAGGAAGCTACCTGAACTTCAATCAACCAACTCAACTGTCTTCTCAATCCCGCACCGCTATGACCTACCTCACTGGTCCTGTGTCAACGTTGAAATCAAGAGGACTAACGATGAAATTAAAAAAATCTGTAAATATTTCAAAACTTGTGCATACATAGATATAAGTAATTTAGGTTCAAGATTTCACACAAATCATGGGTTTCACTTAGGTAGGCTTGGTAAACAATATGTTGGTGACAAGATTGTTGAATGCATAAATAGTATCTTAGCTAGTAAAACTCAAACTGATTCTATTCCTCTTACTGATAGAATTTTTTTAGGTCAGTAGATAGGTCTTCAGATGTGGCTGACACAAAAGTGTCGGTTATGAGTAGGCCTATTGTAATCTCAACAGAAAACTTTAATCAACATAGGCCTAATACAAATTATAGCAAAGCTTGTCTTCCAAGTGGTTTTTATCAATCAAAACCTTACCGAAACCTAAGTCACTTTATGTTTCTTAATATTCAAGGACTTCTTGACAAATGTGACATGTTGAATATTGTGGCCACTGAAAGAAATTTAGATGTCATTGGTCTAGCAGAGCATTGGCTGAGCCCAGATAGCCTAATTCTATCTTGCATTCCAAACTATACAGTAGCTTCTTACTACTGCCGTAAATTGAAAAGGCGCGGTGGATCTGTAATATTCATTAAATCCAACCTCTCTTTTCAACCAATGCCTGCCATTACTAATTTAGCAGTGGAAGAATTCTTTGAGATTTCAGCTTGTTTTGTAGAATTAATGAAAACTATTGTCATTTGTATTTACAGAAACCCAGTTTTTGAAAACAAAACAAAATTTATTGAAAGGTTTAATGTCTTGTTGAACTTACTGTATTCATTGAAAATGGACACTATAATCATGGCAGATTTTAATGTAGATTTTAATCTGTCTGATTCTGATACTGTCAAGCTTTGCAATTCCATAAAAGGTTTCGGTATGAATATAATGCTAAAAAATTTCATTACAAGGCCCGGTATTAATGGTGTAGGTTCCTGTATAGATAATGTTGTTACTACACTTCACCCTTCACACTATTATATAGAGATTATTGACACATTTTTTTCAGATCACTATAGTATAATTTTTCATGTGAAAACTTCTTTTGAATCTACTTACAAAGTAAAGCAATATACACAGGTTACGAAACGAAGTGTAAATAGCTGTAGTACCCCTCTATTCTTCAATTGCTTGAAAGAAATTGATTGGTTTGAAATTTATAAGAACAAATCAGCAGAGAATCAATTCAATACATTTGTATATAGTAATAATATCAATTTTTAATGTAATGTCAAAAATATCAAGTTATCAGCTGTTTGTACATTTCAATATGTTTTTTCTCTGTATTGTTAGAATAATTTCAATTCATTACAGTCCATTATTTTGTTCAAACAACATCGTGCATTATTTTCAGTGTTTTAGTTTTATTCATTTCCATTTGGTCCTTAGAGCAAAGGATATTATTTTGTTTCAGTCAAAAAGGCAATCATTTTTTGTTTTGTTTTGTTTTTAATCATAAAAACAATACTTCATAGTTATTTATTTCAGCACATTTCCAAACATAAACAATGGAAGATTTGAAAATTCTAATAGCAAAAAGAGGCAGACTAAAAGCTTCCATTACACAGATGGTTAATTTTGTAAGTAATTTTGATGTAGAAAATGGAGCAATTTCAGACATTAAGGTAAGAGACTCAAAACTCGAACAACTCTATTTGGAATTTTGTGAAGTACAATCCAGCATTGATACCATAGCTTCAGATGATACAGATACAAATTTTATTGAGTTTGAAGATAATTACTATTCACTAAAATCTGAATTCGACACCATTTTAAACAACTCAAATAAATTGAATTCAACCCCATCAAACCAATCAGTCAAAGAATTTAGCTTCAGTAGGAAAAATGACACAGTAGTACTGCCCAAAATTAATTTACCAACCTTTGAGGGTAAAATTGAAAATTGGACATCTTTTTTTGATCTTTTCAACTCAACTATCGACAAAAACAATGATTTGGCAGAAATTCAGAAATTTTACTATCTGAAATCTAGTTTAAAGGGAGAACCACTCAGTCTCATCTCATCCTTGCCCTTGACACAACCTAACTACAATGTAGCTTTAGATATTTTAAAAGAAAGATACTCAAACAAAAAACTTATAGTCAATGCTCATTTAAATGCATTATTTTCATTACCAAATGCTTCATCACTAGCAAACATTAAACAGTTACTAGATACAGCAAATGTGAACATTCGAGCTCTAAATAGCCTTGGTTACAAAACTGAAGAGTGGGATATTTTGTTAGTTTACATGTTAGCTTCCAAACTTGATCAAGACTTGAGAACTAAATGGGAGTTAAGTAGCACGTTAGTTGAACCCCCTTCTTTCTCAGAGTTTGAAACATTTTTAAAACAATACATACATGCACTAGATGCTAGCAGTGTCAATAAAGTAAAATCTAGTTTTAACTTCAAGACTAATCAAAGCAATTCAGCAATGAAACCAGGTCTAGGTCTACACACAACTGAAGTAAATCGGGTTAAGTGTGTCTCATGTCCTATGTGTCAAAACTCTCATGAGTTATTCAGTTGCAATGAGTTTTTGAAACTCAACACAAATGACAGAATCCAAAAGGTGAAACAACTTCACAGATGTTTCAATTGTCTGTCAGCTGGTCATGTTATTTCAGCTTGCAAAGGTTCAAAATGTAAAATTTGCTCAAAGCCCCATAATACCTTATTGCATTTACAGAAGTCAAATTCAACACATTCAGTAACTAACTTAGATTCACCATTTTCACAACCGTTGAAAAGTGACAAACAAGACTCAACGATTTCAGTAGCACAACAATCTACTGACAGTGTAGCAGCAAACCCAAAAATATTATCAACAGGTGTTCATAATGTAAAAAGAGTATTACTTTCAACAGCAATCGTTGAAATTCAAGACTTTCAAGGCGACTTTCAGAAATGTCGTGCTTTGATTGATCCTGGTAGTGAGGCAAGTTTCATTTCAGAGCATTGTGCTCAAAAACTCAACTTGAAAATACAATCATGTAATGTTCAAGTACAAGGTGTTGGTCATACTCATGTTGGTAACACACGTGGCCTTACAACTTGTTTGTTGCGCACAAAACAAGAAGCAATCAGAGTCAACACTTTCATATTGAGAAAGCTTACCAGTATCACCTCATTGTCTTCATCATCATTTGATCATTGGACACACATAAACAACCTTGAACTTGCTGATCCATTTTTCTTTCAATCAAGCAGCATCGATATCATTCTTGGTGCTGATATCTATTCATCACTTTTAATAGATGGAGTAATCAGAGGTCCACCAGGAACCCCTTGTGCTATCAATACAAAACTAGGATTCTTATTGATAGGTGAAATCTCATCAGCAGATGTCAAAACAGCTTCAAATAAAGTCAAAACACTGTTTATCAGACATGATGATGGTCTAAATACTTTAATGGAGAAATTTTGGAATTCTGAGGATGTTGGTTACAAACAGGATTCACCAGCTAGTACAGATGAAAACATAATATGTGAGGATCACTTCATAAATACACATTCAAAAGATCAATCGGGCAGATTTTGTGTTCATTTGCCATTCAAACCCTCTATCACAAGTTTAGGTGACTCATATCATATTGCATTAAAACGATTCCAACGTTTAGAAAGTTCATTTGAGGAAGATAAAAACAAGAAACAGTCTTATGATCAATTCATAAATGAGTACATTGAGTTAAATCACATGAAACCTACCCCAAACAGTGACACAAGTATGATGAATCACAACTATTACCTACCACATCATGCAGTATACAGACCTAGTAGTACTTCAACTAAAGTCAGAGTAGTGTTTGACGGTTCATCTAAAACTACAAGTGGCACTTCTTTAAACGATCATTTGTACATTGGCCCAAAGTTACAATCAGACATAGTATCCTTACTTACACGTTTCAGACTACACAAGTGTGTTTTTACTGCAGACATTGAGAAGTTTTTCAGACAGATTTTAATAACACCAGAAGATCAATGTTATCAGAGAATTCTTTGGAGATCAAATCCTTCAGAACATATTCAATCTTATGATCTCTGTACAGTCACATATGGAACTGCTTGTGCCCCATACCTCTCAATCAGATGCTTACATCAACTAGCAGATGACGTCAAGAAGCAGTATCCAGAAATTAGTAGAATTTTAAAAGAAGATTTTTATGTTGACGATCTTATCTCAGGCGCAGATACAATTGAAAATGCTAAGCAAATAAAACAGGATTTAGAACATGTAATGAGTCGATCAGGATTCAACCTAAGAAAGTGGTCATCAAATTCAAAAGAGCTTATCAGCGATCAGTCTCAAACTGAAGTATCAATTCAGTCCAAGGACAATACTGTTAATCTTTTAGGAATGCAATGGAATCCTCACCATGATACATATCTATATTCATTGAATGTGACAAATATACCTACACCATTGACGAAGAGAATCATTTTATCAGAAGTAGCAAAACTCTATGATCCCTTAGGATTTTTATGTCCAGCAGTTACAAAAGCAAAATTAATCCTTCAAGACACTTGGTCACAATGCAAGAGTTGGGATGACGAGGTTCCTCAGCAAATAGCAAACGACTTCCATCAACATAGAAACGGACTTCAACATTTCAAAAATATCACCATTCCCAGACCGCTGATTTCATTTGAACAAAATGCAACACATGATTTAGTAGGATTTTGCGATGCTTCGGAGAAAGCATCTGCAGGAGTACTTTACATGAGAAGTGTCTCGTCAACACAAACAACAGTAAGATTAATCATGGCAAAATCAAAAATCACCCCCTTAAAGAAGAGTACAATTCCACGACTAGAGCTATGTGGAGCGCTATTATTAGCGAAGATGGTAGCAAAGATCAAACCTTATATACCAATTGAAAATACATACCTGTTTACGGACTCAACTGTAGTCTTAGCTTGGATATCTAAAGATCCTATGAAGTGGAAAACCTTCGTTAGTAGCAGAGTATCTCAAATACAAGCATTAA
Organism: Stictocephala bisonia; assembly: GCA_035578905.1. Classification (NCBI taxonomy): domain Eukaryota; kingdom Metazoa; phylum Arthropoda; class Insecta; order Hemiptera; family Membracidae; genus Stictocephala; species Stictocephala bisonia. The sequence goes on along the minus strand of JAQJVL010000425.1, from coordinate 188,953 downwards.
CAAACATTTCTCAATGGAAACACGTTAAATCGGAAGAAAACGTGGACGCATCAAGAGGAATTTCAGGAGAAAAACTCACAAAAGAACAGAAATGGTGGTCAGGCCCTCAATGGCTTTCTGAACCTCAAGCGTTGAACAACAAGAATGATCTTGAAAATTATTGTTTCGATTCAAATACAATTCCTGAAACAAGAACAATTAAATGTGCTTTAACAACTAAAGAAGAAGAAGACGAATGGTATCTCAAATTTAATTCTTATACAAAAACTATTCGAGTAACAGCTTACTGCATGAGATACTTAAAAAACATCAAAAGGTGTAATATATCAGGTCCTTTATCAGTGCATGAACTGGAAGACGCACACAGATGCATTGTGAAACATATTCAACAATTGAGCTTTCCAGATGATATGAGAAATTTACAAGATAAAGGAAGAGTAAAAAAGAACAGCAAACTTTTAAGTTTGAATCCTTTTATTGATGAACATGGAATCTTGAGAGTTGGTGGCCGGATCCAAAATTCGAACCTACACTACAACAAAACTCATCAAATTATTTTACCTGCAAATCACTCATTTGTAAAAACTTATTTAACTCATACTCATGAAAAGTATTTCCATGCAGGGATTCAATTTATCACGAATGATGTGAGACAAAAATATTGGCTTGTTGGTAATGTGAGAAATCAAATACGCAGTATTGTAAGAAGATGTGTAAAATGTATAAAATTCAATGGAGCACCAATTTGTCCTCTAATGGGAAACCTACCATCATCGAGAGTTACACTGACAAAACCATTTTTTGAAACTGGATGTGACTATGCAGGTCCTTTCTTGACGAAACAAATAGGAGGACGTTGCAAAACTTTAAGGAAAACTTACTTGGCAATATTCATTTGCATGAGCGTAAAAGCTGTACATATGGAATTAGTTTCAGACTTATCAACAGAAGCTTTTTTAGCAGCGCTTAACAGATTTATTTCAAGGAGAGGCCTACCGAAAGACATATACTCGGACAATGGCACAAACTTTGTAGGAGCCGACAACAGTCTAAAGAAGTTTTTCAAAGATTCAAGTAATGAAATTCATGACAAATCTGCCACAAAAGGAATAAACTGGCATTTTATCCCTCCAAGCTCCCCTCACATGGGTGGACTATGGGAATCAGCAGTTAAATCAGCCAAACATCACTTGAAGCGAGTACTTGGAGATCACATTTTGACGTTTGAAGAATTGAACACGCTTGTGATTCAAATAGAAGCGATACTCAATTCTAGACCTATTTGCAGACTTTCAAGTGACCAATCTGAAACAGACATTTTGACCCCAGGACACTTCATTACTGGTGATACTTTGACAGCCCTTCCTGACAAAAGTGCAGAAAACGGCCCAATCAACTACAATAAAAGATGGCAACTAGTTCAAAAACTGAGAAGAGACTTTTGGAAAAGATGGCATGTTGAATATTTGCACACCCTTCAACAACGGCAAAAATGGAAAACCAAACAAGAAAATATCAAAGTTGGAGATGTAGTTTTAATCAAAGAAGACAATGTGCAACCAATGAAATACCCAATTGCAATAGTTAACCAAATTTATCCTGACAAACACAATACAGTTAGATCGGTGGACTTGGAAACTATAAAAGGAATATTTAGAAGACCAGTTGTGAAAATCATTAAACTTCCCACCGATAAAGACAATCACTAATTTCCTGCCGGAAGAATGTATATAGTAATAATATCAATTTTTAATGTAATGTCAAAAATATCAAGTTATCAGCTGTTTTTACATTTCAATATGTTTTTTCTCTGTATTGTTAGAATAATTTCAATTCATTACAGTCCATTATTTTGTTCAAACAACATCGTGCATTATTTTCAGTGTTTTAGTTTTATTCATTTCCAACATTTTTCCAACTATTTATCTGGGCTGTCGATTGTGGTTTCCCATTGAATAAAAAAAGAATCAATTGTAATAAATCAAGCTCTGTTGTCAATAAATGGTACACACCACAGTTACAAAAGCTTAAGGATCAATGTGACAAATTTCATTTTCTGACAAAGCACTCTGAGTCTGAAATTGTTAGAAATGAGTATAAGGAATTAAAATACCTGTACAGGAAAGAAATTAATAAAGCTAAGCTAGAATATAACAACAACCTAGTGGCATCTGCCATAAATAAGCCAAAACAAATTTGGAAAATAATAAATGACAATTTACCAACTAGTCGCAAGGAAAAAGATGTTAATACTATACTTAGTGCCAATAGTTTTAATGATTTCTTTGTAAATAGTGTGGATAATGTTGTAAATAGTATTCCTTGTAGTAGAAATTCCCCCAGCTTGTATTTAAAAGAGGCATATTATAATATTTTGAGTGATGGGCCTTGCCTCTTTGATTTTCAACATGTGTCTGTTGAAGAGGTACATTCTGTGATTCAATCTCTCACTAATAGTAAATCCTCAGACATATATGGTATTACCTCTGAGATTATAAAACTGAGTAGTTGGAATATTTCAGAAGTGCTCTGTCACATTATCAACTGTTGCTTTAATGAAGGATATTTTCCTGAGAAATTAAAGGTATCTAAAGTAATTCCTATTCACAAAAAGAGTAATAAAAACCTCCCAAGTAATTATAGACCAATATAGTTCCAACACTATCCAAAGTTTTTGAAAAACTAATGGGTGTCCAAATTATGAAATATCTTGAAACTAATCAGCTGCTATCAAAAAGCCAATTTGGATTTAGAAAGAATTTATCAACCTGTGATGCAGTCATGAAATTTATTCAAGACTGTCTTGAAGCAAAAGAAGACAAGCTTTCTATTGGGGCTAAATTCTTTGATATGTCAAAAGCCTTTGACACAGTGTGCCACAAAACCTTGTTACTTATATTAAAAAGTCGGTTTCTCGGAAATCGCTGCTAAACTAATTAAATCATACTTGTCCAACAGAACCCAAACAGTCTTTTTCAATAATTCTTACTCAAAGATTTTACCTGTAAACTATGGTGTTCCCCAAGGATCTATTCTGGGGCCACTTCTGTTCATCCTGTATATAAATGACCTTCCAGAAAGCATAGTAGGCATATCAAAGTCTATAAACTGTTATATTTATGCTGATGATATTTGTATAAGTGCTTGTTCAAGTCTTAATAATGTGGATACTAATACTTTATATAGAGTTGATGTCTTGTATGATTGGTTTAATTCAAACAGCTTATCCATAAACTTAGAGAAAACTCAGGAATTAGCAACCTGTTAAATTCTTAGGTATACTACTGCAGAATAATCTGAGTTGGGATGCTCATATTAATTATATACTTCCCAAAATTTCAGGAGGCATCTTTATGATTAGGAAGCTGCAATCAACTGTAAATGAGAATGTATTGCTCTCAGTTTATTTTGGGTACATCCACTCACATCTTACCTATGGTACCTCCTGAACTCTGATGTACATAGCCACAACACTAGAAATGTAAACAATGTAAGAAAAGAATTCTGTCATTACTCTAAAACTTTAAAAAGCTTCAAACATTCTTCAATTAAACTATACAATAAGTTACCATTTTCAGTAAGAATGTTAGAAATAAATAAATTTATGATTGTCATTAAAAGGTTGTTGATAAAAAACTGTTTTTACACCATTGAAGAATATTATGACCATAATTTTTAAGAAACAAATCTTTATGTTCTTAGCTTTAAGTACCTTTAACATAGTTATCTCTAATCCAATGAATTGTTTATTCATGTTCTCAGTCAATCTTCTTGTTATTAATGTAAGCTTATAGTATTAGTTCATAAACCAATCTGACAATGTCTATAACAGACTTTACTTCATGTAAATGTATTGTTTTCTGGACAATAAAGAAATTTGAATTTGAATTTGAGTGTGGCTTTTTACAACTTTGAAACCTGGACACTGGAGACTAGGAGCAGAATAAATTACATTCTTTTGAAATGTAGTGTTATAGACACCTGCACACCCTATCTATCAAGTGCATTGACAGGGTAACAAACGACAAGGTCTTTAATAAAGTGGTCGAAAATAGAAGCTTGTGGAAATCAATTCTTAAAAGAAGAGTTAATCTTACTGGCCATCTAATGAGATATGAAGATTTCCTGAACACAATAATTGAGGGTTGTATTAATGCAAAAAGACCTAGAGGAAGACCATGTAAGATTAATTATATAGACTGAATTTGAAAGATATGAGGTGTAAGCCCTTAAAAGTTAAATTTTATTTTTTATTTTATATTCATGCTACAAAACAGGTTTATACCCAATTATATTATAGCAGTACATATAATTAAACAAAAAAAATACAATTAGAGGTTTGAGATAAAGTCCAATGTCCTTGTAGCATTCTGCAATTTCTTCAAGTAATTTAAAATAACAGGTAAACTGCAATTTTTTTCTTAGATTTTAACAAATATATAAATTTAAGAAGATACATACTTAAACTAAATAACATTTTAATAAATTAATAATATTACATGCTAAAACAAATAAATAAACAATAACCTACATCAACCTTCACAAGATAACAATGATACAGTTTTGTTTTTGAAAACTCTTAAACTATCATTGTGTATATCAATATTGGACCCACTCAAAAGCATTTTGTTGTAAGATCTCATCATCCGCAACAGAGGAAAGAACGCTCACATCGCTGTTCGTAAGTAAGGCAAACTAAACAAACATTTGTTTCTGCTATTGAAGTTGGGCACACAGGAAGTAATTGCCTCCAGACAGTTTGCGTCGTCCACCCGACCCCGAACCAGACCCCAGAGATACCCTAGTGCTAACACCTGTCTCCTCAGACTCAGACTGTCCAGTGCCAACATTCCCAACAACTCATTGTATGGCACCAAATATGTATAGACATTAAAACATTTAAAATATAAATATCTCAAAAATTTCTTTTGTATTTGTTCAATCTTCGTAAACTAAATAATTTGGATTCCGTACAATTACAGCATTTTCAAGTCTTGACCTGACTAACGATGTATATAATGAAATAAATGATCTTATGTTTCTAAAATTTACCCCTCTTCTAATTATAAACCCGAGCATATGACTTGCCGAATTAACACAATTTTATATATGATTTGTAAATGAGAGATCACTATTAATCATGACACCTAAATCTTTAATTGATTTAGCTCTATACTAACTCTATATTAACAACTATAATTGTATGTTATGAATTTATTTGATTTGGTAAATGAAAATATGTGGCATTTTGAAACATTAAATCTCATTTTATAATGAACGCTAATTGTAAACTCTATCAAGGTCGGATTGTGATTTTTCAACGTCATTCATGGAATATATATGATAAAAAGCTTTAAATCGTCTGCAAATAACAAACAGAGAATTGACAAATTTTACATATTCACACAAAACATTAATCAATATGTAAATATACAAGGACCTAAATTTGATCATAGCGGTATGCCAGATTGTACACAAAAATTAGAAGACAAATAACCCCTATAATGCACAAACTGTTTTTGATTAATTAAGTAGGAATGAAAAAGTTTAATTAAATGAAGAGGAAAGGGGAAAGACTTGAAAAGTGGAGATCTTCTGCCAACTTGACTACTGCCAACCAATGTTCAGATTGACCACTACAGTAGGAGAAGAATTAATTTTAACTTTACCGTTTATTTTATCCAGCCATTATGTGGTTTGTCATGAATGTTTCTTTATAAATCATTTAACTTAATTATTTTAATTTTTTTCATACCTTTATTATATGTAAATCGCTGTAATGTGTAATGTGACCTTCATTATATGTGACACTGTAATGACTCATGAAAATCATGAGTTTTGATTTTCAATGTTCCTAGCATTAAAATATATGATAAAACAAACTTCATTGTTGGGGGGTTGTCCAAGTAATTTCAATACTTTAAAATTACTGCAGCAAACAGAAAACAGAAGAGTAGTAAACTGTAATTTTGTGCAGAGCTAATGAACTAGGGATTAAAGCACATGCACAGAGTACTAATTATAGTTCTCATTAAACAAAACAATATTTACTGTATGGACACACCTGGTATTAATTTCCAAATTGTTTTTATGTTTTAAGTAGTTATGTAGACATATTTAGTAGCATATTCTATGTCGAGAATTTGTGGCCAATTAAAAAAAAAGATAAGCAGCAAATCACAATGACTAACATACTATTTCGGTTGACATAGGAAGCCTTTCAGTAAATCTAATTCATTGAATCTGTAGCACATTATTTTTTAAGTTTGCATGCAAGTTGAGCTCTCTCATATTGTGTAGTTTAAAATTGGATTTTTGCAATTATATTATAAAATTAATCTATTTGGTTTTTTTAGAGTAGGTAAAAAATTTAAATGTTGTAAGTTTATTTTATAATTTGGTTTGTTAAATTTGATTTGCCCTAGTGTAATTATTATTGAAAACCTAAAATTCTGATTCCAGGAACAGTGTTGACATCTCCACTGTGAAAGTTGAAGATGGAATTGAGAAATATGGTACTTTTGAGTAAGTCTGTATACTTTTATTTACTTGCCCTTTTAATGTTATTGATATACAGTAGAATCTTGGGAAGTTTGGACTAATATGGCAAACGGCAGGTCCAGATTTAGAAAAATCCAGATTTGCTGATTGTAGTTGTGATGCATCAATTCGAAATAAATGTAAGGCATACAACTTGTTTACAGTTATGGGCTCACTCATACTGATGGAACAATTAGTGTGTGCGTGCTGCAATTTTGCTACTAACCATATTACTAACAAATATTGCAATGATAAATATCAGCTGATAGTAGTAATAGACATTTCACACTTCTTCAAGACAACTGTTTGTGTAGACCAACTTTGTCATAAAAGAGCTTCCTCTTCACTTCTCACCTATGTCCAACTGTCACTGGCTGTGAGCACAAACTAACTGTTCAGTCAGTACAAGAGTGAGCTTGTGGAATAAAGTTATAAATAATCTGCAATAACTAAAACAGGCTACTGTACTATAGTGTACTGTTCATAATACAGTTCTCAGAAAAAGAGGCTAAAATAGGAGCTTGTGGAAATCAATTCTTAAAAGAAGAGTTAATCTTACTGGCCATCTAATGAGATATGAAGATTTCCTGAACACAATAATGGAGGTGTGTATTAATGTAAAAAGACCTAGATGAAGACCATGTAAGATAGGTCTGAAAAAATATAGATAGGTCTGAAAAAATATAGATTGAATTTGAAAGATATGGGGTGTAAGCCCTTCAGAGTTAAATGAAGAGGAAAGGGAAAAGACTTGAAGAGTGGAGATCTGCTGCCAACTTGACTACTGCCAACCAATGTTCAGATTGACCACTACAGTAGGAGAAGAATTATTTTTAACTTTCTGTCCATTTTTAAAATCATAATTCAACAGAAGTCCAGCTATTGTGTGGTTTATCATGAATGCTTCTTTATAAATAATTAAACTACCTAATTTAATTTTTTTTCTTTCATGCCTTGAACCCTTATTAGGCCGTAAGGGCACATATTGACTTTTCTCTAAACGCCGTAATCGCATATACACGTAATAATTACAAATATTTTTGCAAATAATGTTTCTAACATAATCAGTCAGTGCATTTGGGTTATGGGTGGTGGCTCATGAGAGGGGCATTGTGCGACTCGTGACCTTTTGTTGGCCTGCCAATCACTACGAGACCAGTTTTTGTCTTGCAGTGTACATTTCCGCTGCGCATATACACGCAGCTACTGTCAAACCGAGTGGTTGTCATTGTACGCCGCCTCACCTCTTTGAAACTGTGTATTTAGTTGTTTTTATCATTACTTTAGTTTAATATACGTTACCGTAATCCCGGGTGGCTTGATACTATTTTTGAAGTTTACACTCTTATTGTTTTGTAACCAAACATTTTAGAATTAATATTTTTATATGGTTATTGCAGTCTTAGGTAATACTATGTATTTACAGAATATTATATTTTTGCAATGGTCTTAAATTATAAAAAAAAATTGTTTGTTAGTGGTTTTTTTTTTTTTTTTGAACTTATTATTGGCCTGATTAAAGAGGTGACTTGAAACCAGTTTTTCTTTCTGAATCGTTTCATGTCTTTTACATAATTTTATAATGAATATTAAAGAAGTTACGTTTTATAACTTGAACCAAAACATGGGTGTTGTCGTGGAAACTGAAAAAAATTCTATAAAATAAAATATCAAACAAAAAGCAGTGTTACTTACCTTAATACAAACTAGAAGACTTGTATTTTGATAGAAAAAAATCAACCAAATTTTTAATATATTTTTTTCTTCAATTAATTTCTTGAAATACTGTATATAATTTGTGTTTATAAAAACGCTTCATTTGCTCAATAAGTGAGGCAAACTGTTCAATAAATAAATTAAGTTCAGTTTATCCATTATTTATCTAAAATGTTAACTATATACACTATTTACACTTCATTGGATTTTTCATTCAGCATTCATTTATGCACTTCTGGAACACTGAACATTTCTCGAGCATTTATTGGTAAAGTAGGCTTTATATGTTCTTTTATATCACACTTATTGTACTAACAGACATCAGAGTTATTTGGTCACTTGAAGTTGTTGGGGCCACTCATACACATTGTAGTAATTTTATACTCCTCCCCCAAATTATTTTGCTTTTTTGGTATCAAGTCACCCCAAAATTGTGAAAATATGTTGGGTTTTGATAAAATCATTCTTATATCTATTCTATCACAAATAGAAAATACAACTCTGCTGATAATGTCTCAGGAGTCAAAGAATGATTTGTCAATTGTCTAATTTCCAAGAGTCATTTATCTTGAAGGAAAATATCATATTATTAGTGTAAAAATTTTTCCGCAATTTTTTAAGTTTTAGATATATATATATATTTTTTTAATTTTAATTTTTACTTCTATGAAATAAAGCAGTATGTCGTTTTGTAGCTTAAGTTTCAGGCTTTAAAATAAGTCTAAGTTTTCACTTATTTTAAACTAAGAGAAATATAAGAGAAAATAAGTTTAATAAATGAGAAAAATAAGTTTAAAATTTTTTTAGCTTTTGGTTTCAAGTCACCCCACAGGCCTCAAGCCATCCCTGTTTACTGTAGTTATTTATTAGTTTTAAGAGTCAATATTAATAATCTGGACGATTTTATGCAAGGTGTACTAAATACATTGTATTCAAGTGCTATATTTATTTCCTTTTTTTGTATTATATGTGTTATGTGGAGGTACTTAATGTCTTTATCAGTTTATGTATATCTGAATTTACTCATTTATACATTTTTTATTAATCATAATAACATTTTGTATTGATTCATATAGTGATCTATGACTGAGGCTTACTTTCAAGTAAAAAAGTTTGCTTATTTACATGTTAATAAATAAAAAAAGGTAAAATAAGCTAATTCAAGTTTCAAAATGCTATCATATCTTTTATTTTCCTGTACAGAACAAGAAAAAAATGAACAACTAAAAAATATAATTTTGATTTTTTTGTACAATAAATGAGCACATAATGGAAAATAGGCAGTGGATAAATGGCGCTTTAAGGGTTAACACGTTCGCTACCACTATGCAAAAAAAGTCTATATCTGTAACCCACCGCTGCTAATATGCGGCACATGAGGGTCTATTCACAGACTGCTGCCGCACATTTGCGGCGCTTGGGGTTATTGCCAGAGACTGCCGCCGCAAAATTGCGGCGCTGTACCTATGACACTAAATAGAATATTGCTATTGGACGGTATATTGTAGAGGCCTGATTTATTTATTGTGGGCTACGGGAAAGCTTGCCGATCTTTGAGGCGCTTGGTCTCTGAGTGGACCAATTTATGACGTCACAAAATATTTGGCAATACTGCAAGACCAAGTTCTATGAAGTTGCAATATTGCTTATCCCAGTGCACGTAGCCAGCAACTCGCCATCCTTCATAGTGAGTTGTTGGGTTGTTTGTAATGATGTGCAGAAATGGCCGGAAATAGAGGAAAAAATTATGTAGCTGGTAGTGGGAAACTATATAGGCAAAACCCTACTTTTTATAGTAAAGACTGAGTGCTGCTTATTTGTGGCACTTATGGAAATGAATAAAAACTGTAAAATCAAAGTGAAATGATTTTTTTTAGTAAGTATTAGATATATAATGAACTATTTTGACCTGTATTATCAAACTTTTACTCTTGGGCTATAACTATGCCTACGTTCATTAGGCTTGGTCTGTAAGTAGGCTATCTTCTTAGACGCATGGGCTGTGGTAATGACCGTGCCGCCGCATATTTGTAGTGGTTGGTAGCGAACGTGTTAATCATATATAAATCGCTGTACTATGGTGATGAATGTTGACTTTTTCAATGTTCATTGAAATGTATGATGACACAATAAACTTCAATGTTGGTGGGTTGTCCAATTGATTTCAATACTTTAAAATAACTGAAGCTAACAGAAAACACAAGAGTAATAAACTGTAATTTCGTGCAGAGCTAATGAACTAGGGATTAGAGCAAATGCACAGAGTACTAATTGTAATTCTCATTAAACAAAACAATATTTACTGTATGGACACACCTGCTATTTATTTCCAAATTGTTTATATGTTATAAGTAGTTGTTACTAGATGAAATTATGTAACATAATATTTATTAGACTATTCCATGTCAACAAGTTGTGGCAAATTTTTTTTAAAGATGTTCGTGACGTCATGCGTCTTCTGGCACACACGTACCCATTCTTAATTGATGGTGTGTGTCTCTTAGGACACGCGCCACTTGTTACATTTAGACGGCATGTGTCGTCAGAGTCGCACTTACTGTTGTTGTTAAGAAGCATCAATATTCACTTCTGTCTATACTGTAAACCCTGTAATTCATTGTATGGCGAAATAAGCCATAAAATGAATTATAAATAAGTGTTAGGTTATAAATAAGGAGTATAAGGTATATTTGTAATGAAACGTGTGATCTAGTTTGAATTTGTTTTAAGATGTTTTTTTTCACAATTAAAATTTAGTTTGCCGGTAAAATTGTCATATAAAAATTATTAAAATAAGGTCAATTAATTATTACAATAGTTATAACATTAAAAATAAATAAAAGTGCAAACAGATTTTTTAAAAGGTTATTAGTGCTTTTCATTAACATAGTAGGTTCATTTTCACATGTGTCACAGTAAGTTACAACACCTTTTGAATTCTTTCTTGCCTCCTTTGCTCCTTTTACAAGGCTGGCCTTCTCATAACATGGCAAACATCTTTTCCTAGTTGTATTGTATGGTCCAGGTCTCTTTAGTAGCTTATGACTCTGAGTTGAACGTTTTCTCTGTGGATATTGTACTGTTAGTACAGGATGGTCAATGGCATTTTTTTTGTAAGCTCTCTTATTAGTGCCTCACAAAATTGGAACATTTCCCATTTTCGAATTCCTTATCCTCTATGTTTATTGAAAGTAGTGAAAGAATTGACAACACATGTTCCTAACAGGATTTCAATACCTACCTTTTTATACCACTTAGTGGTTTTTTGTAGTGGTGAGTAATAAGACACCATCTGGTCTGAAAAATCCACACCTCTTTTTATACTATTATAGGCAACTACTGATGAAGGTTTTATAATAGGCTCTCCTTTTCTATTCCGTTTTCCAGATGGAACCAAAGTTGCTGAGTCTTCTGGGCATGTGGATATCATCAAGACATGAAGTTTATCAACCCATTTAATAATTTTAACGCCATTTTCCTTTGCTGCAACGTCTTCCCTTTTCATTTTTAAATTAACGAGTTCTTTTGGGTTTCCTCGATGATCAGGTCTTAGAGTCTCACACAAGTACGTCTTCTTGCTCAATAAATTTTCAGGCAAGGATACGTTGTTGTAAGAGTTGTCACAGTACAAAGACACACTGTAGTAAATCATTCATTAAATATAACACAACCTTTTCAGAGTGACCGTGACCTATTTTAAGTGTGGTGTTATCTTTTCAAGCGTAAATTTTTATTTTTTTAGTGTAGCCACCTGATGAGCAGAGTTTATACAGTTTTACACCGTACTTGTAGGCTTTTTGAGGGTTATTTTGCCTAACTATTAGGCGCCCTCTCCAAGGAATCATAGTTTCATCTATGACTACAGATTCACCAGGTACATAAACTCTACTGAAAGCTGTATTAAGTAAGTCAGCAAGATCTTTTATTTTGGCAATCCGATGTTCAGATAGTATCTGTACATCATTATTATGAAATTGAAGACATTTCGATATCATTTTGAACCTCTCTCGAATCATTGATGTCTTAACTACTTCATTTTTTAACATTTCACTGTTAGACCAGTATAAACGCATTCTTGGTACTGGACGTATATACCAATTATCATTATCACCTCCAAAAAAATGCTTATTTCATTCCTATCAAAGTCTAGCCATTTCCTCATAATTGAAAATCTGCTTATGTCATGAGTTGCTATTTACTGATGGGCATATCGGTTAGTCTCTGCTATAATGAGATCTTAAGCTTCGATATTTAAAAATTTTTCAAGATCTTCATTGGGGTTGTAGTCTCAACATGTAGCTGCAAACCAGACTGGCCAGTAAAGGGAAACTGACAATTAGTGGCTTTGCAATCTTCCCAAATTCTAATGATGGGAAGTTGTCGTGCACGTTGTACACGATTTTGAGCATTGTAGCAACTTGATGCAGGCCCACCAAGTTAGTTACAGGAAGTGGGTTTGGATCATGGTTATTTATATTAGAGGTATTGTTAATACTATTTATATATTGTACAATATTTACATTCAAGTGGCTCTCCTCTTCATCGTCTGTCTCGATGGCATCATTTTCGTGGGTAATTTCTTCTCCACTCTGTTGAGGAACCATTATCACTGTTACTTGTAATTGTTACTGAAGGAACATACTCACTTCCAGAATACTCAAAATGAGTAAAATTTTCACTCTCTACTTCATTAAGATAGTTATCAATAACAGAATCATCCATTTTGGTCGTGTTTCACTGCACAGATACAAACAACTCAATCATAAACCACGCTAGACGTCCTACTGAGGAAACAGAGCTCATGTCTCGAAATACAAAGGGAAAGGAGAAAGGTAAAGAATATGCGATTTCACTGCGCACCTCACAACTGTCATCTTATGATGGAGGCTTGGCAAATCAACGCGTATATGTCAAACCTAACTAAAAATAGGCGTTGTACTTCTCATGGGGTAGACTCATTAATATTCATCTACAACATGAATAAACTGATTTCGTTGCCCTAAACCATCACTAATGATTTGTATGGCACTAATTAAGGTGTTGTATGAGAAATAATAAACAACACATTTTTTGAAAACTGTTCATTTACAGACCCTGTCATATGAAAAGATTATGATTTTCTAAAACGTTACAAACGTGTTAAACATAAGTAGCAAATCACAATGATTAACATACTATTTCGATTGACATAGGAAGCCTTTCAGTAAACCTAATTCAACCAAATCAGTAGTACATAATTTTTTAAGTTTGTATACAAGTTGAGCTCATATTTATATTCAATTTTGGTTTTATTTATATACAAGTTTGGTTTGTTTTATTTAATTTATTCTAGTGTAATTATTGTTGAAAACATAAAATTCTGATTTCAGGAACAGTGTTGACATCTCCATTGTGAAAGTTGAAGATGGAATTGAGGAATGTGGTACTTTTGAGTAAGTCTGTACTTCTATTTACTTGCCCTTTTAATGTTGTTGATATACAGTAGACACTTAGGAAGTCTGGACTAATGTGCCCGCATTTCACATCCGGAAAATCAAGAATTTCTGAATGTTGTTGTGACGCATCAATTCCAAATATATGTATTACATACAATTTGTTTCCAATTATCTCATAAAACACCTAAATTAGTGCTATAAAAATCATTAGTGATGGTTTAGGGCTACGAAATTAGTTTATTCATGTTGTAGATAAATATTAATGAGTGTATATAAGAGTGAGCTTGTGGAATAAAGTTATAAAATCTGTAATAACTAAAATAGGCTCCTGTACTGTTCATAATACAGTCCAGTCTAATAAATTGTATAGTAATCCTTGGACTCAGCAGAAACGGCAGTCAGCAATGGCGATAAAAAGAAGTTAAAAGTTAAGGTTAAAGGATGTCTTATTGTACTAGGCGAAGTTAGGGCTGAGAAGCCCTCTCTAACACTTAACCTGGGTACCAACTGCTTACAGGTAACTTTCGAACCACCACAAGTGACCGGGCAAGTGGGTTGTGTGCAAAGACGAGATCGCTCAGGTGGTCACCCATCCAAGTGACAGCTACGCTCGATGTTGCTTGACTCCATTATTTTGCGATAATGTCGGAACTCTCTGGTCTTGGCCACTGGCTAGGTCCAGGTCACTATTTCTGTAGGCTCGACTGGATTATTAAACATTAACATCGTGGTGAAACATTAAGTAAATTGTAATAATGCTGGAGATGAAACAAGAAGTGAGGAAGAGAAACAACAGCAACACCCACCCCACTACATATTGGTGATATGACTCATTTCAAAGACAAAAAGTGTAGATTGTACCTCCTTGATTCTCTCCCTCCTCATATTTTCACTGGTCTAGTGATTTGCATGTCAAAAGGATTGACATAAGATAGTATTGGACAAGTGAATTCAAGGGTTTAATAAACAGAATGTTAGTTTGTGAAAACAAAATTACACTTTGGAAATTCATTTTAAACAAGATAAGAAATGAACATTTAATTTTAGATATTTACTGTAATCAATAAAAAAACCTTTTTACTTTTGTAACTCATTTCCCTTCAGTACAAAAACAAAACTCAAGAACAACACAAATGAGTCATATTTACGACATTACAGAGAGTGCCTGATGCCTGACAATGCATTAGCATGACTTTCATGTAGTCAGAATTATACTACTGTAGCAACTACTTCAATATCGGCTACATGAGTTGACACTGTCAGTTAACTCATTTAATTCAAATGACCCATTTCCTCTGCTAACACATTATCTTTCCACTCAAATAACCTATTTCCCATTCCTGCATGTCCTTTGTTCATTTTTATAAATTGTTTGTGCTTTGGATGTGGCCATCTTGTCTTTTACTCGTGTATTGGCTTAGTAAAACTTTTACAGCGTAAAAAGTACGAAATAAGTTTGGTCATTTGGTTACCATTGTAGTGATGTAATAATGTCAAATTGCAATTTACATTCTTTGTTTACAGAATAAATAATTCAAGCATGTAACGTCGGGATGTTCTCTATTCTATAGAAACTGATTTTTCTTTTAATTTGAAAACTGTTTTATTTATCATGATTCAACACAGTGTTACCATTTATATTATCTTAATTTTAACCTATAATACAATTTCACTATTTTTTGTACAAACTTGATTGTTGTATTTTGTAGTGTGTATTGCAAGGAATGCTGCATATTATTTGAACATATTATTCAATTTAGATTGTTCAATCTAGTTTGAACATATCTTGTTTTTTTCCATATTATCTAAACAAATATTAGAAAAATAATAACTATAGTTTAGTGTACAATTAATTAGTAACATTCACACTTATTTACTACAAAATTATTCATATCGAACCAATAAAAATTGTAAGCTGAATATAAAATTTCAACAACAACAATATTAAAATGGGTACTTATAGCTTTAAACATAGAAAAGTAAGAACAACGAAAAATTGGCGGCAAATGGCGACCAGTTATTTTAAAAATAAATGCATAATACTGGAAGAAGCGAGTTAGCTGGTTTGGAAGGCTGAGTACTTGGATGTAGTGAGAGAGTCAAATGATTCAGAAAGCAGGAAGGATATAAGTGAAACAAATGGATGGAAAATGAAATAGATATGAAAGAATCAAATGACTGAGGGGAGTGGAAAGAGCTGATCAAAGCGATTGGTCGGTGATGAAACATATCGCTCAAATCCCTTCCGACTCGCCTCTTGCACTCTAGTATAGTTAGTTACTGCCACTGTCAGGCGCCGTTTCACCATTAGCTCTAGCGTAGTTGACTATTTTCAGCTAACAGCTCATGACTCATCGACTCACCTACTGAGCCGCTCTAAAGTAACAACTTACTCTCTCTTTGCTCACCACTAGTTAGCTGATAATTATATTGATAAAATTATATTTTCACTGTCAATCAGATGTTAAATAACATAAATATTGTTGGAATAGAGAAAAATATAGTTAAAAATAAAATATGTACTCTCCATTTCAAAAGTATGTAGACCCCAGTTTACAAAGATACCGTTCCTAGACAAATAATGATAAGTATATGATTCTTTTTTTGTATGATTCAATTTAGTTGTGCGTTGAACCATGTCTGTCAAATAATTTTCATAACTCGTTAAACATTTTTTTATTAGTATTTATAGAAAGTACTGGTGTTTTTGCGATTTCTAATGAACCATGAACTTTGAAAATCATACAAAATTGAATTGACATTTGATATAAGTGAAACTTTTACCAAACCTTTGTGAATAGGTTTTAAATGTTACCTTCAAGTTTAAACATTTTAATTTAATTATTTTTTAAGTTCTTGTAATTTTGTAGATTAGCTTTTATTTGGCTGTAATAACTAGAACGCCTCAAAGCCTTGCTCGCATAGCATCAAAGCCCTGCGACTTAGCACGTCTCCGCTTCAAACTCCCAACGGCATATCGTGTCTGACTGCCGCTGTTAAATCTCCTCCCATTTGCTGTATTCTTTAAAGTTTCATCAACAATTTCCATCACCATTTTCTCATGAGTGCTTTGGACTCTCAACAGCAGTATTCACTAGTATAGTAGATGAGAAACTTCAAAGAGTTTTTGATGATTTAGATGATGCTGTAATATTAAATATAGAATTTATTTTTCTAGTGTTCCTATAACGTACAGAATAACAACTCTTGTAATAGGCTTTTTTTATAATATGTTTATATATTGAGGTTTTAAAATTATATTTGAAGAATAATTGTTTTGTTAAAAAAATGTAGTTTTTAAAAATTATTGTAAATTTATATATTTACTAGTTTTCTAACAAAACTGACAATATTTTTATAAACTAAAAATGTTGGAATAGCCAGAATGTGTATTATTATCAAACCATCTCAATTCCACCTAGAAATTAAAGGAGAATATCCAACCTTAAATACTATCTCAAAAGTAACAACTCACTCTCTCTTTGCTTATCACTAGTTAGCTGATAATGTAATTGATTAAATAATATTTTCACTGTCAGTCAAATGTTAAATAACATAAATATTGTTGGAATTGACTAAAATATAATTAAAAATAAAATATGTAGTTTAAAATTTAAGTTTTTTATTCAACTAATTTTACTCATTTCATTGATAAGAAAGGGATTTGTTTTAGGTACATTACAAATGCCACATCGGATTATGATCCTGTTAGAACTAGCGAAGAAGACTTAACAAAGTAAGCATTCTCATTTTACATAACTCATTATTTTTATTAAGGCAGATAAAAGTTCTTTAATTTTTTTAGTGATTTGCAAATATATTTTCAAAAAATTAAAAAAAAAAAACATAGATATACTACTGATATGGTGTATTATATACAGTTTACTCACAAATGTCCAGAGAATATTTTACAATACAAAAATTGTTATATTTTTATTAATAAAAAGTGGAATAACTTTTTATTTTTTAAAAATTGAAAATTATTTTGAATGTTTTTCAGACATAAAATGGGAGTATAATGCATTTGATAATGTATACATTAGTAAGGGTAATAGATTTTGGAGCTACCATAACTCACTCACTTTTTGGAAATGATAAAAAATAAGCTAAAGCTACTTTCAAACCTCAAAAAACTTTAAACAAATTTGTAAAATTACAAATAATTGTACTTGTATTGGTCTCAATACAACTGTACGTGTATGGGTGGGCGGTTGGGTCAATATTAATGTACGTGTAGGAATCACAATATAACTAACTATACGTTAGTAGGTGGGCTGGTGGTTCAATACAATCTAGAAACAATTCTTCTACTATGTTAAGGTTATACCAATAAATGATTGGTGGTGTACTACATTACATATTCTTAGAAAAAACTTTAAAGAATGAAAAAAATATATTTTGTTATATAAAAGTGTTCTCCCCTTTTTGGAGACTGTTTTCAAAGCAGTTGCAAGATTTTAATGTTTTTTTGCTGAGTGGCAAACTTTAAAACAAGAAACTATAAACTTGTAACTTCTCATCTCTCATCTATAGAACATGTTTCACCAGATTCATGGTTGATTTAATTTTGAGATTACAAATATATGGTTTACTGCTATTTTTCTTTACTTTTGCAATTTTCCAATTTTTATATAAAATAAGTAGAATAAATAACAATATAAAATGTCTTGTAACTCACTGAAATATTTTGCATTTGTGAGTTTAGCAAAACAGCCATTAAAATGACAATTATAATTTAACAACAACAATAATAGAATGTAACAAAACTTTGACTCACTGTGTATGTCAGAGCTGCTAATATGTCAAAATTCCATATGTCTTTCCAGTGGTATGTGAATCGGCAACACACATACTATAATATTAAATTAAATATTGGCAGTGCATATCATCACCTGAATTTGGGTGTTGCTAATTTAAGACTGTTATATATCACCCGATTTTCAGTTAATGATAGGGTTTACTGAAATGGTAGTATTATTATCTTGACCCAAATAATCAAGATCATTTGATTTTAAAATAATGTTCAAACTGCTCCTACTCATAATAAAAACATATTGAGAAGTAAACTTCCATGGTTTTGTGATCATCTGCACATTCGTTTTGATATCAAAGCTAAAATGTCAGCCTTTTCTACTCCTCACCGAAATCCTAGGCGGACGGACTGGGAGTCCTATGCTGCGGAACTTTCGGCCATTGCGGGCTTGGGTCCCGGGGGGGGCAGAGTACGTATAAGGTCTGTCGTGGAACTGGAGCAGGCGGCATCCTGTTTACAGGATGCGATCCTTGAAAGTTTCCACGACAACTGTCCAATTTCAAACACACCGCCTAGATTAAAAATCGGGTGGTGGTCAAAATCCCTGGAAGCTAAGAAAAGGCGCGTTAGAATGCTTTTTAATCGCTCTAAGGTGGCCAATTGTCGAGAAGAGTATCGTTTAGCTCTTAACGACTACAATTCATCCATTCGTGATGCCAAGAAGGCTTCATGGCAAACCTTTTGTAGGGGCATTGACTCCATCAAAGAGGCAGCCAGAATCCAGAAAATCTTGGCTAGCGAACCTATTAACCCCATGGGCAGTCTTAGAACCAGCTCAGGGGAATTGACAACTTTACCTGGTGAAACGCTCAAGCTCCTTCTGGAGTGTCACTTCCCAGGGAATCTCGTTGACGATGCTCTGGAAGTCTCTGGCCCTCGAGAGACTAGCCCTATACCTAGGGCAACTCGAGAGGACTGGAGGCAAGCTAGACGTATAGTCACCGTTTCCAAAGTTAAATGGGCAATCGACAAGTTCAGCCCATTTAAATCCCCAGGAGGCGATGGCGTCTTTCCTGCATTGTTGCAGAAGGGCCCACCGAACCTCCACTTTCTACTTTGCGAAATCTTCAGGGCGAGCCTTGCCTTCGGGTATATTCCTCAGTCCTGGAGGGTTAGCAAAGTAGTTTTTATTCCTAAGCGGGGTCGTGGCAACTACACAAACGCCAAATTCTTTAGGCCAATTAGTCTTTCCTCGTTTCTGGTGAAGACCATGGAGAGACTCGTAGAATTTCACATTCGAGAAGGGGCGCTTAAAGACTCCCCTTTACATCGAAATCAACATGCATATCTCCCGGGGAAGTCTTGTGAGTCTGCCCTCCATTGTTTGGTCAGTCACCTTGAACATTCCCTGGAGAACAAAGAAATTGCTCTAGGAGCTTTTTTGGATATTGAGGGGGCATTCAACAACACCTCATATTAGTCAATTATTCGTGCGCTGGGACAACGTGGTGTAGAGCCTACCATCTGTAGGTGGGTCGACCACATGTTACGGGGCAGAAGAATTCAATCAACCCTTCTAAGTGAGGTGATGGAGATTTCTGCGAGCCGAGGATGCCCGCAGGGGGGAGTTCTATCACCCCTCCTGTGGGACCTGGTGGTGGATGATCTCCTAGTCAGCCTCACGGATAAGGGCATTTTCATACAGGGCTATGCGGACGATCTCGTCCTACTGGTCTGTGGCAAGTACCAGAGCACTGTTACGGACATCATGAACGACAGTCTGGAAGCAGTGAACTCCTGGTGTGTAAGAGAAGGGCTTGCAATAAACCCTTCCAAGTCAGTAATAGTTCCCTTCACCAGGAAAAGGGTTCAGGGCTCCTTCAGAGGCCTGGCCCTTGGTGGAGTGTCTCTGCCTGTTTCATCGTCGGTTAAGTATCTGGGAGTAATCCTTGATCAGAAACTGACATGGAACTTGCATCTTGATAAAGTCATCCGCAGAGCTAAGTGGTCCTTCGTGACCACTAGGCGCTGCGTGGGCTCCACATGGGGCCTGTCACCCCATGTCTGCCACTGGCTTTACACAGCGGTCATCAGACCACAAATTACTTACGGGGCTTTGATCTGGTGGCCTAAGGTCAATCAGGTAACTGTCCGGGGTAGGCTTTCTAGCCTACAAAGACTTGCCTGCATGTGCATGACAGGGGCCTTTAGGTCGACCCCTTCTATTGCACTGGAGGTTCTTCTCAACCTGCCGCCCCTTGATCTCTTCATTATTGGGGAGGCTCGGGCGGCGGCTTATAGGCTTCAGCTAACTGGCCACTGGAGGGGGTCCTGTACAGGTCACTCCTCAGTGGCCAATCTAGTAAACGATGAGGTACTCTCAATGAAGTCTGACTTCATTGGGACTAAGTATCTTTTCACTAGACCCTATACTGTGGATTTCAGGTTGAGGGAGTACTGGGACGGTGTTAGTAGCCCGGTTTCTTCTCACGACCGAATTGTATGGTTCACAGATGGGTCAAGAATGGGCAACAAAGCTGGATTTGGGGTCTATACTGGCGACCCTAGGACCAACGCTTGCGTGAGCCTGGGAGCGTATGGCACCGTTTTCCAAGCTGAAGTCACCGCAATCCTTCAATGTGCTGCCCAGGCGGTCGAGAGAGGGGTTTGCGGGAAACATATCAACATCCTCTCAGACAGTCAGGCGGCCTTAGGGGCTCTTGACTCCTGGAAGGTCTCGTCTGGTCTAGTCTGGGAATGTGTGGAGTCCCTCAGCATCCTGGGTTCAAGAAATCAGGTCTTGCTGGAATGGATCCCAGGACATAGGGGATTAGAAGGCAATGAGCAGGCCGATGCCTTGGCTAGGGAGGGTGCTCTCAAGCCCTTCATTGGTCCTGAGCCGGCCTGCGGCGTTTCGATTGCAGCTGCCAAAACAGCAATCAAAAACTGGGTCAGAGCCAGACATCTGGAAAGATGGCGGCGGTTCCCAGGGCAAAGACTCGGCAAGGCTCTTGTCAGGAATCCCTCCCAGAAGTTGACAAAGTCACTTCTTGGGTTGAGTAAACCGCACGTTAAGCTGGTGGTGGGACTTATCACCGGTCACGGCAAATTCCGGAGGCATCTAAGAACGGTGGGACTCTTTACGGAGGATCCCATCTGTCGCCTCGGTGGGGAGGGACGAAGAGTCGGCAGAACACATTGTCCTGGAGTGTGAGGCCCTTGGTGCCAGAAGAAGAGCACTTTTTGAAGGCTCACCTCTGGGACAGTTGGAAATTACTAATCTAGTGAAGGAGCTCCTTGACTTGGTCAAGGATTGCCAGCTTTACGACGATTAGGCACCGGGATTGGCACAAAAAGCCTTAGGCTTCGTTGCAAGGGTTGGCTGGACCAACTATATATCCCCACTTAAACTAACTAACTAAACTTCCATGTTTTATGTAGAGAATATGTTGGTGAACAACTATAAAAAGTTTCACTCTGAAAAAAAATTCACTGTTAGAAACAAGCGACATATGTTTACAATTCAAGCAAAAACCTTAAAAAACTCAGTTTTAAATCCTTTTCAGTCCTCACTCTGATCCAACTATATTCTTAGTTTATCTAGTTCACTAGAACACAAATCGTCATTGAAATGAACAATCATTGTTATAAACAGAAACTAATTACAGGGATAACATAATGTAAATAGCCCTGTTCCAACGTAAACACGACTTCGTAACTGACTGTTTACTGACGAGCAGCTGTCATCTGCAAGAGGTAGTAATGATGCGGCTTCAATACAGACATAGAGTAAATGAACTTTAGGTAACATATCACAAAATCAATTACATTTTGTTACTTTGGTTATTTATCTATATTATTTCATTAAAATGTGATCAAAATATGTTCTAAGAAAAAAATTGTTGCATAATATCTAGCTCGGAAGTTTGCCGTATTCCCCACAACCAAGAAGTTCCGATATATCAAAAGCTCATATCCAAAGAGTTAAATGACATATTTTACACATTGATAACACTGCTATCAGAAACAAAATATTGTTGTAGGTTATTTATTGTAATTGTATCTTCAAAAGTTAAATACTAATTACTAACTTTTAATAGACTCTTAAAAGTTACAAAACACATCACCCTCCTATTATGTCAAGTAATAATGAGCTAATTTGTGTTCTAGAAATCAGTCCTCCCTTCCTATCATTTTATTTTGTTCATATTCGATAACAATAAATTTACCCATGTCTAAGGAATCTGATTGTGTGATGTATGCTATTATCAGCTCATTATGACTTTGCTCAATACCTGTTTAATTTTATTTAGTAACATAAGTATGCCATCTTTAATTAGCGACAGTGCCTTATTACGATTTATAGAACGTTTTATGTTTAACGCTGCAGTTTTTTCATTAGAAAAATGTATAATGGTACAACATTGTGTATTTCCAATACAGCATGAATTATTTTTACTGCTTTGTAACAAAATTATTATAAATTGCTGTAACAGAATAGGAATAAGAACAGAAGGTTATCGGAAAGAGAACTTTTAACATATGGGATAGTAGGGGATGTTTCTGAGAAGAAAGGGTCCAGACTGATGATCCCTTTTTATTGCAGAGATTTACAAAAAAAGTTGTTTCAAATATCCCAAGTATTTTCAGATGTGATATAGGCTACCCTTAGATTTTGTTGCATTTTACTAAAAAATTTATTAAAAAATCTATTTGTGAATCAAATTTATTAATTTGATACGTTTGAGTTTTCTTTATTTCCTTTTTTTTTTTTTTTTTTTTTTTTTTTTTTTTTTTTTTTTTTTTTTTCAAGAGAGCCCTAAAATGTATTTTTAGACCAACTTGTAAAAATATTTTTTTGGACAATCACAATATTTTCTCTATGCTAACACATATGGGAGAAAGTAAAAGGAGCCATATATATACTAGGAGACACCCCTGCACGCTAAATGTATCAACCCCATCATTCGCTACGCTCATGAGAAAAGCTCGGCCTGTGCCCTCTCCTGGGTACTCTAACTTTAGCCCTTTTGTAGAAAGAACTTGGCCTGCGACTTCGTGGGATTGCTTGGCCTATGGCCTCGCCAAGATGCTCGTCTACAGGCGCCTTTGTGGAACTCAGCTTATGACCTCGTGGGGGATAGTTTGGCCTACGAACTAACCAACACACTATGTTACAGTCCCATTTGTGGATCTCGGCCTACGGCCTTGTGGGGGATAGTTAGGCCTACAAAAGACACTACGCTACAATCCCATTTGTGGATCTCTGCATGTCGCCTCGTGAAAAAGATTGGCCTACGGCATCGCCAGGATTTTTAAACAGTATGACCACTAATTTTGGTTTTGGGTGCAGTGTAGCCCATAAACATAGTATTTTCTAAAATCTGATTGTATATTATTAATTAAAAGAAGAATACCTTTAATTTGATACCCCACGTGAGTGTATTAGTTTAACATTACCCAATTTTGGGTTTTTGAGCATATTTTTTTTTAGGGGCAGGGAGTGCCCATAAACTTTCTTTCTTCCAAAATGTAATGGTATAATGTGATTAGGGAGATATCTACCAATAGTTTGATACCTCACATGGGCGTTTTCATTTTAGCATTACCCTTTTTTTGGTTTTAGGGTATTTTTTGTTTTTGGGCGCATATACCCCATATTATTTGCCCATTTCAAAATCTGATGGTATATTTGGATCCAGGAAAAAATATCTTTAAATGGATACCTCACTTGAGTAGACAAGATCAGTTTTAAAAAATTTTGTATTTTCAAAACTTTCAGTTTTTGGGCCCCTATACTCCAAATTTTTTAAAATGAAACTCATATATGTTACGAGTGTATACTCGAAACGTTTGTTACGAGTGTAGAACTGTGAAGGTTTGAAAATTTTACTTAATATTTTTTCAAATTATATCATAAAACTACCTTTTTGCAAATTTCCCATAAGAAATACATTGAAGCCATTTTTTAGCCTAAAAAGGCCTCCATCTTGTTTATGAGTAAAAAAGTAAACTTTTGTGAATTTTCCTGGAGGTTTCAGACCGAGAGCTTCAGTTCAAGTACAACAGAGCCTCGTTATCCGACATGTCATTATTCGACATTCCGTTTCAACCGACATACCCGTCCCGAAATCACCACCGTAAAAACATCTGATTTTCCGAGATAGTGGGGACCGGAACTGACTTTTATACAACAAAAATCTGTTAATTTGTTACAGAATTTAATTGTATTCTGTAGGACATGTACTGTATTACATGAATTACATAATAATGCAATTAAATTACTCTTGTTAAATTAAATAAATAATACAGTAATTTTTTATCTGAATAAAGTTCATTTATACTTGTTTAGTTTAATATTTAGCACATTTTGTTCATTTACCCTACATTTTAGGTATTGTTGATTAACTGTATTTTGCAACTTATACATTATACTGTACTGAAATTGTTTTATGTTGTATTTGTTATTGTTATCAGTTTAATTTCCTGTTCTATAACCCAAAGCAATGATTGTTTAAACAGTACTAAAGTGTTAATTCTTAGTAAAATGCATTAAAGTACTTAGTTATAAAAAATTAGTCTTTTTATTGCAATTCAGAATCAGAATGTTTTTATTATCTTAATACAATTTCTTAATTGTTAGGACAACGTCATATTTGTAAAAACTAAGAACTAAGAGCTATACCTAAAACTAATAACTAGGCGTATTACAACTTAATAATTCAGTATATTTTTTCGTTATATAATTTTAAATTAGGCCTACTCTAATGACATTAATTTAATATTAAACCACCAAAAAACAATCAAACAATAAATAAGACAATTAAAAATTATACATAGGCCCTACACCCATACCGTATTACAGATTTTAAGTTAGACCTACTCTAATGCTTTAATTTTAATTTTAAACCACAGACAACAATCAAGTAATAAATAACACTATTAAAAATTAGACATACAATTAATGAAGTAAGTTATCACAGCTAAATCCTAGATTTACTTGTTAAAAACTATATTTATTGAGTTATTCAGGAAATCATTAACATTATAAAAAGGCTTTTTTACAAGCCAACTATGCAGCAAAAATTTGAAAGTATTAAAGCTTACGTTGTAACTAGAAACTGGTAACTTGTTGAACAATTTAGTGCGAGAGATGAGAAATGTTTATGGGATTGTGTTAATTTACAGAAGGTTTCACCAATAACAGAGCTACTTCTAATAGAATGCTGATGCACATTATTTATTTGTTTATATAAATGAAGATTCTGTTTGACCTTGATTAAACTATAATGGATATAAAGATTTGGTACTTTTAAAATGCCTTCTTTAACCCTTTGAATCCCGGGTATTTTTTTAAAAATATCTGCCAAAAATCCTAGCATTTTTATTGTGGTATATGCCAAAAATCCCGGGCTTAAATTGCCAATTTCGCAGTATTTTACTAAAATATTAAGTTTTTGCTTGTTTTTTAATAAAACCTCATGATTTTTTTACCACTTTATTCCAAATAAAGTGTACTACAAAACTATACGGTATTAATATAAAATAAGTATTTAAAAAAAATTTTTTGTAAAAAAAGTAATTACCGAAAAAAAATTTTGCCGAACACTTTTGACTTTTTGTCCATGAAGGAAGTAGTAAAAAATTAGATATGACAAATATGATTGTATCACCTTGAAGCCAATTGTTTATTTAACAACTTCATCAAATTTTATCACTTTTATCACAAAAAATAAAATAGAAATTACTTTTTTTTAAACTACAGTATTACATTTTCGAAAAATTATATTTTACTCTTGAATGTCTTGAACAACTCACAATAGAAATAATTGTTTTATATAGAACACTTATAATAAAATGTATAACATATTTAGAACATATTTACAAACTTATTTTTGAGAAATATTTTACTTAGTAAAAACAAAACTATTTACATAAAATATACCGCTCAACATTTATGGTATGGAGGGCATACTGGATTCAAGCCTTTTTTGCATTTTTTGCATATAAAGGTGAATTTTTTGTCTCTTTCCTCCTTTACTAGCTGCACTGCATTCGTTCTCAACATAACCAAGACACATATTACGTGAAATAACAGTACACAGTGAATGATGCAACAGTAAACTGAGGTGTCAGTTGTCAGCTGACTGCCATAGAAATCGACGCGAATTGCAATGCTCAGTTGATTATAGGTTATAAAATATATTCAATGTGCTATATAACGTTCAGAAATAATTTATACATAAACTATGATTCCTTACGGTCAACTTAGTATAAAACATGTGTAATTTTATCATAATTTAATATTAGAAAAAAAAAAATTTGCGGACGTTCGTATATACGGAGTCAGGATTTCTTGCAGATACCCTTCAGGTACACCTACGATATACGAACGCCGGGATTTCTAGCAGATATTTTTCAGGTTCGTATATACGAACCTCGGGATCTTAAGGGTTAACAAAAAGTGGTTTACAATGATCCAAAAAAATGTAAACCAGTTATAATCCTAATTGCTCTCTTTTGCAATAACAAAACGGTGTCTACATCATGCCACTAACCCCATAGATAATAACACTGAAAAAAGAAATTATGCCAGTTTAAGGTTAGATTTATCAACATGTATTTCTTAAAGTGATTCAACAAGAAAATCACTCTGGATAATCTAGTACAAAGACTACTTGTATGTGAGGCCCATGAGAGTTTTAACTCTATGTTAATACCCAACAATTTAACATTAGACTTAAAATGTCTAATTTAACATATTAGGTGGTATTGGTTTGGAGCTAAGTGTAAAAAGAATATTTTGAGTTTTACTATTATTTTGTAACAGGCCATTCACATTAAACCAGATACTAACTAGCTTTAAGTAATTACTCATTTGAAAAAAAGAGTTTGAAAATGAACAAAAGAATGTAGAATCATCAGCGAAGATTACAGCAAACATTACATGGTAAATTACTTATAAGGACCAGAAACAAAAGAGGTCCAAGGATTGATCTCTGTGGTTCGTTCAGTTGAGACTGTCTTAGATAGTTTGTGATTAACACACACTCTCTAAGTGTGATCTTTCAAATAAGATTTGAAAATTCCCTATTATCCAACATTTTCACTTATCCGACGTCATCACAGCCTGTATACGTCGGTTAAGCAAGGTTCTACTGTATACATTTTATGGGGGTAGGACGCCAGGTAGTGTCTCAACATTTAGTGTCAGTCAGTCATTGAGTCACTACATCGAGCTTTATAGTATATAAATATACATATGTATTTATGTATACATGAATCCAAAATTCTGTTCTTACAGTAAGGCTATTCTTACAGTTTAAGCAGGCTCAAAACAACATTTAACCTTAGGTAGTCTTTTCTGAACCCTGTAATCAAACAGGAGACTTAACATTTTTTAATTATTTTAGTTAGTAGTCATAAGTAAGAGGATCCACATGTAGACATATTCGCTTTTATGTTAAACAAACTGATAATTTTCGGTATTCTAATCTCTACCACATGTTTTAAATTAATGTCTCTAAATTTATTTGTTGTGTTTTTCAGATGCAAAGCGGAAATCAGTCAATGTGAAAACATACCATTTAAGCTATCCTTGATTGATGATGACGGAAATATTCTGGAAACATATTTTCAGGTTAGATTTCATTACCATACGAGGTGTGGCTAGAAAAAGCCAAACTGAGACTGAAAATAAAAATTTACTTACAAATATTTTCAATTTGATGTTATCTCCTTCAATGTACTCCCCTACTCGTTCTGTACACCGCTCCATGTGAGTTTTCAACTGGGTCTTGCACTGCTGGATATCATTTTCCGTAAGCCCGTTCATGACTTTGTTGCTCTTTTATTGCTTCAACAGTCTCAAATCGCATCCCTTTCAATACTGACTTGACTTTAGTCTATATACATTTACATATTATTATTAACTTGTTACAGTTTACCTTCTATTATTAACAGTCAAAATACACAGACTAAGGCCAAAGGCCGAGTTGTCATGAGCACATCAGGTGAAATTTACTATCAATCTGCATTACCATGGCCAAAAGCCGAAATTACAAGTGGAAATCGAGTGACGAGGTTGTAAAGCAAATCGTCAGAGGGATGTCCCCCAGTTGAATACTTGTCCAAACATAGCCTGCCTTCAAACATGATTTTAGGATTATGACAGCTAATTTTTCGCTAGAATACAGTTTTTGTTAATTATATTTTCATGTACATATTTATTTATAAAAATGTGTTATCATATAACATGATTTATAGTTCCTTAAACGTAGATAGTGTTTTATTAAGATAAGTTTACGATATTTATTTTAAATGTACCTTAAAAAAATAAGCTATTGTGACAAGAAGTAGAGTATTTACACTGTAATCTAAACTACCATTTGTTTTGTAACATTTATTTATTTAGATGATAGATTGAAAAACAGGTATTTTATAAAATTAATACATTTTAAGTTGTAAATGCAATTGAAATTATATTTAAAAATTAGTTGATTTAACTTTCAATCTTTCCTATTAATTAGTTTAATTGCAATTTGAATTTTCAAAGAACACATACATTGAATACATTGTTACCACATTGAGTACGTAAAAAACACTAGCAAATTCCAAAATCACTGTTCAATCTTAAGTACTAAGTAACCTATAGTGAATTTGCATTTCTTTTTTTACTGGAAATCTTTATTCCATAATATACTCACACAATTTACTGCAGTAGTAAGCGCTCATATTTTGAAGGAACAAAAATATATTCTTTTGGGAAGAAATTTATATCATATTTCAATCTTACACTAGGTGATAATACTTTTACCCTTCATTGAATGTACATCTAGGAGCTGGTAATTTATAGCATCCAGGGTTTGTTTCAACCTGGATTGAAAGTTAATTTGAGTATATTACGAGGTACGTCCAGAAAGTAAGTTCCGTTTCCATTTATATCCGCTGCAGCGCTGCGATCGCAGTTCCTCTCTGTATCAAGGAGAAGAAACGTGCGCCATTTTGAGATCGCTGTCAGTCTCGTACGCTTTGTTGTGCTTGTTTAAAATGTCGGTGTTGATCGAAAATCCCGCCGCTTGTGAAATCAGATCTGTGATTCGTTTTCTGAATGCTAAGAAAGTGAAACCGATTGACATTTATCGGCAAATTTGCGAGGTTTATGGACAAAATGCGATGAGTGATTCAATGGTGAGAAGATGGGTCCGACAGTTTAATGAAGGACGTAATGAAGTGCATGATGAAGAACGAAGTGGGCGTCCATCTTTGATTACAGAAGAACTGGTTCACACGATTGATGAGAAGATCAAGGAAAACCTAAGTTTACAATGAGTGCTCTCGCTATGGAATTCCCCCAAATCTCACGATCATTAATTCATGAAATTGTTACCGAAAAACTGAAATTTCTGTCCAAAGGTGTTATTTTTCTTCACGACAATGCACGACCACACACTGCAAATGTGACGAAAAACCTCATACCGGGATTTGGCTGGGACGTGTTTGACCATCCTCCGTACAGCCCTGACCTCGCTCCTAGCGACTTTCATCTGTTCTTACATCTGAAGTCTTTCCTTGGCGGTCAACACTTCAACGATGACGAAGAGCTGAAAGAAAATGTTTCCAAATGGTTGAAGACACAGGCGGCAACCTTCTATGAAGAAGGCATAGAAAAACTTGTGCCACGCTATGACAAATGCCTGCAAAATTTCAGCAGTTATGTAGAAAAGTAGTTTAAGAGTTGTAGATTTTAGTGCAATAAATATTTTTTCTGTATCTGTAGACAAATTATTTTTATTACCAAACGGAACTTACTTTCTGGACGTACCTCGTACTTAGAAACTGTACCTACGTTCAGCAACAACTCTCACTTAAGTCCAAATCGTTTCATAATTTACTCCTTCTCGAAAACTGGGTGATTAACATTGATTATTCGATTTCATTCTGCTTTTTCTAAAAGAATATTTAATAACAACTTGTTTACTTACTGACAGTAAATTTCAAACAACATTTCTTTCGTGACCTCCTCCAATCATTGTTTATATTCACAATCAAAATATTATTTATGTGAAGAACTATGTTTTTGTTACATGAGCTAAATATATACGGGTATTTCAGTGAAATTTCCGTTCAAAGTGAAATTACTGAAAATATTTACTCGTTAAAAGAAATTTCATGGTATAATAAGTTGGCTTTTAAAGTATTGTGAAAACTAATTTTTGTTTTTTATTAATTATCATGCAATGTACAAATAAAAATTAATATTAAAAATAGTGAACAATGTATAAATATTATATTATTATATTCTTGAAGTAATGTAACTAAGTTGGAGACGTTTTAGAATGTTTGTAATTTTTAGATTGGACAGTTTTTTATTTTTTATTAAATAACTTTAGTTATAAAATAGTTTTATCGAGTCTATGTGCCAATTCTGGATTACAATATATTATTTACTTGTTTAGAGTCAATTTCAAGGGAAACATTTTTACCATACCCAGCGTCCTCAATTTCTTTGTAATTGATCAAATTGTTGATAAATACTGAAATATCTTTTATTCATTGTTATTGTTATGAACCTAACTGGGTTTTAAAAACATTATTTACATTTATAGGACTGAATTTCTTAATTTTATGTGAAAGTGATCGATTGAATATTCCAGATGCTGAGGAGCAAAGGAGTACCCTCTAATTTATTTTTATTGTTAGTGTTTAACTACTTCTAAAAAGATTTGTTAGTGGCACGTTTCTTTGACTGGTGGCTTCAATTACATATATACAAAGAAAATATAGCCAATAGTTACCGGCTGGTGTAATAATGGCTGTGTTGTTGCTTTCCTTCAAGTCAATAAATTCTCGCATAAATTATAAATAAGGGCCTCACTGAGAGACAGTGGGGGGTTGGTGATTTACCAAGAGTCATGAACGATGATGGAGTGGTTGAGCCACCAAGATATAATGGGCCATTAAGGGTTGTGACTGATGTGAGGGTGGGTGGGCCATTAAGAGTCATGATTGATGTGAGGATGGGTGGGCCATTAAGGATACGTTGATATGAGTATGGGTGGACCATTAAGGTTCTTGGCTGATGTGAGGGTAGGTGGCCTACTAGATTACGTGGTTGATGTAAGGGTGGATGGGCAATTAAGGGTCGTGACTGATGTAAGAGGGTGAGTGGGAAATTAATGGTACTTGACTGATGCGACGATGGGTGGGCCATCAAGGGTACGTCACAGATGTGAGGGTGGGTGTGCCATTAAGGGTCGTGGCTGATGTGAGAGTGGGTGGATCATTAAGGGTCGTGCCCTTATTTGAGAGGTTCAGTGGGCAATAAAGGGTACGTGACTGATGTGAGAGTGGGTGGGCCATTACGGGTTGTGATTGATGTGAGAGGGCCAGTGTGCAATTAAGGATATGTGACTGATGTGAGAGTTAGAGGCCCATTACAGGTTGTGATTGATGTGATAGGTCCAGTGGGCAACTAAGGATATGTGACTGATGTGATGATAGGTGGGCCATTAGGGACCGTGGCTGATGTGAGAGTGGGTGGACCATTAAGGGTCGTGCCCTGATGTGGGAGGGCCAGTGGGCAATTAAGGATACGTAACTGATGTAATGTGGTGGGCCATCGAGGATAGTGACTGATGTGAGGGTGGGTTGGCCATTAAGTGTTTTGACTGATGTGAGAGGGCGAGTGGGGGGCTAAGGGTCATGGAACGACGATACGGTGGGTGAGCTACAAAAAAATCGTTTCTGACGGGGGAATTGTTGAGCCATGAGTGTTGTGACCACTGGGTGGGCGTGTGATTCACTGTGTCATGAGCGATTGAAGGTTTTGTGGGCCACCGAGTTTCATGATTGATGCGAGGGCAGGTGGACCATTAAGCCTTGTGTCCATTGGAGTTGTAAGTTGGCCACAAATGTTTGTAACGTTAGTATAGAAGGTGGCCCACAATCACAGAGCAAAGAATATCTAGAGCGGACACCCCAGCCTTAACAGTAGTAAGTCAGTGAAGCACATTTTCCGCCATCTTGTAGGGTGCTAGTGACCAAACCAAGGCCTCGGGCGCTCTCGTTTTTAATTCGCACCGCTTCACTAAAACTGCGTTTTAAATAAGAACACGTTGGCCTAATACGTTCAAATTTGTATATAAGGTAAAGAAAGAGTTATTCCAGCTTATAAAAGTGTTTTTATAATTTTTCAATGACTAAGTTTTTTGTAAATTAGGTTTAATTGAAATTATTTTTTAATCCGAGGAAGTCTTGACATAAAAAAAGTACATTGCGAGGAAGTTTTTCATTTATTGGTCAGAGACTTTTTGTCAGCGGGAAAGTTGTAGATGAATAAACAAATTTCAATTTTATTAAAACCTTTTTTTATTAAATGTTTTGTTTCGCCAGAAATCAAGGTATAGTAAAGCGACAAAACTGTCTTTCGTGCAACCCGCTGCCGTGCTGCGCCCGACCATAGCTGTGTAGTGTTTTTGTTTCTAAACAGCAGCTTTTCCAATTCTACAATTCTTGTATACCTATTAGAAATTTAGTTAATGTAATTCAAATATTTTATCAATGGATAAATTAAATACTGTTATGGAATTATTAGTAATTATGCTAAAATTGTTTTAATTATTCTTTAATGTTTTATTGAAAATTGAAAAATGTAACAATTTCTTAGCTTGTAAGCAAAAAACACTGCAAATTATTAGAGTTGTAAAGTTTGGCCTCAAATATGGTTACAATATGAATTATTTGCCAATAAAATGCAAATTAATATGTAATAACATAAACCATGAAGTTAGCCTTTGACTTAATCTGATCAATATAAGAAAGATTACTTAAAAGTTATGTTGTATCTTGGGCTTGTGATGTTACTATGAGGTGATTTATAATAACTAAACAAATAAAATTTTAAAAGAAAGCAATCTTTTATTAATTTTATTTACAGTGGTGTTTTACATAAAAATTAAATTTATATGAATACAAATTGCTGTTGAAAAATAGAATCAAACAACGTATATATGAAAAACGTTAGTCATTGTTAAACGTTTTATTACTTCACTGACCCAAAAACAAAACTTTTTTAGTTAAGTCATTCCTAACCCTATTAAAATGGTTTTTTTCATTCACTTTCTTCGAGTAATAATTTAACCTTATGTTGAAATACTTTTTGCAGAGTGCTCGTATGAGTAGTACATAGTGACACTGTTCTGGATCTGTTTCATACATATGGTCACTAATAAAAACATTTCTCCCAACGCAACTGTTTATTACATCCACTGTCATTTGTTCCAAAATATTTTTTTATATACATTGTCAGTTTTTATTTTAGTACGAAGAACTGTCTCACTCATCCTACACACTGTTGTTACTCCTACTGAAGGTTGAATAAGACCACCCCTATTTTTACACGTTATTAAGTTGGTCTCTTTGCTTTTGTCGGTCGAAAGTAGTGATATGCATTGTTCGCATATAATACTAGCAGCTGTTGATCTGGATACGTATCCGGCGATGTATTCAACAATATCAGAGGCAATGTCAGATCTCATGTTGTCATTTGTAACGCAGTTCAAAAAGTTACTATCTGTTTCATCCAAATTACAAAATTTACTTTGCTCGTCTTCTGACATTGTTCTCCATAGGGGAACGGAAGTATTTATTTCTTCAAGTTCGGACTTTTTTTGCCTGATTTTGAACATTACTGACCTGTCCAAAGCGAAAGTATTGCCAGTGTTGCTGTCTTGTAGCTCACTATGTAGTAAGAGCCTTTTAAAAGTTCCAGTGAATTGCCTACAGGTAGGATTATTATTGGAACCTCCTCGGGAACGTATGTACCCAAATAACCTTTCAAGGTGATCCTGGCTAACTTTGTATAGAGGTAAGTATTTTAATGGTGGATCTGGCTTAACAACTAGCTCTTCATATAGACCCAAGGAACTTTTGATGCAAGTTAAAAACCCAAGGAAGCCAGTTTTTCTTTTGCTCTGTAGAATGTCCTCACCATTAGAAGTCTTTAAGCTACAAATGTAATCATACGTCTCATTTAAACATTTTGATTGTTGAACTATGTTTGAAGCACACAGTGCCTTTTTTTTACCAAAACTTCTTATACTCTGACTGTTCAATACATCAAACAAATCATTAAATGTTCTTAAGAAATCAATCGTCGCCTTACAATCTTCAATTCCTTTTACATTATTTTCTAGCAAATACTTTAGTGAATCGGCAACAGAGTTACTGAAAACCTGTGCAGCCAACTTAACTTTCATTTTCTGCCTCCAATATTGTACATGATCTTTAGTGAGTTTGTTGCCTAAATGCAATTCCTGTTCGTTTTGCACTTCATGCAATAACTTAATATACTTCCACTCTATTCTTTGCTTCCCTTGCACTAGGATCCCATAATCTCCTAGTGTATTACGTACCAGTTTTAGCATGTGTGGAGGATCTAAAAATAAAAACACTGGATTTCCCGTACAAGGGTGAGGAAAAAAGGTTTTAAGATTTTTGGTCGATATGGAGCAACCCAGTTTATTTGCCATTGCTAAGTTGCAAGATGTTCCATCACAGGTCAGTGACACAACAGTCACCCCAGCTTCATGTACGAGTGACAAACCTTGAGTAACCAAGCCACAAAGCTGTTCACTTGTTGTGCTAGACACGAAAAAATATCCCAGAGGTATTTTCCACGCTGAATTAAAAAAACCAGGTGGAAAACGAGTACCTCTGATGCTAAAGTTGACGAATCATCTGAAACTGGTACTCCAACATTGACAGGGCCATGAAATTTCTTCCCATCCCATTCTAAGTGCTTCCGGATGGCCATACAATCTATTTGTAATGCGCATATTGAAGGGTGCTTACTCTTGGCAGCGTATTCTGTTAAAGCTCTTAATACCTCAGTGGAGAACCCTGGTTGGCACTGTACACTACTATACCATCTTCGCAAGGTTCGGGTATGAGGCAAAGCAGTATTAAATGTTTTGCAAACATAGGTATACGCCTTTGGCGACAAAAAATGAAGTGTCACAGCAAATGCTCTCAAGCGTTCTTTGTAACATTTTTTCAACTTTGGATTTTTTGTCTTTTCTATGGAACGTTTAATTAAACAGTCAGCATTTTGAGATATTGAATTGAGTAATGTACAATCTTCTTCTTGAAAGTTAAGTTTTTCTTTTAGATCTTTACAAATGTTTTCAATGTTAACAATTTTTTTCTTTAACCTTCTTTTAGACTGTCTTAAGGTTTTAACTTTCTTTCTTGCCTGAAAAAGTTTATCTTAAGTTAAACTCAATTCTTTTTTTAAGGCCTGCTTTCTTGGTGAATCATTAAGTTTATTAGAAAGAGATTTTTTCAACCTTTTTCTAGGCGGTTGTCTGAAGCATTCAGAATCACTAATGCTTATGCATTGCTGAGTTTCATCGGTACTAAGGCTTGAGCATTGCTCAGTTTCCTTGGTAATTTCCTTTGTTACTGTCTCATTGAAGAGTCTTTTTGCTGGAAGCCTATGGGTAGTAGTTACCTTAGGAATACTCGGAAACACACTCGGCACAACACCTTCCCTCAGCCTGACGTAACACAATGATGTTCTGTCGAAGTCTGCTTCAGTGAAGTGGTCAGAACATACACGGGATTCATCTGAAGGCTGCCAATTTTTACGTCTTACTGCAACTGTCCATTTTTTGCGTAGAACAGGTTCCTTTGGAAACCTAAAAAAATAAGTTTATGTCAAACAAGTCATAGGAATGCAAAAGCTTCAAATTGGTACAAAATCCATGACCAAATGCTGTATGGTATTCTCAAACTAAGGACGAGTTCCTTTAAATCATATATCACAATATTCTCCCTTTCAAATAAAGTAACAATTTTTAAATGTCAATATTTCTAACATTAAAGCGGTATTTTTGAGTTTTAAGTTACAATAAATCTAAAGTGTCTAGAAATAAATCAAAAGCTATTGGCCCGAAGCCCTAAACAAAATATCCTTTTTAATTGCCTTTTGCATATACGCTAGATCATAAGCTTTAAATAACACCTCATTCGTAAAAATCGGTTGAGAAGGTCGGATGAAAAAGGGACGTGACAGCGAAAATCCTTATAGAAATAAGTTTACAACTTCATCACATCTTTTGAGCACTATCAGGCAACATGTAAGTTTTTAAAAATTAAATTAATCATGTATAAATCTCAGCGGATAAATTTCCGATTTCGTCAAACCTTGACTGATAATAAAAATCATACCAAACCGGAAATTAGGAAAACATATTCAGACGGAGGGCTCATAATTGTCCTGCTGAACTGGGGTTACAATCCTGATAGAGTGTCAAAATTGCTCAAATTAGATTACTTAAATGCTTAGACGAAGTACTACAGTTATTTTTAATTTTAGTAAAATCCATTGAACATAAATGAAATAGAAATTTAAATTTAAATAGGTTATAAAAATCATAATTTCTAAACAAACTCTAAACAAGGAATAAAATATGGCTTACCTGTGAAATGTTAAACCTTCCTTTTTCTTTTTGGTGCTATTGCTACAACCAAAACAAACACAGTGTGGCATTTTGGAATCAAAGTAAACAGTAATAACATTACATAATGCTTGCCGTGATACAGAAACATGTGGAAATCAAAGAGTGAATGCGAATGACGCTCGGGCCGTGGGAGTACTGGGTCGAGAAGTGGAGGGGGAGACGCCATCTTGTGGGGTGCTTGGCTTCAACGCCACACCACTGAGTGTCCGCTCTAGATATTCTTTGCTCTGTGCCCACAATTTGTCATGACAGTTGGGAGGGTGAGTGAACCAGTGGTGAGCGTAGTGAGTGATAGGAGGGCATGTAGTCAACCAGGAGATAGCAATATTTCTGAACTGCATATCCAGGATTTACAGTGTGTGTGTGTTGTATAACCACTTTAAATTGAATACTATATTATATAAGAATGAACCATGGCATGCACATCCACTATATTGTTACTATATAACAGTTTCTTTAAAGCAGGATATGAACATTTTCCAAATTTGTCAATCATAATAAGAATTGGTATTTTTCAAATAAATTTACAAATCTTAGGCCTATAGTGTTATTATGTAGATGTCAAAGATGTAGTAAATATTATGCTGACGATAACTATAGTATGTTTTGCACTGTTTAGGTCTATAGAATTGCTTGCATTGAGTGTATGGTGGCTAGGGTGTTCTGTATGTAGAAAAGTGATATTTATCTAACTAAAATATCAACGCCTTATGCCGGATGTAATAAAGCTGGTTTCTGAAATGGATCAAATAACAGCTTACAGGCCTGAATGAGCGTGTGTGTGTGCGTGCCTGTGTGTGTGTGTGTGTGTGTGAGCGTGCGGCGCGTGTGCGTGCGTACATGTGTCACTCAATCATGCAAAAACTACTGGACCCATTCAGCTGAAATTTTGCATGGACATTCTTGAGGTCTCTGGTTAACAAGGCTTATCATTATTTTGAAATTCCATCAGGGCACTGCCCCAGGGGCTCTAAGAAGTATCAATGCAAGCCCTATAGTAATATCAATTTGACAATTGTTTATAATATTTTCATTAATCAGCTGATGGAATAAACAAACAACTTATATAGTTCTGAAGGAAATATCGTACCAAACTTAACCACAACGTATTTTTGCATGCACGTGTTTCAAGCGGAAAGAATCTGCACATTTTCTTAAAGGGAATCAGAGCTGTAAATATTGTTTATAAGTCTGTGTTATAATACTTTTTTTTATAAACATGATAATATTAAAAATCGTTTAAACAACCTAGAGTTAACTTATTTCATCCATGTTTTGTATTTCTGAATGCAATAAGAACAATAAATATAATTCAACGTAAACCCTGTACGAAGGACGGATACTCTGCTAGTATTTTATAAATCATAATATTAATTTAGTTCCTTTGTACAAAATTATGCTTCCAGGAAAATGGAATACTCAAACCAGTTGCTAGTCCGAATGGTGAGGCTAACAACAAAACACAGAATAAGAAAACTCTCAAGAATAAAAGGTTGTACAGCAAAAACTGTGAAAAAGTGAAATTTAAAAATAAATCCCGTAAGTTGACTCA
This sequence comes from Stictocephala bisonia, assembly GCA_035578905.1. Classification (NCBI taxonomy): domain Eukaryota; kingdom Metazoa; phylum Arthropoda; class Insecta; order Hemiptera; family Membracidae; genus Stictocephala; species Stictocephala bisonia. The sequence continues at coordinate 150,433 of JAQJVL010000425.1, read as the reverse complement.
ACTATAAACAAGATTTTTTTGTTACAGGTCTCCATATACCTTTTTATAAACTCATTTCTAATTAAAGTAAACAGATAATTAGAAATCCAATCTCTTTCAAATGTATCTCAGCTTGAGAAAGTTTGGGCTGTTAAGCAAAACATTATTACCATAAAATAACATTATCGTCATAAGAATGTGTATTTAGGGTATCAATTAAGTGCTACAGATGAAGCTCTATTCTTGTCATAATTTTTATAGTTTCTTTTGATATTTAACAAAGATTGCTTTATTTAAGGCAACCACTTTTTTAATTGCTGATAAGACACTGACCAATAAAAATAATAATTTAAAATACAGGGTTTTACAAGCATTTTAGAAGAAATAAAATCTTATGATTTACAGTAGAGTGGATAGGTAGAAAAAAATGCCATAGAATAAAGATATTGAGATACATAATCAAAATATCATACAAAATTATGTTAGGACATTTCAAGTCAAGTTAGGATTATAATGTTTAGCACTAAATATAATTTATTTCAGGAATATGGTTCAATAAAAGATCTTGTTTGGAAAAGATATAACATTTATAAAATGACAACTGACTATAATTAAAGAAATTCGACTTATTCACCACTGCAAAGCAAAGACTTAAGCAAGTAAATACTGGTTTTTTTGTAAGAATGATCGAAAAATTAACTAACACGTTCACTGCTGGAAACGCACTTGTGCGTCAAGTTGAGCTTACACAGTGTATGGACGACGCACTTGTGCGTCATGAACTAAAACAGCAGATCACAGCTAACTAATGGTTTATTGTTGAATGTGATTGTTTTGCGTTCTATACATTTGTATTTAGAGGTTATGTGACTTTCGAGGTGTATTTGTTTTTAAGTTTCACATTTTTATTATTTATTAGATAGTTTTTAGAATGTCTTATAGTTTTAGCATATGTCAAAGGACATAATATTTACCCAGCAATGAACGTGTTATACTGTTTAGGCCATTGGCAACGTCAAAATCTACAGATAAATTACAAAAATTCATTGAAAATAAAACTGTAAAACCCGATAAAACAAGTGGATACAAGCGTTGTTTAAATGCAGAGGTTTGCTTAAACCAATAACTGATTAACTCTTTGCACTCAAAATGGCAGTGGGACTGACCACGCAAGTCACAGCTAGCTCGCATTTGTTTTGTTGTAATTTGTCCTCGCCACTCGTATGGTCAGTATTCCTGGCCGCCCTACTTTCACTGCCGCCTCGGTAACCATATTTGTTGTTTTCCTCACAAGGTCGTATTTGTTTTTAAACACCTGTGTTATTTGCAGTAATTTAAATGTTTAAAAGGCAATTAGAATCCAATTTATAAGTAATTTGTTTTGAAACTTACTAATACTAAGATAAACAAACATTTATGAAATATAATTTGTGAATGGAAATTATTAACACACTTTCTATTAAAATATTGTTATATAGTAGGACTTTACAATAATATGATATTTAAACTTGAAATATTTAACTTTTTTCTTAGTCTTAAAATGTTTTTACTGAATGATACTTCTCAAAACATGGGCCTATGTGTAGTCCTGAATGGTTTGTGCAGGTCTTGCAATAAATTTACAGCGTTTTCTCTCCTTTCCCGCCCTTCTGTCACTGCATACACTGCAATCTTTTGTCTTTCCGCAATCAAGTGAATATGGTACGTGCAACTTCCCATTCCATCTCTCTTCTTCATCTTCTATATTTGAAGGACTTCCTCGTTTTCTTCTGTTTTTCACATCTTCTGCCAATTCTTTATCACAGCGCTCAGCTGACTTCATACGCTCTGTGCCCGATCGAGAATCCTTGTCCTTTGTTTCATTTCATTTTTCATTTCATTTCATCTTTATTCGTTTAAAACAATTACAGATATGTTATAAACACGTCATGACTAATACTAAAAAACTAAAAATAAATTAAAATTGATATAAACTACAGCAAGTCACTTAAATTATAATAACATTTATGAAGAAAATGAGTTTTTACTTTTTTTTTAAATAATGGTAGCTTTTCCTCAACCTTGATGTTAAGTGGCAATTTATTATAAATACTAATACAAATATGGTATGGGCCTCTCTCAAACACAGAAGTAGAATGTTCCAAGATGGAAAACATGTTCCTATTTCTAGTTGGGTATTTATGAAAAGTGCCGTTTGTAATAAAGTTATGTGAATGCTGCCTCACGAAAATACACGCTTCATAACCAATAATACCAGCCAGCATCAAGATTCCCAACTCTCCGAATAGTGTGACCTGCAGGAATCAAATCTTCTATTACTCATTACTCTCAGACACCATTTCTGGAGAATGAAAACTCTATTAAAGTTTGTCACACTTGAAGGGCCCCAAAATATAATACCATATCGTAAAATTGATTCTGCATGTGAGAAATATACAGTACGCAGGACCTCACGACTGCAAACCTTGGCCAAACGGCTAAGAACAAAACAAATACTTCGGAGCTTCTTACAAACGTGCTCAACGTGACTGTTCCAATTTAGGTTCTGATCAATATGAACTCCAAGGAATTTGACAGATGACTCTTGTTTGGCTTCATCATTTCCCACTTTAATTTTGACTTGGTTTTGTGACCTTTTGGAATTACTCAGGTGAAAGTTAATGAAATTAGTTTTATTGATATTCATTTTAAGTTTATTTGCAGAAAACCATTTGTTAATAATATCAAGCTGATGATTGGCAATTGAAGTAACAGAGTTTGGAGATTTATCAGAAATAAAAATAGAACAATCGTCAGCAAACATAATTATATTTAAATCACTTGAAATTTTTGGGAGATCATTTATATATATATATTAGAAATAGGACAGGGCCAAGAATAGAACCCTGGGGTACTCCAGACGTAATCGATCTATAAGGAGAATAAATGGTTTGATGACCTGACTGGATCTGAACAGTTTGACTCCGATCTGAAATGTAGGCTTGAAACAATTTGAGTGCATGACCCCGCACACCATATTTTTCAAGTTTTTGAAGTAGAATATTATGATTTACGGAGTCAAACGCTTTACTTAAGTCACAGAAAATACCAAGGGATTGATGGCCTTTGTCTAAAGAGTGTGTGAGGTCATTGAGAAAACTAAAAATTTCTGAAGATGTAGATTTACCCTTTCGGAAGCCATGCTGTTGGATAGATATTATATTATTAGTATCTAAGAAATTTACAAGCTTGTGACATAGTAGTAATTCAAAGACTTTAGAAAATGAAGATAGAATTGAAATGGTCCTGTAGTTTTCTGGTAAACATCTATTTCCAGCTTTGAATAAAGGAATGACTTTACTCAGCTTGAATGGTTTTGGGAATATTCCACCTTTAATAAATGAATTACAAAGATGAGTAAAAATATGGCGAATATAGGGAAAACACCTCCTCAACAAAGAACAGGGGATCTCATCTATTCCTGCAGAGTTAGTGTTCTTTAACTGTTTCACCACTTTCTCAACATCTGAAACAGAAACCTCAGATATGTAGAGACTTCCTCTTGGTGATATTCTTATTTATTCCCTTGGTTTGCTTATTCATTCGGTATTGAGGTAGCATCTGGGAAGGAAAGTTGTATTTGTACGTAGCGTGTCTAATACAATTTGTATATGTTTTGGTTTCAGTTTTTGTATTTTTTTTAGTTGTAAGTGTATATAGTAATAGTGTAAACAATTTTTAGTGCCTGAGGTAAGATTACCGACTATAGCAGCCACAGCGGTGCTATAACTAACATTTTACGAAATTTTCTTTGTCGAACTTTATTGGCTCCTTGATTTTGATTATACAATATAAATGAGTCTACAATGGATGTTTCCATTAAGAGAGCCAGAAGAAAATCTTCCGCCACCTCTTAATTCACTTTCTTGTAAATGATTAGGTTGATATATACTGATCTGACATGACGGATCAACATCCCCCATTGATTTATTATATTTACAGATGACTGTTGGCTTTTCAACTTCTCTATTTTTCTTCGTGGGGTGAATAGTATTTGTGGTGTTAAAAAACAAAGTATTTAGCATAACTACTAATTTAGTATCCTGCCATAAGAGGACAGAAAGCTTATCCTCTTTTTCTGAAGCTTTAGATATCTCCTCTTTTTAGTTTAATTTTACCACCTTTGTTTTTCCGTTGTAACTTTATGTGTGCTGGGAAGCCCTTCTGGTTAGTCATGACTGTCCCTGTTATATGAATTTTCATTTCATCTAGTGCTGCTGCAAGGTTGAGGTTAGTGTAGAACCTGTCTGTGAATACTTGCAAGCCCCTCTATATTTGGATAAGAACTTTTGAATTTGTTTACCAGGTGTAAAACTATGCGATTTGTAACTTCTAATTACTGCCTTGCCATTTTGTCTGTGATGATTTTCCCGAAGTAGGGCTCTATCACACATATGTATTCGGTTTCTGATTTGGTTAGGACAACAATTTTAATTCTCCACTTTGTGGGTTTGTCCTAGTTGTACTCCTTAAAGACAACTCTTCCCTTGTAGCCCACTTACTTTGTTTTGCGGCACATAGTAGTGTCTAAATTTTTGATCAAGGTATGCTACACTACATTATGTACTTTTTCTGAACGTGTTAGTATTCCAGCAATTGGTCCAGAGGGGGTCCAGAATAGCTGCAAAAATCTTTCCTTACAGAAAACATCCTTTAAAAAAGGGTTGATAGTTGACCCAATCAGTCATAAAATAATCATCTAGTTCAGGCTTATCATTAATCCCCAAATTGATGTTTTCATTTTGATTTTTTCAGAAGTGTACCAGTTGGTTTCTTTAACAATTTCTGATAGTAGAATATCGTAAAAAAAATTTAAAAGAGTTTGGGGCTGTTCGCCTTGTGGTAGTCTATAGTTACTAATACAAGTCCATATAAATTTGTTAAATTTAGTGACACCTGTTTTCCATTGTCTCCATGATGATTGATCGCCGTCCACATCTTTCCCTTCCTCATCAATTTCTTCTTTTAAATATTCAACAGCGTCCTCTTCCACATTTCCTTTACCTCATGTGTATGCAACATTCTCTAGTTTGTGAAAACTGGGTTCTTCATAATTGTCGCCTAATTCTTCACGAAACTCATTTTCAAATTGTTCGTCTCTATTAGAATTCATGTCACTGTTATATACTGAACCACAATCATCTTCATAGTCGCACTCATCTAACAGTATGTCTCTTACTTGATCAGATTGTAAACATTCATCCATTATTTACGACTTATCCGCTAAATAACAGTTTTAAATATGAACACTGTTTACAATTATATACAATATTTACAAAATAATAACATTTACAGCTGATTAAGAACATGAAATGAGACTCAGATCAATCACTAACACACTAGAATATCACTGGTAAATGTTACTACGTAACCTTACTGTCAACACTGTATTTGGTGCGAAAGCAATGTAAACAAACACTTGGTTATTTAGTTCAAGAATTTCCCGAAAGGTTTCAGCACTAACCAGGCACTGTAAAACAAATACAATATTATAAAATAAAGTTTGTGTTTAGCGGTCAGTGGTACTGGCCGTTCAAGCAATACACGTATTCTATCTTGGTCAGCCCTGCTGGACATTCGAGCTCTGGCAACATTGCAGCAAAATCGAATGTGCACTTGACGAGCAAATGGTAGTGGCCAGTACAGCTGGCCATTTGAGTATGAGGACAAACTAAAATTACTCCTTCGGGCACAAAGGGCTAATTATGAAGTTTAGCCTGCAATGCATGTAGCAACAAAGTATTCCACAGGTGATATGAAATTACTTAAAAAGACAAATCATATGACGTTGATGTGACATCTTTGACAGTGATGAAACAGTTGCAGAGTTCTAGGGTTTCTAGTTGTATAACGCCTTGCACTACAATGTTGACATGTTTGATTTAGTGTAAAAAAATTGATTTCAAGACATAAAAAGAAAATTAAAAGTTATGCTATACCTAAAATCATGGAGCAGGAAATCATTAAGGATTTTATAAAACATGCAGGTGTTTACAGTAGTTTTCAGGATTTTCCAACTTGGCCTGTATTACGTTTAAACTCCTCTCTCTATGACCAGCTGTTAAGCTGAAAGAACTGTTGAATCAAAAAATTCTAATTGTTGGCTCAGAGCAACCATGAGTGACACTTGGTTGAACAAGCATTTTACTTTGGGTAGCGAGGCTGATATTTTGAACTAAGAATCGTATAACGAAATTGTGTATCGCTTTTCCATAATTTTACTCTTTATTAGATTAGTAAAAGTCAAAATATTATATTCCGTAAGTGCATTGTTCTTCTATATGTATTAACTTCTTAACACGTTGTGTGCGGGCCACTCAGGGTGTGGGTCAGACGTATGGGGCACACCACTTGCTTACGAATGCCCCGTAGTCGAGGGGTTCACCTTGGGCGCCAGAGCCACGCCCCTTGTATCCGAGTGTTCTGCACTCAGCATATTAATGTCTTCTATGGGCATTTACAACCTGGCACTGTGTGTTTCAAGGTTATTTAGCTTAATACGTGTTGGTAGAAATAACCTAAAAAATTTGAAAATGTTCAGATATTATTGTGATTGTTTTCGGTAAACCATGCTTACCATCCTCAGATCGGAGGAACTCACAAAGGAATTGTTGTGATCAAACTATGAATAAAATATTGTTTATAATAGTATGCATTTGTCTTCATTTTTCAAGAAAGGTTTTGTACAAGTTAAAATGAAATCATTTTCAACTAAGAGCATAAAGATAATATTATAATATAATATTATGTTAATAATTATAATAATAAACTAAATCTTCTTACTAATTTATATAACGATCGCACCACTTATTAAATATAGTCGAGTTACACTAAGCTACTGACGGCGCAGAAATTATTTGTATCCGATTTTAAAGGTTGTTTACTAAGAAACTAAGAGGCATATGAAAAGTCCAATGCCACCATTGTTCTCCTTGTTTAATTATATGTAAACAACCTTTAAACTTGGGTACACATAATTTCTGCGCCAACAGTAGTTATTAGCCGAATTAGAAGTAGTGTTCCCTATTTAGCAATATAAAACATTTGACTTAGAAAAAAAAAACCAAACATTATTGTCTACTGAGAGTGAGTGAAGTACTCATGACTAGTAAACAAGTTTGTCTGGCGGAATCTGTGAAATAGGTGTAAAATAAATATAGTCCCCAAATCAAGTTGGATTAAATTCTGGCACATATCATGAATTCCAAATCTGAATATATGTTTCCTCTGCTGGTTTAGTAAATGCAATCTGATGTTTAATAGTTTGGACATTTTTATCTTTACTTATGAAAAATGATAATTTCTTGTCTGACTGATTCATAATCAATGCTGAGCAAAAAATAGAAACCTGAAGGTGGTACACAAGTTCATCTTAGACCCTATATGCTCACTAATATTTTTTCAGTTTTTCTATAAACAATATTAAGTTATTTAAACTCATTATTATTTTCCACGTGGTTAAGTGGAAGAGAGAACTTGTATAGTCCTAACTTCGCCACTAAAATAAAGGCTTTTACATTCATTCATTCATTCATATATTTTTTGTTAAATGACAAAACAACATATTTGTAATCAATCTGATGTTTAATAGTCTGGACATTTTTATCTTTACTAATGAAAAATGATAATTTCTTGTCTGACTGATTCATATTCAATGTTAAGTGAAAAATAGAAACCTGAAGGTGGTACACAAGTTCATCTTAGACCATATATGCTCACTAACATTTTTTTCAGTTTTTCCATAAAAATAATATCAAGTTTATTGTTTATTTAAACTCATTATTATTTTCCACGTAGTTAAGTGGAAGAGAGAACTTGTATAGTCCTAACTACGCCACTAAAATAAAGGCTTTTTCATTCATTCATATATTTTTTAAAAAATGACAAAACAATACAATACATAATATTAAAATAACAGCTGTTGGATTTAGATTGTGTATAATATTCTCATGCTGAATTATATGAAATAGAGTGTTTCTCTGCCTCAACACATTTTTAATTCCAGCATTATAAAACATGCAGAAGGCAAACTGAAATATTTTAATTATGTTTTTTATTTTCTATCGTATAGTAAAGCATGATTAGCTAGTAACATTTTAACGCTTAAACTATGTATCATATAAACGTTATTTTGTATATTCTATTTTATGTTTATGTATTTTTACTTTACTGAATGTTGAATTAAAAAGAACCTGTTCTTATGTTTTAGATAGGAAACAAGTGATTGATGAAACATTTAGAAATGAGAACTACTGTTGCAGTATATGCAAACATGAATGCAAAGGAAGAAAATCTTTCAAAGCTCACCTAGGTCTGCATATCAAAGAAGAGAATAACAGATTTTGGTGTTGTTTTTGTGATTACTCAGCAGGTCTTCGGGGTCATTTAAATACACATATTATGCGGAAACACACCCATTTTAGAAATAGTAATGTTGATGATGAAAGGATTTTCTCTTGCAAAATCTGTAAAAAGAAGTTCTTTGAAAGAAGAGATTTGAAAAGGCATATGTTTGTACACACAGAGAAAGGCCATTTAAAATGCAGATTCTGTGAGTTTTCTCATGTCCGCCAGAGTTGCTTTGATAACCACATGCGTTTGGTTCACAAGGTACCTGGTAGTGTGTCACTTCGAAAACGCTCTGAAACAGTCGAGATATGTGAATGTGATTATTGTGGATATAAATGTAGAGGCAAAAGAAGCATTACTGTTCATATTGAACGACATTTAGGAGTGTTCAGATACAAATGTGATCAATGTGGCTATTCTTGTCTCTTCTCAGGGGACTTAAAAAAACATATTGCAATTCATTCAAACGAAAGGCCTTTTGTATGTAACATTTGTTCAAAGGCTTTTAAAAGAAAACATCATCTTTTCTTACATAATAATAAGAAAAATTCCTGTAAGGAAGAAGTTAAAAACCTTAAAAAGAAAAAGTAAATACAATAAATAAAAGGATTGTTAGTTCATATTCCGTTAATAAATTAATACTAAACAAAATAATTTGACCTCTAAAGTGTTACTATATTTCCAGTTATAAGACATGTACGCCATTTGCATCATTTATATTAATTTAATTAAAATTTAGTGCCAAGTAACACATCCTCTGTGGATGACTACTGGTGGCATGTGATCCCCTAGTGGGACAAACAACAGCTGCTTAGTACGAGGGGTATCCAAAAAGTAAGTTTCCATTAATTATGAAAAAGTTAAAAAGACTCAAAAAATAACTGAAACACATTTATTCAACTTTTTACATCATACCTTATTTTTCTACATAGTTACCATCCCTTTCTAAACACTCTTGGTATCTAGGAAGTAGTTTTTTTATTCCAGCATCACAAAATTCACCCGCCAAATTTTTAAGCCAAGTATCCACCTCATTTTGTAGGTCATCGCTGTTGGCAAATCGCCGACCGCCAAGGTGTCTTTTGAGCTCCGGAAACAGATGAAAATCGCTAGGCGCAAGATCTGGTGAGTATGGAGGATGACCAAAAACATCCCACTTAAATTTCCTCAAAAGTTCCATTGTTGCACGAGCAGCGTGTGGTCGGGCGTTATCGTGAATAAGCAGAACCGTGCGCGACAAAAGTCCGCGCCGTTTATTCTGTATTGCCCGCCGAAGTATGGTGAGAACTTCACAATACCTTTCTGCATTTATGGTTTCGCCACGAGGAAGATAGTCAATCAATAACACTCCACGGCAGTCCCAAAAAACTGTAGCCATTACCTTTCCTGCTGACTCAAAAACTTTGGCTTTTTGAGGAGCTGCCTCTCCTTTTTTTTGCCACACCATACTCTGGCGTTTGGTTTCTGGAGTTGAGTGGTGAATCCATGTTTCATCACCAGTGACTATTCTACTGAAAAGGTTTTCATCTTCATCGTCAAACAATCGCAAGAAAGACTGGGCAGCAGCCATTCGTTGTTGTTTATGGGCATCGCTCAATAAGCGAGGCACCCATCTTGCACACACTTTTGCAAGCTGAAGATCTTCTGTCATGATATTGTGCACAGATGACCGGCTAACTTCAAAACTTGACGGCAGTTTACCCATAATTTCATCGAGAGTCACTCGCTTATCATTGTCAATAACTGCTCGTACAGCATTAATGACGTCTGGTTGCCGAGAACTGGCCGGTCGGCCATTACGCTCATCGTCATGAATATTTTCTCTTCCTTCCAAAAACATTGCACGCCAACGACGGACCATCTGAACGGACATAATATGTTCACCATACACTTGACACAACTGACGATGAATTTCAACGGCAGTTACGTTTTTGGCGGTCAAGAAACGAATAACACTACGGACTTCGCAACTGGCGGCAGAACGCAGTGGAGTCTCCATAATGTTTGGGCAGCACCTGACTGAGCAGCGTGACAATGCGCCAGTGACCGGCGCACCTGTTGCCAACCGAACCGCGCTAAATATCCCCGCCCACAGCTGCACGCTGTGTTACGCACGCGTCTTTTTACAGAACAGGGAAACTTACTTTTTGGATACCCCTCGTAATTACCTCAGTGTAAACCCATCTTTCAAACAAGGCTGTATTGTGTGTACATATAAGGAAGATCTCTCAACAAACTTGTTCCTAGTAGTGATTTAGTGCTGTGTTGTATAAATATCGTTGTAGATGTATTTTTTATACTACAGTAGACTCTTGGTTATCTGAGGTAATTAGGGCCAAAACCACATTGGAAATGTAAAATGTAGGATAGTATGATGGTTATGGTAAAAATAATTTAAAAGCCATGAAAATGTAGAAAACTAGTTTATAATAAGAAAACACAAAATAAACATAGTTTCAATCCTGTAAAGAAGTAGGAATATCAGTTTGTGTCTTAAAAGTTTTATTACTGCAGGACGTCAGGAAGTTGGCAATTAATTAGTATTACATTTTGAAATTCCAAAATAGTTGGGAAAAACTAAAATAATAGTATTTAGGTCTAGAAATTAGGTACATAGTCAGCAGCATTATTGATGGTCAATTTCTTAACGTAATCTTTGTTGACAACGGAAGCAGAGCATTCCTTCATGATAACTGATCTCCAATAACATTATTTCATCCTACCTTTCGCATTTCATCCATCCATGGAAGTATTTGCCACTTGGTTTTATTTTCAGGGCACTGTTTGATCTGTTTACCGAACTATATTATCGTAATTATCCTGCTGTCTGAACGCAATCTGCATTGTGCTCCTACTAGTGCAGGGAACCATTTAAAATTTTAATAGAACAAAATTATTGTATCAATTGACCATTGGAACATTTATCATACATATTGGCAATGAAAACAATGATTGAGTCATCATTTTAATTTTGATTCAAGACAAACAACTTTTTTATCATTTACTACTCTTATCAAAACACTTAAATAAAATAATAAACAATAACAGTAACAGCAGTAAATTATAGAAATATATCCAATATTGTATTGTAAAATCATTGTATTGTAAAAGGCAACAAACTAAAGCAACCAAATTTACTGCGAGAGCTGGGCCGACTAAGCCATTGGTGTCAGGTTGTGATGAATCATTCCTTAGTAAATGCATTTAGGTAGGTCAATTAATCTGATAGTGTACTGTATTATAAATATGTCACGTGACGGCCCTGAAACGCCTTGACCTATCACCAACAGCCAATAGAGACACTGACAAGCTTGACAGATGAATATATTATGTGTCATGCTATAGTTGTCCTACTATTAACACTTTAGCTGCCGTGTCAGTCCAGTACGCCCGACGGCTCTTTGTCTCATTCTTACATATGAGACGCCGACACAACGTTGTGCGTATTTTAAGGCGAATATGAATGGTTTTATGAGTGTAGGATGAGTGTGGATGAGTGTAGTCTAGTTACTAACTGAGTTCAACTGTTCCTCAGAAAGGGCAATTTATTAATAGCCCAACAGCCAGGGCAACTAAGGGACCTACAGCTTTACGTGGAATCCGAACCACGTAGTGCTGGTCTGATTTTCAGCTAATTGACAAGCCTGATACTCAGTTATCTCCCCCACACAACATCCGCACAATGATTACCACCCAACATGGACACCCCAGACTTCTCTAGTAGTGTCCACGCCGATAGCAACCACCAAGCGGACGCCATGTCGGTATTAAGAGAACCGAGCATACAACCTATCACCTACAATCTCCCAAACACTTTGTCCCCATGTAGCTGGGTTACAGCACTGCGCCACCAGTACCGACATCTCAGCTAGATGCCGTCGGGCCACTACGCCCGACATTGTTGTTCACTAATCTTTTGGTTATTTTAGTGTTACTCGACTGGTCTTGCTTTCTTAAAGAAACTGATCACACTTTATTGTACTGCAAGCATCATACTATTTACAGAGCGAATTCCTAAGTTTTTAGTTGTATACAAAGTTGTTCAAAAACTTTAAATTTTGGTGTTCTAAGGGCAAGCTGTCGGGAGTATAGGCTCGACAGACTTATTTAGTGAATGTTGGTATTGAAATAATGTAATACATATTGAATTCTGGATTACTTTCATCATGCAGTCAGTGTAGCCAAACCATGAAAACAAATTTACCTCAAAATTTGTCAGGCCGATATGCCCGACAGAGTTTTTTATGTGCCGTATATGCTACTAAAAAAACTGTGTCGGGCCAATACTCCCGACATATTTATATACATATAATGCCTATGTATGTACTATTCTATACTCAGAAATAGTGGCATAGTAAATATAATGCATCATTGTTTTAAATATTTGCATAAAAGTTTCTAGCAATTTAGAGCAAAAATACTCATTTTAAGGATGGCAGCTAACTTGTTAATGATAACTTTTTTTAAATATTTCATCTTCTGATGACTAGCTCGGTTAACCCAGAGAGTCTGTTGTTAGGGATATGGATAACCAAGATTCTACTGTATTATAATGGCAGATAGTGGCGAGAGTAATTAATAGAGAATGTGGAAATAATTTGTCTTCTGGTTCCGATTCATTCTGCGGATGGCATGATCAATGATGCCATTATATCACTCCACAACATGGTCCAGTCATGCACAAAGTATGAAAAGAATCCCTTTTACTGGGGAAGAAACCGTTAGTCCATGTTTCTGGTGACAACCCGATTGGTTTTTATACTGGTTTATGATATATCTCTTGACACTATTTGTAGACATAGTATTACTTCAAACATCTTCTTGGACGTTTACATGCACATAAAAACACAATGAAAAAATTATTTTTATATTTTAGCCCCAAGGAGCAGTTTTAGACAACTACAGTCAACGTGTTAAATTTATTCTCAAATGTATAAGTCACATTATTCTCAAGTATATGCCTTACCCTTCAGTTAAGTGTGTTTCACTAGCTGTGTGTTTTCAATAATATAACGAGCTAATCGTATATTTACTTGTTTACTATCTCCTCAGTTTAAATCATGTGTGTTTTTATTATTGTACCAATTTATCACATTTTATTGGTTAATTTTCTATATTTTAATAAAATGAAAGTCATTGGTTTTTCTTTGTTTTCTTAAAGATGTAGCTGATTCAGTTATAAATTTGAAAATATTTGTTACATTTCAACACTAGTCAAGTTTTAAATTTATATTGTTCCTCTTGTACCAAATATCTTTGTAGGATAGTATTATCCAAGTGCCATTCATTGCTAATGTTTAGAATTTATTAAACATTATACAATAATAGAAAGCAAAAGGTTTTTTTATCAAATAAATTAAGTTTAACAACATTTTCTTGCTTCTATCATCTTGCACAAAACCTATAATTCCCACTGAACATTCAGTTCTTTATCATTCTTGAAGCTTTTCTTACTTGAATGGATTATAATTTCATAGTTAAGGAAATAAAACACTCCGTAATCAAGTACCATTACCATTATATGTATGGGCTAACACTTTGTAGCCCAGTCAAAATAGGGAAATTGTCGGAAGAAATCAGTAACAAGCTGAAATATCCATCAGTTGTTATTACCCATTTAGGCTAGGACCACCTTTGGCGTATTTGTAGTTGCGACATATATGCCGGCTTCAGAAGCGTCGCGACAGATACGTCAGCCCTGGTCACTCTTGGCAACTGAGTCGCAGCGTAGTTCAAATTACTTTATGTCTTCTTTCAGTGACGACGTACTATTAGCACTTGCGGTTAGATCATATTTGAAGAAAAGGAAAAGGAGATTTGGTATTCATCCTATGAACTCTGTGCGGTTGACAGAAGGCCACTTTCATACCTTATCAAACACCCCAGAAGAAGTCACAAAGCAAAAAGAATTTTTAATTATCGGCTGTCACGAGCACGTCAGTTTATTGAGTGTGCTTTTGGCATACTTGCCAATAAATAGAGAATTTTCCGTACTGCGATTCATTGTTCAACAAATTGTAGAACCTGCATTTGTTTTGCACAACTTCGCAGTTCCCTAAAATAATGCATGCATCCTCCATCCACAATTTACTTTTTATGTCTATTGCTATAATCTTTTAAGGTACAATCCCACAATGGAGCAAGGAGGCTAACCTCGTTAATGACCTGATATGTATAAAATATAATGAACAAACACTGTTATAATACGACAAAACAAATTCACAAAACCTAAACTTTGCAACAAAATGTATGCAAAATTACGCTGCATGCGGCGTTCGAGTCATTGTGTGGCAAAACGTCACGTGTGGCCGAGTCCCTTTTGATAATATGTAAAATTGAGACATTTATAGTCTAGGCGTTCCTGTTGCAACTACAAGTATGCCAAATGTGTCTGTACTCTTACAGGTACAGTTATTAAAAGACCCCTATAATTTCTACTTTGTGCTCTACATTCTACTCTACCTAACAATTTTTAATAATTTTTGTGTAATTTCAAATATTCTATCCTTTCATATTTTGCATTGATTTAATGTCAACTTCATAAACTGCAATTTACTGATTTGTCAAAAATATAACCAGTTAATAACGAAATTAAAAGTTCTCCATTGTCGTTATTGAATGATCTGTTACTGTTTAAAAAAAGTAAAATAGATATTTGCTTCAAGATTCGTGACACACTAAACACTAAAAAGAAGCTGTTGAAGAGTATATAAGCCAGATTTGTGAGGGGAGAAAGGTAATCTGTGAAGAGCTGACTACAAGGTATCCAACATACAGATCTTACAAGGAAGGCTTTCCAAGTCAATTTGCTAGTATAGTAATGGATTGCCATCAGTGGCCTGAGATTATTTTAATTAACAATGTTGTTCCTTCAAGTAGAAATGTAATGAAAAACAGGCTCAATGATCAAACAAGTGATAGGCCTAGACCAGAGACCGAGGAAAAAACTAGCTTTAGACTCTTTTGTACATAGGGAGGTAGAGTCGGAAGAAGATAACCCTAATCGTCTTAAAATCATATTTGTTAATATTAGATCTGTTTTTAATAAAGTTGAAAAGTTGGAATCGTTTTTGAATGGAAAACAGCCAGAAATTGTTTGTTTAGATAGATAGATAGATATTTAATGCCATTAGATATTTCACAAAATACATTGGCTTAGTCATAAGATACAGACAGCACTGGTCTACTCTCTAAAGTCCATTTCTGTCCATTTCTGCGTCACAAACTCAGTTACAGAATAAAATGGATGCTTGATTAAGAATTCCTGCAGAGTCTTTTTAAAATCTTTCTTGTCAAGTTGTCTAATTTCTAACGGAATTTTATTATACAATTTACTAGCCATTATTAGTGGACTCTTATCACTTTAAATTAGTCTAACCTGAGGCAGGTTTACATCATTGCAATATCTTGTCTCATGGCTATGGATCGCTCCTCTCAGCTCAATTTTGTTTAAATTTGCTCTTAGGTAGAGCAAACATTGCAATATATATAAAGAGTAGAGGGTTAGTATTTTAAATTTTAAAAAACCCCCTCTGCAATGTTCAAACTTATTAATCATAGCCATAATTCGTATGGCTTTTTTTTGTAATAAAAATACTTCCTGAGCATGAGAGGAGCCTCCCCATACAATAAGGCCATATGACAAGTGAGGTTGAAAAAGCCCAAAATATGCCTGCCGGAGACTATCCTCATCGATTTCCCCGCAAAGTCGTTTTAAGGCATACACACTTTTGCTTAATATTTTTTTTATTCTAATTATGTGGTGATGCCAATTTAATAGTTGGTCAAATATTATACCAAGAAAAGGAGGATTAATATTGATATTATCAGTGCTAGGTATTTCTTTTAAGCTGAACACCACAGTTTTAGTCTTTTCCGTATTTAGGGCCAATTTATTTGCAGCCAACCAATTTCCAACAATATCCAAATTTGATTTTGAGTCCACTATCGCCTGGCTGCAATTTTTATTTCTAGTGATGACAGTAGTGTCATCCGCATAGAGTATTACTCCTGCAGGCACATTAACACTGAGGTCATTAATAATTATTAGAAATAGCAGAGGCCCGAGGACAGAGCCCTGAGGCACACCGTTATTTACTGATAAATGACTAGAGGTACTACAGTACAACATATTGGGTTCTTTCCTCTAAATATGTTTTAAACAAATTCAATGGAGTATCTTTGATATTGTAATATTCTAGCTTTCTTAGTAGGATTTCATGCGATACTCGATCGAAAGCCTTGCTTAAATCGCAATAAGTGACTGCAGCAAACTCCTTCTTTTCAAAACTATCAAGAATCTTATCGACTAAACTGATTATGGCATCAGCAGTGGAACTTAGCGGAAACTTGGTTAAATAATGAAAAAAATAAGTATTTTAAAATTGATAACTACAGTAAAGTAACTGATAATTATAGAGACAGCAAAACTGGTGGTGGCGTTGCAATATTCATGCTGATAAAAAACTTGAACTTGAAGCTGATGAAACTTAGTCCAATAAATAAATTACATGACATGTCAGTCGAAGAAGTTTTTGAATGCTGCGGTGCTGTTGTAACATACAACAAGTATAAATTTGTTTTAATGAATATTTATAGACCTCCTAGAAAACAACATTTTCTTAAAAACACATTCGCTGCTAACACAAAAATTGTAAAACTGACCCACCACCCTGAAAAATATTATTGCATAAAAACTTACCTTTAGGTGAGGTAATCTGAAGTAGATGGTAGATAAATCCATCCCAGCTGTTTTTTTTTTTTTTTTTTTTTTTTTTTTTTTTTTTTTTTTTTTTGTAGTTTTGGGGTTTCAAAATTTTGGGTCAGTACTGACCCACCAGGAATACGGCAGAGTTCACAAATTCTATTTGTCACTTACACATATTTAAAGTTCAAAACAGTAATATATATACACTAACTGATAATAAACTAATACATTTTAATATTTACTAGGCCATATTTACAATATATACAACGAGCAAAGTGAATGTTTCTTTACGCATGGTACTTTTCATAGCAGGGAACGGGACACAAACCTGGTTTCCCTGGGCATTGTGCACAAATATATAGAGTTTTCTTTTCTCTACCTTCAATGTAGCATAATAAAACAATAGTAAATAACCACAATAAAACAACAAAACACTATCACTATACACAACAAAACATACTATAACACTACGACACTAATCTACAAAACACTAAAGGCTATAAAGTATGAAAAAGAAATCCGAGCACGGAACCAATAGATTACATGTTACTACGTATGGTTCTAACCACGCTGAAACATTCAACAAGTTCAACGACCCGACGCTAACCTCAGACTGGATCAATAACAAAAGGTTGTGGTGAGGGGACAGTACTGACCCATCAGCGTGGCGCGCACGCCAGCGCTTGGGACAGTACTGACCCACCAGCAGCGAATGTGTTTACTTCATTGAGCTTCTGGAAGATGTCTTGGGTTTAGTCAAAAATGATTATTCGGAGTTACCACTTGTCGTCTGAGGCGATCTTAATGTAGATAATCTTCAAGAAACATAGGATAAGGAATGTTTATACGATGTGCTTCAATCAAGTAATCTTACCGTCTCATTTAAAAAATTTACTAGAGTAAATGAAAATACAAATAGGTCCAGCCAGCTAGACTACCTTATCACAGACTTGCAGAATAACTCTTATAGTATAGAAATATTGCCACCTCTGCTCTCAGATCACAGCATAATATTTTTTTAATTAAATATAATTTGTCCTAAAATAAAGAAAAAGATAGAGGAAAGGAAATTCAATAAGTCTGAATGATACGCTCTGTTTGAATACCTACTGTCTAAACAGGAATGGCAAGAGTACAATGTAAATAGTAATGTTGATGACACTTTCAATGACTTTTATTCAACTTTCTTACATGTATTTGAAGTCTGCTTCCCTAAAGCAATTTGTAGTATTAATAATGAGTCACATGTTAAATGGATGACCCAAGAAATTATTGATTTCCAAGAGGAACTAAAAGAATTATACTGGCGTACAAGAAACCCATATAATAATAATGCTATGTTGGAGTATTCTAGAGCAAAAAGACAGTATTGCACCCTGCTTAGTAATACTAAAAAACATTATTATAGATGTAAAATTGATAATGCTAAAAATATTAGTAAGGAGTCATGGAACATTGTCAGAAACTTAACATGTGACGGACATGTAAATAGTTGTAATATATCTGTAAATATCAATGACGAGCTCATTACACAACCATGTAATGTTGCAAATAGTTTTAACAATTATTTTGTATCTGAAATTTTAAAATTTACCGAATCAGAACCTACAGTTAGACCAGAGATAGACATAAGACTAAGTCACAGTGCTCCTGCAGACTGCTTCAAGCTTTGGCCTACAAGCGAGAAGGAGGTCATGGAAACAATTATTAAGGTTAGTTCTAAGAACAGTGCTGGTGTTGATGATGTTCCATGTAGCATGTTAAGGGTTTGTAAAGAATTAGTAGCTAAATCTCTGACTGTCATAATTAATTAACAAGTCGTTTGAGCAGGGATGTTTCCCAAGCATATTGAAAACATCAAAAGTAGTACCGGTACACAAAGGAAAAGAAAAAAACCTAGTCAAGAATTTCAGGCCTGTAGCTGTACAGATGTATTCTCCAAAATAATAGAGATCATATTCTTAAAAACATTAATACCTTATTTAGATTGTAAAAAGATATTACACAACCATCAATATGGTTTTAGAAAAGGTAGCTCCACAACTGATGCAGTATTCGACCTTTTGATAAATCTGTATGATAATCTTGATACAGTGGGTGAGCAGTTGTGCATCTTTTATGATATGACCAAAGCTTTTGATCTTCTATATCATGCTGTACTCAAGGAGGAACTAGTTGCTATGGGAATTTTAGGTAAGCCACTGGAATGGATATCCACATCTCAAGGACAGATATCAGGTGGTAAATGTTCATCATTCAAGTCATTATGGTTTGACTCGGAACTACCGTTCATCAGTCTCACCTCCTATCAACACAGTTGTACCCCAGGGTAGATATGGTTTTAGAGGGATTAGAATATCTGAAGCCCAGTTAAATATTTCTTAACTTGTTGAAAGCATTTGACTGTGTTGACCATACCACAGAATAACGCTTGATAAACTGAGTTTCATGACATTCAGACTTCCACTCAATTAGCTGAACTCATTTCTCAGACAAAATTTCAAACCAATTTTCTAATTTGACTGAACTGAGTTCAGGGATCTATTTTCAGTCCTCTTTCTTATTTATGTCAATGATATAGGATTGTCACTATAGCATGGGAAAATCATGCAATACACTGATGATACGACTATGTTTCAGCTCAAAATTGCATTCAAATCTGAAACTTCAAACTTTTCTCCATCTCAACAATTATATTGAAAATGTTAACATCAACCTCGACACAAATTTTGAGAAATCAACAATTTAGTACTTTTCTTTGCACCCCACAAACTCACATTGTAATCCTGCATTAAAGCTGGCAGAAACATCGATGGAAGAGGTTGATTCCACAAGATTCCTTAGAAATCTCCTGAATAGTGTTGACATGGAACATTCACATAAATTCTGTCTGTGCCAAACTATCCTTAGGCATTTATGTATTGAGGATCTTTAGCTAAATACTGACCAATTGAGGTGCTGACATTTTGGTCTAGTTTACCTACACCTCTCCTATAGGAATAGTGCTTTGGGGAGCAAGTGCGACACAGACTTCATAAGGCATTCAGGCTTCAGAAAAAAGCTGATGTTGAATCATTTCTAAATTGAAACCCAGAGAATCATGTAAAGAGGCCTTTAAAATATTTCAGCTGTTGACGCTACCTAGGAAACAACAATGCTTTGCATTTCTAAGTGTGCATTAACAAGAGGTAAATACATACACAGGTATGAGACTAGAGGCAGATTAAACTATCCAACTGGAAGATAGAACGGTGATTTATGTACACCTGCCTCCACAGGCTGGTGTTCACTTAATCAACAGATTACCAGATTCAATAAAAAATGCCCAATGTGGTAAAAGCTTGTCTAATATGCTGCTTAGGGTAACAGGCATTCTTTAATGTTGGCAAGTTTTTAGCAGTTTATTAGGAGACCTCTTTTGTGGGTTACTGACGCCAGGACTAGAATTAAGTGAGAGGACTGGAACAGTTATTGCATGTAAAAAACTGTAGTGAGAATTCCATAATTTAAAAAGATAATTGACTATTGCTTCTTGCAATACAACACTTATTGTTGTTTTCTGCAAGTATTGTATAATTTTTCAAACTTAAAGAAAGGAAATAGTTTTGCAACTGTTTAGGCTACTGTCAGTAACTTTAATCAATTTTCAAAACCCTAAGTACTGTGCAATACCATTTGTTTACTGCTGGTAATGCACAGTTGCAATATCTAATGAATATGAATGAAAAATTTATTTTATTTTTAAGTCTTCTTGTCAATCAGCAATTGAATACCAAACATTATTTATATCATAAACAACTGGTTTTTATGTGTAAAAACCATAAAACTTCTTTAATTATTGGCATCTGAAAAATAATTATGTGCAGAAAAGAGGATATTATTTGTACTCTCGGTAGGGGGAGCTAGGAGTAATGAATTTGTTACATGCCCAGCATTTTGTCATGTATTGTCAACTTTTAACTGGGATTTGAAAATCTTTTTCAGGTTGAACAAACAATTTTATTTAAATTACAGAGTGGCCGCCAACTAACTGGGAAAATAGATATTGTTGAAAAACTGAGAATAAGATAATAATTTCATAGTGGCCCATCAAGAGCTGTTTGTGTATGAGTGATTAATGTCAAGAATGGATTGTGGGAGGTTAGATGGGTGGTCTGTCTGTGAATATCATGTATATACCATGGGAATACATGGTGTACCATGTAAATACCATTTGCAAAATAACTTCATTGAACAATTTACCAATTTAAATACAAACAAATATATTTGATCCAGTTTCTAATTCTACAGTGAAAAACTTAAATAACATTGCGTATTATCTTTGATTATATATACTTACAATAGATATTCTGTCTAATAGGAATATTTGACTCTGTAATTTTGTTAGTTAGTGAGGCCCGTTACATTTACACTAGCGCTAAAAATGGACCAAAAAAACAGCTGATAGTTTGAGACTCAACATTTAACATTGGATGGGAAATCTTTTGTGTATAAAATCAATGGTACTACTAAAAGGAAATTCTCAACCATGATAAATCATAAATAAATCTGGTTTATTTATGATAAAAATAAATAAATCATAATTAAAAAGAGGCCATGAAATGACATCAACAGAAACCAACATCTTGTGAGCCAGGCTAATACAGTCTCCTCTATCTCTGACCAATAAAACTGCTAATATTTAGGCTAATACCATATATGGTTATGTAGATAAAAATCGGGGACAGGCCTTCAATCGAGCTCAGATCCAAGTCTTATCTCAGAAAATTTGAGTAAGTAGATGTCCAAACCATGTTGGTCTTACAAATGGGTTTTTTTATAAAAACTAATTTCATTTCTATTTGAAACTCCATTCATTTCTATTTCATTAACCTGTTGTTGACTCCATAAGCCTTGCAATCCAAACTCCAGTGTTTGCCTTTTCAAGTTGTCTTAATTAACTGATATTGAGTGTCTTATGAATTTTAAAGTTTTCTTTCTTTTGTCTAGTGTCTAAGGGTTACACAATGTAAACTTGATCATCTAAATAAATATTTACTTATTGAAGAAATGACTTTAATTTCTAACTAACCTCAAGTTCAGACCCACAGCCCGTCAGTTATACACATGAGAGTAGTTGTTAAACAACTTTTGGGTCCTTGAGATGTGTGGGTAAATGAGATTTCATTCCATTTGTTCAACACCTGGAGAATGGCTGTAATAGTAACACATTTACAACAGGTGTGGATGGAACTTTGACGGCCAGTTTCCATACTAGCGTACTACAGTAGCAACTAAAGGCAAAACATAAATCCCACATCTTCATTTTCAATTTCTTTATATGACAGAAGTAACCTGAGAAAGAGGCTGCAATATTAACCCTGATGAGAAATTTATATTATTAACATAAAAAATGCTTTATGTTAATGTAAAAAAGCTTTTTATGAAATCCTCACAGATAGTAGTAAGTTGTCAAAAATAATTTATTGTAACAATAAGTTAATTGGAGCTAAGAATGTTGCTCCCTGGATAACATGAAGTATTTTAAATAAAATTAAGAAGAGAAAAAATTGTATAACATCTCTAAAAAAAGATCATATGATATAGATTGTATTACTTTAAAAGATTTTGTAACAACTTATCTTTTGAAATAGACAGTACACAAAACTGTTATTACGTGAACAAGTTTTTAAGCTGTGAAGGGGATGCCAGGCAGCAGTGGATGTTAATAACAAGTTAACCAGTAGAAATATCACTAACAATGTGAAGAAAATAGAATTAGATGATGGGACAGTTTTGGATGACCCAACAGACATATCACAAACAATCAATAATTGTCTTATCTCAGTACAGTCCGACCGGGCAACCAGTGTAGGTACAGTCCCTGACAACTCATTACGGTAACTGTACAATTACCCGCACTCATTATTATTGCAACCGACAACAGTTATAGAAGTAAAATGATTTATTAGCAATTTAAAAAAACAAAAAATCAACGGGTTTTGATAAAATTACAGTGCAACTTGTTAAATGTTAAAATAGAAACAGATGAGATGAAGCCTGTGTTGACATATATCATTAACACAAGTTTTAGTAATGACGTCTTCAAACTCGACAATCTAATACCAATAAGCTTGTTATCAGTTTTTTCCAGATTATTTCAAAATACAGTATTCCCTCGTTAATCCAATACAATTCAGACCAGGTATGCGTTGGATTAGTAAATATGCCGGATTATTGGAGTTCAGTTGAAAAACATGCTAAAATTTCATAAAAGAATGTATACTAGGACTAAAAATGTCAATTTTTACAATAAAGATGTACAATAGTTTCAAAGTAAAAAAGTACAGTACATCAGTTGAAGTGGTGTTAAAATATACCAATGTTAAACATGCATGAAAAACAAGTTAAAAAGCTTACAACAGTAGTGTACTCCACGCACACAGAGTAGCAATAAACTGAACTGACAACTGAGTGAAATGATGTTTCAAAATACATTAAAGTAGAATCCAGCCCACTGATAACAAAAAAACAGGTCCTCACACCTTGTTCCATCCCCCCACATTGACTACCTTTACCCTAGATATGTGCAAAATATGTTATTTACAACAGTTGTGGTCTCCCAACTAATTAGTTAACAACAATAACATTGTTTACTCTTACTTCCTGGGCCAGCTCTCTCTCCCCTCTCTCTCTCTCTCTCTCTCTCTCTCTCTCTCTCTCTCTCTCTCTCTCTCTCTCTCTCTCTCTCTCTCTCTCTCTCTCTCTCTCTCTCTCTCTCTCTCTCTCTCTCTCTCTCTCTCTCTCTCTCTCTCTCTCTCTCTCTCTCTCTCTCTCTCTCTCTCTCTCTCTCTCTCTCTCTCTCTCTCTCTCTCTCTCTCTCTCTCTCTCTCTCTCTCTCTCTCTCTCTCTCTCTCTCTCTCTCTACTCTCTCTCTCTCTCTCTCTCTCTCTCTCTCTCTCTCTCTCTCTCTCTCTCTCTCTCTCTCTCTCTCTCTCTCTCTCTCTCTCTCTCTCTCTCTCTCTCTCTCTCTCTCTCTCTCTCTCTCTCTCTCTCTCTCTCTCTCTCTCTCTCTCTCTCTCTCTCTCTCTCTCTCTCTCTCTCTCTCTCTCTCTCTCTCTCTCTCTCTCTCTCTCTCTCTCTCTCTCTCTCTCTCTCTCTCTCTCTCTCTCTCTCTCTCTCTCTCTCTCTCTCTCTCTCTCTCTCTCTCTCTCTCTCTCTCTCTCTCTCTCTCTCTCTCTCTCTCTCTCTCTCTCTCTCTCTCTCTCTCTCTCTCTCTCTCTCTCTCTCTCTCTCTCTCTCTCTCTCTCTCTCTCTCTCTCTCTCTCTCTCTCTCTCTCTCTCTCTCTCTCTCTCTCTCTCTCTCTCTCTCTCTCTCTCTCTCCTCTCTCTCTCTCTCTCTCTCTCTCTCTCTCTCTCTCTCTCTCTCTCTCTCTCTCTCTCTCTCTCTCTCTCTCTCTCTCTCTCTCTCTCTCTCTCTCTCTCTCTCTCTCTCTCTCTCTCCTCTCTCCCTCTCTCTCTCTCCTCTCTCTCTCTCTCTCTCTCTCTCTCTCTCTCTCTCTCTCTCTCTCTCTCTCCCTCTCTCCCTCTCTCCCTCTCTCCCTCTCCTCTCTCTCTCTCTCTCTCTCTCTCTCTCTCTCTCTCTCCTCTCTCTCTCTCTCTCTCCTCCCTCCTCTCCTCCCTCCTCTCCTCTCTCCCTCCTCCTCTCCCTCCCTCCCTCCTCTCCTCCCTCCTCTCCCTCCTCTCCCTCCCTCCCTCCCTCCCTCCCTCTCTCCTCTCTCTCTCTCTCTCTCTCTCTCTCTCTCTCTCTCTCTCTCTCTCTCTCTCTCTCTCTCTCTCTCTCTCTCTCTCTCTCTCTCGCTCTCGCTCGCTCGCTCGCTCGCATGCACACACACACAGTGACTTGGATGATGACAAAGGCATTTCTAGACTACCTTTGTCTACTGGCTGGATTACTGGGGGGCCGAACTGGCGCAGGGCCGGATTATACTTAACATTCTTAAGTATAATCCGGTATACTTAAGAATGTTAAACCATAGAATTTTAATAATAAGAATGTTAACAGTAGAGGGCCTACTATTAACATTCTTACTATTAGAATTCATTTGCTAAATTATTTAAAAAGCTTATATTTTTTTTGTGACAAACAATTTGGGTTCATTAAAGGGAAGTCAACTGCTCTGATCGCTGATACTCATACTTACTTACTCTTACTCCCATGGCCACACATATCTAAGAAGATATTTGGCCGCACCAATAAAGCCCCTCCATCTGTCTCTATCTTCCACGTCTTTCTCGGTCACTCCCAATCGCTCCAGGTCTCCCTTCACTTGTTTCCACTACTTCTGCCGTGGTCTTCCTCTTGGTCTTCTTCCTTCGGGATTCCTCATTATAACTTGTTTCAAATTATGATTCTCCTCTCTTCTTAAAACATGTCCAGCCCATCTAATCCTTCTGCATTTAAATTCACAAACTACATCCGGGTCCCTGTAAAGTTCTCTCAACTCCCTGTTGTGTCTCCTCCTCCACTCTCCTTCTCCAAAAATTGGCCCATAAATTTTTCTGAGGATCTTATTTTCAAAGACAATTTGTTTCCTTTCTTCCTTTTTATTGAGTTTCCATGTTTCAGCTCCATAGAGCAATACTGGACTGATGATTGTTTTATATATTCGAATTTTGGTTGTTTGTGACAGTAATTTTGAAGACATAAGTTTGTTGCATGCGTAGAAACATATGTTCGCAAGATTTAGCCTATTTTGTATTTCTATTTCATCTTTGTTTTCTCTAGACATTACATCTAAATACTTAAAAGAATCTACCTTTTTAAATTCATGACCTTCTACTTGGAGAGTGTCCTGATTTATGTTAATTAGATTTCTGGCAAATTGCATATATTTGGTTTTTTCATCATTTACTTTTAGACCTAATTGTTCTGTTTCTTCCATGAATAATTTTGTTAGCTGCCGTACGTCTTCTAAATTATCTGCAAAAATTACTACATCGTCTGCGAATGACAGTACGTTAATTTTGGAGCCAATTGTTATTCCTTCATCCATTTTTGCTACCTTTTGGAGAGCTTCTTCTATCGCTAGGTTGAAGAGGATTGGGGAGAGTCCATCACCCTGTCTTACACCTGCATTGATTTTGAAGGGTTCCAAAACTCTTCCATTTACTCGTACTGAGTCTTTGGAGTCCGTCATACATGTTCTAGCAAGATTTATCAGCTTTATTGGAATCCCAAACTTGTCCATCTTTTTCCACAGTCTTTCTCTATTTAAACTATCATATGCTTTTTGGAGATCAATAAATATTACAAAATATTCTTTATTAAACTCTCAGTACTTCGATATAATTTCTTTAAGAATAAATATTTGATTCGTTGTGGACCTGCCTTTCATAAAACCTGCCTGATGCTCTAGGATTAATTCACATGTATACTCTTCAATACGACTTAATACTATCTTAGATAAAACTTTATAAGGTATGCTAAGAGTGAGATGCCTCTAAAATGACTACACTCTTCTTTCTCTCCTTTCTTGTGTATGGGACCAACTATTGCTTCTCTCCAGTCATTTGGTATTTCTTCTCTTTCCCAGATTATTTTTATTAATTCCTATAGCTTGTCTATAACTATATCTCCTCCCTTCTTTAGAAGCTCTGCAGGTATTTCATCCCTACCAGGGGCTCTATTGTTTTTTAAAGCTTTAACTGCTGCTTCGACTTCTTCTCTGGTTGGTGTTTCTACTTTTGGCTGTACATGATAGTATATATCTTCGTTATCCTCTGGTGCAATGTCCACTCCTTCTACATTTAACAGCTCACAAAAATATTCTCTCCATCTTTCTATAACTTGCTGAGTCTCAGTTACTACAATTCCCTCTTTGTTCTTATACTCATACTCATTCTTATACTTTGTTGTTGATACTCATAAAATTTAAAATAATTTCAATTGAAGTAGAAAAACAACAAGTTTATTTATCGATTACAAAAAACTTATGATTTAGTTAACTACAACATTTTATTAGATAAATTAAAAACAGAAGGTGTAAGAGGAGTTGCTTGCCAATGGTTCCAAAGTTTCCTTTTTGGAAAGAAAGCAGGTAGTTTGAATTGGAAACCATTTAGTAATTCCCTTATCGTTAGATCTGGTGTCACGCGAGGATCTGCAACTTAGTTCCTCATATTTATTAATGATTTCTTAAAATTTAAATTTAAAGGTGAAGTATGTGCATTTGAAGATGACAGCATTGTTTTTCTCACACGAACGAGAACAGGCAATAGGTGACAATATGTTGCATGACCTAGGTTTATTAAGAAACTGGTTTGTTAAAAATCAGACGGAGGTTAATGTAAAAAGACTAAATTTATAAATTTTCATTCACAGAACTTCAACTTTCCTTTTCCCATAAAATATAATTCTTTAGACTGCCAGTCTGCAACAAATGAATGTAATTATCAAACAATAGAAAAATTTCAAAGTTTCAAATACCTAGGTGTAATTTTTGATGAAAAGTTAACCCTTCGAGAGCGTATGCATATTATATATGCACACGTTTTTCTCAGAGCAGTGCGTATTATATACACACACACTATTTTTAGCTCAACGAGGGTTTGCCGGGAATACCCGTCATATGAAATTTGAGTTTGTTTGATCCCCACCCTGATTCCCAAGGTCATACGCAATTCGTTATTAGTCATAGTCACACCTAATACTATTGCTAACTCCCCCCTTCCCCACCCTCTCCGACCCTACTCTCTCTCTGGCTCGAAAACTTTTGTTGTTAGCACTGCGTCCAGTGCTTCATCTGCTGCATTCTGTGCCACACACTTTATTTACTTAGACACAAGTTACTTCGGTTTATGAATTTGATTTGTTCTGTTTATTTTACTTATGTAGTTTAGTTCTGTTTACTTTTGCAAAACCTGCCAGGAAAAGCCTCAATTGCATCCAGAAATCTGCTTAGAGGCATATCATACTTAAGAGAAAAATGCTTGAATACACTTGTAATATCATGTTTTGTCATTAGATTATGCAATCAAATGAAATTAACAACTAATTAATATTTTATTTCAAACTTACCTAACAACTAATTTTAGTAGAACAAGCTAATGATGGGTAAAAACGTACAAAACAATTTCTCTTAGAGCTAATAACGTGTATATGCGCAAGTATTACTTTCGGAAAAATGTAAAAAATATTTATTTCGGCCAAATATTAGTTCATTTTGCATATAATAATTAATTTTGAAACATATTATATATTGGTAAAAAATTTAGTAGTGACCCAACCAAGTTTCAAATATGCTTACGTTAAGAATATAAATTAGCTCGCGAAGGGTGAAATCAGGACACACATACCTCGGAATTACACAACAAAGTTAGAACATCAATTTGAACCTTTTCAGAAATTTTTTTAGTAATGACCTCTTTCACACATTATTTTACACATTAATTCATTCAAGACTGCAATATGGTACAACGTGTGGGGGGGACTTTTAAATTTTTAATTGACAGAAAAAGGGTAACCCAAAATTTTGTGTGTGAAAATTATGTTGAAAAAGAAGTTAAGGGATAGCTCCTTTCCATTATATAAGCAAATTACGGTTTTACTTCTGCAGCATCTTTTTGTATTTAAAGTTCTAAAGTTATTTTATGTCAGGAGTGGGAACCGAGGTTGTGACAATTTATATTACCAAACAAGAATTGTTTTACAAGGTAAATTCAGGCTACCTAAAGTAAACAATTGTTAAAAATAACACAATTTAAAACCAATAAAAACTTTATTAGTGAGGCCTTTCGATAGCAAGGCTATCATCGTCAGACACATCACAAATAAATATACAAAAAGTGATATGTCTAACGATGATAGTCTTGCTATCGAAAGGCCTCGCTAATAGTTTTTATTGGTTTTAAATTGTGTTATTTTTAACAATTATATACAAAAAACCAATACAGCTCCATCTTCAACATAAAGTCAACAAGATGATTTTTAAGTGTTCTTTTTTATACGAGGTTTGGCTATTAAATAACGAGACTGTCGTTGTAAAGTGTTATTCTCATTTTATACATAATTATTTATTATCGCCTTCAATATACACCCCTTCTCTATCCCTGCAACGCTCCATGCAAATTTTCAATTGTTGGAAACAGTGCTGAAAGTCATTTTTTGTCAACTCCTTCAGTACTCTTGCCGCTTTCTCTTTAACAGCTTCCACGGACTCAAATCTTGTTTCTTTTAATGCAGATTTCATCTTAGGGAACAAATAGAAGTCACATGGTGCCAGGTCTGGTGAGTAAAGTGGATGCTCTAACACTGGGATGCTGTGTTTGGCCAGGATCTCTCGACAGATAACGCGGAATGAGCTGGCGCATTGTCTTGTTGGAAAATCCATGATTTTTCCTTCCACACTTTGGGTCTTTTTTTCTTATTCTTTCTCGCAGATTACCAAGTACCTTAAGGTAGTAATGTTGATTGATTGTTTGATCTTCAGGAACCCAGTGAAGGTACACAATCCCATGAATATCGAAAAAAAACAATCATCATTGCTTTAAATTATGACTTGCCCATTCTTGCTTTTTTTGCTCTCGGTGAAGTTGGAGTCTTCCAATGCATGGATTGCCACTTTGTTTCCGGATCATACATAAAAAACTAGGATTCATCAAATGTTATTACCTTTTCCAATAAATTTGGGTCATTTTTAATGGCATCCAAAATGTCAGTACAAACATTGTTGCGCACACTTTTTGCATGTTCAAATTGTCACGTAAAATTTGCCGTACACATTCTTTATCAATGTTTATAGTTTAAAATATTGCACGAATACTCAATCGACGATCAGACCGAATCAAACTAGCGACTTTTTCGACATTGTCTTCCGTTTTTGATGTTGAAGGGCGACCTGGCTGCGAATTATCTTCAACGTCGGCAATCTTTAAAATGTTTGAACCATTTAAAAACTCGTGCACTGGATAAACATTCACTGCCGTACACTTCTTTCAGTAAATTATAATTTTCAGTAGCGGTTTTTCCAACTTTGAAGTGAAATTTAACAACAATTCGTTGCTCTATTATTACACTAACCATTTTTTCGCCAAAATAAAATAACAACGTTAACGGAAATAAAGGTTATGACTAAACCGTGTTACTTACGCAAATGAGGTTAAGGGCATTTTGAAGAGAAAGCTTCACAATAAACAGCTGACAGTCAATGGCAGATTACACATGTGCACTTTTGCCGCCGCAGCGACAGTCTCGTTAATTAAGAGCCACATCTAGTACTTAGATCCAAAACTGTTTCATAGCATACCTGTAAATATAAGAAGTTTAAATAATGCTAAGCAATTTTGCTGCAAGTTGTTAGATTGTCTTTTTTAGAGAGAGAAAAATTTGTCTTTTTTATTTTTATAATTTATAATTTCAACTCGGCAATAATTTCTTTTGATGTTATCTAGGTGGCATAGGTAATTTTTATATTTAATACTATTTTTTTTATTATTTATGCTTTAATATATTTTATATTTATTCAATTTTGTAGGATAATTCATAAATTTGCTCCTGCTAGTTGCAACTTTATAATATATATTTTGTTTGGATTGTCATAACTAAGTTAGAAGTAGTTAGTCAGACACCACAGGAGTTTTTTTAAGTGCAGCTAGACTTATGTTTTTTATGTATTTCTTTATCCTGGCTACACAACTGGATTAAGTGGCCAGTATATTTCCTAGTAATTTCTTTGTAGATACTTTTTGTAATTTTGTTATGGAAATAGGACATAAAAAGGACGGGATATCTAACTAATGAAAACTTTATGAATTTTCTTGGTTTATCATTTTCAAATTCTACCATTATCCATCCAAGGCCAAGTTGACTGTTATT
Organism: Stictocephala bisonia; assembly: GCA_035578905.1. Lineage (NCBI taxonomy): Eukaryota > Metazoa > Arthropoda > Insecta > Hemiptera > Membracidae > Stictocephala > Stictocephala bisonia. The sequence goes on along the minus strand of JAQJVL010000425.1, from coordinate 119,504 downwards.
TTGTAATAATATCTGAACCCTCCAGTTTTGTTTAGTATTAAATTAATAATATAAGAAAATAACTCTTCTGGTCTACAAATATCTTGATTAAATATATTATTAGACTGTAAAATGCTATTTGAAATAAAAAAAGTATAAGTATAAATCTTTTTTATTTTATAAAAACAACTAGTAAAAAAGTTAGTTTGAATTCTCTTCACTATTCTAAACACACAAGTATACATTTTTAACTAAATGTAAATTGTTCTGTCAACAGTTTGTATGTCAACAGATAGCACCAGTCTTAAATGTAACACATTTATTAAGTAAATTCTTAAGACACAATTGAAACAATAAATTAAATAGCATAATTAATTAAAATGCAGTTTACCAATGTGAAGAAAAATATTGAATATTACAAACATGGCAAACAGCTAACATATTTATAATAAAAGAATAACCAAATTAAAAAAATAGAGTAAAATAAATGTTAATAACACCAATGACATGTTTTGGCAAATTTCCTATCAAATTTTGGAAATGGTTGAAAAACATTTAAAACAACTATATTATTATTTTTTTATATTATGAATGGCTAAATTTTTAAACGTACAAGAGCAGAATAGACAAACATTGTCCCTATTACATGAAATCATTTTAAAGGTATGCCATAATAATTTTAAAAAAACTTAAATAAATATTTTGTTAAGTATCTTTTTTTTATTAGAACAAGACCAAACTATTTTAGGAATAGCTTGCACAACTATTAATATCGATCATTTTAATAACCTACATGCTGTTTGAAATAGAGAAAAAAGAGCAAATAAATTCAATAGTTTTAAAGTAAACTGCATGCAATTAAAAAACAATGAAACAAAAACAAATATTTTGTTCAAAAAATGAAAACAATTTGTAATCTAATGCTATATTAAATCGTTAACTTAACCTATTATAATGAATTAAGGTAACTTCACAACACTAGAAATTTTACATTATTTAAACTTAGCAAATGAGTATAAATAAAGTTTAATGAGATAATCAAACAAGTTTCATTTAATCAGATCACTAAACGCCATTCATGACCAATAAAATCAACACAAGATGTAACATTATTTGTAGTATCTTAATTTTACATCATGTGAATGTATTTATATAATATTTTGAACAATGCTTAAACAAAAGGATATGTTCAATAAACTAATATTAATACTGCTTTGGTAAACTCAAAGGAATAGACAGGATACAACTCCTCTTCATGTTAACTGAAACAAAATATAATCAGAATAGAATTAAATTTTTGTATCTACTTTGGTATTACTACATAAAACTTACTGTAAAGAAAACCTAAACTATTTTATAGAGTGGGAAAATATAGTGAAAAACTTTGATAGTTTTTAAGATTGATGACACAGACACATGGAATATTGCACAAAGCTATAAACCAGTGTTAAAAACATTTCATTTCACTTTTCATTGCTTGTTATCATTTAGGATATGTCCTATTCAGGGGTATGTTAACATTTGTTTTCAATAGAAGCATAGGTTAGGTTTGATATATATTAAAGGTCTGTTAAAGAGACATTAAACAGCACAAACCATATTTCAAAAGGTTCACTCTGATCACAGTTATGGCCACTTGAATTCCATAACTGAGAATAAGGACAGTACAGGTAATGAAGTGATTTAATCCATAACACAATCAAATCAGCACAAATAATATTTATGTCTTACAGATGTTCAAAGTCCGAATACCCGTTGGCGATGGACTAACCTATTATAAAACACAGTTAAAACATTTTGTAGCATCTAAGATGTTTATCTTCCTGACATTCTTCTCAATGTTCGCTGGTTTAGTTTTGTAAACATCTTCTTTAAGAAGGACCATACACAAGAATAAGAATATTTAGGTGCAGTACCTAACCAGCCACTGGGCGGCTGCACTATGACCTCACATGATCTAACAATGCACATACTTGACTATGATAATGAAACCAGACTGAATTGAAATCTGGTTAAAGAAGAGTACTCACTGCTGAACAAATATTGTTTATTGACAAATCTTGATAGATTTAACCGGTACTTTTCCGTCAATAACAAGTGTATCTACAATATGACAGTTTATTATTCTGGCCCTTACATTCACTTTTTGGGGTCTTTGTCTGTGGCCTTCTATTATTCAGTGAGGATTATCCTCACTCCAATAACAGCAGTTGTGTTTTTACATAATTCATCACCAGGATGCCGATTGAAGAGATATGGGTGAATATGAAGGGCGAATGAGTGTAGATGAACAAGTGTAGTCATTGCTACTAACTAAGGCCAACTTTTCCTTAGAAAGAGCCAGATCAACTAAGGAACCAACAGCTTTACGTGGGATCTGTAACATGTGGTATTGGTCTGATTTTCAGCCAATTGACAAGCCTGATACTCAGTTCTCTCCCCTACACAACATCCGAACACTGACTACCACACAAAATGGACAACCTAACCTTCTCTAGTAGTGTCCACGTCAATGGCAATAATTGAGTCCATTAAGTAAGAAAGTAGCTTCATCCAAAAACAATATTGAAGTTAACAAATTGTGGATTTCTTCATCCTTTTCTCATCATTATTTCACAAAATTCTGTTTCAATTTAAAAATCATCTTCTGCATGTTCTTGAGTCAGTGTTATCTTAGAGGGTGGATATTTACATTAGTGTAAAACAATTCAATACTAACACGTGACTTATGTCATGATCTTCAGCAACTTTTTTAGTGGAAGTATTAAGATTCTTAATAAATATTTTTTATACGTCTACAAATATTTTTTCATTTGTAGCTGCTTGTGGCCTCGTAAACTTAAACTTGTATTCCACAATCATTAATTATTCCAGTTTCTTCAAAGTTTTGAAGTAAACTTACTAATACCAGGGGTCTGTTAGGAAAAGTGCCTTTAATAAATGAGCGGCTCCTCCCTAGGTTCAGTCGGTCCCCATATACACACATCATAAGTAACGTTATTCTCTTAAACTCACTGTGAGACATTGCACTTGACACTATTGATTTAAAATTATTATTTCAAAACTGAATTCAAGTTTTCTAGGGAAGATAAGTTTGAGTTGCGTACAATATGCCAGTTCTTACAAATAAACACAAATCAAGGTCAAGGCCAGATCAAGGTCAAACACTGGACTATGATCCTCCTGCTAATAAGCAGTAGCAATAGTAATAACTGAACATTTCAGTTACAGATTATGTATTGGCCGTATTGGGTGAAATCTAGGTTATGCTATCCAATATTGAAGTAAAAGTATTACCTCTTACGAAAATTAATTCTAAAATTCAAATGGCCATAAATTTAGACAGAGTGAAGCTTATGAAATCTGGTTTGCAGTGTTTAATGTCTCTCTAAATAGACCTTTAATTTTATATCAAACTCAACCTATGCTTTTATTGAAGAATTTTAACTAATCCTTGATGAGGCATACTCTGAATGATAAAAATCAATGAAAATTTTAATGTAATCTTCATAACACTGGTTTACAGCTTTGTGCAACATTTCATGTTATGCTTAAAAAATACTGAACCGTTTCCATACTTTTTTTCTACCCATTATAACATTTTAATTATAAAATTATCCCTTTCAGTGCTGATACCACCACCTAGACTTTAGGAGTTTCAACACAGCCAGATACACATTTGAATGTTCTCTTTCAAATTTCAAAGGATGCTCTTAGCCTTAATCAATTTAAAATGGCCTTTCATTGATAAATTTAAATTGATATGAATCAATATAAAATCACTGTATTTACTTACACATATGAAAGTAATGTATTGTACTTACAGGGATTGATGAAAGAATATGGCTGACAGTGACTTGCAGTGACTTATCTGTGTATTAATTTTTTACAAGTTTTGGTTAGAACAATAGAAGAAACAACAGGGAAGTGGTTTCAGACTCCATAAATATATTCCTAGTGATGCAGTTTTAATTATTTTACTTACATTTTTTACTTAAATCCATTTTACATGAAAAGACTATAGGTAGTCTTGAGAGTCACATGTTCTTACTGTATAATAATTTTTTTTGAACATAGGAATTCTGAACATTAATAAACACTAGCACCACTGTTTAGGCAGAGAATTTAATAGACTTAATTGACTATTGTACAGGTTAAAGTAAAAAGACAATATAACAAGAATTTGCAAAGAAATAATTCTATGGCAGAAAGAGATAAAAGGGAAGCACTACGTTAGTCAAGGAGAGCAATACTGGTTGACTATTGTTTGAACACCTGTGCTAATTGATGTACAATAAGTGTGGTCTCTCATGGCTTATCTCTGGAATGGACTTTGAACCTTGTTTACAATATTATTGTTTATTCTCAGTCTGGAAATATCTCATAACTTGGCTCAGAAGAATTGTGTACAATAACTTTATTGAAAAATATTTATTGCAATACAAATAACAATAACAATACAAATAAGTCTGTGCTTTTATTTATGGTCATTATTTAAATAAAAACAATATCGCCTTTCCTTGTTTACTATTAATACAAAAATATTAGGAAAAAACTTTAAATATTTCTCAAAGCACTTTTTAATAATCAACTAAAATTATCACAGAACTTACCTTATCTCTAATAAATTATATAAAAGTTTCCTATAAAAATGTCTGTAGTAAATAGAACATCTAGACCTAATTCTGCTGGTGTTATCACCAGAAGTAAAGCCCAGGTGAAGAAGCGAAATATTAGTTTAACACCAAAAACTTCATTAAATAAATCTTTAAAAGGATTGAGTGAGAAAATATAAATAGTGCCAGAAAGTGTTCAGACAGATATAAGTTTTTCAAAATTTCAACAGTAAATGAGCTCTTGGGTAAACAATGGATTTTTGATGAGACAATTAGACAGTATTTTGATTTATTAAGTGATCAGTTTTTGAAAAATAAACTGTGTATGATACTTAACCCTACTATAAGTCATGCTATTAAGTGTGTTAATGACTATACTCACTTCCTTGATCCACTTGACATAGATAAAAATGAAGTCTTAATTATACTGATAAATGACTCAGAACAGCTGTATAAATCAGGAAGTACTGGTTCACACTGGAGTGTTCTCATTTATATCAAGAGCTTAAACGAATTTTATCATTTTGATTCTGTGAGAAATCACAATATGGTTTACGCTGAAGTTACAGCAAGGAAACTCCAGAATTATATAGCAAGGGAAAATAATAAAAAAACCTAACATTATCCACTTGGAAAGCCCCCAACAACAGAATGGGTATGATTGTGATATTTTTGTGGTTTATACAGTTGAATTCTTTATAACGAAAATAATAAAGGAGGGAATTAAGAGGTCAAACCTTTATGAGTTTTAACATATTGATTGCTATATCAGAGAAGAAATTAATAGAAAAGAGGTCTCTTTTAGCATATATTCTATATAACAAGTATGACATATCTAGGGAGGTACTGCACACATTGATGTTAGATGATCATTGCACATTGAGGGGACATAACGACATGCACTCTTGTGTCACTTTGAGTATTGGTACGCAGGAACCTACTCAAGCATCAAATATTCATTCTAATATATATGATAGCCAATGGGAAAAAGTGCCTCTCAGATCAAATAGACACAATAATCTCAAGTTAATTCAATCTCATAATTATGTCGATAATAACATTTACTCAAGCTTGGAAGAGAAGAATACAGATACTCAGTCATCAGAACCAGCAGCCACGAAAGAATAAACATGGAATACATAAGTCCAGAGTGTTAATTATTGCAGATAGTCATGGTCGCAAGTGTCAGCAAATATTACAAGATGAACTCCAGAGTGACTACAAAGTAATGACAATATTTAAACCAAATGCAAGATTTCAAGATGTAACGAAGGGGGTAAATAAACTGATTTCATCGTTTACAAAAAAGGACTATGTAGTGGTAATAGGCGGCTCTAATGACATTCCAGATATGATAAATAATTCAAAAAAAGAAAACTTGGATTTTAATATTATCAAAAATATAACTGAAAAAACAAATGTCATATTTCCCGGCATTTTATTAAGATTTGATAAACCATCCTACAATAGTACAATACAGAGAATCAATAGAGTAATGAACAAGAAAATAATTGATTTAGCTGTTAACACCCCCCACATGTTAATCATGAGTAATATACGTATGACAAGGGATGACCACACAAGTCATGGATTGCACTTAAGACTGAAAGGGAAGAGAAAACTGTGTCAAGCAATCTCTAAAACTATCACGAACAATTATGATCATAGAAGCCAATAAAACAATGTTTCAGGGAATTGATAAGAACATTTTTTCTCAAAAAGTTAAAATTATAAAATTTATAAAAGTTAAAGAAAACATTCTTATCAACCAGGTATTAAAATATAAATGCAATATTGACAAGTTTTTAAGTAATAATGGAGTAAATTTGATTTACAGTGAAAACTAGTAAAAGTTCTGGTACTTTTTTCCAACTGGGATAAAAAATTAAAACTTGTAATGAAATTTAAAAATTTATGTGGATAACGTACAATTAAATGAGAAAACCAATTGCGTGATTAGATTCTTTGTAGGCCTCTTAGTTCTTTAAAAAACAACCTTCAAACTCCGCTGCACATAATTTCTGCAGCGACAGTAAATGTTTCTTATGCAAAAATATGCTGGGTTTATTTTGGCTTATTTAGGGTTATGACCCCCCTTCCCTTAAGTTATATCCCCTCCCATCCATAAATAAATAACTAAAAATAAAACTATGACTTTATTGACTTTAATACATACTTCTATTTACTAAAATCAGTAATTTAAAACAGCTGTTATTTTTCTACATACGACAAATATTAATTACTGTGTCTCTGCATGCTTTGCGTGCCAACCCTGACGCTCACTGCACTCAATATACCTCGGCCTTTGGCCAATATGTGATTTTGACTACAAATAATAGTAACATACCTCTATAACGAAAAATCACAATATTAAATTTATTTACAGTATCTCACACTACTTGCTTTGCTACCTATTTATTAGTATGAATAACAAATGGTATTACTTAGCCTATTTCAAACGTGTTAATTTCATTTGTTGTTGTTTAACAGCTGAATATTAAACTCCTAGTATAATATTAAAAATACATCAATAATATAACATACAAAATATACGTGTTTATTTATTTACAAAACAGCTGTTATTGATTTACTAAAATCAAACCAATGTTATCCTTATGTAACAATCTTTTAAGGGCGTTTTCTACCCCTTAGAAGTACTTTATCAAGATGAAAATACTTTATTTGTCCCATTTAAAACCTAAAGAAACAGTGTACAAAATATCAGTTCTCTGCCTACATGGGGAAGTTGAAGAATTAGTGATGAATGAGTGAGTCAGAATCTATATATCATTTGTTATACATGGATTACTTCAGGTCCAAGTATCGCCATCCCAGCCGTGATAAACAGACATCAGTGCTGGCTAAATACCCTTTAAGTAAGTAGTGTGATCCGTTCATGTGATGTTTGTTGTTGTTAAAGAACAATTATTCTAGCTGTAGTAGAGTAGTGTATTCGGAACAAGACTTGCGTTACTTATAAAAACTAATATCCTGAAAAAAATCTATTGTTTGAAATAATTAGGTATATTTACATATAAATTTGAATAACTCATAAGATATAATTAATAAATTTATTTTAGTAAATATATAAAAAAAACACTTTCATAAAACTTAAGCAATTTGATGTCAAATTTATAGAAAACACAATGGAAGAGTTGGAATTAACTAAGGTATTAAATAATGTATGACTTAACTTGACTAAAAAGTACTTAAATTTTATATATATATATTTTTTCTTTTTTTACTTCGCTCACCAGCTTACATGACCTTACATACTTGTGCATGAACTTTATTCAAGGAGTGAAGTACTGATTGTTAGCTCAGTTGGGGATTCAAACCTTGGACCTTGTTCACCGCAGTTGCCTTAGCCAATGAGCCACCACGTCAGCAATTCTAATGCACGAACAATTTCTAAATAAATACTTATGTGATGTTTAAAACTGGCTTCAAAACACACTTTATTCTCCCCTTAGGTAGTTTCATGCTCAGAACAGCTTTGCCCTTCTCCACTGACAGTCTAATTGAAAGGTGTCCCTTAGAATAAAACTCATTCAACTGGTGCTGAGGGACTCAGAGAGAAAGGCAAACTCCAACACTCTTTCAACATTTTCACACTTTATTTTCGGCCAATTTCAAGAGTTGAAAAACTTTTTTTAGGGGGAGGGAAGTGTATGGTATTATAATAATAGAGCCATAGTATGTGAGACATTATACAACCTCTCAGGAGTGTCGATTGATGATTGCCCGAAGTAATTATAGTAATATATGTTTGTATTTTTTACAATATTAAATATTTAAAATATATACTTTTTAATGTTAATAGAAAGAAAAATACGGACATTTACTCGGTTTTTTCTTTGTATGATTCGGACACGGACATTGAATGTAAAATACAAACAGGCCGTACAAAATACAGACGTATGGCAACCCTACTCATAGGTTGCTTCTAATTCCAGGTTGGTATTGTACCAGCAGTCGCGCCAAACGGAAGTCAGGCTTCCTGTTTCAACACGAATAAAATGGAAATATTCCTTCCTCTTACTGAGGTTTTGACCATGGGAATTTGTCTTAGAGAAGTTGAATTCATGGTATAGAGAGTTTGGCTATTGATATTTGTGCTATGGAGGTTTTGATTTCGTGCTCTCATTGTCTTGAAAATAAAATAAAATTTGTGTTATTGAGGTAGTTGGTCCGTAAAATTTGTATTATAAAGGTTATTTTAACAATGAGTGTTATGGAAGATTCAAGGGGATTTGAAAAAATGTGAGCTATCGAAGATTTTGTGCTATTGAGGCTCGTGCTATCAAGGTTCCACTGTATATTGTATGGTTTTTGTCAGCTACCATTTTTATTTTCAATTTAAAATTATGTAAAATCTGAGTTTTATACTTGAAAAAAGCCCATAAGTTATTACATTATAATAAAAATTAAAAATAAATAAATAGCAAATGATCTCCTGTCACAAAAATCTAAATCCAACCCATCAAACCATTTAAGACCTGCATCACTGATTCTATTTATGATAGATAATCCCTCCGTAAAACAGCAAAGGGGCACTCTAAAACTATGTGATCCATTGTTTGTATAGACTCCTTGCAATTACATGACTGAACTACTGTCAATCCCCATTTGTATTTCCAGTAGTTACATCTGCCCACTCCAGTTTAGAACCGATTCAACAGTGTCTACACCCTACGAAGCAGGTTTATCTCACCTACAGGTATTGACGGATCTTTAATAAGGAACTTATTTTGTCTATCAAAACTGTCCCATGCTATAGCCATCTAGTATTGGGTGATAAATTTGATCTGCTCAACTGGAAAGCAGCATGTAGAGGCGGGTTTGGAGATTTTAAGTGACCTTCTGACGTGGGAGATCCTGGATAGTGGGGAGGTGCAGGGCATTCAAAATCTAGTTGAATTCTTTAGGTAGTGCCTCCTGACGTCTTATTTCTGGAGGAGCTACATTGCACTGCACCGGAAGCCAAGGTAGTGGAGTTGCCATGAGTGTACCACTAATAGCTGTCATGGCTCTATTGAGTTGGACATCAATTGCTTTTGTGTGTGCACTATTTAGCCATAAAGGAGCACTGTATTCAGCAGCTGAAAAAACCAGTGACAAAACAGTAGTACGCAGGTTGTTGGCACCAGTGACAAAACAGTGTGTTGGCTCCCCAAGTTGTTTCAGCAATATGATGTAGTACATTGGCCTACATCATAACAAATTAATAGGTTCATAAAATTAAATAGGTTTTAATTTTAGCTGTTGTTTTTTGAAGATGGCTTTTAAACGTCAGCGATCGAACTAACGCTACTCCCAGATACTGTGGATGATCATTGTGGTGAAGTTTTATTACACCATTTAGAAAGATATATAATTTTCGATTAGCCAGTCAATTACGTAGGTGGAAGCAGGCTACTTTGGTTTTTAATGGGTTAAGCTTCAGCTTCCAGGTTCTAAAATATTCTTCGAAGGTTGTTTGTTTCTTTGTGAGTGTTTCTTCAATAGCTGTGAAGTCCTTATTTTGATAAGCTAAAGCAATATCGTCTGAATATATTAATTCTCTTGACTTGGTGATTGGGATGTCAGCAGTATACACGTTAAATAAAAATGGAGAGCTGATAAGTTGACTAAATGAATGAACAGTTCTTTTAACTATATTTGAGTTCACCTAACATTTTCCATATTTTCTATTATTATGTCTGTTCTGTATACCACTTTCATGTTGCTGTTGTATTCTTGAATGTATTTTGGTTTTATGACAGGTTCTTTAGATTTATACTAAATCTTATGTGATCGAACAACTTCATCCTTATGTTCATAGGTAGTCATGACTACATTTTTTTTCAATCCATCTGACAACAATATTAATTCCATCATTCATCACTTTCCTTTTTCCAACACGCAACTCCTCTTTAAATTATCGCAGTCCCACTCTGTCAGTCTGTACAGATCCACAATGGCATCGGTTTTATTGAGATGTAAATATTATAGGGCTACTGTACCAATTGTCAATAAAAAGGCAATGTCCCTTATTGAAATAAGGATCAAGCAACCTTGTAACGATTGCTTTTTATGGACCATAAGTAAAGTGATACCAATAAATACTTTAAATTCTTTGACAGTCAAAGGTACCAACTGGCTTAGCCTAGACTTCTTAGATAAGGGAACATACAAAGCAAGATACTGATACTGTCTGTTAGTTTCAGCAACTATGCATTCTAAAGCCTCATCAGGTAATATTTTTTCAAAACATTTACTTCAAATGTAAGATATGGATAACATTCAGGATTAATGATTCGACTATTTAAGTCATACCAAATTTGTGATTTTCAGTGCAAATATATATTTTTTCCAATCATAATTGTATTTAGACTGTTTTTTGTTTTGGTTTTTTGTAGCAGTTTTTTGTTTAGGCTTTAATGTGTTTTTTAAAGACTTAAAATTTTTGGCAGTAGAGTTTTTTGCTGATTTTTATAACTTGGGCCTGCAACTTCACTATTGTCTACTTCATAAATACTCTCGTTTCCTGAACTATCAGAATAATTGTCCTTATCAGACACTAGTAGATAAATTGGGTTCACATCCTAATCGTCGTCATTCTCAGAAAAATCTGCTTGCTGAATGCCAAATACAGAATCACTGTCGGTTCCACGTTCACCTGTCAGTATGGCTCTGCCATTAGCAATGTACAGTGGAACTTCAATCATCCGAATCGCTGATTATCCGGATTGCTTTCAGAATGACATAAAAGAAATCTTACAATCTTCAGTGTATAAATTTTGTTCTGGAAAAAAAACTAAAAGCATAAAAAAACAAAGAGTAGTGTTTTTAATCCTTAGAAAGATAAATCATACATGTATTACAATAATAACACATAATATGCCTCAATACATACTGTACACTGTAACATCATCTTAAAAGAACAATTCCAAATTCTGCCAGTAAACATAATGCGATAGGGATAATGTATTGTCTACTTACTTTATGTCGTTCCCTTTGTCAAGTGGATGTGCAACCTGGCTGCCCAAAAAGGGAGAAGAGCGTCAAACATATGGAGCATATTTAACTAACATGTTTCGCAAGCAATAGCATTCATTTACAGGATGGTACATAAATACACATAATAGTACACTTTAGTATGTAACTAAACTGCAATTAATTAAATAATAAATGCCATTTCTCATTTAAAATATTGTTTTATGTTCCACTTCAACATACATGCATTTAATTAAATGGAGTAATTAAATAAAATGGACTGCTTCTAGACACAAATCTGACTATACAAATATTTTAGTATCCGAATAGGGTCTGGTACCAATTGAATCAGATAATTGGAATTCTACTGTAAATCAAATGTGGTTTCCGGGCTACTAGTCACCTAGAAAAAAATCAGCCTACTTCGCGCTTCATTAAAAACATCCTTATATGTAATATGTGAAGCATTTTTTTGTTGACGCAACTCCTCCTGTATTTCTTGACTAATTTAAACGGTTGAGGTATGAAAAAATTTGCCTCTGTTTGTAGTTATGCAATTAGGTCTTAATTATTCATTATGTTCACCCTGAAGGGCATAGAATCCCTCAAAGTATGTTTTTCGGCCATACTGGACTTTCAGGTTTCAATGGTAATCTAATGCAATTATTTTATTCATTTAATTAATCTTCTGCTGTTAAAAAAAAATGAACATGTTCTAAAAAGGTTAAGTAATATCATTGGGTGAATATACTAATAAATAGGCAGCAAAGCAAGTATTGCGAATGAGATACTGTAAATAAATTTAATATTATATTTTTGCTAATAGAGTTTACCTACTAATATTTGCAGTCAAAAGTCACTGTCCAAGGCGAAAGGCCAAGGTGTTACGGACCCAGTGAGTGACAGGGTTGGCATGCAAGACGTGCAGGTAATCCCCTGGTAGAAATGGTTATCTGAGATTGAATTAATTTATGCCGTTATATTTTTAGATAAGGAATTTGCTGGCTTTATTTATACTATCAAGTTGGGGCAAATTTACTTGACTCATTTTTCATGAATAACAGATTCAAATTAAAGTGGCAATAATTTAAGAATGTAAAGCAATATGTTAATGTATACAATAATAATTAATTGGTATTATTAATTAATTAATTAAATTCCAGTCTGGACACAGACAAATAACACCTAAGTGGCCTCTCTTGTATACACAGTTTAAAAACCAGTTTATTTTGTTTCACCTAATACTATGACATATTTGAAATAAGGAACACGATATGAATAAAATTATACCAATTGATAACTGTAGATAATAACAACTAATAATTGTACTTAATATGGATCCAATGAATCATGATTCATTCTAAATGAAATTTAAAAATATTAGAACAAAAAATATAAGAACATTAGTATTACTTTAAATTCTATCATATTTACTATTTCTAGTAAAAATAACGATAACAACTAACTTATAACAATAACAACTAACGTAATAATAATAATAACAACAACCGGGATCTCTAACGTATAGATGCACTTTAAAAAGGCTCGTTATACAGATTTAGGAATAAAAATATGGCTTTAATATTGAAAGAATATTTAATTCATTATGAATAAAATAGTATTGGGTCATAAAGTGATATATAATTTATTTATATTTTTATAGGCCTTGCAGGGTGTATAGCGCCTGCATCGTCTCGCTTGGTTTGTAGCAGCAAATCACTGAACACATGCAAGGTTTTGTAATATAGGAAGTAGCATGATGTTCTTCTATAAGACCTGTACGGACAGGTGAACGTGGAACTCAGCGTAGGTAAATCTAAAGTTTCGTCATCACTATTGCTACAATTATTTCCTGCAATAACAGCTGAAGCACCAACGAAAATATAAAACACAAAACTCACAATCGAACCACTCGTAATCGCAAAACACATAGTATGTGACTAGGCTACTTTTGTTAAGATTGCAGGTTATAGAAACATGTGCTCTGGTAATAGTTTCTCAATTAGCAACCAAGTGCAGCAGCAATCAAACAGCATTGTAGAGAGTCCATATAGTTCTAACAAATGCCACTATAGTTAATAGTTATAAATTTACGACTAATTAATGATGTGTAGTTCAAAATCTGTTCAAAAATGTGTAAACACAGGCTTGGCAGATTACCGCTAAAGCGTGGATGACTGTGCAACTAAGGTATCAACAATTATTAGAAAACTAGATGATTCAAAGTGTTTTTAAGCTTCAAAAGAATATATCAAAATATGGCAAATTAAGTGTCATTAGAGATTCGTCTTTGCCAGTGTGGTGGCTTAGTGGCTAAGGCTTCGGACTTTGGAATCTGATTTTAAAGGTTCGAATCAGTCAAATTTTTAATAGCCAAACAAATTATTTCCTCAATAAAACGAAAAAAAAAAAACACAATTGATTTATTTACTTCTTAATGTTTATTATTTAAATGAATGTCACTACTCTTCCAGACAGTAACCCTAAGATATCATTACCCCTGAATGTGATTGCTATGAATAAATAAAGCGATGTGAGTTGATAGTTCTAAAGCAGGGACAGCAACAATGTCAAATAAGACAGCCCTTCCAACACAACATATTCCGGGGATTCCTTAGTAATGACTCATTATTCAGAGATAATAATATAAACATTCTACTTTGCTAAGTTTTGCAAAGTAAATTGAAACTGATAATTTGATTGTTGTAAATAGATTGTTTTTATGTTAGATGTATGATTGGAGAGACAGTAAACTTATAGTAAGCATAAAAGTTTAAAAATTATGTTTTACTGTTCTAATACAATAAAACAATTAATTATTTATTTACCTAGCTTTGATCTATCATCTCCTCTCCACTGGTCTCACATTTTATTGGTGTTTGTTCTGACTGTGATGGTCTACTTTCATTAATGGAAGCATTTTGGCTTATTCCCTGTAATATAAAAAGGAATAATTATACTAAGGTTAAGGGTGTTTGATCAAAAGTTATTTTTGAAATTGCCATTCTTCATTTAATTTCCTTGCTATTTTTGTGATGAGCTTTTCAATTACTATTCATTGCAAATCTAAAATATAAATGACCTGAATAGAGTACTGAATAAATATATATTTAAATGACGAAACTTGTCATATAAATTAAGGTAACATTTAAAATAAAATTCAACACTATAAAAGAAAATTACGTGATTTAAGGATATACAAAATATTTAAAAAAAGTAAATGCATAATTTATAAAATCTTTTACTTATTTTAAATAAATGTTCTGGACACGTTATTTATAGAAAAAATATGACTAAAATGAACTTCTAAAGGCAGTATTTTATTGGAAAACCAAACAGAAAGTTGCAGTTAACTCGAGTTCTAGGTTTTCAAGGCATATAAAGTTGGACACGTTTATCATAAATGTAGCTATCTAAAGGACTGGGTTATCCACTTTCAGTACGTCTAGAAAGTGCATTGTCAGACTTTTTTTCTATAAGCCAATTAATTGTTAAGTATAGATACATTTTTTAATTAATCAACAAAATCTTTGTATTACCTGTTTTGATACAGCATGCTATTTGTCTATAAAATGTTTATTGTGAGTGTGAGAGTGCAAGACATCTATTAGAGGCGGTGTTCTGTCATTGTGCATGTTTCGCACCACCACTAGCCTAAGTTGTCTTGTCAGTCAGACGTAGTTCGTAGAGATTCTTTCAAGCACCTTGACTGACAACCCCTTCCTTGTTCTCTTAGTTTTAACTTGTAACAACTAAGTTTCATTGTTTTATGTTTTTTACCGAATTCACTCCTGACCCAATTGACAATTATTAAAAAACTTACAAAATAAAAAAAATGTTAGGCCTAAATATATTAATTAAATATGTTGACATTTTAACGATTTATTCTGTGTAATCTGTTACTTTCATATTTAACAACATTTACCTCGGTAATATACATATTACAGTATTATGTTGCTACGTTGTGTTTTTGAAAGAAATCACATTTTTACAGTGTCAGTCTATAAAAATTGTATGCATATTTGCTGCATATTTGTGTGTGACATCAATTCTCCGTCTTTATGCCTCTAAACCAACAAACTGGAAGCTAGATTTTAATGGCGAATCATATTATCTAAAAACTCGAATAATTAAAAATGGGTTTGGTCTTATCATCTTTAGATAATTGTATCCCAATAATTGTAAAATCTTGAACTTGACCTTTTACAGTTATAAAATACAATAAACTGGTTACATCATAGTTTGCAAAAATGGCTGAGGTGATGTTATTTCCATTTTCAAAATTGTAGTACATATAAAATATTCTTAATATTTTCAGATAAATTTCTATCAAGTACCTAAATAAAAACAAAATTCTTGAAAAATGTAGATTGTTCTCTAACAAAGTTAACAAAACTGGAAATCTGCTTCAAGATTGTGTAGTGCAAAATTGTAAATACAATTCACACAAAATTTGTAGAGCGTAAAGTTACAGTAAATATAAAGTGACATTTAAAAATATGTTCCAGTTCATCTCATAAATTGTTAGATTTTAACAGGATTGACAAATTACGATTATAATTTTTTTGTCCTATTTAAATTTTCACTTTTTATAAATGAACACTTGATATCAAAGAATTTCAGTACTTACGTTTAATGAAGAATTTGGCTGTGGCTGAGAAGTATCAGGCAGCTCAGGTCTGTTGTTAAATGTAACAAAAGGAATCGGACTGTCTCCATTCGTAAAACCATTGGTGACTGCAGGCTGCAAGGGTGAAGGTTGCAAAGGAGAATTCAAAAGTGCAAACTCAGATGAAGGAGCTGGTAGAGCATTTTCTGAACTCACCACCGTAGACACTTTTCTCATCATATTTGGCACTTTGATGGCAACAGGTCGCTTGATCGTAATCAATTTGATGGCACCAGGAGGTATTTTTGAAGTGGCTGAAATGGGCAATGATTTAAATAAAAGCAAACTGATCATTATTAAATAAAAATGTATGCCATCAATTCAAAAACAAAAAGATTTTTCTTAACCTCCAAAAATCATACTTAAAAAGAAACAAATTTGGTAATAATATTAATTTATTTTAGTCATGCAAAGATTTTACGCTTGTTAAATGTGTTCCATCTAGAATGTTATTTCTAAAAATAATATGCACTCTAACAATAATTATTTATTTCATTAGCTCAATGTATTTATTTAAAACCGTAATTTTAAACTTCATGCAACAACTTAGTCAACATTTAATTCTCATTTCTCCAGGTTATTTAAATAGGACACATACCTATTGCAGATTTTGGTTTAGACAGCACTATTGTTGGTGGTTTTGATGATCCTCCCCCTAATGTTGCCAAAAATTTTTTTGTTTGATCTAAAATATAAAATAATATTGATTACAACATATGTTTGTAATATAGTATTGTCAAATCAAACACAATTTTAAACCAATATTTTAAACTTTATTTGTGAGGACTCACAGTAACTAAAACATACAGTAGGTATCACGTCGAGGCTGAGCAGTAGACTGTGACGTCACATGGGCAAAATCAGCTGGTTTGATTTTCTATTAAATACTTTTAACTAAATTTACCAATCACGTGGAAGCATTCAGCTAAATACCACTAATAAACTGTAATTGCAAAATTACGCGAAAAAGAATTTTTTTTTTGTTTATTTTTTATCCACTCACCTGCCATTTCACCCATGTCACAACATGGGAGATGCACGTGATATCTACTGTCTACTGTTCTAGATCCCATGATCAGACTCTTCACAAATATTTAATACAAAAAGAAAATATAATTCAAACTTTATAAATCTGTTTTTAAACCTTAACTTGCATAGCGAAACCTATTTATTCTTCTAAATGTTAATTTCATATAATTAAAATCAATAAAAAATGTAACAATACCACAATATTTAAGTGCATGAGAATCATGATACATTAAAAAAGCACATTGTGAAAACTTAATAAACCAAGGACATGGAGCAACTCAAAATTCTATTTCTACTTTCAAAACTACAAACAAAATTAATAACATTTCAATTAATAACAATTTTGAAATAACAAATTAACTTAATTAACTAAATTAATGATCTTAAATTCATAAATTAACTAAAATAGATATTTTTGAATAAGATAATGTTTGGGATGAAGATGAAACTTGGGGGGGGGGGGGGTTTACTACCTCAAAATTTGGTACAAAGTGAAATGTGTGACTATCTTATCACACTATGAGAAACAGTTATTTTAGATGGATAATCTCCAAACTGACAAAGGTAAAAGTTCTTGTCCATGCAGACGCCCAAGTTTTTTACAGTGAATTGTCTGATTATCTTATCGAAACAGTTATTCTGGATGGATAGTCTCCAAACTGACCAGGACAAGTTCATGTGCACACAGACACCCAAGTTTCCTACGGAGTATATTTTCTGATTATCTTATCACACTATGAGAAACCATTATTTTGGAAGGATAGTCTCCAAACTGACCAAGGCAATTACTCTGTTGTAGCCACATTCCGCTGTTATTGTATTCATACTTTCTATTGTAATGCATAGTTACGTCATATTATAAGCTGCATTTTTATTTTTTTTAAACAGGTGCCTGCCCTAAACTGCCCAATAATAACTAATAAATAATATTATAAAAATATACATGTATATATGCATGTATTTTTGTACTGCGTTTTTGTCTTTCTTGTTTACTATAGGACCTCACCGACAAGTCTTGCATAACTTGGTGAGGCCTAGATTTTGTACACTTAACCCTTAAAGCGCCATTTATCCATGCCTATTTTCCATTAAGTGCTCATTTATTGTAAAAAAATCTAAATTATATTTTTTAGTTGCTCATTTTTCCTTTTTCTGTACAGAAAAATGAAAGATATGATAACATTTTGAAACTTTTATTAGCTTATTTTACCTTATACATTTTTTCTTATATATAAATAAGCAACTTTTTTACTTGAAAGTAAGCCTCAGGCATAGATCAATATATGAATCAATACAAAATATTATTACTATTAATAAAAAATGTATAATTAAGTAAATTTACATGTACATAACTGATAAAGACATTAAGGGCCTGCACATAACACATAAATAAAAAATAAGTAAATACACATAGCACTTGAATACGATGTATTAAGTACACCTTGCACAAAATCATCAAAATCAGAATCGTCCGGATTATTTATATTGACACTTAAAACTAATAAATAACCAACATATATTAAACTAAAGTAAAGATAAAAACAACTAAATATATAGTTTCAAGAGGTGAGGCGGCGGACAATGACAACCGCTTGGTTCAACAGGTGCTGCGTGAATACGTACGCAGTGGAAATATACACTGCCAGACAAAAACTAGTCTTGTAAGGATTGACAGGCCAACAAAAGGTCACGTGTCGCACAATGCGTCTGTAATGAACCACCTCCCATAACCAAACGCACTACCAGATGATTAAATTAGAAACAGTATTTAGAAAATATTATTTTTGTAACTATAACGCGTATATGCACTTACAGCGTTTAGTAAAAAGTCATTATATGCGAATATATACGCTTATGGCATAATAAGGATTAAAAGTAATAAATAAATAAATCTCTATAACCATCTTCAAAGTGATATAATTAACTTTTGAACTCTTATGAAACTTTACAATATAACGCCGAACATTCCTTTTACTTACCTTGTGATGTTTTGACCACCTTGAACACTGTTTTCTGTACTCCTTGATTCTGTAATTAAAATACAATAATAATCTTATTTCTCAACCTAACTAATGAAAAGGTAACAATAATTAACAAAAATCCCTCAAGAGTAATAATATCAATCAATTACAAAATAAAATAAATTATAGTACAACTAATTACCAGTGTCATAGCTGTTGTCAAACATATAACAAAATTGTGATTTTCTATTAAAGAATTATCAGCTATATTTGTAAATAAATAGTTTTATTTTTTATACTCATTTCTTACGAACAGTTTGGTAAATACATTAGAGCCTTGTTATCTAACAGAGTTATCAGTCATTTCGTTTTAACCGAGGTACTCGTCCCAAAACTTGACGTTATATTAAGCTAGAACTGTACCCTGCGTGCAGGCTACATAACCTTTGTCAATGTGTTGAGTGTATGGTATTTTTAGTACAGACAATACTTGTAGGGAGGAAGAATAGCGATCACGTGATTTATGCAGTAATCAGTAGTTTCCTGACCGGTCCCACATATTAGTTCATTGTATTACAGTTGTTTTATTGTACATGGAAGTGACAAGAACAGCAAGAAAATGCTTTGAGAAGGCAATGCTTGAGACATGACCAATAGGAAGGCCAAGAAAAAGATGGTTGGATTCAATCAAAGAAGAAGTAGAAGGAAGAGAGAAGCTAACTGGGAAGAAGTACACGTGAGCCAGTGGTATGCGGACAGTATGAGTTGGAGAGGGCTTATTAACCACACCCAGGAAACTGGAGTTGGAAATGGATAATAAATTACAGTTGTTTATGTGTTACTTGTACCTGGCTTCTGTGTCACATTTCTGTATTTGCTAAGTTAGATTTGAAAAATAAAATTATTATTTGTGACAGTACAGAACGGTATTTTAAATTTTGATTGTTTTTTTCACTGTACAATACTGTAATATTATTGAACTCAGGCTTAGTGAAGTGACTTCCAAATGTAAAAGAGTTGATGTGTCTGAAAGATAAACTTAATGCCATTAGTGTAATGGAATATGATACTTCGTTTTTAAAATATTTTTACAATGAAGCAATTGTTTTTGTCATAAAAACTGAACTGTTTATATGGTACTTTGCGTAAATCCTTAATAAAATCAATTTATTAGTACTATGTAGAATTTGTATTATCGTTCCCTACTATCCAACAATGGTAGCTTGTTTACGCTGGATAAATGAGGCTCTACTGTATTAAAATATAAAGGCTCATTTTAAAGTTGAACATTGACATGTGAAGATATAAATAGAATATATTAAGAGTAATTCAGAAAATATCATTATCAATAACCTTTCTTTTTTTAAATTATATATTAACGACAGCAAAAATAACTATCCTTGAAGGCTATGTAGATTTAGATGATACAGTAGATGCTCTCTTAACCGGCCACTATAGAACCGAACTTCCAACCAGATAGCTGTTTGGCTGGTTAATCCAAAGAATGTGGAAATTACAGTAAAAACTTTGTTTCCATGAAAGTTACGTCACGGAGGGTTCCTGTGATAATGCTTGTGGAACTGCAGATAATGGTACAAGACTGGTACCTTACTTAAATGAAAGTTTGGAGGCTACGTTCTTAGAGATACAGTACTGTAATTAAAAAATGTTAGGACTAATACTGTAGTTATTTTATGTATGTGTTACTATTTTGTATTCTGTGTAGTGTACTACTTATTTTAAAATTGTAAGAACATTGTACAGTAGATTTCACAGTGTTGTACAGGTAATACAACTTCTGTGAATAGTATATTATGCACAACATAAAATAATGTAAAGGTA
Source organism: Stictocephala bisonia (assembly GCA_035578905.1). Lineage (NCBI taxonomy): Eukaryota > Metazoa > Arthropoda > Insecta > Hemiptera > Membracidae > Stictocephala > Stictocephala bisonia. The sequence goes on along the minus strand of JAQJVL010000425.1, from coordinate 98,430 downwards.
AAAATAAAACATGTCAATCATGGTACATTAAACTACTGTATTTTTATTTTACTGTTACAGTACTTTATAAAAAAAATTAATTAAACAGTTTACAGTAAAGTACTGTCATTTTAAAATAGAAAATATTTACAACACATAGCATAGTAAACATTGAATTTCCAATATGTATTACTGTTTTGTACATAAAATAAAACTTACATTTTGACTTGGAAGCAAAGTTGTCTGACAGTTAAGGCACAGGACACTGTAGATACGTTTAGCCTTTCCTAAAAGAAATCAGTTATTTTTTCTGAACTTTCCATAGTCTTCTTAAAAGCATAGTTTCTTTACAGCTGTCGAAACCTCTTGCAGTTCAATGTACTGAAGTGTCAACTGAGGTGCATTTTTCCTTCCTCATGACTTATATTTTATTCTTGATTTTCTTCCTCTGATTCATCTGCAACACCATTTTCATTTGCCTCCTCTATAACTTTTTCTATGATTATCACTAAAATAATCCTTCTCTAGATCATCGTCACCTGAAACCTTTTCGTTTACAGTTTCCTCTTCAAGATGATTATCACTAGAACTTCACAATTTCCTTGAGTCATTGAGAAGAGCTGCGTTGTTATCTTTTTCAGTTGATAAAAGGGAAAGAGGCAGTTCATCCTCAGCTGCATTGGTGATCTCGTTTTCGATGCTTGGCCAGGCCTTTCTCCAAGATTTGATGTATGTTGAGCTAGGAATTTCTCCATGATCCTTTGCAACCATGTAAAATTACATCTTTTATGTTTAACTGTTTACCTGTTCAGCATGATAAGGGTTAAAATGCAGTGTAATTGAATTGTGGCCTCTGAAGACTGAATCTCCAAGGGCTATATGTTTTTAAAGCATAAGGTAATTTTTTAATTATTAATTTTTTTTAATTTTATACTTTTAATAACAGGTAATAAATATTTTCCCAACCACTTCCATGCGAAAATTTGATTTTATGATTACTTTTTATCAGCGAGCCAACGTTTTTATACAGTACTGTACCTCAAAAACTCCCATTTGATTAGCATTGCTTATGGGATTACCGTATTGCATTCTCAATATGAAATAGAGTATAGCGGTGGCTTATTTATGTTGATTAAGTTGGTGTGCTAAGCGGTGGCTTACATATTTCTGTTGGTTATGCAGTGTGCGATTTATTATTTTATTATTAAACGCATGTTGACAATAATGTTATGATTTATTCACCACTGCAATAACAGAAATATGCCTATTTTGAAGGTACGAGGATCGTCCAGAAAGTAAAGAACGATTGTGCGTCACATGCCGTGCCGATCCCCCACCAATGCGACTGCGTACACGCTAGTTACCTCTGGCTGTCCGGTCAGTGTGAGCCGAGTTTCGTTCCTGTGCGGTCACGCGTCTTTTCTCTGTAAACTTTCAAAATGGGGGTGCACATTGAAAATTCCGCCAAATGTGAAGTGCGCAGTGTCATTCAGTTTTTGAATGCTCAAAATGTTCGGCCTATTGAAATTTATAGGCAAATAAACACTGTTTATGGTGAGAATGTAATGAACAAATCTTCAGTGAGGAAATGGTGCATTATGTTCAACCAAGGAAGAACCAATGCGCACGATGAAGAATGGATTGGGAGGCCATCACTTATAACTGAGGAATTGAAGAAAAACGTTGATGACAAAATTCAGGTAAAACGGCGATTCACTTTAACCACTTTAAAAGACGCTATTCCAGACATTTCTTGATCCCTCTTATGAAATTGTGACTGAGCATCTTGGGTATAAAAAAATGTGCGCTTGGTGGTTTCCAAAGTTTCTAACAGAAGTCCACAAGACTAAACGAATGGGAGCAGACCTTGAACTTCTTACCCGATATGATAGTGATGGTGAACAATTTCTTGATCAACAACAAACAAGAAACAAACAAAGCGACAATCCATGGGGTGGTATAATTCAAAACCATTCGCCCTCAAAACCCATAAAAGAAAAATCATATCTGAACACAAGAAAATTGATGGCAACTGTTTTTTGGGACCGCAAAGGTTTAATCCATGTTGAGTTTTTGCCAAGGGGAGAAACGATAAATTCAGAAGCCTATTGCGAAACCCTTCAAAGACTCAGACTTGCAATACAGAACAAAAGACGTGGCATGTTGTCAAAAAAAGTGTTTTTGATCCACGACAATGCTCAGCCCCATGCATCGGTACAAACCCAGCAAGAACTTCAAGGCCTAAAGTGGGAAATTTTTGGACACCCTTCCTATAGTCCGGACCTCGCGTCTTCAGATTACCATCTGTTCCTGAAACTGAAAACATTCTTGGATGGGAAGCAGTTTGGAAACGATGAAAAACTGAAAGAAGAAGTGACATCCTGGCTCAGATCTTTAGCGGCTGAAGACCAGCATTGAAAAACTGTTTCCTCGGTACAATAAATGCCTTGACAACCAAGGCACCTAAATTGAGAAGTAGGCTAGGTTATCGTGAGTATTTAAATAAAAGTCTGTGTTGTTATCTTTCGTTTTTAACTTTTTATACCAAAACGTTCTTTACTTTCTGGACGACCCACGTATATTTTGATTGTTGCTAAGATGTGTTGTCATCGATAAAATAGATGAGAAAGACAAACAAATCATCACAGTAACATTATGATTTATTCACCACTGCAATAACAGAAATGTGCCTATTTTGATGGTATATTTTGATTGTTGCTAAGATGTGTTGTCATCGATAAAATAGAAGACAAAGACAAACAAATTATGGAAGTGGATAGCAAACTAAGCCCAAACTTTGATATGTTTGTAAATGTAATATTTCTTTGTATATTTACGTTTTATCAGTATACTTAGTTTTTACATATTTGATCATGTGTTCTAAAGATTATTGATGTTTTTGAGTAGTGAATGTAGTGTTTATATATGTATAATGAAAAACAAACTGTCCCTGCTTAACCCTATATAGGCTCAGGCAAAAACTCTATTTGGCCAAGGGTTTTTTGGCCGGTTTTGCAGCCTCTCACATAAACGCACCTAACAGATTGTAATTTTATCTAAACCTTTTCATCTTATATATCATTTATTCAGAACTAAATGGGAATTCTAATGATATGAACCATAAAGAATAATATTAGTTTTCAGAGATTTTACAGGCTAATAAATTGAAAAATCTTTGGAATTGAAAATATAAATTTCAAAAGCACGTCACTTGAAAAAATATAAATAATTTTTTTTTTCGTAATAACAATAAGCATAAAAAAGGTTTATAATCTATTTATGTACATAGATATATCAAATTTTTTGTATTCATCATTTTCTAGAAAACTGACATGAATATTACAATGTTCATAAAGAAATTTGAAATGTAGTAAAATACAGACATAGTACATATGCTATCAAAAATATCCACATAAAAGAATATATGCAGGGTTTGTTATATTTGTAAATAAAAATTTAAAATCAAGAATAACTTTTGAACGAGGAAAAATTTCTATAAAATTCCCATTTTCAAAGATATACAAAAAAAAATCTAATAGTTGTTACACAACATTTCAAGATATACAAAATGTTGCAAATTTATTTTAGTTTTATAATATATAAATACTTTGGTGTTTTTAGTAAATGTTTATGTACACAGTCTTATTATTTGCGAAACGGCAACACTTTCAGGCGTATTTACAAAGAAGCAGGTGATCAACAACATGGAAACATCAGTTTTTCATTTGACTACCAGCTGTCAATACAGCGTCTGACCATTTCCCGGCAACAAGATAATTGTTCAAAATTTATTCAGGAATCCATTGGTATATAATACGATGTAAATAACGTTCAAAGAAATAAAATATTTCTAAAAATGTCATAATGTTTTTTGACAATATTTTCCTTGTAAAATAGACACAGAGAAATAAATTCACAGCAACTAAACAACTGAAGTTAGAGAAAAACTGACATGCTGGTGAATTTTTGAAAATGATGTATTTTCGTCTTCTGTTGACCTTTGTCACAGCTGTCAATGATTGTTTACAAATTATGAAATTTGTTTTAATTGTTTTTACCTAAATACTTAGAGCTAATACATGATTTATATATGAAATAGCAACGCTGGATTGTCTTCTTTCAAATGGTATGCACTGTTTTGCATTTTGAGTTATAATACTGGTGATAAAACGGCGGCAATGGAGGCTTGCACAATCGACTAGTAACTAGCTCCTTGGCCAAATGAGTACCGCACAAATCGCCTAGTTACTAGTTGTTTTGCTCATATAGGGTTAATTTGTGCTACACATAAATAACTACATAAAGTGTAGTTATAAATATATATGTAACTTTATAATTATTAATTTTATATTGGTTTTGTAAGTTTTATAAAATGTTTTAGTTATTTTATTTTATTCAATTAGAAATGTACTAATAGTTAAATAATTAATTTTTTTATAAATAATGGTCTTCACGATAGCAAATTTTGTGATTTATACTAAACACGGATAATGTAACACAAATTTTTAATTTAAGTATATATATCCTCATTTATTTGATATTTCCTTTGGTATCATCGGTATCTTGATGAAAGTTTATACAGTAGAATTCCGCTAATCTCTAATGTAGAAACCTCTAATATAAACTGAACATCCAGAACAGAATTTATAACTAGAGTCAGTACTAAACAATGTAAATATTTATTAATTTCAAAGCTATTTTATTTGTTTAGTAAGTAAGTTTAGAACCTTGACGCTATTCATTGTATCATATGTACATAAAAATGAATATGTATGATACAATTCATTTTCATTCCGAGGCCGTGGTCGGAACAGTAAGAAGAGCACACTGGTGGTTGGATTATTGGAGGAGCACGTTTATATCCATGAAAACGTCATATAACAGTAGCCTAAACACAAAAAATGTTTTATATTTGTGTTTTACAGAGTATAAAATCAAAAATAAATCATAAATAGGACAAAAATAATGAAGGTACTTGCAGTAATAAATGGAGAGAAACACTAAGTCTTTGTAGAGTTGTCAAACACAATTAAACACTAAGCCTATAAATACGTCTTGTAACACATAATTTTTTCACTGAATAATAACAGTAATGAAAAATAATAAAATAAGACATTATACTATATTTAATTTCACAAATAGTAATACTGTACACAATTTAAAAAATTAACCTTTTTCTGAAATACGACAGCACTTAATGTTTTTGTGCTGGCCGGAAAAAGTCCGTAATGTTCTTCTGTCTAGGAGACGATAAGCTTGACCGCTGCAATATTCCTCCATTTACAGATCCACAAAATGTCCATTGGTGTAGACATAGGACATTCTTCAACATACTGAAGCACCAAATCAAATGCAGTTTTCGCATCAACATGTGATTAGTGTCGTTGGTTCATCATCAACATCATCTTTATCTTGATCATCTGCTTGATTTACTACTGTTTCAATGATTTGCTCATTACTAAATTCTACTTCTGTAGTGCAGTTGATATCTGCTGTTCTGATCCACTCACTAACGTCTCCGGCCTCAATTTCTGGTTGTAATATTTGTAGATCACTAAACATTGTAGGCATACCTACATCGTGATTTTCACTACACATTTTCTAGATTATAATCACACTTTTCTGGTGCCACTTCTCTATCATTTTCAGCATTCATATTTGGCCACAACTTACGCCATGATTTTTCAAGTGTAGATGCTTGCATTTCATCCCAATATATATTATGTGTTAATTATTTTTATTGCCTGAGACAAGCTGGAGCCTTCCTCTGTTCTTTCCAAGATGAAGCCAATATATTTTTGACGATACCGCTTCTTCAGCCACTCGATCACCCCCTGGTCCATAGGTTGGATTAACGATGTTACGTTTGCAGGAAGAAATAAAGCTCTTATTTCGCCTTTTTTCATTTCTTCTTCGGATGGATAAGATGTTGCAATGTCGAGTAACAATAGTGCATGTACAGGTAATTTTTTTCCTTTAGGTGTTTTGTAACAGCAGGTACAAATTGATCATAAAACCACTCTTTGAAAAGGGCAGATTCCATCCACGCTAATTTTTTGTTTTCGTAGAAAACTGATAAAGATGCCATGTTGATATTTTAAAATGCCATTGATTTTTTGTTTTGCCAATGACAAACAATGGCATTTTGTGACTGCCACTAGCTTTACTGCCCAGAGCTATTGTTATTCTTTCTTAAGCGAGTTTTGTACCTTCCACAAACTCATTTTGTGCAGCTAGAGTTCTTGTAATTCAAACCGAACTTGTCAATACCATCTACATGGTCTGGTGTCAATTTATGTTCTCTAACTATGTTTTCGAATTTTGGAACAAATTCATTAGAAGCTGCTACATCGGCTGAAAGCTTCTCCCTGGATATAATCACTTCTCAGATAACATGCCGTTTTTTCCAGTCGTTTATTCCTTCACTGGCTATAAATTTGTCGTTTTCATTGTCTCCTCCCATTTTATTGTATAAAATAACTGCTTTTTCTTTTATGATTGATCCAAACAATGGAGTTCCTTTTCTTCTCTCCTCCTCAAACCACACCCACAAAGCAGTCTAGAAGCTCACACTTTATCAAACTTTTTCGGCTCTTTAGTCCTTTCTCATCATTAACTGACATTGAATGACATTAAAGTTTTTTTCTATTCTTTCACCAATCCTTGACTGTTATTATGCCAATCTCTAGTTTACATGTAATTTTTTGAACAGATGTCTAAAACATAGTTTATCGCCATCGGCTAGAGAAAGTGTAATGTGCTTAAGTTTTTTTGTCAGCACATGTTACTACTGTACCGTACTGTAATGTTCGCAAACACACTTAAACCTGAAACGAGACTTTACACAAACTATTTTTTAATTAACTTTAAGTACAGATTCACAATACTGTACTTTACGTATAATTGTAATGATAATACGGTACTACTCCACTGGTTCACTGGTAGCGAGTTATGAGTTATCGTCAGGATCCAACTTGAACGGAGCGCTACACCGGAAATCTACTCACTTTTCTGTTATTTTATATTGAATCCCACAGTAAATTCACAGCTAATAAAAAAATCATCATCAAAGAGCAGTAACTCTCTCCCTGTAGAACATAATGCATTAAAAAATAAATTATAAACTTTATTTTTGATAAGAACATTTATTTTCAAAGATAAGATTTTCAAGTTATTCGTGAAAAACTTTAGAAAATCATGTTTTCTCTTGCAATTTTTATTCACTAATAACCAAAAAACTACTAAGTTTTAGAAAAAAGTTCATAAAAAATTGTTTGCTTAAAATTAGTAAATCTACCAGTTTCCGGTATTATTTGGAATTTTTAATTTACCACCTCAGAGAGGGGGGGAGATTCACCCCCGGGATGGAAGCGCATATCAGCACTATATAACTTTTGTTGTATGGGTTATTTTACAACTTATTTCAATGTTCAGAAAAATGTGTGCATCTTGATAACTTTCAGAGGAGAAACCCTTCAGTGACTGGACTAAAAGATGTTACCATCCATCCATGCGGCCTACTGGACACAATATACAACTGGAAGCAATAACACATTTATGTTTTTTAATGCTCGTGGTTTCTGAGACTTTCCAATCACCAGAATAGGGAGCTTGTAAGAACCCGAAGCGTTCGAACACAAGGTAAGCGTAATTCGTTCCTTGTTAAATTTAAAGTCTGGAGCTGAGCCAGCATTGACAACAAAGAATGTTTTTGTAGAAGGCGTTTAAAATTAAAACCAGTCTCATCCATGTTATATATTTACTCTAGTTGAAGGTTTTCTTTGTTTATGATCTCTTTTAGTTTAGTGATAAACTCATTTGATGCATGGATATCTCTCCATTTTCTCTCCACAAATATTAATTAGGGGTGTGCGAGTACTCGAAACTTTGACTATTTGATCAAGTATTTTATTACTCGAACTCGGCTCGAAGCTTCCGAAACTACTCGAAGTTCGATCGAGTAGTTGTATTTCACGAAATATCAGATTTACATCTTAATTTAGTTTCAAGAGTAAACAGTTTTATAAATTATGAATAAAAAAATGTGCGCTTCCTTGTGTTTTATTTTACCCTTAATCATACGTTAACAGTTTGGTACACGTAATTATGAACTTAACAATATGCCTCAGAATAGGTAGTACACGACGACAGTCAAATGAACTAGTCGACGTAGTGAACGAGTTCGTTCATTATGACTTGAACTAGTTCAATTCAAAGTGAACAACAGAACTGAGAAGGAAGCAATCACACATGTTGGTTATCCGAGTCTACTGGTCACTTGAAACCTAACCTAAAATAGCGTGAATAAAACAGAAGTACTGGTGGTAGAACTGGTGTCTTTATGACCCAAGAAAGGGAACGAGAGATCTGGTTCAAGATGCTCAAAAAGACTTACTACCAATACAAATCTAATGGTCTGTACGCCATGGAAATTATGCATATTTTCATTCATATCAATAATACCGCTCAATCAAAAGGGTACAGAGAACGGGTCACTTTAGATCCCAAGAATCGAACTTCCCATCTTTTCTAGGCGAAAGTTCATCTCGGTTGTAGTATACGTACGTGCAAAGAACCGTTCAGCTCCTTTTCGGAACTGAAATTATCGTATATTTCTTGCGAGTCGATTGAGGTCTATTTTGTTTTTTAATCTGAGCAGGGAATCGTCCAATGATGATTTGACGTAAGAAAATACTGTATTGTATCATATAAAATATGGTAATGGCGTTCTAGCAGCGTGTGACTCAACATTATTGATTTATTTTCCCTCAAATAAATAAATATATATATATATATATATCTGTGGCGAACGTTTATTAATTATTATTCCGAAAACGCCTTGGATCACCAAAACTGTGTGTAATATTTGCGCGTACGATATTTTTTTCTATCAATTTGTTGAACGGTTTCCTGACTAGGTTAGACAATAACACAGTTGGAGTGTAAAAGGTGGTAAAGTACGATAATTTGTATTCGTAAACTCACTGAACGGTTCCCTGTTCACATTGACGTAAACTGTAAAACAATCACGAATCAATCCAAGTGAGGGAGAAACATGTTGGAAGACCTTTTCTAAACAAAATACGACAAATTTAGAGCGGAAAATAATTTTTATTGAACTGAAGCCTTATCAAATGTCTCGTTTTTTATTCATAAGTTTATATTTCAGACTGCATCTCGCCACCAATATTGGCTATACCTATTATATTAGCTGACTACGTCTATGGTTTTCATTCAATTACGCCACGTTTTTGTGAATTTCTCGTTATGAAATAATTATTTATCTATTGTTCAGTGTAGCCTCATGTATCGAAATAGTTTCAAGTTGCACACATTTCATTACCGATCATAATTTAAAAACGAATTCATCCTAAGCGACTTTAAAATTTATTTTTAGTAAAACTGCTTAGTTATTATTATCAATCAATTTAACTACAGTCTTTGTCATCCAGATTTTAAAATTTGATTATATAATTCACAGCTTATTTCTGGTTAGTTGTAACCTTGTTATAACTGAATTAAATACCCACAGAATACAGATCCACTCTTCTTGGCGTGTACACAATAAATGTTTTGTTGAGAGGAGGCAATTCTAAAAGCAAATGACTGCATTTGGCGATGACGCCTGAATTTTAGCATCCGTTTGGTTGGATGCAGCTTTTGTCAATAAGCTTCGCTACATTTTCGCGGTACACTTTGAACTGAACCACCAGATAAATATATCGGCCGGCTGTGAAACAGTATAATTGACTTGCATAGAAAATCTGATCTGTGATATGAGTGAACAGATTAAATCTTTATAATCTACATTGTTGCAATTAATAATATACTTTCTTTCATCATATTAGTTATGAAAAAAGGAAAAAGGTTAAACAAAACAATGCCACATAAAAATATTGGAAGGCAGGTAGTAAAAAGTTTTATTTATCAAATGTTAAAGTTACAAACAACAAATCAATATTATTGTGTTCAGTTTAGATGTATATATTTACGAATCTGGAAAAACTTAACATAGGCTTAGGATGGTGTCTGCGTTTTACAGTTGCCTTGGGTGAACAGGAAATCCTTCTTTAAATACTCGCTCGAAAATACTCGATACTCGAAAAAAATGCCAACTACTCGACTAGAACTAAAAAATCACTACTCGCACACCCCTAATATTAATGAAACTAACTCCATGTATTTTTTTCACCTTCCTAGCCATCCATCACTGGCTGTAAACTCAATGTTTTCTTCCATTTTTGAATGGAAAGACATTGCCTTTTCTTTAAGAATTGGCCTGGAAAAAGTGGTTCCTCTCCTCCGCTATTGCATAAAACATATCCACAAAGCATAGTCAACCATCTCATTTGTAGATTTTTTTTAGGTTCGTCATTAAGATAAAGCTTTTTCTGTTTCTTGTGAGAGCAAAAATCTTGTAAGGCTTTCCATTTACATCTCCAATCATTGACAGTGCTTTTTCCAACATTCAGTTCGAACAAATTTTATTGACTGACTCACCTTTGTTGATTCGTTCCATTGCTTCAAGTTTTTGTTTTACATTTTGTTTACGTTTAGTGTCATTCATTTTCGTAATATGTACTGAACACAGAAGTAACGAAAAAGCACAACACACTGTAAAAAGCCCCGCTCAACTGACTAGCTAGAAGTAAACAAACCCAAAATAGCCGAGCGTATGACAACCTGTCGGTCACTCATCGTTTCTATTAATTAGCGGCCGATTAAAGTGGCCGCCAGTAGATCCGAGGCCGGTTAAGAGAGTGTCCACTGTATTAGTTTGTAAGCTCTATGAATGAAGTATGATTGCATTTGAAATTATTTTTAGCTTCATAAAATGTAACAAGTATAAATTTAGCCAACTCACAACTGTTGCCAATTTTGGGATGTTTTCCTTTGCCATTATAGCAGACCCTTGACCCTTCTGAACGATGACACAGGGATGATTTTGCAATGTTGGTAATTTCTGCAATCGCATAGGTTTCCCAACTGTAAAATATAGAAGTATGAGATAAATGATAAAATCTGATCAAATACAAAAGTTTACAAATAAACAAAGTGATTAGTTTCTAGTGATTTGCTAAACAGGAGAGTAATAAAATAATCATTCAGAACACTATGAAGCTAATGATTGCCGGAGAGTTACCAGAATTATAACTTTTTATCTGTTTGCCCTTATTCTGTTGAACATGAAAAAACTCGTTTCAGGTTGCAAAATCCATCTCCAGGTCTTCTGAAGATTCACTGTTATGCTTCGTCTCTATGGAGTTTACTAGTTCACACAACACTTAACACCAATAGATCACCAATGTCACCAAAAACATATTTCATGTAAATTAAAAAAGACATAACATGCTACCACGCACCGATATTTCATGTATGAGAGGGCAGGGGTCATAATTTTGGGGTTTCCACTCCCCGAAATTATTACTTTTCTTCATACAAAATACAATGTCACTCCAAACCTCAAGGATACATTATGTGACCTACCCAGACATGTACGAAGGTATTGGTGCATGACCAGTATCTGTGCTTGCCAGCATGTTATTTAAGTTTTAGTATACTTATAATATGTGTTTAGTTATGTTTGTCATCTGTTGGTGTTTGGTGTCATGTGTGTATTAGTAAACTTAACCCTTCCCGTGAGTTTGACAAGATAATCCACCAAGATTATTATGCTCTGCGGGCGGAGTGACTAGATTATTCGCTTACTGATTTTAGCGGTCCGGGTGAATGACGGGTCTCTCCGTCAATGCCACTCGCGTCACTGGCTGATGCGAGCAAAGTTGTTTACTTGTTTGGCTTATCTCTTCTATTCCTTCTCCCCACTGTAACGTTCTCCATGCCCTTCCTCCATCCCCCACTCTCATGCCTGCTTGCTGCCACGCTTCCCGCCTTTGTCATCATTCCAGCAGTTTTACATTGTGTCTGGTGCATCTACTAGTGGAAGATGGCTGCACATGATAACCCTGACTTTTCAGATAATATAAATGAATGGCTAAATACGTCTTTTTCAGAGCAAGATACCAATAATGTACCAATAACACCTTTAGTTAGCAAAATTATGTATATAAGATTCACTTTCATGACCCCCCAGGGCGTTTGATGTAATTATCCACCAACAATATTTTATTTAATATAATACTAAAAAAATTATTAGAATATATTGTTTTATGGTAATTAGATATGTTTCCAACAAATTACAATGGAAACTAAAAAAAATTTTTTTTACCCCAACCATTATTTAATTCCGCCCAAAGACTGTAAACTGGGTACAGCCCAGGAAGGGTTAATACATATGAAGCATCAGAGTGAATCTGTATCACAGGGGAACTGAAAATGGATTTTTCAATCTGAGATCCATTGCCTAGTTTTTTTCATGTTGGACAGATTGACTAAATCACATAAGTAATAGTTCATCATCGTAAAATATTGTTAGATATTTTATGCATACTATTTTTCTTTGAATAGAACAATATTTCTGATTATCTGACTTATTATAGCATAGCTATGCCGAACACCAATGAATTCAGATAATTTTGAATAGTAACGTAACTACTGAACAATTTGCACCAACGTAAATTCTGAATAATGATTATACTTCAGATGTGATTATGATTTGTGATGGAAAAATAAGCTGTACACCTACACTACATTTTTAGCACACATTGGGTCAGTTTTCTATTACAGGACTGGTTATGAGATCTACTCTTTGGTTTATTCTTCCACCAACACTCACTCTATCACAGCCTGTTGGTCTTCACATTCTGTCACAAACAACAATTGTTCAACGTGATGTCACCATGGTTGGTCAAATAAAAGGACTGTTGAAGTATCGAATACCAAACTATCAAGGTTCTACTGTATTTTAAAATTCAAAAACTTTTAGAAATGAATAAGAGTTAAATTTAGTTTTATTTTGGGTAAAAGTACAGTTAGAAGATAAAAAAAAACTATTATTAATTTGAGATTAATAATATTTATTTGATGAGATAATAATAATAATGAGATTAATAATATTATTAATATTATTAATTTGAGATTAATAATATAAGATAATAATATTAATAATATATTTAAAATATGTTGTAAACAAGTGCAATACGGGAAAATTAATTAAACATTTGAACGAGTGCTATAACCTTTAGGCCAAAGTTTACAGCACACAGATTGAATCTTACATTTGCTGGAAACTAAAATAAAATAATAAAAAGCACAAAGCAGTTAGAAAACAATATAGCGGTTAGAGACAAATGATTAAATAACAAGACCAAGGGGGGAACTAGGATGAATGTTAGCGAAAAAAATTAGATAAGAGTGAGAGGGTAAGATGAGAGGGGTTGAGTATGTGTGTAGTAGCAAATCGTGATCAGAGATACAGCCGGCACTGTGTATCGATTTGTTTTAAATCGGGATGGCCAAACAAGCTTAAGCCTGTAGTGTAATGGGACAGAAATAAATAAATAGACCTCTAGGTATTCTAATACATTTCAACCAAAACACAACCAAATCAAATCATGTTTATTGCCGTAAAACTTTAACAAGTATTGACAACGTCAGAAGGCCAAGTCAAAAGTACAAGAGTTTGGGTGTACTTACATAAAACTGGTATAAGTAGACAATCATAACAAAATAAAATAATATACAACTGTCCAGTGCCACTGACTTTTTTTATAAACTAGCAGAAAAAGTGTCTGTCAGATTATAAATGTTTTCATTGCTGTGTTTAGAATTTGTTTTAAGATAATTTTACTTTTGTCCTGTCTAAGCTATTAAATCAATCCTTGTCTAATGTTTCCTAAAATAAATAATAATATGATATTTTTTTCATCATTTCTGCATTGATAGTATGCATCTTTAAATTGTTAAAATAGATTTAAGAACCATTAGATATCCATTAGCTGCATTTTATTTTGAACATGAATGAGCACAAAATATTTTAAGTAAAATGACAAAAAAGTTACCCAAATGATGAAATGACATACTGTGGTTAGCAGGTGTTGTTGTCCGGGTAAGAGTGATGACGCGTCTCTGCCTGAGACTGTCGGGTGTTACCGGCCTGAATCGAGGCCTAGTCACTGGACCTTCACAACACAACTACTCATAAACCAGAGAAATAGATCTGCAAAACTATGCTAGCAAAGATCACAATACAGAAGAAGAAACAACAAAAGAATGTAGTTCTATAGTGCAAACATTTCGAAAAGAATTTAAAATCTTAGTAAGAGTATTACAATGATATTACACCATGATCTGCTTAAAAGAACGACAAAGATTATAAATAAAAAGTAAGAACTGAATGAAGATGGAAATATGTTGAATTTTATTACAACAAGAAGAATATCCAAAACCACAGGTGAAGTTAATTAATTAATGAAAATGTTTCCTAAATAAAACAGAAGACACAATAGTAACATAGTGAAAGAAAAGAAGGTAAGAAGAAAAGTAATAATTTCATGCCAATGCTCAAAAACAACACTATTACTATAATGCAATGTACATATGACTGAAGGTGACTCTTACATAATGTTTAATTGTTAGTGCAATTATACAGTTAACAAGTATTCAAATATGAATGAGTCACTATGTCTAAACTATACACGATTTCATTCCCAATGTTATCCAGGTATACCAAATAATTGAAACATGTTAACAAACAACACCTTTTAGAATTAAAGTAATTTAGTTTAGTGTTTTAGAAACAATACAACTAGTAAAAACTGGAATTGAACAAAATGTTCCTGCATTAAAGTATTATAAGCTATAGACATATGAGGAATATTTTTTAACGACAATCAATTAATAATGACATGATGAAAGAGAAACAAACAGAATACTAACATTAAATAACAATACTTTATTGGAGGATCAAAGGAAGTAACGAAATTGGAAACATCCAGCCTTTCACTGCCCATGACTCAAGATTGCTGTTTGTTACATGAAGGACAAGAAGGCTCCAGGATCAGACAGAACTCAAGGTGAGGTTTCAAAGTTGATTTACCACAAGGACTCTTATCTGCTTCTCAGAGTGGTTGTCTTCCCTCTTACTGGAAGGTTACAAGGCTTGTGCTGACTAGGAAGGCCTCACACCAGACCCATTCAGTGTCAGTGTAAAATAATCTAGAGTTGACATAGTGTTGGAAAAAGTTGAAGCAGTCTGTTGGGCCAAAAATCACAACCCTGATCCCTTTAAATTGTGCTACCCATTATATTAGACGTTAAGTCTTCAACTGCATGAGATGGGCAGAGGAAGGTAGATGCCACATCAAGGGCAGCGAATAGTAGGGGACTGGACCTTTGAACTGTCCCCTGTAATAGTCAGCTACATGCAAGGGTACCTGAGAAGTGCAGTCTAGTTGGGTAGATGTTTCTACATGTAACACTGAGCAAACACACCTTCTTTATCAACCAACTGCATGGCAGATATGTTTTATAACATATAACACTTGATGTTTCTACATGTAACACTGAGCAAACACACCTTTATCAACCAACTGCATGGCAAATATGTTTTATAACATGTAACACTTGTTGTTGAAGTTGTTATATTGACAAAGATGATGAGCATCTTGTCAATTTTTCTAGTATGAAGTCTGCAAAGTCAATGTTAATAAGCCAAACAGACAATTGTTGTACCCAATTTGATGATGGTCGACTGCAAGCTCAGCTTTTCTCAGCTGATCCCGTGAACTACAGAAAAGACTGCCAAGGGAATTTCAAAACATATTGGCTGGTAAATACAGTACATTCCCTACTTCACTCCATTTAAGATTATGTGGTAGAGAGGACTGTATAGTCCTAATTTTGCCTTATAAAATGAAGATAATTTTCATTTCCACTTAAAAATTACTTGATCAAAATACATATACAAGATATGAATTAGGTAATTTTACTGGTGGATCGGTAGGAGGGACTAAAATCTAAATGGAGATACTATTTTAAAGGATTGACAAAGCAATTATAGACAAATTGCATGCATCATGATGAAAATGACTGCAAACGCAACTGACTGATAATTTGCCACCTGCTTCCAAATACAGCTAAAACAATCATAGAAAACTATAAGACAAATGTATATGACCGGCACTGAAGATCTCTCCAATACATTTGAACAATACATGCAAATGACTAATAACACCATCTCAATATTGTACTTGTAAGATTGAAAGAACCCATGCCCGCTAAAATGTTGGGTGTGGTAAAATCAAATTATACCATGCGTCCAATTCAACAAGTGATGATGAGCGATGAGTCCAATAGTAGTAAATTTCTCTCCTTTGTCTCCAAACCATTACAGTGTGATTTACTACCTTGTGACACTCAATTCTCTTACCTGCTCAGCTTTTCTTAGTGCCATTCTTTAGCCGGAAGGCCAATTGTATGACTCCAGCTATCATGAGCACTAAGCAATAGACAGATGTATCATGCCACTAGCTTTTCTTTTTACAGCAAGCGGTTCTTCTGGATGTAGAAAGGCTCAGATTGTACAAGATAACTTTCTGCACTCCATTCATCAGCAACAGTGTATGCTTAGCGATGGCCAAAACAATCTGGTTAAGTTTTGTTTCAGTTCAGTATGTGAATAAACCAATTAGTGATAAATATTAATTAATCCAAATTTTTCTCCTATCTCATTTTACATTTAGATAGAGTAAAATTAAATGTAAGCAATAATTTTAATGGATATATTGTAGACATTAACAATATCAAATGTCTGAAACAATTCCAAAGTTAGATTTTGGACTTATATGACATCAACAATATCAAATGTCTAAAATAAGTTCACATAGAAATGTTGTGGACATTTACAACATTAACAATTTAAAATTCTCACAATGATCTCTCATAGATACATTGTATATGTTTATTACACTAACAAAGTCAATATTACCATAGCTTCACAGTTCATAATAGATACATTGTAGATATTTATTACACTAACAAAGTCAATATTCCCATAGCTTCACAGTTCATACTAATCCTGAACTGTTAACGAAAAATTTTAAATAAATAATCACCTTAAGTTTGATCACTTACTTGAAAGTGATTTCTGAAGTTGGTTGCCAGTAATTATAGTGACCGATCTTGGATTTAGTTTGGCTGGCTGACTAGATGTTGCTTTGGCCAACTGATTTACAGCTGTTAAATGTTGCACTGTGGAGTTGCTGACACTTGGAACTGATGTGATGCTGTCATTTAATGGCTGGGATTGACTCTCTTCCAATTGACCAGAATCACTAACTATTAAGAAAAATTTTAAATTAACAAGTCGAATTTACTTACATGACATTATTTATTTATTTATTCACAAACACGGCAAACACCATTTTTTCAATATATGTATATAGAAATATAACATCCAACATAATAAGGCATATGCATCTAAATATGGAGAAACAATGATGAAAATAAATAACAATATAAAAATAGACAACAATACACTGGCAGAGTACTGTTACAATAAGGAATTTCATAGCTAAACTCATTAAACATTGTAGTCTAAAGAAAAAAAAATATTTTTTAGTGCAAACACATTACAAGAAAAAAAATGTTGATGCTTTGATATCATGTTACCAAGATAATGTAATCTGGAGATGAGACTGTTAAGTTTATAGTTGGTAGAGCAATGCGGTGTACTGAACATGCCCAGAGAAGGAGTATTACTGAGAACTCAAGTATTAATAAGGTGGAGTAACTACGAGTAATCAATATCTTCAGTAAGAATTTTCTGCAGAAACACTAGGTCATGCAGCCTTCTTATACCCTCCTTTACTTTCAATTCAATATTTAAGAGGTGTCACAATATCTCCTTGTTAGAAAAAAAATTTGTTAATGAATTAAACTTACAGCATATTTTTATTTTTTTCAAAGATATATATGCCTGTAAATCAATATTCAACAATACGTCTGCTCAATGGTTGCCATCAGGATGGACACTACTGGAGAGGTCTGGTGTGTCCATATTAGATGGTAAACAGGGTTGGGACGTTGCCTAGGGAAGAAAACAGAGCATAAGGCTTGTCAATTACCTGAAAATCAGACCCCTTTGGTTCGGATTCCACAAAATTCTGTAGGTCTCATAGTTGCCTAAAATTATTTTTTTTAATAATAAACATTCATGATGTTTTTAATTCAAGTTCTTTCAATGCATCATAATCACTTTCCTGGCTGATAGATATAGGAATTTCCTTAGGGAATTTCTAAGTAACAAATTAAATTGAGGGTTAAATGTACTCAAATTGAACACATTTGAGTACATAATTTTAAGCCATGAAAAATATGGTTAAATTGGATTTTTCTAGAGACTATTTGTTGTTTTTCAAAACAATAACTTGAACTGATGCATTAATATAAATATGAATTAGATTACACCATACTTCTATAACAGGCTAAAAGCTATTAGATTTCATTTTCTATTCATCTGAACTTTTGGATGCTGTTTGGTACTAAGGGCTATAAATAAAATATAAACAGAAAATAGTATAATAAACTTTCCTACCCTGTGCTTTGTTGAGAGAAGCCATAGTAGAAGATAAGTACGGGCGGAGGTTTGTCATCAGAAAGTTGTTGCCAGCTTGAGTTGCTGGTCTTGTTATATTAACTGAAGGCACTGTTGAGCATGGTTCTGAAGCCAACTGGGGTCGCTGGGAAGGTGAGAAAGGAGGAATACGAGCAGAAGCTCCAGGCAGTTGACTTGCAATAGGTTTGGTGACTGATACAGTGTTACAAATGGGTTTAGTTGTAATTGTTCGAGGAGAAATGGGAATTTTACTGCTGAAAGGCAGAGAGGATGGAAGTGGTTTAGCATGAGCCAGTGTCTGCTGTTCAGTAGCTTTTGGTGGGATGGTGATGACAATTGGATTAGAACCTGATGTCACGGGAACAAACATTTTAGTTTTAGTCGGTAAAGGCTTTGATAAGGTAATAGAAGCTTGTAATGGTTTGTTCTTAGGAGCAGTCAATGACTGCTTTTGTAATTGAGCAGGTACATAAGTTGTCATATTAGATTGGTACTTTCCATTACTCGAAGTATATACAGATGAAGAATTGGAAGAAACTGATAATGGTAGGCAAGGTATCTTGGACACTGTACGAGATAAATGAGAGGACATAGAAGAAGGGGAAGAATAAGATGTTATGGGAATTTGTTTGTCAGCTTGAGCT
Organism: Stictocephala bisonia; assembly: GCA_035578905.1. Taxonomy (NCBI): domain Eukaryota; kingdom Metazoa; phylum Arthropoda; class Insecta; order Hemiptera; family Membracidae; genus Stictocephala; species Stictocephala bisonia. The sequence goes on along the minus strand of JAQJVL010000425.1, from coordinate 79,290 downwards.
CCAACAGGAATCCTAGGTAAGAATGGCTTTGAAGTGAGATCATTTGGAGATGAAGTTATGGGAAAAAAAGGAGATTCTACTGAGCATGGTACTGCAGAAGACGAGGTGACAGTACATGGATGAGACACTGGAGCATGTTGTGGAACTGATGGGGGAGGTGGCAGCGCAATATCTTCAAAACTGGGAGGCTTTTCTATGGGCATATGAGGATACAGCTGAATTTGGAGGATGTAATGGGTGATACAGGACTGTTTGGGCCAGTTTAGTTCGAGGGCATCTGTTGATGAGCACATGAGTTGGATACGCCCTGCAGCTGCAGGCTTCTCAACTTCTAAAAACCACAGATCCTTGCAACATATCTAAAACAAGAAAATTATCTATTTAAGAATAGTATATTGGGTATCAGCAAACTTACCTTCGAAGACAAGTTCACTAACACCAGAGTAGTAGTAACATACACAAAATAAACACATAATCTCACAAATTTTCAATGCCACTACATGAAAATTACACTCTGGTTAATCTGGCATTGAAAATTTGTGAGATTATCTGTTTATTTTGTGTATGTTACTACTACTCTGGTGTTAGTGAACTTGTATTCTAAGGTAAGCTTGCTGATGTCTTATCTCTCCAATATACTAATTCCTAGCCTAGTGCCCTTTAATCTAACCTATTTAAGTATATAAATTAGAAGTAAACAGTCTATTTCATTTAATTTTCTTTATTCATTACTTCACTTGATACAGTTGGAATACAGTACTACACGTACAAAATACACTATTACAGATACAATTATACAAAAGGTTACCATAATCTTAGATCAAAAATTATATAATAAATCAGCTTCAAATGACTTTTAGTTATTATACTTTATTTTGATGAAACTCCTCTACTGAATACAGTGACTTATAGCTTATAAAACCTTTCAGACATTCCAAGAACTTCATAGTATCTTGGTTACCATATTATGTGTTGGTATAAATACAAGTAAATGTCACACAACACCAAATTGTTATAGTACAGGTACAAAATACTATGTTGATCGTTTTGCATAAGCTATTTCTAATTCATTTGTGAATCCCTCTTGTTTTAGGAAAGTAAATGTAGTTTGCCAAAATGTATCACCATAATATTTTCTAATATTATATAATACATTTTTGTTGTATGACATTTACTTGTTTTGGATAAGTTTCTTCAAATTTTGCTCCCATTTTATATTTTTCTGCAATTTTTTACAATATTTGCAGCCTATTTTTAATGGTGAATTTCAATATTTTGTGTTTATTGGTGATCTACAGTTTGATTTTTATTAATAAAATGTAGGCAATATATTTTTGCCTATTCAATTACTTCAAAAATATGAAGGTTGAAAATAGTTAAAATTCTGAGTTCAGTAAAAAATAACTCTTTATAGACTTAGTCCAACCAGTAGCGTAGCCAGGAATTTTGAATGGGGAGGGGGTTTGCCAGAGATTTTGGGGCCTTTCTTTCTGAGAAATATCCCATACCCCCAGATTAGGGGATTCAGGGGGTCACCCCGGAAAATTTTAAGATTTTTTATGTTAAAAACTTGATCTGAGGCTAAAAAAAGTAACTTTTAACGAGTATTTATTACTTGCAATTTAAGAAAAAAACAAAATAAAGGACAGTTTAAATTGAGCATAATAAAAACTTTAATTCAATAAATCACTGATTTTACGAATCCTTTGCTTATATAAACTTAAAACTACTTTCGTATTATGTTAGAATATTAACTATACAAAATTTTTGTAAATAAATTTTAATGCAAAATATAAAAAAGTACTACTTTATGGTGTCAATATATAAAGGAATATTGGTTTCAAATCAATAGTATGTCTGTTTTACTATTAGTGTTTATTATCATTGTAATTGATAAAACTTTATACAAGTTACAACCACCTGGTCCATAAAAGCTACAAAACAAAGTCTATTCAAATGGGTTTTAATGAAAACTCATTCAGCACATCGTTTGTTGTGATAGAAATCTCACAATGTACATTTAGCAAAGCCAAGCCATTTAAACGTGTCTATTTTGATGTGTTTCTGAGGTAGGATTATAGTCTTCTCAACGTCAAAAAAGACCTTTCACTCGTAGCAGTTGTAGCACTGGCAGCGTGGCAAATGTTTTCAGTAATGTGTGAACTGCTGCTAGAGTAGTTTTGTCACACATACCAAACGCTTCAACAGCACTCTTTGGATATTTTTCTGTTGATTTACCTAACTGTACCATACCGAAATGACCACCTAGTGCAGCAGCCTCACTGCAACCAACATCTGTGGCTAACTTGTCAACATGTTGTTTCACTTCCTTCTCGTCCTCTTCAGATAATGTAAATTTGTCTTTTGGTGGCAAGAGGCATTGAAAAGATTTTAAATACCTTTGTGGTCATTTAAAATTAACTGAGGTTACAGTTGTATGAATCAATCCAAGAATGGTATGAATACGGCTATTCTGAAATAATCTTCTGGGTTTCTAGGTTTCAACATTGCACCTTTGAGTTTGTATAACCACTGTACGTATATGGGGAAACGAGTGGGCCACTACCCCTCTAATATATGGGCAAGGGTCACTACCACTGTACATGTAAGGGTGGACAGGTGAGTCAATTCCACTGTACATGTATGGGCAAGCGGGTAATAATAATTTCAAAGAAATGTAAACTCTTCTTTAATGTTATTTTACATAATTAAAAAAATGGAATGGCCTGCTCTATAGCAGTTTCATTAAATATATTACACTGTTAAATGTAACCAATTATAACCAATAGTAACCAATCAATCAATCAAATCTAAAAAAATTTGTAAAAACCGCGTTGTTTAGGGTTGTATGGTTGGCTAAATTATACATACGAGTTGATTACCTGGCTCATTCGCGTGAGAACGTACCGCCTTTTGAGCAGACCTTGTCACAGCAGAGACACGATGGATACGCCGGCGCTACTAAGGCACGGCCGTCCGCACCCGCTCGAAACGTAGTTTTTTACCGGATAGATAATGAAATATGATTTATAGTAAAAATTCAACAGTGTATTGGGTTTTTTTTCTAGCACTAACATTACTCTTTCTTAACGGATGATAACTGTTTTTACCTTCAGCAACCGATATAATTGCTTTATTTATTGAGGCCTTTTTACTCGTTTTTGGGCTTCATCTAAATCTGAAGGAGGGTTTATAACCCAGAAACCCTCCCCCCCGTGGCTACACCACTCAGTCCAACTGAGTTTCAGCATGATTCTTTGGGTTTTTCTGTTGTTTTTGAAAAATGTATTTAGTTTATTCATTTAAATTTTGTTTTGAAGTATGAATTACCCACCCTTCCACTAAACTGAGCCTTAACGAGGGTGGGAGACAATACACAAACTCATAGGAAAATAATAAAAATAAATAGAAGGGAAAATATTGTTCAGTGCCCAAAAAGAGAATTTGAAAAAAGGATAAAAAAAGTTTAAGTTTCAACAAAATTATTTTAGTAAACCAATTTAAATTAAGATAAACGAACTATTTACAAAGAAAATATCAAAAACTGGTAGATTAAAAATTACAATAAAATGTATTAAAAAGCTAAATTTGGGCCTCAAGGCTTAAAAAAACAACAAAAAGAAACAAGAGTGACAGTAAATCCTTATGTATAATACTTGTAGCCGTTTTTTATCAATGCAACTTCTCCTTTATTTCTTGACCAATTTAAACAGTTGAAATCTCAAATAATTTGCCTCTGTTAGTATTTGTGCAATAAAGTTTTAATTCTTCAATATTTTTGCCCTGAAGGGTATGGAAAGCCCTCAAAGTATGCTTTTTGGCCATAAAAAAACCTGGAGAGATATTTAAATGAATAGAAAAATAACAGCTGTTCAAATATAAATACAGTACACTAAGGACGCAATTATCCGAAGTTGATGGGACCCGGTCCATTTCGGATAATTGAAATTTCGGATAACTCCGTCCAACATTGATAACCTGATTCCGCTTGGTATACAGTGTAGTACTGTAGCCATAAATAACGTGGATAGCGCAAAGGACACACGTGTGCCTCCAGCAAGAGAAAGCGTATTCTAATTATAACCCTAGAGGTCAACTAAGTAGCGAGAATGTTTAGCAACCATAATTATGTAACATTATATTATAAAGGTTATGAATAGAGTAACACTCATTTTATGTGTTTGTTAAAATGTAACATTGTTTAATTATTATGCTTATTAAACAGTACAAATAATCTAAAGCATCGTTTTTAAAAATATCTTAAATTTAAAGTTATAAAGTAATCAAAGGCAATAACAAAATTACAAAACTAAGAAATCATATTCTAGTTACAATATTTATGAAGTAAACATAATAAGCATATTTACTAAAACTAATTAGTTAAGAGTAATTTTTAAATTGTTAATAAAGATTTTATAACAATTTGAATGTTTTATAACTATGTTTAAAAGATCAACATCAAAATTAAATGGAAGTTAATTAAATTTATAAACATATAAATATAAAAATAATTAGTTAAGAGTAATTTTTAAATGATTAATAAAGATTGCTGAATATGTTATAACAATGTTTAAAAGATCAACATCAAAATAAAATGGAAGTTAATGAAATTTATAAACAGGAGTTGGAACAATACAAGTTGTTGGTAAAACAAAGTAAAGTTATTTATAAATTTATAAAGAAAACATTTTTTTAAAAACTTAAAACTATTAAAGGTGGAATAAATGTAGGCCTGCTTACAATATTTATTTTGATGTTTAGATTACAATCTAGATGTTAATCTATCTATTGTCTGGTAAAATAATCTGTTGCACACATCTGTTCAAGTTTGGGAGTTTTTTTTTTTTTTTTTCTGATCGATCTTGGATACGTTTCAGAATCAACAGTTCTGCAGGAGTTGTGTCATTTCCTTTCTCGGGATAAGACATAAGCCATTCAATGGTCGTCATGGCTTCTAAGTGATTCATTGTCTCATTAGGTATGTCATCGTATGAGTCATCCTCGATAACTGTAGGTTATAAACACTGATCAATAATTTCATCTTCAGTCAAGAGTTGAATTCTGTGATCGTTTTTGTCGATGTCTATCCACTGTGTTACATCTTTGTTTTGTAGGCCCTCACAACCTTCAACTTCTTTCAGTAGGTTGAGAAATTCTGTATTTTCAACTTCTTTGTCAGCAGTGCTGAGTGTTCTTCCCCAACAGTATTTATTGTAGGCATATTTGGCCAAAGTTTTTTCCAAGCATTTCGTAATGTACGCTTGTTCACTTCACCACAAGCACCAGCAGACATATAAATTACATTTTTTTATATTTATCCTTTAACACAGAAATGATCTCCTTCTTTGGTTTACTTTCTTCTTTGTCTTCAATAATTTTGTTCAGCAAAGCTTTTTTGTAATGTCGTTTTAAGCACTCAATCACACCTTGGTCCATCAGCTGGATGAGTACGATCACATTTGGCGGTAAAAACTTAGCAAAAATATTGCCAAACTTAAGTTCTTCAACACCTGGATGAGTAGACACGTTGTCTAATTGTAAAACTGCATTATCTTGCAGACCGTTACTTTTTAGCTCGTGCTTAACTGAGGGAACAAAGTTTCCAAAAAACCATTTTTTTTAAATATCAGCGCTATTCTTATTACTCAATGTGGTTTGGTTCACGCCGGGTGGGGCACTATCTATCTTGAGGATGGATTTCATGCCCTGACCAACCAGAATTGAGTTCTGTAGCATGTTTTAATACATTTATCTCAGATTAATTAATCTTTGTTTTCACCCCTTATGTAGACAGGTTTCTTCTTGATTCATATACATTTATATTTATGTTAGAGTAAAATATTAGTTTACATTACATTTTTATTTTTCACAGAATATCTAAAGTCCTGTTTTATTCATATTTATCCATATAACAACGTTGAAAGATAGTGATATGATTGTATTGTATCGAAACATGTGATTGAAAATTATCAACATTTAGAAACTATTATTAATCATATAGAATCAATTTTGACTATATGTTCCCAAATCATTACTTGAATCATCCACTTTTTTTTGTCTGTATATTACAGGCAGAGAGTTAAAATTCACGTTTTTTAATGTTTGTGGCTTAAAAGATTTTCCAATGAGAAGTAGTGTTAACTTATGGGCTCCTGTGACATTTGAACAAAGCAAAAGTGTAACACGTTCTTTACCTTTTTTATGACCCTTTGCTTTATCATCAAATTTTGAAGCAAGTGATTTAGTGGGTAGTATTTTATAAAATAAGCCCGTCTCGTTGGCATTGTATATTTGAGGGGGCGTAAGGCTCTCCATTTCTATGAATGCCTGAAAGTCTATTTTAAATCGTTCGGCAGACTCAACATCTTCCATAGTATTTCTCCGGTGATCGTAAGTTGGGGAATTCCATGGCGGTCCTTCCACCTACTTAACCTACCCTTACTTACCGTAAATGAAAAGTCCCCATACACTTTTTTTTTAAGACAAAGCCTTTTCTTGTAATATAGGCCTTGACAGAGGAACACCTCAGCTGGTTTCCTGCATAAACCAAACGTTCAATGCCTCACCTAACAATTCATTGTCTGGCTTTTTTTACGTCGCTCTGTCACCTAATCTCTCTTTGGAAACCATTTTTGAACATAAATCTTCAATTTGATTTCTATTTTTTCTCCAGTCAGAAACTGTAAATAAGCCTACTATTAAAAAAAAATCAGCAGCTATATTTTTAAGTGTTTCGCCTTTATCTAGGTGTCGAATAGCCAATAAGCGTTTTTCCATACTAACCACAACCTTTTTCTTTTTAGTTGTCATTTCAAAAATATAACAGAAAATACCAAACAAATTAAGTACACACTACGCAACAAACAAACACTGACACTGTTTGAGCCTTGACATGCGCGTCAAAGTAGTGAGAGAGGGGTATGGGAGAAGTGGGGCGAGAGAAGTAGGTGGGGTGTGAGGGGGTACATGGGGTGAGAGTTATAGGCAGGGAGGGGAGTCGAGGCCTTTCCACGGCCCATGCGCAAGAGTGTTACGAACAGACAACTGTTGATCGCCGATCAACGTGCGGCGACCAGCCGATCACAACATGCAGTCAATCTACAATCTGGCTCAGTTCTGTGGTTTCGGATAACACAGAACTTCGGATAAGTGCATTCCGTATAACTGCGCACTTAGTGTACATGTGAATTCCTTATTCTTTGTGGAGTAAATTAATTCTTTTGTTAATCCCTCAGGTCTGAGGTAGGTGAGTGTGGTTCCCTGAAATCGATCACCATAATATTTCAGTGTGTTTGTACTTTTTTTGTACGTTTGTATTGTAATATATTTGTGTTGTGTGTAAGATAGAAATTATATACAACAAAAATAATTAAAAATACAAATTTAAATCATAAAAAGTGGAAGTAAACGTGGCCTTCCAAATGTTCGAGGCACAACGTGGTGCGTACATTGTTACCATATATGGTAACAAAACACCAATTAAAACGGGGTCAACCAATTGAAAGACGACGCGGGTGGCAAGTGACGCAAGCTCGGTGACGATACGGAAGCGATGAAGACAGCCCAAGTTAGTTTCGGCAGGTGAAAATAGCTACTAGCATGGAAGTGCCGGCCGTAGTAGGAAGTCAATTGAACGTAACATGTAAAACCTTGTATTTGTATATTCTATATTTTAAGATATTGGCAACAATTGTATGATTTGATAATGTTATAAAGTTTACTAAATTTGTATCTGAATTCGGTAATGTTTGGTTGATGACTTATACAAAAAAATATATAATTTGTAATTTAATTTATAATGTAATGTAATTTAATTTTTTTAATTATTTTCAATTTCGTTGTCTGTTCGAGGAATGGATTGATCCTCCAATGTAAATATTTTCTCATAAATTTTTCTAATAATAATTAACTTGTATAACTTGTAAATGGAAGTCTTCTCAAGAATGAATCTCTAAATTTATGTAGTTTGAATTTAAGTATGTAACTTATTTTAGGCATTTTCTAAATGTAATTAACTTGTGCCAAATGTTTAATTAGCTTATTAAATTAAATGAGAATTTTTAATTTAAAATGGATTGTGTAAATGTCTTGTAAAAAAAAAATAATAATAAACATGCTTTTATTCTCGAGAAGCTGCAACTTAAAGGCAAATACATTTTCAGATTTTTAAAATGTTACTTTAAGTATGCATGTCAAAATAAACGGACATTCTGCTTGATATTTTGAATTCATTGGGAGTAACTTTTCTCACTATGCTAAGTCATTACGCTCCAGGAAAAAGTCAAACGTAAATTTGTCTCAAGTTAACTTAAGTTATAAACAATTTTTTTGCAAATAGATTTTCACAGGATCCAACAAATCAACATTGTTCTACAATAAAACTTACATGTGTGACGTTCACTTGTACTGTATTTGTACCAACACATATTATGCTAATTAAAAAACTAAATGTAAATAATGATTTCCAAAGTGTTAATAGCTGTTGGAATATGAAAAATGGTGTTTGTAATATTGAGAAGGTTAGATCTTTCATAATGTTAAACCAGGGAAGGTTATAAGTATGGTTTTATTCACATTCGATTGTAGTGTTCCATTCTACTAGAGTTGAAGGTTTCAATGCATATATTTTATTAATCTTTAGCTGTTAAACAAAAACAAATGAAATAAACGCATTTGAAATATGCTAAGTAATATAATTGGTTGTTCATACTAATAAATAGGTAACAACGTCAGTAATTTGAGTGAGATACTGTAAATAAATTTAATATTGTGATTTTACACTATACAGTTAACGTACTATTATATATATTCAAAATTTGCAGGTCGAAGCTGAAGGCTGAGATGTAATAAGCACAAAATCAAAATCAAAATATCTTTATTCATAAAAAGTACATACAGAGTACATTGAATAGTGTCATTTACAAGAAACTAAATATAAGGACCTACATTAGAATACATTGTTTTAGTTGCAATCTTCGAACTCATCAATTGCATACAGTGTCAAATCAATTAAAAACCGTTTTAGCACTTGAGAAAATTTGTTGTGAGATTCAAAAGTTCTTATATTATGAGGAATATTGTTCAAAAATCTGAGACCGTTAAAATATATATTCTTTTTAAAAAACTGTAATCTATGTTGAAAAAATATAGTTTCATTTTTTTTTCTTGTGTTATAGTTATGTGTCAGATTTGAATGTCTTAAATTGAGTTGTTGATTCTTTTTAACATACATTATTGTTTCATAAATATATTGACCATATACTGTTAATATGTTAAGTTCTTTAAAAAATTTTTTACAGATGCATCTGACTTTAAGTTAAGCATAATCCTAATTGCTTTTTTTTGAGTTTTTAAAATCCTATCTAAATTTTCTTTCTTTGTTGCACCATAAACACAAATTCCATAGGTTATATGAGAGTGTATATGAGAAAAATATATCTGTTTTAAAACCGAAATGTTACATATTACTGACATTTTTCTTAATGCATATAATCCAGAGTTTATTTTACCTAGAATATAATTAATATGGCCATTCCAACTCAATGAACTATCAATGAGTAATCCTAAGAATTTCATTTCCTCTTTCTTTTCTATTTCTATATCATTTATGGTAATTTGAGGATTAAAGTCACTTCTAGTCTGCCTGGTTTTAAAGTGTACATATTTAGTTTTCTTTGGATTAAGAATCAAATTACGGTCATTAAGATGTTGCTGAATATTTGCCAATTCGACAAGTGACTTTATATCAACATCTTCTTGTGAATTACCAGATATTTTTAGGGTTAAATCATCTGCATATAGACATACAGATGTTAAGGGGGAAAAACTTAATTTGTTGTTCAGACCGTTTAGATAACATATAAATAGTAAGGGACCAAGAATTGATCCTTGTGGTACCCCATACTTCACTGGTTTTAATGTGGACCTACTTCTTGTAATGGTTTTAGAATTGTTGAAAACAATTTCAACATATTGTTGTCTATTCTGCAAATATGATCTGAACCAAGCCAATGAAGTGCCTCCAATGCCCAAGCTTTGCAAGATAGATAGGAGAGTGGAATGACAGACACTGTCAAATGCCTTTGACAGATCCATGAAAATACCAATGACAGTTTTACCTTCATCTATTGAATTTATTATTGAATTGACAAAATCGGCTGCTGCAGTTATTGTTGATTTTCCATTCCGAAATCCATGTTGTTCATTTTCTAGAACTTTATTAGATTCAAGGAATGAGACAAGTCTGGTATTTACTACTTTTTCAAAAATTTTTGAAATTACTGGAAGAAGTGAGATGGGCCGATAGTTACTTACTTGTGTGGAATCACCTTTTTTATAAATTGGTAAAACTTTGGCAATTTTTAATGGATTGGGGAAAATTCCAGATGAAAAAGAAGAGTTTATTAGGTGAACCAAAATATGACTTAGCTGTTTATATGAATGTTTTATTACTGTCATAGGTACCCCATCATAACCACTGGAATTTTTATTTTCGAAAGAATTTATAATTTGCTCAATTTCTTTTGTGTTTGTTGGCTGTAAGTGGAAAATATTTTTAATAGTTAAAACTGAGCTATCTTCTCTATTTAGTTATTTAGTTATTTAACTCTATTTATTTTTTAGTTACTCTATTTATTATTTAGTTTGTTATGGTCAATAGGAAACGTATTTGTACAAGAATTTGCTATACTTATAAAATAATCATTAAATATGTTTGATATGAGTTTGGGATTTGTAAGTGCAATACTTCCATCTTTTATTATAATGTTTTTATCTACATTAATTCTTTTACAGCCAATTTCTGTGTTAATTATATTCCACGTAGTTCGCGGAACATTTTTGGAATTTTGAATTTTATTATTAACAAAGTGTTTTTTTGCATCTATTATTTTCCTCTTATAAGCTTTTTGTCTGTATTTAATTTCTTCTAATAATTTACTATTTTTAAAAATTCTTGAAAGTTTACACAAACCTATAATATTCATCTTTTCCTCTTTAAGCTCATCATTTATCCAGCTCTTTTCTCTTAACTTAATTTTAAAAACTTTCTTTGGAAATGACATATTAAATTATTGAGTAAAAATAGTATTAAAAACATTGTACTTTTTTTCCACTGGAGCAAAGTATACCTCTTTCCATGTCTCTTGTTCTAAACTCATTTGGAATGATTCATTGTTTATTTTTGAGAAATCATGGCGTATCTCTGATAAATGTTGGTTGTTTTGGTTTTTATTCACATTTAAAATTTCAAAGATCTGTCCATCATGGTCAGATAGCATAGTAATCAAACCTTCAACTCTTACATGATTCTTTCTCATGTTAGTTAAAAAATTATCCAGTGCAGAAATTGAACTATTAAAAACTCGAGTTGGAAAATTAACTGAGTAATACATATTATTGCGTTTTAGAAGATGTTTCAAATTAGTATGATCTTTATTATTTACCAACACATTAATATTTAAATCCCCTGCAACTATGATTTGAGAGTTGTTTCTGTTTATTTTTTCTATTAAATATTCTAACCTGTCCAAAAAGATATCTACATTAGAGCTGGGTGATCTGTATATGCCTACTAGAATAAATTTAAATTGTCCAATAACGAATTTAGTCATACAGAACTCAAATTGTTTCTCCTCCAACAACGAGTTCAATGAGAGCATTTCCATCTTTTCCCAAGACATCTCTTTATTGCTTAAAATTAAAACACCGCCTTTATTAAAATTTTGACGTGAAAAATTTGCAGTTAGATCAAAGTTACTAATATTGAGCCTCTCTATTTCATTTTGTTTCATGTTATGTTCTGTTAAAACAATAATTTGGGGGTCTATTTCATCCAATACAATTTGTAATTGTTCTATACGAGAAGGCAGATGTTCCATATTTTGATGAAAAATTTTTATAGAGTTTAACTTTTTATTAGGATTCTGTGACTTTTGTGTTATGTTATTGTGTGAGTGGAGTTTAAATTTAGACCTGGAAATTTTTTTCTATTCTGAGAATTAATTTCAGGTGTTGAAAAGCCTTTAAATATAGAGTTGGACCCAGGTGTAGCAGGAGAAAAAATTTGAGTGTTATGACATTGGTAGCTTGATTCATCCACTTGATTCTGAGTCATAGGATGATCACCAGCTGCGATAAGTTTTGTAGCGGTCATCGGTTGGTTCTCCTTTGATATGGGTGTCTCTACACCTATTATGATGGTCTGCTCAGTTGATGGAGGACTGGTGGTCTGCTGAGACGATCTTGGGTTAAACAGCTGCTGGTTCCCATTGTTCTTAACAGCCTTAAGTGGCGGGAAGAATTGTTCTGTCCTTAGATGAGAGTCTGGCCAGTTGTCCTTCTCACCAGCATGTAATAGTAATGACTCTTCGTCAGGTGTTGGTTGTATGTGCTCTCGAGCAGAAGCAATGTCCATACTTTCTTGTATGTAATGGCAAATAGCGATTTTCCCTCTTTTGTTCATGTGTAACCCATGTCGAGTAAAATGATATCTATTCAGATTAAATAAATCAACTATGTAGACATAGTTAAATTTGCAGGCTGTATTTTTAATAAAACTGTTGATATCCAAAATGGTATTGTTTACTGCATGATTTTGTGGCAGATCATATCTATAGGGTATTGTACATAAATAAACTAATATGCCTTTGCATTTGACAAGAAAGTTTTCCAGATTTTTGTAAATAGGTTCTGGCTTAAGTTCGTAGATATCATTACCACCACATATTAAAATTAAATTTTGTTTGTCAAGAATGCACCCAGTATTTATAACATCCAAAAACTTTGCACCTGGTTTGACAAAAGATGTGGCTACTAATTTTGTTTTCTGCTGATACATATTAATCTTCTCTGCCAGCCCTTTACCATGACTATCAGAAACTATCTGGACTTCATCGAGTAATTTAGAACAATTTGCTTTTGGGGATGATGAGGGGATGAGAGCTGCGGTACTTTTTCTTCTTCCCAGGGTGTTCATAGATTCACTGTTTGATATTGCTATGTTAGTTAATTTTTCTAAACTTCTATTTTAAGTAGTGGCATTGAGCAAGGGATCAAAACGGTTAGATATTTCTATTATTGATTCGTGAGGTGAAGTAATTACCTTCTCTGAGGACTGAGGTTTACCTTGTCTCTTTGGAAGCTGAAAAGATGAAGTTGGTTTTATGTTTACTCCCATTAGAGACTGTAATGTTCCTCTGCTACATGTGTTTGTAAATATGAATGCCAATAATGATCTTTTTTTTATACAGTCTATGTAATCAAAGAAAGGAATAGATAAGTCCAGGAAAAAATGTGGGTTTTGACAGTTATTTAGAATATATTCAGCTGCCAGAATTAAATAAATCCCACAATCGTAAGAGTTTTCTTGGAGGGGGCCAGGTACCTTTACTATTTGTGGACTATTTCCCAAGGATATATGTGAAGACAATCTGCTTGCAATTAGTTTGGCTTGTTCCCAGTTTTTTTTGGATAATGAGTCATAGTAATAAAATGTTGACAATTCCTTACTAAATATCAGTAGACTCCAGTGGCTGCCACTCTCATTATTAAAATCCATAGAATCATTAACTGGAATGATGATGATGTTCTTGACATGCAGATAAAGCGGTGTTAAAAAATGATCTGTATCTATTAAGGATTTTATGGCATGACCGATCAAGGGGCTCAAAAGATAGATATCAGACTTAGTGCCTAATACTCTGTCATTTAATTGGTCAAAATAATTCCCAATTTGATCATCTGATAACCAAGTAGTCTTTAATATATCATTTGTGTGTATTACTTTATTAAGATCATTTAAACTCTTTGTATTTTCCTCCAGTTTGTTTTTCATATCGTCAAAATTTTTCTGTAATAAACTTTTTTCTTTTTTAAGAATTTCCATTTCATTTTTTAAGCTGTCAATGTAATTCTTAGTTTCATTAATATCTTTCAATTCGTATAATTCATCACGTTTAAGTTTACCTGCTTGGGATTCATTATGAATTTTAACATCCTGCTGTACTGAATTGGTATTGTTTTCTTTTTTTCCTCGTAAAATATCAGATTTTTTCAATAAGATTGGAGAATTCTTAATTGTTTGTGGAGATTCTCTATTTACAGGTTTTCTGCCATTGAAATATGATCTAGTCTTGATAACAGGACTACATTTAGCTTCAGAGCTATTATTCATATTGGTGTGATTTTTTTTCCACATTAAGTTGACATTAGATATAAAAGTAAAATAAATTTTTTAATAAATATGCCAAAAAAGATTTATTTATTTATTTTATTTATTTATTTATTTATTTTTTTTTTTTTTTGTGGTGCAAAAAGTTATGTCTACCAGTGGGATTTGAACAGGCGCCCCTTCTCCAGTTTATTACCAGGTATCACTGATAGTAAGTGACCTTGACCTAGTGGTCAGGCCAGGGTTGATCAGTAACCACTGTGGTCTAGTGACCACAGTGGTTACTGATATGCAACAGACAGCAGCCAGTAATAAGTTGTCCACCATTAATAATAACAGCTGTATCAAATAACTGCACCAAATTTGAAACAAACAGCTGATTATATTCAGACAGGTGGTTGCAAGACAGTCCAAACTTCTTATTGGTGATTATTGACCAATAGGAGAATCACCACAGTTATGAATACAGTGCTATGATTGGTCTTCAGATTGAGTTGCAGTTCAGAATGACTGACAGGAAACTACAGAGGTCAAATCCAGTGTGTTATATCCAGTATACGACTTTATCATTTCAGTGAAATTGTAAGTTTTATTTATTCAAGGCTACTGTTGGGACTGTACTTAATAACTTAGTAAAAAACTATTGGATTTACTGGAGTTATTATGAGTAATCCAATTACAATTAATTTATTTGGCAAATAAATAAACCATGTGACTTTGACAGCTGTCAATACAAGTTAAGTATTTTGTCCTTTTACTCACTGTTACTAGAAGGAAATTCATTATCTTAAATTTCAGTACATAGAAAATGACCACTTCTTATAAGAAAACACATTTAAGAATAAAATGATTTAACTATATGTGTTTAGAAACAAAATTAAACTAACACTATAACTTTGCTGCATCTTCTGTATTCCCCATTAATACACAGCGAGCAACGAGGTTGGCACGCAAAGCATGCAGGAGCAACCTAGGAATTAAGACCCTCTAGTATTCTTAATTCCTTTTCACATTCCAGAGCTCCAACCAATATAACAATATAAGTAACTATTACACAACACCTACAACTAAAGAAATTGCAGAAAAATAAATATGATTAATGACAATAATGTATGCCCTAACAGAAACCATGAAATAATTAACATTAACTAACAAAATACTAAACATTTAGAAAACGAACAATGTAGAAAAGACAAATCTAAAAAACCGACAAAATACAAATTTCAACAAGGATTAAAGGGTAGATAGCATGAACAGGGCCTTAGAGACAAAATTTAGCTATTGGCCAGTTTAGATTGGAAGAATTAAGATTGCAAAAGCTCTTGGGTAACCTGCTCTTTAAACATTTTTAAATAGGAAAGAAAGTAGAAGTGGATAGGAGACAGCAAAAATTATATTTGAAAATTATTATTCATCATTCATTCATAAGACGCCGATCGTCAAGATATGGGCGAATATGAGGGGCGAATGAGTCTGATGAGTGTACTCGTTGTTACTAACTAAGGTTAAGTGTTCCTCACAAAGAGCTATTTATTAATAGTTCAATAGCCAGGGCAACTATGGGACTTACAGCTTTATGTGGAATCCGAACCACGTAGTGTTGGTCTGATTTTCAGCTAACTGACAGGTCTGACAAGCCTCTTCCCTACACAACATCTGAACATTGACAACCATCCAACATCGACACGCCAGACTTCTCTAGTAATGTCCAGTTGTGATAGCCCCAAAACTAAAATTTCTAAGTCTTTTTGTCTCTAAGACAAAAATAAACGGAAATTTTCCACACAAATTCCTTGAAAACTTTTCTCCAAACAGTCTGTGCCAGACTAGTAAAGAAGAAGAAAGGACCAGGAGGCAGTAAGACAAAATGGAAGAATATCACCTGTGTAATAGAAGTGGGCGCAGCGAATAGGAGAGGGAATAAGGTATCGACCCCTAATGGGCCAGCCAAGCAGCAGCAGGTCAACCCGAAATATCACTGCTGCATCTCAGGCCCTCTTCACCTTCTCCTAGTGAAATATTGTGGTATGGTACTAGTCCCCACCTGGACTCTAGAGCTGGTAAGCCTAAAGACTTAGGTTGACATTGCAACTGAACAAAAAGCAGCAAAAGACTAAGAGGCCTAAGTGCTGCCAACCCAGCCAGGGGAAAAAAGGATGGCTGAATGAATCCAACAAAAGACACAAACACAAAAAAAACAAATAAACAATATAACAGAGGGATTATGGCTAGCCAAATACGAGTACTCCCAAATATGTGATATGCAAGTGGATTAAGGCAAAGTAAATTCATTGTAATGTTTAAATTACAAATAATATGAGATTCTCCTTAAAACATAGAGACCAGATGCTACCTTGTGCTCAAGAACGAGCTGAAAACTACCGCTCTAAAGCTTATTTAAGTGTCTACTATAAGTTGCTGGAGAGGCTAATTTACAACAGAATATCACCAATTCTGTTGTAAATTAATCCCAATTTAATCCCAGTTGAACAAGCTGGTTTCAAACCTGGTTGATATTGTTGTGACCAGATACTGTCTTTGACTGCGACCTAAATTTCATTGAGAATAAGTTTGAAAAGAAAATAAAACACCATTTTTAAATCCTCAGCAGCCTATGATGAAGTCTGGAGAAAGAACCTGTGACTTACATTTAACAACTTAATTCCTAGTTCTCAATTGTTGGGATTTATGAATCCCACCCTCAGCATCAGGTTAATAAACTGAGCCTGGTTTGAAGAGAAATCTTTTAGGTACCTGAACAATGGACTGCCACAAGGATCTTTTCTTGCTCCTCTTTTATTCAATGTATACACTGGCAACATTCCCTTTTCACAGAAAATTCATAGATGCAGATGATACTGCTCTCAGAACTCAACAAGTGTACATATAAAAACAGATAGAATATTTACATTTGATCTATCCACCCTCATTAATTATTTTAGAACTAATGGTATTAGACCTCATAAATGGTATTAGGTCCTATGACCACGATCGGTAGAATGTACCTTGCTCATAAGTTGGAATTGTCATAAATTGGACTATGTTGAATCACTTTCACACAGGTGTGGGAAGATGCACTACTAAAATTAGAAGTGAGAATTGCAAATAATCAGTCTTGTGATTGCAGTGTTGAAGTTCAAATTATGGGTCACATAGTTAATGATTGCCCATTGTGTTCTTTAAATGGGGGTATAGCTGGTCTTCATTCAGTCAGAGAAGGAAGTGTTGAATTTAGCTTGGATTTAGCTTTGTGATGGGAGATCAGTATTTAAATACTAAGACACAAGTACTTTATACTGTAGATTTTATTTAGATATTGTTTATTGGTCTGATTCTCATTATTTTATTAGTTTGGTAACTGGATTTTAAAAAAATATAACATATATTTGGAGCTTAGATAACCTGAGATAGCTTTGTTTAACCCTCCTAGTGTTTATTGTCGGCTAGCCGACCTATTATTATCGTGTCGAAATGTTAAAGGTCGGTTTACCGACAATTGAACAGGCCTTTGCTATAAACGCCGTTACTATGCGACCGTTAATTCAACAATTATTATTTTAGTATCTATTGAAAGCTCAGATGTTGTATGACGTCACTGACCAATCAGATTTCAGTGATACATAAAACTATGTATCACAACTCTTGTAATAGAATGACTAGGAAGTTCTGGAAAAAAATGTTTTTCAACCTAGTCGACATTGCAGTATTCAATTCCTATATTATTTATAAAGATAATACAGATAGGCCTATGGCTAGAAGGGACTTTATAATTGACATTGTAGAGTCTCTTGTGGAAACTGAGGAAGTCCAGCCAGCTCATGACACCAATTTACACAAATTGGAAAAATTACCTGGAAAAACCGAAA
This sequence comes from Stictocephala bisonia, assembly GCA_035578905.1. Taxonomy (NCBI): domain Eukaryota; kingdom Metazoa; phylum Arthropoda; class Insecta; order Hemiptera; family Membracidae; genus Stictocephala; species Stictocephala bisonia. Next base: position 61,254 of record JAQJVL010000425.1, on the reverse strand, counting down.
GAAAATGCATAATATGTTCACGGCCTAATAAACGTGACAGAACAACTTTTTACTGTCCAGGTTGCAATGTAGGTGTCCACAAGCATTGTTTTCACAAACTGGATCACTATTGGAGGCCCACTAGGGCTGGAAGAAAGAGAAAAGCTTCTGAAAGTGACTCAGACTAAACTTAGAGGATTTCCGAGTGTTGTATATAGCTGTATATATTTATTCTATAAATTTAAAATTAAAAATAAATTCTACAAACTATATATTTTTTAAATCTAGACAATATGTGAAACAAAATGGCTATTTTGGATTTCTTTTTTGATGTGTGTAAGTGTGCTCTGCAAGGTTGCAAACTTTGAAAAAAAAGGGAAAAAAAACATTTTTTTCAACTTTGAAGAAAAAAAAAATTGAAATAAACAGGTATGTGAATATTCTTTTACGTATTATTATTGGATAGTTTATTACAAATAAAATAGTGTAAATTTTATATTTGTAGTGTATCAAATAATATTTTTATGTACATTTAAGAAAATGTATGCGAAATGGGTCAAAATGGCTGAACATTGAAGGTTAAAACAGTGAACACAAGGAGGGTTAATGGCCCAGGGGTTTCATGATTATAAACTTAACCTTAAATCTACTTTCAAGGCAGTAATATGATTTGCAATGATTTCTGAATATTAATTTAATAACCATTCACATAAAATAAAAGTTGAATGTGAACATTGTATGTTTCTTCATAAGCAGATGTAGGCTTGACTAGTTTTGAAATTAATATAAGAGCATTTAAAATACATTGCACAAATTAAAACTGAGGATTAACAGAACAAAAACTGTACACTACCTGATTATTCCAGGCTTTCCTATAGCCATCACGGCCAGACCAGATGTAAATACGAGAGTTTATGGCTACAGCAGAGTGGCCAGCACGAGCCTTGGGCAAGTTCTCCTCAGGTGTTTCAACTTGTAGATTCTCCCAAACCATTGTGTCTACAGAAAAAAAATCAATATAATTTGTTTTATGAGACAATCTTAAATTAAGAATAATAGAATGAATAGTTAATTTTAGTAACTAATGTTTATAATAATGATTCCGAACCACTGGCAGTTGAGTAGTAGTGAAATGGGAACAAACTATTTGTGCTTATAGTAAATGGCTTTAATATAAGAAATTAACTTTAATTTATATTTAGCAATAATAAAATTAAAATTTTTTTATTTTTAGACGCAAAGTTATGTCCTCTCTTAGACTTAATTTCTGAAAGAGGGAAACTTTAAAATAAAGATTGGTTAACATATTTGCAATCAATTTGAAACATTACAAATAATATAGAAGTTGTTCAAGTGAATCATTTCCTAAACTCAGCTATTGATAATAATAAAGTAAATGTGGTTTTATTGATGCACAGCTCAACGTTCTATATCTTATAACCTAGATCAGGTGTAGAACGATGCATTATGGAGGGATATCCAACAATTTTATAACATTTTATAAATCAATGTTTAGTAACAAAATGTCATAGTCAGTTTACCCAAATTCTTAATGGCTGATTGAAACCATTAAGGTTTTTATTCAATAAACTATTTGCAGTTTCACAGAATACTGACTGTCATTGTCTTTTTCAAATAACATTCGCTTAAATGGGTTTTGTGGAACCACTGTGTTGTCATGAGACCAGAAGCAAAAACCAGCAGTCTGAGTCCACAGTTACAATAGCCAAAACACTGATGAAAAGGTGACACTTTATTTCTCAGAATTATTATGATGCGCCAAAATGACGAATTATTAAGAAAAAATACCTTTTTAATCAATAATATTTATTAGTGAGTCTTTTAGCATTAGTAATTTGATGTTTTAAATAAAATATTTTACAATAAAATAGTTTTTAAATGATTATTACTCGAGTTTGTTTTCATTCCGAATGTACAGGGATGAGTGTGATTAGACACAAACCTTATTATATTGTGATAACAATTACAGAGTTCAACTGGGAGATATAACTCGTACTGATATGAACATGATAGAAGTTCATCAAGCAATGGTATAAGTATCGTAATCTATGTGCGGGCAGTGTACTACTAATCAGTAGAACGAACATTTTCATTCAGTCAGTCCATCTATTTCAGTTAGTCAACAGTTATTTTTAGATCCATATTTGATTAATACGAATTGTTGCATATTAATTGGAATAGTAAAATGAATTAGGCTCTTCTATTGTGTTTATGGATATTGCTGATTACGGTCAGAATATTCCTGATAACAATTTGAGTATTACTGATAACAATCAAATATTGCTGATAAGTCCATTTGTTATCATGACTTGTTATCACTTCCTGTCTGATAGAGTACCTTGCCTCTACAGCCCATCCTTTTTACAAAATGGTTCCTAATCAAAACACAAGTCTTATCTTGTTTTTTTTTTTTATAAATTCAAACTTGTTGCATTTTTAACAATTCACGGTCATCGATTTTGATTCAGTTAGTCCATTGGCACTGTGTTCTAAAATGCATTACTCAAGATTATTTCCATTTAACCCTAGATCACATATTCTAGCACTTTGTGTGCTTTTTTCAAATGTATATGCGATGAACTTAATAAAACATATGTTTATCATAAAGCAAGCGCGGCAAACTTGGTACAAATCGACGCAGAATGTTCTGTTCTGTACATTTCATATTTATGATAATTTTTTAATACAATTTTATAAACGTAAGAATAAATTTAAAATGTGCAACTTGAAATTCCCGCCTGGCGCGTGGTCGGGAGTGGGAAAAAATGGCCGATGTTTGTCTCATAACTGTACAATAACCAATAGTCGGAATCAGGTGTACAAACTGTCAGTCTGCAGTGAATGAAATACTCTAGCCAACAAAACAAATTGCAATGTTGTAGGTGCTTTGGTTGTTTTACCAAAAATGTGCTTGTATATCCTTATTTGCGTGTTCTTTCAAAAGCCAGTATTGGTGCGTTATGTGCTGTTGTAAAAAGTTGTAACAAATTGTACAACAACAACGAAATAAAAAATTGGGTAGAAAGCCACAAAGTTCTTGCATCGGTTGGTACCGTCTCGAGGAAATTTCATGCTGTACGTTGGCAATGGTCACGTGACAACAATAATGTAGAAGAGCGGCCGTCACTCAACGTCAGTTTACGTTTAGCCATCTTTGTTTATACACAACGCTCTCTCGACCGCTCGTATTTACCATAGTAAATGTAGTGAATTGAAATGAAATTGTATTTCATATATAATATATTTTAGTGCATTTTAGTGGAAGTAACAGTGCATAAAAAGAAATTAGTTTTAGGCATTGTTCAACAAGTCCTACCACTAATCAACATTACATTATATTTTTTTAAAAGCACTAGCACTTCAAAATCAAAATAATAACAATCCTACATACAAATAATGCAATATAGGGCTAAAAACAGACTGGGAACTAAGAGTGAATAAAATATTTCATTTTTTTGGTGTATTTTAATTTTACAACCATGTATATATTTATGTAGGTACTAGCCTAAACATTTATTTCTTATCCAATTTGATCAATTAAGACATGTAAAAATATGGTATTAGTTTAGCATTCTCATAATAATCTAAGATCTTTAAAAAAAATATGTATTTTTTGTGTTCGCTAAAAATCACACTTTTATTTTATTTATCAACAACAATATAATATAGTATGTTATTAACCTACGTCAAAACTTTATTTTTGTCACGAATAAAATTATTTTTTTATATTTCTATTCAGAAATATCTGTTTTATCAGTTTTTGTTCTCAGAAAAAAACCTTAAAATTTTTTTAATATTTTATACTATGATTACAATATGCACAACTTTTCAAGAGCCGTTTACACAATTTGCGTACACTGACTTTTGGTGTTATAAATTTTATACTTTTTTGTATATATTCATATTATTTTACATTTTCTTGTAGCTAATAGATTGTACTAATAAAGTAGATGTAGCAAAAAATTATACATACCCCTTATTTATGGATTGTTATGTCATTTTTCACAGAATTTTTCATTTCCGTGATAAAATTTTTATTTTTCACAACAAACTAAAAATATAAAACTTTGTATATGGGTACAATATGACTATTTCTCCTAAACAAATTTTTCTTGTCTTTTCAATGGTAAGTTTTTGAATTTTTTATCTACTATTTCATTACCTACAATGATCATACTGTAACTTTTCACATTTTTTTCATTTTTGCGTTTTATGTAAACAAACAATTCAAAAAATAAAACTAGTAGTTTATATAAAATGTAAAATCATATTATTATAGTGCACAAAATAATAAACAATTTGGCTATCTTGAATGATTTACAAACATTTTTTAGTGCTCCTAAGGAGTTATAAGTTATAATTTACGTACAACATTTTAACATTTTTTCAATCTTTTCTAGACAATAATTATTTACTATTTTTTTGTTGTTGTTGTAAGTGCTGATGGTAGTATGAGAAAGTACAGTTTTTGAGAAGAAAAATGAAATGATAAAATTGACATTTGGAGCATATTTAGTATTTTTTATGATTTTTATGAAAAAAGGTTGCGAAGCGCTGAAAAGAAGCACTTTGCAGTTGGTAGTTCATAATGGGCCACCTAGTATTCACCATCTAGGGTTAAAAAAATCATAAATAAACGTTAATTATTAAAAACAACTCTACTAACATAAAAACTTTACATTATAAAATATTTTAAAGTTAATATAAAAACTTTCAGTGTACTCAATAAATTACATTTTATTGCATATGTGGATACTGTTTTATTAATTTTTATATATTGTCTATACAATAATGAAATAGTAAACTTAAATTAAAATTATGCTTCTTCCAAAAAAGGCTAGATATAGTATGTTTTATTTATCTATGCTTATGTAACTTTACATTAATATTTATTTCAATCAACTCATCATCAGTTATAAAATAGACAGTTATATGGCTGTCATAATTTTCGATTAATGACGTTACTCTCCTACAACAACAGTCAAGTAAAGGAAACTCCAATTATCCGAACTCCAACTATCAGAATCACCTATAATCCAAATTGCTTTCAAAATGTCAAAAATCTTATGAAAACACATAATATGCCTCAATAAATAATGCAGACTGTAACACCGTCTAAAAAGAACAAATCCAAATTATGCCAAGAAACATAATGCCATATGGATAGTATATTTTCTACTCATGCTGTTGTCCTTCCCTCTGTTAAGCGGATGCGCAACCTAGCTGCCCAAAAACGGAGGAGACAGTCAAACATATAGAGTAGTATATTTAACTAAGATGTTTGGCAAGCAATAGCATTCGTTTAATAATAATACATGTGTAGTATATAATTAAACTGTAATTAATAATAATAAATGCCCTTTTTTATTTAAAATATTGTTTTATATCCCATTTCAACATATATGCATTTAATTACATGCAGTGATTAAATAAAATTGACTGCTTTTAAACAAAAATCTGATTATCCGAATAGGGTCTGGTCCCAATTGATTCGGATAGTTGGGAGTTCTACTGTACTACTTTCTTTATTACTAGTTTTTCCTATATTTGTCCCTATTTTGACTAAATTACATAAGCATGCTTAGTGTTAAACAAATTTATTAAGCCGTGAAATTCTATTTCAAAATAATTGTGATTTAATATGCTTTAGGCCGACTGCATTTTTTTAATCCTTTCATCTTACATTTCTTATATTATTTTTAATTGACTTTATTACTTTTATATACAGTTTATTTTTATACTTTTGTTTGTACTAACAAGATACGTTACCAGTAACAAAAGGTACCATTTCTAAAAATTAATAATAACAATCATGATGCTGTCTGTATACATCGAATCGAGTTGCATCGAATCAAATGGAAATTATTTGAATCGCATCGCTGCATTGAATCGAAAAAAAATTCATGCATCGCACATCCCTAAAAAATAATAATAGATGATAAAATATCTTAAGACTTTAATTCATACAAATTATTAATTCATAAACAAGCAAACTAAATTCAATATACTTTTGCTAAAGGATTATATCAAATTGTGAAAAGTTTTTAAAATATCATATTGTGCTTAGTTTCAAATTATTTTCATTTATTGTCTACTGATCTTATATGGAAATTTTTTTTATCTACAGAAAAGCAATCAAATAATCAATAATGTACATTTTACTAAATTGTCATATCCAATACTAAAAAAAATTTTAACTATAGTTAATTTTAACTTAATTTCATTTAATAATTTCAAAACTTTATTTAACAAATAAAAACAACATAATGTTATCAAAATACTAATAATTATAATGTAGAAATAATCACATTCAGAATCATAAACGTGGAACATTTATTAAAAATCACCTTTTTATACTAATGGAGTATTAATATTAGTAGTGTGCGAGTAGTGATTTTTGAGTTCGAGCCGAATTCAAGCATTTGGCATTTTTTTGAGTATCGAGTATTTTTGATTGAGTATTTACAGAAGGATTTCCTGTTCACCCAAGACAACTGTAAAAGACAGACACCATTTTAAGCCTATGTTAAGTTTTGCCAGTTCATAAATATATACATCTGAATAGAACACAATAATTTTGATTTATCGTTTATAACTGTCACATTTGATGAATAAAACTTTTTACTTTCTGCCTTCCTACGTTTTTATGTGGCATTGTTTTGTTTAACCTTTTTCCTTAACTCATGACTAATATGATGTGAGAAAGTATATTATTAATTGAAACAACGTATATTGTGAAGTTTCATCTGTTCACCCATTTCACAGATCAGATTTTCTTTGCAAGCCAATTATACTGTTTCACAGCCGGCCGATATGTTTATCTGGTGGTTCTCTTCAAAGTGTACAGTAGCGAAGCTTGTTGGCAAAAGCTGCATCCAACCAAAACTATGCTAAAATCCAGGCGTCATCTCCAAATGCAGTCAGTTGATTTCAGAATTGCCTCCTCTCAACAAAAATTGATTGTGTACATGCCATAAAAAGTGGATCTGTGCATATTTAATTCAGTAATAACAAGGTTACAACTAAGCAGAAATAAGCTGTGAATTATATAATCAAATTTGAAAATCTCGGTGACAAAGTAGTTCAATCGATTGATAATAATAACTAAGCAGGTTTCATAAAAATAAATTTTAAAGTCGCTTAGAATGAATTAGTTCTAATAAATAATTATTTCATAACGAGAAATTTATGAAAGCCCAGCATATTCCTCGAATGAAAACCATAGACGTTGTTGGCTAATATAAAAGGGCTTGCCGATATTGGCGACGAGATCAGCTAAGTGCCAACTAGTGGTACAATGAAGATTGTGGGCAGCTAAATGTTAAAATTATGAACTAAACATGAGGCTATTGATAAAGGTTTGGTTCAATAAAAATTACTCTTCGAATCTCTAAATTTGCCGTATTTTGTTTAAAAAAGGTCTCCCAACATGTTTCCCCCTCACTTGGATTAATTGGTTTGCATTTAACATCAACATCAACATAGTAGTAACAATATGAACAGGGTTTACAAATCAAAATTTTTTATTTATTTTATTTCATGCAACAATATAGGCAAAAACCCAATTACATTGAAGCAAACAATAAAACTGTAATATATTAACTTAAATCTAATTCTATTTAGAAATATCACACCACTGTTGTACATTGTATGATAATCAGGTGATATTAATAAACTGTTCTGGTTGGCTGAAACCTATTACGCCATATCCCTACTCCGACCTACCCCAAAGGATCACACCAACTGCCTGATCTGCAAGTCAGTCTTCAGTCGCTGCCGCCCTCTGCCTCCTATCTGTACCGATCTCTGGTAACGTGGCCAACCAGACATTTACAATTACTTACCCAGTACCACTGTACGTGTATGGGAGGGTGGGTGAGCCAGTACCACTGTACGTGTATGGGAGGGTGGGTGAGCCAGTACTACTGTACGTGTATGGGAGGGTGGGTGGGCCAGTACCACTGTACGTGTATGGGAGGGTGGGTGGGCCAGTACCACTGTACGTATATGGGAGGGTGGGTGAATGTACGATGCTCGGAAACGGAACATGTGTCTTCATCTTCAATAATGTGACTTCAAAAACATTTCAAAAGTGAACAGTGTTTGATCAGTGTAGAAAGGTGCAGTGATTCATCACATTCAGGTCATTACCAGTGAACTGTGCTTGGTCAATGTAGCAAGGTACATTGTTCCATGCCGTTAGACGGAAGCTTTACTGAAAAATTCGGCAGTGTGTTAATCTTGGGCACTTCAACAATGGCTACAATCAGCAATATTGGATATTTTGACAGCAGTGAAGAAACGTGGGCTATGTACATAGAACGATTTGAACTTTTCTGTGAGTATAATGGCATAGAAGACAGCAAAAAAGTAAGTACGTTTTTAAAATTAGCAGGGATGAAAACACACAACTTATTAAAAGACTTATTAACTCCGGAAAAACCAGCAAATAAATCATACAAAGTAACTGTGGAAACAACTGAAAAACATCTTCACCATAAATCATCATTGATAACAGAACGTTATAAATTTAGTAGACGTGATCAACAGGAGTACGAATCAATTTCTGAATATATTGTGCAGCTTAAGCAACTTTCTAAATATTGCCAGTTTGGTGACAAGTTGCCCGACTGTCTCAGGGACCGGCTTGTCAGCGGTATAACAGACAGTGCGATCAAGAAACGTCTTCTAGGGGAGGAAGAGCTTACATTCAACGAGGTGGTCCAGTTGGCTACATCAATGGAAGTAGCAGAGAGAGATGTCACATCTCTAACATCTCGACCTTATAGTAGCAGAGTTCACGTATTGCAGAGGCCTTCATCTAGACAGCGGCAATCTCAGAGCAACAAAGATGTCAGTGCAGTATCAAGTGGCAAGCAGGCCTTCTCAAATACGAGTTCTGTGCAGTGTTTTTGTTTTGGTAAAAGTGGTCACTATACTAATGTGTGTATATTCCGTGAATATGAGTGCGATTATTCAAATATAAGTGCAAAAGAAAGGGCATCTTGAAAAAGCATGTAAGTTAAAGAATAGGGATAAGTACACTACAACTCATTCTAATGTAAAACATTTTGGTGAAAAACAAAAACAGACTGGCAAAAATAAATTCAAACATTTTGTAGATACTTCTGAAACTCAAGTTGGACCAAAGTTGACCAAAGTTTTGGACGCTTTCTCCGCCATTGTCTACATTCCACGGGACAAACCGTACTTCGTTTGTAAAACTAACTGAGTTAGTTTAATCGTTAGTGAATTTGTTAACTAGTTAAAGTTAAAAGTTAAACATCCCCAAAACTAACGAATAAGTTGAAAAGTTAACAGAAAAACTAACGATTGAACTTAATCGTTAATTATTTTTAATCATTAGTCCCAAGCCTGATATTTGGTTAGTCATAAATTGTTTCGTTTTTATTTTGTTTCCTATTATTGTATTATATAGCTATACTGTTAGGGTTAGGATAATATTAAATTTAGAGTTAAGGTTTAAGCTATTTATGTTTTTATATTAGTGTTTATATTTTGAAGAATTGGGATTTTTTATTTTAAATTAAAATTATTTGCTCATGCGCATATTAAGATTTATTTGAAAAGAAGGAACCTCTAAAACAGGCATTGCCTTAGGAGGTCCTAGTATTTTCTTGAAATATGTAATTTATGAAAGGTTTTGTTCTAGTAGTATAAGTTTTATTTTGTTAACAGAGAATTAAGAAGAAACCTTTTTATGTTTGAATGTAATTATATGTATTTTATGTATATATTTCGAGAAAATAAATATATTCTTATTCTTATTCTATTCAAGTTAAATGTTATTATGAAGTTTATGATATCTCTAATATTTTGATGTGTGACAGTAATATTAATAATATAGATAGTGTTGGATCTGTATTTGTACATAAAATTGAGCCAATTACTGTAAAATTGCAAGTGGAAGGGAAAATGATACATTTTGAAGTTGACAGTGGCGCTTGTGTCTCTGTTATATATGAAAACTTTTATAGAGAAAATTTAAACCAAGTTAAATTACAGCAAACTAATTTAGTTTTAAATTCTTATACTCATGAAAATATTAAACCAGTTGGTAGATTAGATGTAAAATTTAATTACCAGAATGAAACTAAACAATTAGATTTGTATGTTATTAGTAATGGTTCAAATCCTTTATTAGGTAGAGATTGGATTAAAGAGTAACAAATTGTTGTTAGCTCACATTTTTCTTTAAACAGATTATTACAAACACATTATCGTATTTTACCACCTTTTACACTCCAACTGTGCTATTGTCTAACCTAGTCAGGAAACCGTTCAACAATTTGACATAAAAATATATCGTATACGCAAATGTTACACACAGTTTTGGCGATCTAAGGTGTTTACAGAATAATAATTAATAGACTTTCGCCACGGATATATGTATACATCTATAATTTTTATTCGACGGAATATAAATCAATAATGTTATCATACGCTGCTAGAACGCCATTACAACATTTTATATGATATAATACTGTATTTTCTTACGTCAAATCATTGAATGATACCCTGCTCAGATTAAAAAACAAAATAGACATCAATTGACTCATGAGAAATACACAATAAATTCAGTTTCGAAAAGGAGCTGAACAGTTCCTTGCAGGTACAACACAAACAAGATGGAATTTCGCCTAGAAAAGATGGGAAATTTGATTCTTGGGATGGGATGTAAAGTGATCTGGTCTCGGGACCCTTTTGATTGAGCGATATTAGTGATATGAACGAAAATAAGCATATTTTCCACGGCGTACAGACCATTAAATTTGTGTCGTTAACATGTCTTTTTGAGCATCTTGATCCGGATTTCTCATTCCCTTTCTTAGGTCATAAAGACACTAACCAGCACTTTTGTTTTATTCTCCCTATTTTAGGTTAGGTTACGAGTGACTAGTAGACTCGGTCAATCAACATGTGTGATCGCTACCTTCCAAGCTCTGTTGTTCACTTTGAATTGAACTAGATAAAATCATAATAGACGAACTCATTCACTACATTGACTAGTTCATTTGACTGTCATCGTATATTAACTATTCCTAGGCATATTGTTTAGTTCATAATTACGCATACCAAACTGATAACGTATGACTAAGGGTAAAATAAAACACAAGGGAGCGTACAGTTTTCATTCATAATTTATAAAAATGTTCACTCTCAAAACTAAATTAAGATGTAAAACTAATATTTTGTGAAATACAACTACTTGATCAAACTTCGAGTAGTTTCGGAAGCTTTGAGCCGAGTTAGAGTAGTAAAATACTTGATCAAATACTCAAAGTTTCAAGTACTCGCACACCCCTAGTTAATATACAGTTTGAAAAGGAAATGCATTACTATTTTAAATAAAACAAAAGATACTAACACAGTTAAAAATCTCCTCCTTTTTTTAAACTGAAGAGTTCTTTGGTGAAGTTCATATTTATTTTTTTTTTTTTTTTTTAACTATAACTGCGCAACCTTGTTTTGTTTCATTGGAATAAAGAATTTTACAATGAAATCAATTTGTCGATAAGTATATAAACTATCATATTAAGAAATGCGAAAAGTCTTTAGTTTCTAATACTTCAAGAATAATGTTTAAAATATAGAGAGGGTTTATCCCTACATACTCTCACTCTCTCTTTCCTATTGTTTTCTATTACTATAATTCAGTAACAAAATATTTGAACTACAAAAATTACCAAGATTTAAGCAAGCCAAATCATTAGAACACTTCCATTCCATTCTGCCATTGCAGCCATCACATGTATTGTCATCATTCATGAGTGGCACCCAACCTCCAAACACAAACATGCGGTGAGACATGACAGTGGCTGAGTGTAGAGATCTTGGGAGTGGCACCTTTCCACATACAATAGCATTGCTCCACTCCATCTTGTCTGAAAAGTGATATTTCACTGGGTTTAAAACAAATATAAAAGAATCATAAAATATCCCTAAACTACGTTACCAATCTTGAGGATGTGGTTCCTTGGGTCAAAGTAAGAAAAAAAGATTCCTAAAATGTTTAGTTGTCGGTCTTCTGTCTGTTTTTTTTAAAGAAATATTATTAACCCTTTTGGGTGTAAAGATGTCATATGATGTCCCAATTGTCGTGACTGAGAGGAGTATTAGGGTTGGAAAAAAAATGTTGAAGAGTAAAAAATAAAATTTTGAAAAACGTTTCATACTTGTTTCTTACAGTACATTATTATATTATATTTCTTATTATTTGAAATTACAGTGATTCAGAATTTTTTTAGTATGGAATCACTTAAGCCCACTATGCATAGCTTCTTGAAACAGGGTATATGCATAGTGGGATTCAGAAATAGGAGCGTTCATGGGAAGTACCCTTGCGTCCGTGTCCTAGCTAGTAACTGACAAACAACAGATAGAAGTGAGTGAAAAGTGCACCAAACGTTATATCAGCTGCATACCAGCTAATAATATCGGCGGGAACCAAATCAGTTGGGAGATAGAGGACAAATGAAGGTTACAACTAAAATGAGACTTCCAAAAGGTGTGCACATCTTAAGTTGTGTTTGCCTGCGACAGATAGCACTGGTGTAATGTGTAATTAATTTAATAAATTAAATAATTGATCCATTACACAAGACGTCATATAACGCCCTTACTCATTTAGACCGATTTATAAAAAGACGTCAATGATGTTTTTACTCATTTTATATAATATAACACACTCCTGAAAGGGTTAATCTAACAACTGCTGTGGTTAAAATGCTCAAAATTGGTATAGAGGTTATCTAATACATTTCTAGTACATAATAATAATGCTACAATAAGTTCAGTTTTTTAAATTTGCCATTCAATAATTTAAACTGACGATTACTAAAAAACATAAAACACACACATAGTTTACAATGCATACAAAATTATTCAAAACACATTTTTACTTTACAAAATGCAGCCTTATGAATTATATTGCAATTATATAGGAGACAATCAAGCAAAAATATGTTTAAAGGAAATCTTACATTGACATTTCCCAATATTTATACTATGAAGCTCCAATAAATGTCAAACAAAATTTACATATTCA